>CM054126.1:72040670-72740670 GCA_028751855.1 Ambrosia trifida | reverse complement strand
GCATCATCTTCTACTAATCGCCTCTGCAAAAGTGAAGTATTCGTTGATGGTTTTTTGTTGAGGATCGTGTTTAACACAGGCCCTTAAAACATATTTCGCGCCTCCTCTCAGACGGTCTGTCTCCCAGGGTACAACAACCGGAACAGTAGTCGTACTGCCGGAGATGACTCTCAAGCTCGAGATAGCACCGGGTTATTTGGTGTTCATAGAGATGTAGGAAAAAGAAAAGAATTTGTATTTTGATTGAGAGTACTCCTCTCAATCTTGATGAGAACATATTTTCTATCGGTTTTTGTGTTAGAGAATTTTCTTATTCTCTTTATTTATGAACCTAAAGCTCATCACCTTTTATATACAAAAAAAAACGTGAAACATATATATAATTAATATTGTAATTAACAAGATCATAAAATCTTATAATAAACAATAATAATTATCAATAAAGTGGATTTACTAGTATTGATGTAGGTAAACTCGTAACTGCCATTTCTCTTATGGCACGAGTTGAAACAGTCAGCCAAGCCGAAACAGTCGCCCGAGAACTCGTTAGGAGTACGACAGTCTACGCGCCACATAACGGGTTTGGAACTTTATGCGCGGACCAGGGCGCTACCTGGTAATGCGCGCGCTTCAAACCGGAGCACAATCCATGTAACGTCACGTCATCTGCGGATCGCCACGTGGACGCCACCCGCGCATGTGTGTTAGGGTGATATGTGTTGCTACCGAAGATAACGACGGCGTTGGAAGCGTCGGGATCACTCGACTCTTTTAACCCTCATCATAACCCTCCCATTGTATATCTATTATACTATCTTTGCATTGACTTTTCGATCGATGGAAAAATATTAGTATAAACGCCGGAATCCTTTTCTTTTGGGTTTAGTGAGTTTGATTGCTTCTTTTTCAAGTTTGTTTATATTTAGCAAAAAAATCTATTTTTAAATTAGATAGTCATATTTTCATTCCTCAAAAATTGAACTATTCATGTATTTGTACTTATAGTCATGAGTTATATATATATATATTTTTTTTTAACAGAAAATTTCATTAACAACGGCAAGCACTCAAAACAAGAGCCGCCAACTTATACAAACGTATACAAAGGATATTTTTTCTAATCCCTCCATACAAGATTATTTATTTTCGACCTACACTTTAACCACAAAAACAACTTGGACTTGACCTGTGCCACCACTTCCATAACCTTAGTTTCCTTATTGCAAAAAATCTTCTCATTTCTAGCGTTCCAAATCACCCAAGCCGTAATCATGACAATGCCCCTAACAATCTTTTTCCTCCATTTTCCAGAATGAACAGTATTATGTAACATCAAAAGATCATCATAATCGTAAGCAAAAAACGGCTCAAGCTTACACCACTTGCAAATTAAACTCCACACCCCATAGGAATAACCACACCCAACCATCACATGATTGATATCTTCGTTACTCATCTCGCAGAAGGGACAAAGAATACTCGGTAAATTCACGCTCTTTCTAACTAACGCTACTCGAGTAGGAAGTCTATCTCGATTAGCCCTCCATGAAAACAGGTTAACTTTTAACGGAATCCAACCCTCCCACACCATGTTGGAGCTTGCCGTACTACTCCCAATGTCCAACATCCTCATTTTGCAATCAACTACGTTAAATGGGCCACACAAACCCTCAGCCCATACCCACTTGTCTACCCCATTTGTGAATCTGAAGCCCAATAGTAATCTTTCTAAGTCTTGAAATTCAGAAAGCTCCTCCACTGTCCTTGGGTAACGCTTCCAGGAATGTTGGAAAAATGTTTCACCACTACCAGTAAGCAACCGCTCGTTAACCATGCATCGTTTGTTTTTTTCCAACTTGAATAAGCAAGGCCACCTTTCTTTTAATATAACCTCGCCTATCCAAAGATCACACCAAAAGCAAATCGAATCCGCATTCCCCACCACCCCCCGAAATAATTGATGCAGAGACTTGTCTTGAATTCTTAAGGCAGCCAGTGCGTTGACGATGGCCTTCCAACAGCCTGGGAACGATCTTCTAACCGGAAGAAAACTCCATGAACCTCTACCACCATGTATCCCCTCTATCACTTTCCTCCATGTAGTATTGTCCTCCACAGTAAACCTCCAACCCCATTTAGATATAAGCGCCAAATTAACATCCTCCAACCTCAATATACCCAACCCCCCTTTTTTCTTAGGAGTTGTAACCACATCCCAAGAAACCCAATGAATTTTATTCACTTCATCAGAACCGGACCAGAGAAATTTTCTCATCAATTTTTCAATATCTTGTATCACTTTCACCGGCGCTCTGTAAAGAGAAAAATAGTAAATAGGAAGGTTAGATAAAACGGATTTAATAAGAGTCAACCTCCCCCCCCCCCCCCATTAATAGTGTCTTAGCCTTCCAAGAAGATAGACGCTTCTGAATCGTATCAATCACCGGAGCCCAATGAATAACCCGATTCATATTCACACCAACCTGGATACCCAAATAATCGAATGGGAAAGAGCCCACCCTGCACCCAAAAATCGAAGCCATACAAAACACTTCCGAGTCCGATAGACCAACTCCATACAAGTAAGACTTATGGATATTAATTTTAAGCCCCGAACACAAACGGAAAACGCGAAGCACCATAGCCACATTTTCCAAATTCTCTCTAGACCATTCTCCCACTATCAAAGCATCATCAGCATAAAATAAATGAGAAATCGGTTTAGAGCCTCTGCCAATCCGAATACCCTCAATCTCCCCCAGATCCACTGCTTTTTCTAACATACAATGAAGAACCTTCATAACCACCAAAAAAAAGAAAAGGAGATAAAGGATCTCCCTATCGCACCCCCCTTTTCACACTGAAACTCAAAGGTTGGCGATCCGTTAACCAAAACCGTCGAGTGAGCTGAAACTAAAATACATTTTACCCACGAACACCACCTACCCGGAAAACCCATTTGATCCAATGTATCAAGCAAAAAACCCCAGTTAACATTATCATACGCTTTCTCAAAATCAATCTTTAACGAAAACGCCTTTTTACCCGCTTTCTTAATCCAACCCATAGTCTCATTTATCACAAGAGGACCATCCAAAATAAACCTTCCTTTAATAAAGGCTGACTGAGTGCTCGAGATAACTGTATCCAAAATCCTCATGGCTAAAACCTTAGAGACCACCTTACTAATAATCCCCACTAGATTAATGGGTCTATAATCTTTTAAACCCACCGGAGTTTTATTTTTGGGAATCAAAGTAATAAACGAAGAACTGCACCCTTTACTTATAACCCCATGTTCATGGAACTGCTCAAACATGTTCATAAAATCATCTTCTAAGAAACTCCAAAAATGTAACACCCCGAAAACACATTTCATTTAAAGACATTGATAGGCGGGATTAATAGATATGATATTGAGTCAAGAGGTTATAAGTTGGAGGGTGGAATATGTCAATTACCCAAAGTCCATATTAAAAATTGTCAAATATGATGAAAACACCAAAAACACACACTTGGTGTGTGTTTTGGTCGATATCAGGAGAAGGAGAAAGGGGGTTCCAACCCCAACCCAACTACCAAGCTCAATCTAGTAAGAAAACAAGGGGAAATCGATGCATGAGCCAGAAATGGACAATTTAAGGTCAATCAAACCCAAAGGTACCTTCTATTTGGTAGATTTTGATGTTAAGATTAATTTTAGAGTTGATGAAAACCTAGGGTGTGTGCAAAAACGTGAATCAAGGATGAATGGAGGTGTCTAGATATTGATAGACACTAAAGGAACCATAATTCATGATACTACATAAGGCTATGCTTGATTCATGTGCTAATTAGATTGTTTTACACCTATGTTGGAAGTGGGTATTGGTCTTGGTGTAATCCAAGACCATTCTTAGTTAATTATTGAATGCATTGAAAAGAAAGTGATGATTTGCTATGTTGATAACTATTGAATGAATGGTATGTAATGTAGGGAAGAAATATGATGATTTATGTTATGAGCTATGAAAGTATGCATGAAATGCTTGTACATTGTGTTTTAAATGTTGTATGCACACCAATTGTTTGATGAAATGTCTAGATTAGTCTAACTTGTGAAATTGTAGGCAAGATTGGACAAGTATGAAAGTAGTATGATAATTGATGCAATTGATAGTAGGTTAACATGAGGATTGCGTCTTAGAGAGTAATCATGTGGGGATTTAGTTGATTATATGATGTGGTAAGGAGTATGCATTAGTAGTATGTACACTATGCTTAAATACTATGATGCACGCCATTGTTTGTTAATTGGTATAACGAGTGATCTCATATGTTAATGAGATAGGAACATGACGCTTAGGGTGAATTTCATAAAACCTAGTATGCTAATATAGACATATGTTTGTAAAAAGGAAAGTTTGTATGGTTGAAAGTTGACTTTCTGGAAAGTCAACTGACATGGAAATAATGTGGTATGTTTTCTAGCATGATTGGGAGATTGAGGATTTCTTGTGAGACACGTTAGCTTGGTTATGTGACACATACGATGTTGAGCTTAATTGCTTGAATGATGAATCAAAAAGAGTGGGAAGCTATGTTGTATGCATGTTAGAAATTGACCTATGCAAGTCAATGTGATATATGAGTTGGATATGATTTGGTTTATGAATGAACATGTATGCTAACAATGATGTGATCATGATGATATGAAAGGATAGGAATGATGGACTCAAGCATGTGAAGCTAATGGGTCAAGATGAGGCAAGTAAACAAGCATGAACTTGGAGGACTTGAGGTAAGTGATTCCCGAACTTAACTTGCATTATGATATCGAATTTATATGTTAATGTAGTATGGGAATCTTGAAAGAAACAATTAATTAACGGTGGTTCCAAGGTAAGAAACTTGGTGATGGGTCAACCATAGATTGACCCATGCTTGGCTTCATATAAAGGAGATAACGGGTCATCAAGGAAATGTTACGCCATTCACGATGATACCACGTAATTCGGGTAGTTTAACGCCTAGGAAAATCATGGGGAATGATCTTAGAACCTTGTGAGGTTTGGGTTTCAAGATATGCCATTAAAGCATGAAAAGTACATAGTGGGCGCAACCTCACATCAGGTCCGGGCGCAAGGTGACCTGAACGGGCGCAACCTGAATCTGATGGGAAAAATGGGCTGATTTGCGCCCTCTAGGGGTGCAACCTCCCCTTCCAGGGGCGCAAGCTTGCACCCCCCACTAGTTATTTGCCTGTTTTTATCGTATTTTGATGTTTCGCTTATATGCGCAACCCGTATTCGCGTTTAACGCATCGAATGACATCGTTGGACTTCGTGAATGCTAGTTATGGGTGTAGCAAGTAATAGAATGTCGGATTTGCAAATATGACTCAATTATGGAATGATGCGTGTGTATGCAATTAAATTGATATGTGTGTATACATAGTAACAAATACGGTAAGTAGATTTGTTATGCTTTCATAGATTGAGAAATGTGATGTATGTATGGGTACTTATACCCGGGTTTGTGTGAGAGTTTTATGTATGTAAAGGTTCGTCATTATGTGTAGATTGAGTATAGGATTGGAAACGTCATGTTTGTCGTAGTGAATACATGAAGGAATAATAGTATGACAGGTCAAGATAAGTTGTGTATGGGAGATTGTACGCAAGTATGTATTGTAGTGTTATTAACCTTTTGTTATGAGAATGGAAATGAAGATGCAGGTTTGTAAGTATGAATGCATGGGACTTGGAGGTTCGGATTCGGGGTATCACACCCGAACTTGCAAAAAGGCGTTTGAACAGGATCATGGAGTATTGTTGGATGTTATTTCTGCATTATGAGTAATTTGCATGAAGTCACTTAGTGAACTAACGAAACGGTTATGTGGTGATTGCAGGTTGTCTTGTCTACCTAGTTTGGAAAGGAAAGGATGGAGATCGAGCGAGGGAGCGGATTGTACGTGGTCACGGTCACATAACCTAATAAAGACGAGTTTGTTGAAGGCAATAAGAAACAACAGAATATGTAATACCTAAAATACTTAGTAGATTCGGTTTCTAAACATTCAAGGTTGTTTTTACAGAAATGAATTTTTCGGTTGGTATTTCCGCTGCGTATTTTCTGTATTACGGATTTAGGGTGCTACAAAAAATACTTAACAAACCTGAAATTAAAGCCATTTGGACCGGGAACTCTATCCGACCAAGAACCAAAGACAGCTTCCTTAATCTCCTCCTTCGAGAAGCTAGCAACTAAAAACTCAGCCGTACTTCTTGGCAGCTTCTTCAAATATGATCATCTAATAAACGGTCAATTCTTTAAATCTTCCGCAAAATGTCTTCTAAAGTGTTGTAACACCTATTTTTTTAATCAAGGCAGGCTTTGACACCCAATCCCCATGAACCAAAAGACCCGAAATCGCATTTGAAGCCTTTCTACCATTTACTAACCCATGAAAGAACGCCAAGTTTTCATCCCCATCAATGGCCCATTTCACCCTAGCTTTTTTCTTTAAATCCCTGTTTCAACACAAATTTAAAAAATCCACCCCTTTCCTACACTCTTCCCAAACCCATTTTTCCTCTTCCTCTAATTCCCGTTCTTCCATAGCAATCTCTAATCCTTCCATCTCGTCTTTCAAATAACTCATCTCCTTCCCTTCTCTCCTAATCACCTCCTTCCACCACACTTTCAAACACTGTCTCAAATATCTAAACTTATTATTAATTATTTCATCCGGGTTCCCTTGGAAGTGACATTCCTCAAACGCTTTCACCACCACCCCTTCACAATCCTCCCTACTGAGCCACGAGTTGAACCACCTAAATGGTTTGGGCCCAAAATTGGAGTCTACCAATGTTACCAGGAGAGGATTATGATCCAAATACAACCTAGGAAGCGCCCTTAAACAAGCAGGTGGCCATTTATCAAAGAACTCTTGACACACCAGGACCCTGTCAATCTTACTCAACTTATGTTTAGTACCTCTTCCCGCCATAAAAGTAAATTTAAACCCTCTCATCCAATACTTAATAAGGCCCATATCATCAATAAACCTATTAAAGTCTGCTGCAATCCCCGGGTTAAATTTCGAATTCCTGCGTTCTTTCGGCGACCTAACTGCATTGAAATCACCCAAAAGAACCATCAAACCACAACACCCAGACATCACCCTGGCCAAATCCTCCCATAACCTTTTTTTACACCCAGCTCGTTACGGAGCCTAAACATTAATGAAATTAATCACCGACCCATCTGCGATTAATGAACCTGTAGTAACTAAAAAATTCTTATTATGGATCGACGATGATTTTTTAAACACCTTTGTATTCCACAAGTTCACCAATCCTCCTGACATCCCAGACGCATCAACTGTATCCAAATCCAACGAACCATCTCCCCAGAAAGACACAACCTCCTGACGATTCAATCCCGACACCTTAGTTTCTTGAAGACTAATAAAATCCACCCCATGTAACTTACGTAACCCTCTCACCCATGCTGCTTTCCCCCAACCCTCATTCCCCTGATATTGACACTTAAAAAATTCATTTAAAACCAACCTATACACCTTCACCTTCAATCGACTCCTGAACCAATTTTCTCTGATCTTGTAGTTGAGCTCCCAACAGAATACCCAACCGCATCGTACGCTCCACTTCATTGTTATCATCATTCATTGAAACGTCTAAAGTAACCTGGTCAAAGGCTTCATCTTCTAAACAGTTGATGTTGTTTTGTTTATTAGAAGTAACCGGAGTAATAAAGACCTCCTAGTTCCTATCGTTATCCAAATCCCCCTCTTGCCCTTTAGTATTATCATTATTACCCTCCTTGCCCTTATTAAAATTCTCACCACCATCCACCTCCTGTAAGTCCAATGGGCTATCATCTGTAACTGAGTCAACAACCTCGACGTGGGCCTCCCCTCCTTTGGGTCGTTTCATGATCTTGGTCTTCTAAATGCTACTGGAATACTCCAGTCTTGAATGGCCCAAATCAATATGCGGCAACTGCTTTTTCTTTCTTTTATTAACTCCGAAATCAGTGGCCCCACTATCATTAATTTCAATATTCTCCTTTTCAAAATCAAATTCCGCTCCAGGAATAAAACCTTCCTCGTAACCGTCAGCATTTAATATATTCTCATTTATAGAAACATTCCTTTTGTACGAAACAGATTCCAAAACCGACGTGTCAATTACTACCTTACCATCTTTATCTCCTGAAATTGCTCCGACTGTCTCTTCTGAATTGACGTTCGGCTCCAGTGAAACTTCCGGGCATTCTTCTTCCGACTCCTCTGACTTGGAATCATCATCCACATCTTGATTATCGTTCACATCATTTTCAAAGAACTCCATAACCCAGTCCCCAGATTCCTCTTCTACCCACACTTTGTATTTCTTTTCTCGCCACAAAACTGTCACCTCATCAGAGATCCTTTTTCCTTCTCCGACCAATACCCCAATACACTCATAAGATAAGTCCGCATCATCTTCCGATCAAGGTGGACTATGTATAATCTTCCCAAACACGTTCGCCACTTTGTCGATAACATCTCTATGTAAAAGATGCAACGGTATTCCTTTCAATTTGATCCACGCCAGCCGTTCATAAGCTAACGACTGTCCCTTCCACAAAACAACCGACGAAAAACTACCAAGAACTTCTTTAGCTGCTCGTAAGGATCTGTCAGCCTCGTCTTTGCTATTAAACATGACCATCACTGATAAACCTCCCAAATACTGCACTTTAACTTCCCCTGCCTCCATATCCTTCAAGATAATATTGATCCTTTTAAGCGCAACCAAATCAAGCATCCTCATAATCAGAGCTTTTCCATGCAAACTCTCATACACCTCCAGTCCCTCATCTATCGTAACTGTATTCTCAATGTTAACATGATTAGACCTACCTGTCAACATTTCCTGAAAAGATTTACCCCCCCCCCTTGAGAATACGTCTTTGTCGATGCCATGGGTTCAGCGTTGTTCCTCTCCCTAACTGATAGTTGTTCACCGACTTCTTAGACTCCCTTGGCGGCGGACCGATCTCCCCTTCCTCAAATGTGAACGTAGCCACATTAGCTTTCAGACTATAATCACCCATCTTCACTCCACACAGATTCTTCACCATCTGATCCTTATCTTTTACATCCACAAACGTAATGAAGCCAAACCTATTACCTCCCTTGTCTCTCTTCCTCGCAATGTAAAGATCGAAAATCTCCCCCAACGGACGTGTGAATTCCGCAAGATCTTTTCCACTACATTTATCCGGCACATTAGTAACAAAAAACTTCGTTAGTCGACCTTGAAGTTTCTCCGGTATAGGCAGCCGGCGGCTTCCCATGGAGAGGATGTAACAAAGTAGGCAAATGGTTGATGAATGATAATTAATTAATGATAGTAGTAAGTGTTCTTCTAGAATATGTTGACTGTGAATAGGAAATTTTATTTATTTGTTTTGCATTGTGGGTTGTATCTGAGTTGAGTTCTGCATGAGTTATATATTCTTTCCTCTTTTGATTATTATTATTATTTTTTGGCAGATTGATGAGGCTGTTTATAACAAAATTGGAAGGAAATATTAAATCTATTAAGCAGATGTTATGGTAGTATTAAAGACGTTATGGTACACGTAGTATTAAATCAAATGTTATGGTTGTATTGAAGTAGATATTATGGTAGTATTAAAGCAAATGTTCGGGTAGTTTTAAATCAAATGTTATGGTATTATACAGCTAATATTATGGTAGAATAAAGAGTATTTGTTAATATGAATAGTGGATAATGATTTTGCTTATGCATTTTAAGAAATTAGTAGTTGCAAGTTGCATACCATGATCCATATATCGACAACCTCCCTTTAGTGTACTAGCTTTATATCCCAAGAGTTTTTGTTTATAAAGTTTTGATTATTATGTTTGTTTTTTTTGGAGGGGGGGGGGGGATTTTGTTTGTAGGATTGTGAAGGGAAGAGTCAGATGAAACGATTGAAGGAAGATTCGTAGCTATTGTTGAGGGGGTTTGATTTTGTTGCTAGCTTGCTTTCGCAGCTTTCGATGATGTTATTCATGTTGCTTTTAGAAGCTTCAAGGTTTAGGTCGGTGAACGCAAATGAGAATTAATGATCTGTATGACTTAGTTTGCAATTGGTATATTTTCTACTTTTATCATATTTATTAAGTCATATTACATGTTTCAACCCCGGGGCACTCCCGCGGTAATCAGCTAGTTATAATATATACAATATATTTGATATATTCTAAAAACTTAACACTAACCCTAACATTCTAAACATATCAACCGTTGTCCGCATTTCACAACCCCACCTCTCTTCTTCTCCACACTCCATAGCCCTACCTTCTTCGACTTCCCGCCGACCACCTCCACAACCCCGCCTCCAGCCTCCACAGCCCCGTCTCCACTCTCCAGCCTCTAGCCTCCCCAACGCCGCAAGTATGACCCACCTAACTCTTATCGTTTTTTCTTTATAGCTTTGTGGGGTTTTTCTATAGCTTTGGTCATTTGTGTTCGTTTAATGTTCATTTGTGTTCGTTATGTTAATGAACTGTTCATTTAGGTTTTAAATGAACGAATTGTTGATTATATTAATAAGAACATAAGGAATAAACATAAGATTTAATCAAGTGTACCTGATTTGCTTAACCGTTCAGGAACCTCGGTAATTGAAGACACCATCATCTTGATCGGGTTCCCTTTATTGTGTACACTAATGATGGCTAATGATCACAAAGTGATCGAATGAGAGAGAGAGAGAGGTGGGTGGCGGCTACATTAGGTTATGGTGTTATTAGAGTCCAACCTAATACCTCTAGTAAACTCTCTATTTATACACACATGGGACACCCTAATTAGGTTTAGTAAGGGTAATTCCGTCCATCAAAGAATCACATATTATAAACTTAGGGATATTATAGTAATTGATCAATATAATATAAATGATAATCATAACCACAAATAAATATAATATAAACATCATTTATATTTATTCTAACACGAACATAAACGAACACGAACACAACAAATTTCTTAATGAACGAACATGAACACAAAAATGTGTTCGATTATGTGTTCGTATTCGGTTAAAGTTAAATGAACAAACACGAATACGCATGTGTTCGTGTTCGTTCGGTTTGTTTACAGACCTAAACATGTGCATTTATTATTAACGGAGACGATCTCGACTCGTGTTCAAGCTCTAATTTTTCAATTTAAATGCAAAATGGAATATGGTTATCGACTTTAATCCAAAATGAAATGTTTCAAGTTAATCCAATTTTTAGTTATATTATTTTCAATAGTACGATTAGATTTCATCTTGACTTACTTTGTTTAACGTTGCTAGAAATATCCTTTGCTTTTTTTTTACACGTGTTGTTCAGTGGACAAACCTCATGGCATAAAGCTCCCCAACCCAAGTTCAAATCTCGTCCTACACACCCGGTGTCCTCATTGCTTAAGTTCAAACCATCACGAGGATTCTTTTTGGCGGAGTTGCGAGAGTCGAACCTGTGTAGCCCGGGCAGGAACCCCTAAGGGAAAACCTTCCCACCTCACCCCAAACCAGTTGAACTGGGGTCATCGACAGAAATATCCTTGTGCTAGGCTGGAGATCTCCAACACTGTAACGAATGAGAAGTTTCAAGTTTGGACTTGTCTCACTAGAGGTACGGAATAAGAGTGTTCAGAATTCGATTCAGGTTCAAAAAAAAATCAAAATTCGATTAGTTCGATTCGATTACCAACAATTTGATTCGATTATCAAGGATTTGAGTTTGACTCAATTCGAATTCGAATACAGTAAATCGAATACAAATTGAGCAAATTTATGATTTTAAATTCGAATTCAAATTAAACATATATATATTTTAAATATACACACACATTAACATGTACACATTAAAAAAGCTTCTAAATATAGACCAAACTCTAAGAACTCATAGTCTCTACAACTTTACCATAACCGGAGTTTAAATATTTACCTTACACATCACAAAACTCTAAAAGACTATAGTCTCTGCTACTTTTACCATTATCGTATATGACATATTGTTGTTTATCAATTTTATAGATTAGTTTTATATGTTAAAATAATGAGTTTGTAGTAGTTTTAAAATTAAAAGTAAAACAATTTATTATTTACGATGAATTTGAACTAAATCGAATTTATTCGAATTCGATTCAAATTCGAGTTTCTTATGATAATCGAATAAACTTAATTTTAACCGAATAAGAATCGAATACGAATTCAAGTAAAAGGAATAAAAATTCAAGAAATTCGATTCGATTAATTTAAAAATGCGTTATTCGATTCGTTGAACACCCCTAGTATGAAAACGCTTTCATTACTCAAGAGTTATAAACATTAAAAGTAAAAAGTCCATTAGAAGGTCCACTAACCAAAGCCTTGCAAACACTCAATCAACCAAATCAGTATATGCACACACAAAAAAAAATCTAAACATAGATTGAATGCAAGTATTATAAAGTCACGTCGATGAAAATGTCATGGTAGGAGTACAAAGAAGCCCAACTAAAATGAAGATAAGGTCTCAGTATATCAAGACAAGAGATTCAAAAATAATGGGCTGACTAGGATTTCGTCCACTCAACTGGACCCGGAATAAGCTAACGTCTACGACCATTAGGTGTGGGGGCGGCATGGGGGCATCCTTCGCATGCCGGGCCTCACTACACCGCCCCCTAGGAGCGGCATGGGCATGACCGGCATCACAATGCCGTTGTTGCCGGGCCTGGTGATTGGCTTGGGAAGCGTGCATTTGACCGTTGTAAAAAAAAAAAAAAAAAAATCAACCATGTTTTTTAAAAACCTATTTAAACCAAACCAATTCACCTTTTTTCACCACAATTCAAACACCACTTTTTATATCAAACACCACCTTTTATATAAAAATACTTTATATATTTTGCAATGGATCCCTACCAAAACAACCCAAACCCGAATCAACCACCACAATATAATCAAAACAACCCGAATCCAAACCCGTTCACGATGCCAATGGATCCAACTTGGGCTACTTTTGCGGGTTTCCAACAAACTCCCAACCCTTTCACTCAATATCCCCAAATGCACCAAAGCCCTACTACCTTTAACCAATTCCATAATATGCAAATGCATCATAACCCTCAATCCTTTACCCAACTTTTGCAAACTCCGCCATTCCGTCAATCTCTACAACCACAACGACAACCCAATTTTGAACTCGAAGATGAAGAAGATGATGAGGTGGAGGTTGTCCCCGAAACACAAGTCCAACGTTCGAAGGGGAAGGGGAAGGCGAAGGCGAAGGGGAAGGGGAAAAAAAGCAAGGTGAAGATAAAGAAGAAGAGTCGTCCAAAAAAACCCCATGGACGAAATTGGAAGAAGAAGCGTTAGCGAAGGCGTATTTGGCTAGTTCGAAAGATCCCATAGTTGGTAAAAAAAAATTAATTTTTTAGTAGTATACAATAAAAAAAATTATTTTTTTTATTCTCTAATATATGTTTTATTTAAAAATGTAGGGACTAATTAAAAGGGAGATAGTTTATACGCCGAAGTACGAGATAAATTTCACCAATTGATGGAGCAAGGAGTTTATCGCAAGCAGGAGGCTTTAAGTTCTAAATGGAGGAAAATGACTACTACAATCGGGAAGTTCATCGCCTTTTATAATCCGTTGTATGTGCAACCTCCAAGTGGGTTTAACGAGGAAATGATTTTCAAGGAGGCGATGCGAAAATATGAAGACAAGTATGGCCAAGTTTTTCCTCATGTTCGAGCATGGATGGTGTTGAAGACATCTCGCAAATGGGCACCGGTTCCAAACGAGGTTGCATACGCCAAACGAACCAAAACTTCGGAGTCGGGCGATTATAGCGTGGGAGGCGGGTCGACCGGTCATTGTCAAATAAATATAAACGATGACCCAGAACCAGAGTTCGAGGATACTCCCGTTCAAGAGGAGCCACAACCCATCGGGAGGGACAAAGCAAAAAAACAAGCGGCTGCAAAAAAACAAGCCGCGTCAGGGAGTGGGAGCGGGTCAATGTTGGACGGTTTGGTCGCTGAATTGGCATCCTTCAAAAATACCTTTTGTGAAAGTCAAGCAGAGAAGAAGAAATTGAAGGAACGCGAAGTTGAAGAAAAGCTTCGCTTAAAGCAAAAGAGGGTGGAGGAAAACATTCGCCAAAAGAACGAGGATAGGCAAATAGAAGAATGGCGAATAATGACGGCAAACATCAACGACTACCCCGAAAAAGACCGTCCCGTGTTGCTCAAGATGAAGGAGAGCATCGCAAAAAAATATAATCCGTAGTTTGTGTTTTTTTTTAATTAAAAATTATACTTTTTTTTATTTAAGTGTATGTTTTTTTTATTGTACGTTTGTTTTTTATTTAAGTGTTTGTTTTTTATTTAAATACATTTTTACTTTTTATATTAATATGATAATATTATTTAATACAAAAAAAAAAAGAAAGGAAATAGCATTAAATGGTGATGGGCCTCCTCCACACCCCTAGGAGCATCATCTCATGGATGCTCCTACCCCACGCTGACGTGACAGCTGAGGTGGAGGCAAGGCACGGAAGTTGGGCCTCCTCCACACCTAATGGTCTACTAGAGGTGCACATTTCGGGTTTTTTTCCGTTCAGGAACCGAACCGGTTTCAAAACGATTCGTGTTTGAACCAGTTACTTTATGTTTTTTTTTTGTCTAAACCATTTTTTTTTGGTCAAGTTATATAGTTTCGTTAACTATATATATAAAATTAATTTTATTATCTTATAATACATGTTACACAAAAGTTTAATCGATTAAAACTTTTAAAACACATATTACAATTTTTTAAAATATATATTTGACATTTAAATCAACTTTTTAACAATTTATAAACATGCTAACTTTTCCATATCTGTTAGTATTGAAAAAAAAAAAATTAAACCATAAAAATAATCATTGTATTCTTTTAATTTGAATATTCTATGACCCTAATTTGTTTTTAGTTAAAAAAACTTCAACATGCTATGTGATTACTACCGGCTTTATTGCATCACACATACCTCTAAGCCGGCACAATATATAATTGCTTTAAAGCTTTCTACACAACACATGATTAGGACAAGCTCGGTATCATACATGTGTCAAAATTACTGATCTTGAAAATCATAGAAAATTAGTACCTATACCAGTACTGCAAGTGCTTGTTGCAATACAATATGCTATTCGTAAATAATCAACCCAAAATACTGAAACCATACTGTATGGTACCAAACTAAAAATACCAATCCCGAAAAACACAAAAAGTAAAAACCGAATTAGTAAATAAAAATAGTTTAATACGGTATTTTCAATTTTGAGGGCCTAAAATTTCCTATGGGAGGTTTGGGTTCAATTCACACTAGCTACATTTGGAGGACATTGGTGGAGGGGAAATGAGGGATGACCCGGCCATTGGCTTGGGTTCGAGTCCTAATCCCGACCGGTTTTACCGATTATTTCACTGTCGTGCCTTTGGGCGGGTAAGTGGTCGGGTTTTCCCGGGAATTGGTGGCAATTGGTGGTCCAGGTACTCTCGAGTACCTGATTCGCTAAAAGGGTGTCCGAGAGTGCTCGAAAATTGATTCTTTGGCCGTTCAAAAAAAAATACCATACTAGTACAGTACCGATTGAGTTTCAATACAAGGTAATATATTTTTTTTTGAAGGTTATACCAGGTAAGATATTAATGTCTACTCATTCACATGATCCACCGAAATCTGTAGGGAATATTTTGAAGCCGATAAGATATACATACCCCCACAGTCCCACACTAGAATCTATACTCAACCAACAGTCTCCACATAAAGACTTCTTCTTGTAATAACCGTCCTCTCTCTCTCTCTCTCTCTCTCTCTCTCTCATCAACTCTTTATAAACATTTTCTGTTAAAAATTTCAATCCATCGATCTACAACAATGGATCCAAACCCTAACAAGTTCCCAATCCTATCCTACGTCATGTCCAGACTCCCTAACGTCACTCGCTCATCTCATTCACCTGAGTTCGACATCGAACAACCACCACCGTCCGATCAATCGTCACCCGACCCGGTCTTTGAACTCACTGAACGTATGCCGTACTTGAACGATCCTGAACTTATTGCTTCTATGCGTGCTGCCGTTGATGACGTGTCACGAACACGATCTGTTCTCAAAACCCTAGGTAACTAACTGTCCACGTCATTAATTTAGTTATTATTTAGTTAGTCGCTTAGTTGATTAGTTGCTGGATCGGTATAAATAGAGTAATTCTTTAGTAATTATTGTTACTGTAGTTGCAAAGTACTATTATTATTATTATTATTAAGTAGTATTGGTTGATTTGGTTCGATGTGCTACACTACTACGATGTAGGCATTAAAACGGATACTGACGCCTGTACCAATGTTATGCGGATGATATTGGTTCAGTTCGTTATGCTGTCGGTTTTATTGTTGAAGACGGAGTTGTATGAATGAAATATTATTGAAACTGGAAATGATGTGAATGAATTAGGGTACTGGTGCTGATGTTTGGTATGGCTTGTATGGCACAGTAGCGATACAATGTCAATTTATCTAAATCGAAAACTATAAAAACGAACACGGATGTTGTTCGGATGATATTGGTTCGGTTCGTTACGCTATCGCCTATTGGTTTTGTTGTTGGAGACGGAGTTGTATAAATGAAATATTATTGAAACCAGAAACGATTTAGATTAATACAGGTACTGGTACCGATGTTGTTCGGTTCGGCTCATATGGCACAGTAGCGATACGGTTAATTTATCTTAATCGAAAACTATGAAAATGAATATGGTACTTATAGGTGTTGTACTATTGTTCGATCGGTTTTCCGTTCGGTACGGTAGCGGCAGGGTATCTTCAGTAAGATTTATATCGAAACGTTGGAAAAAAAATTAAGCATAGTTACGTATTTAGATTTTATTAAAAGAAGTTAACGGATGCAAGTTATTAAAAAAAGTAATAAATAAAGGAAAATAAAATAAAATCCTAAGAAAATATGGCATTTAACTTTAGTATATTTAAATTACTATAGTTCAAAACACTACAACTAGAATAATAAAATTACTCTAGTTTAAATGAAAATTACTCTAGTTATTTATGTGTTTAGTAGATAATACTTAAAATGTATTCAAAGTTTAAAAAAACAGAAATGAGCCTCGAGGCGTTTTCCCTTCGCCTCATGAGGCGTAAGCCCGAGGCGCAACCAAAAAATAAATATAAAAATTATGTTTCTTATAAAAAATAAAATAATTGACCTAGAAAAGTTTAAAACATAAAAAACACATCAAAAGTAAAATAATTGACCCAAAAAGTCAAAAACACCAAAAAAAAAAAACACATAAAAAACGGAATAAACCACCTGATGCGCACCCAAGGTGCACATTTTTATAGCGCCTCAGCCTTTTGAGGCGTATGTACAATCTGAACCCCATGAGGCGCGCCTTAGATTCGTTTTCTTAGCGTTTCGCTTTGAGGCGCGCCTCGAGACGCACGCCTCACCCGTTTTTTTAAACCATGAATGTGTTTTTATTTGATCTTACACTAGTTTTCTAATTATTGTATCAGGCTTTTAATGACATGCTACTTATGCTTAACTAGTTTCATTGTATTCTCAAAACCCTAGGTGATTGTCCAGATCATGAATTTGTTGATATCGCTAGATCTAGAATTAAGGAGATCGAAGAAAGTGCGATGAATGGGAATCATGATGTTACGGTGGAGGAGGAGAGGGAGAGACAGTCGTATGCGGCAGTTATTCGGTTGTATGAGATGCATGAATCGTATGAGAAGTCGTTAAGTGAGGCGGAGAAGAGGCTGGAGAAGCTGTATGAGGCTGCGAAGCAGGGAGGGAAAGCGGTTGAAGAAGGGAGTGGTGGTGAGGTTTTGGTTGAGGATGGGGTTAAGGATGAACTGGCTGCTGTTTTGCAGGATGCGTTTGCAAAGAATGTTGACAGGATTGATTTGTCGCAGAGGCGGTTGCCGTCGCTTCCGGAAGCGTTTGGGAAGCTTAGTATGTTGGTTTCGCTTAATCTGTCATCTAATCAACTTGAGGTTAGTGTAATGATCTTGTGTTACATATCATATTGTTGATAAATTGTTTATTTATCTGTGTTGGCTGCATAAATGAAATGATACACACAAGTGGCAACTAATGAGTCTGTTACTCATGGATGAAACTGTTAACTAGATAGAAAAGAGAGACGGTAGTTAGAGAGCCAATTTAGTTAATTAGTTAGACGAGCAATGTTCTAGTTACTGTATCAGGCTTTGGATATGCTGCTACTCATTCTGTCCTAGTTACATTGTATTGAATTTGAAGTGGAATATATTCCCCTGGTGTGGGCCTGTTGACCGGTTGCTACTCACAGTGTGCAATCATAGAAAACCGGACTGTATTTTATTCTAAAATTTTGAGAACACGAGTACAGCATACTGGACCACAAGTACCAGATTAGGGTACATGATTCATCTGGTTCAATCCCAATTCCCAAACTTATAATACAGTCCGGCTGTGTAGTCAATTTTGGTGGTATACCACTGGTATTTCGGATTTCTGAGATCCCATAAAATTTCGTTTCAAACCTCGCTATTGAAATAATCGGCGAAATTGACCGAAAATATATCGAAATTTGACTTCCAAAATTTCAGTGGAAAAGGTGGTATTACCGGTTGTTATGTTTTTTGGGCCAAACTAAAAAAAAAAAAAAAACTAAACATTTTAATTATTTTAACATGTAAGTATAACATTTTAACATATTCACATGCTTTTATAGATAAAATTGTCATTATATCACTTCATTTATTTATAAATTGTAGATATATGGTAGCGTAGTTATGGGATCGACACACCTTTGCTCCAAAAATTAGCTATTAGTGTCCTATTTGTTAATAGCTTTATAAATAAAATTACCGAAATTTCAAAAATTTCGTATCTCAGTCCTTGACCGAAACACCGAAATTTTGTCCTTAACTACATAGCAGTCCGGTTTGAGCCTAACTCTTAAGATGCAACATTTAACTAAGGAAAAAGTGAAACAAAAAACAGGGGTTTAGAACTGGACCGTACCCGATATGTAATGAATTACGGTTGTATGGTCCTTGTCCAACCCCTTTCTTTTATCATTATAGCATTTGTGATTGACACAATTTATAATTACTCCTGGAAACTGCATATTATCGTTACCCAACCAAAAAATTTATATCATTTCCCATTCAAATAACTTGTGATTTTATAATTACTCATTTTATTAAATACAGTTAGTAATATGACCATTGTACCCTCCACTCAAGCTTGAATGAACAAATTATTTATGATTTCATAATTACTCACTTTATTAAATACAGTTTGTAATTTGACTATTATACCCTTCACCCAAGCTTGAATGAGGAGTATGTCATATGTGTCTACCCAGTTTCACCATTGGTGGTATACATTCTGATGAACACTGTAACAAATCAAATAATTGCTGTATTTCGCAATTCAGAAAGGGGTCGCAGCGCAGCTTGTTGCCCGTCTACCTTCTATTTTGATGTAACTTGGCAAGTTTTAGAAATGAAAAAAAAAATTAATATACGTTTCTTTTATTAATTCCACGAACAAAAAAAAAGTGTTTAGAAACTACCAAGCAATGCAATGTTTTGGGGTTTTATCGTTATTGCCCTAGTTTTATTTGGAACATGTTTTCCATTTTAACTGATTACCTTTCGCGTATCGAAACAGGTCATTCCCGATTCAATTGCTGGACTTGGGAATCTTGAGGAGCTTTATGTTTCTTCCAATCTTTTGGAATCATTACCCGATTCGATTGGCTTATTGCTGAAACTCAAGATTCTAGATGTTTCTAGCAACAAGCTAACGTCCTTGCCCGACAGCATTTGTCACTGCAGGTACATTTGTTTAGATACACTACCAAAATTTCTGTTCACTCTCGCTTATCTTGATTAACTGCCGTATATTTTAACTAAGGGGGGTGTTTGGATTTGTTTTTTTGAAACCGATTATCCAACTTTTACGACTTGTAGTTGCCAGTTTTAATGTTTGGGCTTTGGATAAAGAGATTCGGCTATTGATTATTTAGTTATATCATGTTCTCATATAATTTTTTTCATACTAACTGCAATGTTAACTTTTTATTAAAGCTGTAAAATGAACTTGACCCAAGTACTTCTTTTTTATCCTAATTTGAGACTAGTAATTGTTTTTTATGAGCATTTTGTGTGTTAGTTTTTGGAACAATATTACCGTATTACTATGACTTCAGACAATAAAATCACATCCAAACAGTATTTACTGTCTATTGATCCAGTTATAGGCCATGACCGAACTTGTAACCGAAGTTTTGGTCCATAAATTTTTAAAACCAATGGGTTTCTGTTACAAGTGGACAAGTGGTTCATTTTATTTGGTTATAGGAACACTGACAAGAATTCGATTAATTAGGGGTATGTTTGGCAAGGAGCTTTTAAGAGCTTTTATTAGCTTCAAGATTCAAGCTTTTAAGAAAAAGCTCCTACTCAATAAAAAGCCTTGTTTGTTGAACGAGCTTGAAGCTTTTATGTTAGGAGAAAAAACTCTATATTGAAAATCTACTAGTACTAGCGATTAAGAAAAAACTCCTACTAGCTACAAACTTTTAATAAGTAAATGACACAAATACCCATTCTATCATAAAAAAAAACATGCATACAAGCTTTTAGTTAATGCCCATTTTGGTCATTTTATTAAAAGTTTCAGCTACTCTGCCAAACACCAAAATATATTTAAAAAGCTACCAGCCTCCAGTTTACAGCCACTAGCTAGTTTTGCCAAAATTTTAACCCGGTTACTCCAAACCCATTTCAGTTTAACCGTATATAAAGTAAAAACAACAAACCTTTCAACTTATAAAGAAAGAGGATCAGGCAAGTAACGTATACCATCTAGAAAAATTGTTAAAACTTAAACAATATGAAGGTTGAGTTTCATTGGCGGTTTGTTAGCTTTATTTCGTTTATTAATGCGCACATATAGACATAGCCCGAACCACCATTTTCTAAGTTGGTTCGGTGATTATGGCTGGTGGTTCGGTATCTGCCTGTTGTATTACAATTAATCATCTAGTGCTCTTATTTCAGGTCACTAGTAGAACTTGATGCGAGCTTCAATAAGCTAACATACCTACCCACCAATATAGGGTTTGAACTTGTGAATCTAAAGAAACTTTCAGTCCCTTTAAACAAGCTCCGTTCGCTTCCTACCTCTATAGGAGAAATGAAATCACTTCAGTTTCTGGATGCCCACTTCAATGAACTCCGGGGCCTACCGCCATCCATCGGCCGCCTCTTAAATCTTGAGGTTCTTAACCTGAGCGGTAATTTCAGTGACCTTGCATCACTTCCCTTCACAATCGGTGATCTAACCAACCTCAAAGAACTCGACATCAGCAACAATCAGATCCATGAACTTCCTGCCACCTTTGGCCGCCTCGACAATCTTGAAAAACTCAATGTGGAAGAAAACCCATTGGTGGTGCCGCCTAAGGAAGTGGTTAACGAAGGGGTGGAAGCTGTGAAGGTGTTCATGGCTAAGAGGTGGATTGATTTGTTATTGGAGGAAGAAGCAAAAAGCAAGCTTGTTGAAAATGAGCCAACACAAGGTAGTTGGTTGACCCGTAGCACCTCATGGTTGTCCAGTGTGGCTGGAAGCGTTGGCGAATATTTGGGTGGCGCAGGGAATACAACAGCCCCAGACCCATATCTCAATCAGCAACTGTGATTAGGTTACTTCAAACTTCCCTTTTACTGAAGATAAAAGTTTTTTGTCCTTTTTTACTATGTGCGCTTTTCAGTTCAACCTCAAAACGTTTTAAAACGGGTTTTGACCAAAATAAGCTGGTTTCGTTTTAAAAAAAAGGTATCAAAATGGATGCATCGTTTCTTTTTAACGACGGCTAGTGACAACTTGAATTTGATATGTACTATGAATTCCAGATGACATTATATGTGGATAAATTGACTAGAAAACCTATACTATATCAAATCTGGTAAAAGGTTATATTCTTTCAATCTTTTGAACTTGCTGTTAAGAGTCTCTAATGACTATTTTGACAAAAATAGACTCCCTTAGAAATTTATTTGATGCTATTTGACAAGTATCTTCTATTCGGGTGTGATATAAGTCTATATTAACGTTAAACTGTTGAAGAATAGCTATATGCGGGTTACTAGAAACCGCGTTGTCTATTCACTTTATTCCGTTAAATGCTGGCAAAAAGTTGCATTGTAGGTAGGGCTGTTCATGAGCCGAACCGAGCCGAGCCAGGTCAAGCTTGCGCTTGGCTTGGTTATAAACCGAGCCGGCTCGGCTCGGATTTGAAACCGAGCTGAAAATCAAAGCTCGAGCTCGGTTTGGTTTTAAATCGAGCCGACTCGGCTCGGCTTGGTTTGGCTCGATTTTAAAAAGAAATAAGAAAAATGTCTTTCAAAATTCAATAGTCTAAAATATTATTCAATAGTTAAAAATAACACATTTAAAATAAGTTCAACCTAATACATTACAAGCTAAAATCAAGTTCAAGCAGATGCAAAATAATTCTTAAATTTCAACGGAATACAGTATAAGTTCATCAACGTACGAATTAACTTGAATATTTGGATCAAAATCAGTATTGAGTTTATTTAAATAACTTGATTGGCTGTAACTTCAATCTCAAGCATAGAATATTCATGCTACTATTACCAAATATGAAATATGTAACATATTCCCAATCTTTTTAAACATTTTATAATATATTATATGTATATAAAAAATATATATTAAAAATTAGAATTATTCTAGCCAAACCGAGCCAGCTCGGCTCGTTACGAACTGAGCCGAGCTTGGCTCACTTTCTAACCGATCCGAGCTGGTTCGGCTCAGTTTCAAACTGAGCCATATCGAGCGAGCTTTTTTCGAGCTAAATCCGAGCGAGCTCCGAGCCACGAGCTTTTTAGACAGCCCTAATTGTAGGCGAGTCACTGCTCGTGTCTTACCCCGTTTGAGTGTCAGTAACAGTATGTATGTTTTGCTGATAAATTAGTTACAATGCGAGCTTGGTTCATGCGTGATTAAGCTTTCTTTGTGTAGGGATGCCCATTTAAGACATGAAGTTAATTCTTAACTTGTAAGTTATTTAAACTCATGTATACAATACACACGGAAAGGCTGTTGTTATATGTAGGTTAATTTCTATTTCTATATGTAATATATAGTGTTACGTGAGGTTCTCTACTTATTAGGGAGAATGGGGCGCAACCCGTGTTGGTCACGGGTAGTTCCCGTGGAGTAAAACCTGGTACTAGGCAACGGGCATGGAGTGAATTTGTAACCGTTTATTTGTTTATAAAACCGTTGTAAAGTTTGAAACCCCCAAATGCTAATGGTTAAAAAAAATAAAATCAACATAGTAAATATTAAACAAAAACTAAACATTAATACTAAATATAATACAAATATTAAAAGTACATAAACACACAATTATTCTAGGAAAAACATAATCAAACTACAAAACATAATTATTTAACTTAACGCAACAATTGTTATGCTGAAACATGGTCGAAATTGTTGCAGTAGCTAGTGACAGTCAACTTGTGTGACCTTGATGGCCAAATCCTCGGTAAGATTTTGGTGTTCCCTCATGGTGGCTTCAAATAGGGTGTTCCACTGGTCATACCTGTTGAGATCCGTCCACTTTTGTTGGAGCTATTTGATGGTGCAATTGTTTTCAAAACGAGTTATCCCCCGAAAGGCGGTGGCGGTTTTGTTGTTGAATAGTCATTTTAGGCGTCTTGGTAGGACACACACTAACGTTATCTCCTCTTCTTTGTTCTAAAGTGCCAATTTCAAGTGAATTTTAGGGTAACGTGGGTTTATTTTTAGGGAAAAAAGATGAGGATGGTGGATATTTATAGGGTAACAGTGGTGATTGTGATTAAAAAACTAACCGTTGGCTACAGTCATATTATCGTTCTGCCACAATTGGTGTTGAGTTTTAATTTGCATTTATTATTGTTTTTTAAATGAAAAAAAAAACATTTTAGTGCAAAGTAATATGACAGTGTATATTTGGTGAATATCAGTAAAGTTGAAAAAAAAAAATGGGTAATGCCCCTTGTTCCCTTAAACAGGGGATGGCATGACTGCTATCTTTGTTGAATTCGTTTTTTCAACTACCCACCCAAGTACTGTAACACCACCATCACTTAGCAGTTATGCTTATCAATCGAATTCGTTTTTCCTCTCTCCCTCTCCCTGGTCTCTTATGTGGTCACCTTATTGAACCCACTCCACATCTTGAGTCACCCGCTTCACACCCGAACACCATCCACTTCTCTAGTTGCAAAACAGCTCTAATTGATTGTTGTAAAATCGCCACCATGCCTCGGATTGTCTTAGATGGGTGAACAGATTCAAAAGTTGATTCAACCAAATTTGCATCGTTGATTTAGTAGCTGATCTAAGTTATTTCAAATTGGCATTTCAACTTGATTTGATGCTATTTCAGAATGATTTTGTTCGATTCAGCCACCACCTTCAGTCAATTCTAAAGACCTTACGACTTTAGGTTTGTTAGAAATTTCATTTCAACTTGTTAAACTTATGCTTTACTCGAATATCACCCATGTAACATAAGTTAGGGTGCATGTCATTAGGTCTAATGGTATGTAAGATGGTTCCATATATTTTATTTTTATATTTAATAGTAAGTGGTATTTTGGTCATTTCTTAAAATTTTGACAGAAATTTAACAAGGCATTCGTTCTGGCATTCGTTCTAGGGACTACCCCAGTTATGTTTGAGCAAACATTCAGACCAAAATATCTATTAATATATATAAAAGAAAATGTATATGCTGACGTGGCGCGCAATGAATGCCTCAACCTCCCCTTGAGAGTGCCACGTGGCATAATAAGGTGAAGATTTTATTATTTTTGAATTTTTTCTTTATGTGTATATATTCATCTTTCTCTCCCAAAACCCTAAAAAGCTTTCACCAAATCTCCACCACCTCCAAAACCAACTCCACCCTAACACCTCCCTCCTCTCCGACTCCACCTTTTCCCCATGAAAAAGATTAATCTGAATAGCAGTAATCCGATCTTCATCGTTCGAACTGCTCTTCGGCCTTTTCAGGTTCTTCTCCGATCACCGCCAAGCCTTCTTCTGAGATACAAAAGAATGATGATGGTAGCAGTAACGGATTGGAGCATGATCAGAAGCTAGCTGCTCTCCGAGGAAGAAAGGGACATGTTTAACAGTTATTTTAATTTAAAATAATTGGTACGACTTTTATTATTTTTAACATAAAATTTTACATTGCTTTTGGATTTTGAAACACACGTATATGTGTTTGAATATCAATGCATGTGAATCAATTAAAATTAATGTTAAAGTAAAAGGTGAATCTTGATCAGCAGGATTATTATAATTTTGATGTTTGTTAATTAACGAAGTGGAATGACAGACAAACAAGGCTTCAATGATTGAATAGAGATGGGTTTGCTTCAATACTCATGCATTTGTAGGCTTATCCATGATTCGCTCCACCCCTTTACGGTAAAATACGATTATTTATTTATTAAAACTGATATTTAATTAGGTTTATTTGGAATTGTTTTGAGACGATGGGCCATTGCTTTTATCAAAGAGTAACAAAAAAAACATGAAAAGTATAGTATCCGGATAATACAACAATTTAAAAAAAGTCGTTTCTCGATACCTGTAAATCCGTTATATTAGCAAGGTTAACTTGCTGAAGAGCCGGTAATAAAAAGAACCATCCCAGAATAGTTCCAGTGAGCGAGTTACCACTGAGTTCAACAACTTCCAGCTGAGTCTACTCACCAAACGACGTTTTCAGCAAATCCCGAGACAACAAATTATCTCTCAAAGCAAGCTCATTTAACATACTTGGAAGTTTGGGTATCCGCCCTTCAATCTTATTAAAACTAAGATCAAGACGAGTCAACCCGAGCCCACTCAGCGAGTCAGGCAACGTCCCAGTGATCACATTAGCGAAACGTCAATCGTTTCGATAGATTTCAGTGTAGAAATAAGAGGCGGAATGGTACCGGAGAACAAGTTGGATAGGAGGTTAAGTGTTTGAAGATTTGGTAAGGAAAAGATGGAAATGGGGATGGGGCCAGAGAGGTCGATTATTATGAGTTGGACGAGTTGCGAGATGAGTTGGGAGAGAGTGCCCGAGTACCCGGCTGGGTCGAAGGTGAGGTGGGTGACTCGGTTGCTGGAGCAGTAGAGGCCGCAGAGGAAATGGGTGAGGTGGGGGGTGGTGCATGGGTTGGAATTTTATCATAGATTGTGTTTTGGTTTGATATTTGTGATAGTTGCATTTCAGCCCTTTTAGGTTGGGTGTTACATGACTAATATTGTTTTGATATTGGAGGTCTGAAGAAGGTGCGCGAGAATTTAAGAAGATGGTGGTGAAACTCAAGGAAAACCATGGCCTAAATGGGAACCAACTATTGAAGGTTATTTGAAGTTTTTGGTGGATAGTAAATTGGTTTATGAGACTCTTGACAAGATTCTTGATGAAGCTGATTTCCCTGAATGTAAGTTAATTATTTTATTTTTTTATCTATTTTTATTTTATTATAATTAGATTAGGATGTGTATGGTCCGGGTATCCTAAATGACCAATCTGTGTTATTGACCCGTTAGGCAACATCATGTGACCCGTTTCGACCTATCACCCAGTCTAACCCGATCTATTATCGTGACATAGATTCAACTTGATATTACTGTTGGATATGATTGAAACTCAATTTGAATTTTGATGTTACCTACTTTGTATCTTACTTTAATTATTTACTAGCAAACAAGATTAATATTGTCAATAACTTATAACATGACTTAATGTTTGTATCACATTGCAGAATCACTATCTAATTCTTTTCTGTGGTGTGAATGGAACAGTCGCCCATGAATTCATTGTTGATTTGAGACCATTGAAGGTAATACAGAAGTCAAAGTCAAATACACTAATCTTAATTGTTTATAAGATCTATGGACTAAATTCAATCACTTTCAGACCATTGCTGGAATAGATCCTGAAGATGTTGCTAAATGTCTTATAGATTACGGGTTTCACAGCCCCGCAATGTCATGGCCAGTTTCAGGAACACTCATGATTCAGCTAACTGAAAGTGAAAGCAAAGTATGGTGGAGGGTAAAATCTTTATTTTTAGATTAATAAACGAACAATTGATCTCAACAACAATGTCATCAAGGTATTAGTGATATTAGAAAATTATTATGTTTGCCGGGGGCTCCTCACCCACCATAACTCCTCATGGCTGATAAGTTGACCAAACCGTATTTTAGAGAATACGCAGCGTACCTTGCTCCATGGTTTCGTGCTGCTAAGTTCTGGCCTACCACATGTTCGTCTTTCGCTCCCACTTTCAAAAATCCTGTTCCAAACACTGTTTTTTTTTTCTTTTCCTTATATTCTGATGTGTCTTTGTGTAACAAGCCGTGTAGACAATGTGTATGGAGACCGCAACCTCATCTGTACTCTTCGGCCACCACAGGAGTATGCAGAGAAAGTCGAAGCTACTGCTTAAGTGAGCTATGAATCGCCACATTTGCTTCAAAGTTTCAGGTCAGGGAACGCAAATGAGAATTAATGATCCGTATGACTAAGTTTAAGATTGGTATGTTTTCTACTTTTATCATTTTTATTAAGTCATATTAGATTTTTCAACCCCGGGACACTCCCGGGGTAATCAGCTAGCTAATCTATATACCTAATAAACAAAAGTCCATGAGGACACTTGGCACTCCCACATTCATCCTCAATTGTGGAGCCAATCATATTGTGCCAAGTGTCTCATTGTGAGAATTTATAAAATTTTTCTTTTTTCTAAAAATCAAAAATCATTTATTTCTTTTGTTCAAAATTGGTCAAGAGTTTTATTGACTTTCCTAAATCACGATCATCATTATGACCATTCCTAAAACACAATCAAATCCTTTAAATGAGTTTAGGTCAAAGCTTCTCATTCACACCTAAATCACAATTTCATTCGTAACCTTCTTTAACCCAAGAATCTTCTTCATTCGTAAACCCCCTTTTATCACATAACCGTAATCATCATCGATCTGCTCGAATCAGACCAACCAAAACCGTGTTCTTCATCTCCTCTCCGAGGTGTTTTCTCTTCCATTCTTATGTCAAGTCAATCGTTCTTCATCTCTCTCTTTTTCTCTGTTTTATTTCATGTTTTTTGATGATATAATTCTATATTAATGTTTGTTTGTCGATTAACATATTTTGTGTCTCTGTTTTCATTGATTTCATGTTTAATCGATTGTTGATATTAACCTATTTTTTTGTATTGTTGATTGCTTTTAAATAATTTTGCAGATTTGGGGGTTTAGGTTTCATGTTCTTCGTCTCTCTCCTTCAAGGTAACGATTGTTTCTTGCTTTTTCATACGATTCCTGTTATATATTGTTGTTTCGTTATAATTATTTTCAGATTTTTCCGATTTGTTTATAAGATTTTTCTCTTTCATGATTTCATAATAATCCGTTTAATACTGTGGATTTAATGTTAACAAGGATTCACAAGCTGGTGAGGTGTTCAAAGGCATCCGTCTTGCATACGAGGTTAGATTTTTCTTTCTTCTTTTTTGAATTTTAAAAATAGAATAGTCATTAAATGTTTTTTATTTTAAAAAAAAATTAAAAATCGGGATTACAATGTTAGGCAAGTTATTAAACACTTTGACCGAAACAACAATGAATGATTTTCGATTTTTAAAAAAAAAAATTTTTTTATAAAAACATTAATGACTATTTTTTGAATTTTAAAAATAGAATAGTCATTAAATGTTTTTTATTTTAAAAAAATTAAAAATCTGGATTATAGTGTTTAGGAAAGTTATTAAACACTTTGACCGAAACATTAATGAATGATTTTCGATTTTAAAAAATATTTATTTTTATAAAAACATTAATGACTCTTTTTTGACTTTTAAAAATAGAATAGTCATTAAATGTTTTTTATTTTAAAAAAAGTTAAAATTTGGATTATAGTGTTTAGGAAAGTTATTAAACACGTTGACCGAAACATTAATGAATGATTTTCGATTTTTAAAAAATAAATTCTTTTATAAAAACATGACTCTTTTTTGAATTTTAAAAATAGAATAGTCATTAAATGTTTTTTATTTTAAAAAAAATTAAAAATCGGGATTACAATGTTAGGCAAGTTATTAAACACTTTGACCGAAACAATAATGAATGATTTTCGATTTTTAAAAAAATATTTTTTTTTATAAAAACATTAATGACTATTTTTTGAATTTTAAAAATAGAATAGTCATTAAATGTTTTTTATTTTAAAAAAATTAAAAATCTGGATTATAGTGTTTAGGAAAGTTATTAAACACTTTGACCGAAACATTAATGAATGATTTTCGATTTTAAAAAATATTTATTTTTATAAAAACATTAATGACTCTTTTTTGACTTTTAAAAATAGAATAGTCATTAAATGTTTTTTATTTTAAAAAAAGTTAAAATTTGGATTATAGTGTTTAGGAAAGTTATTAAACACGTTGACCGAAACATTAATGAATGATTTTCGATTTTTAAAAAATAAATTCTTTTATAAAAACATGACTCTTTTTTGAATTTTAAAAATAGAATAGTCATTAAATGTTTTTTATTTTAAAAAAAATTAAAAATCGGGATTACAATGTTAGGCAAGTTATTAAACACTTTGACCGAAACAATAATGAATGATTTTCGATTTTTAAAAAAATATTTTTTTTTTATAAAAACATTAATGACTATTTTTTGAATTTTAAAAATAGAATAGTCATTAAATGTTTTTTATTTTAAAAAAATTAAAAATCTGGATTATAGTGTTTAGGAAAGTTATTAAACACTTTGACCGAAACATTAATGAATGATTTTCGATTTTAAAAAATATTTATTTTTATAAAAACATTAATGACTCTTTTTTGACTTTTAAAAATAGAATAGTCATTAAATGTTTTTTATTTTAAAAAAAGTTAAAATTTGGATTATAGTGTTTAGGAAAGTTATTAAACACGTTGACCGAAACATTAATGAATGATTTTCGATTTTTAAAAAATAAATTCTTTTATAAAAACATGACTCTTTTTTGAATTTTAAAAATAGAATAGTCATTAAATGTTTTTTATTTTAAAAAAAATTAAAAATCGGGATTACAATGTTAGGCAAGTTATTAAACACTTTGACCGAAACAATAATGAATGATTTTCGATTTTTAAAAAAATATTTTTTTTTATAAAAACATTAATGACTATTTTTTGAATTTTAAAAATAGAATAGTCATTAAATGTTTTTTATTTTAAAAAAATTAAAAATCTGGATTATAGTGTTTAGGAAAGTTATTAAACACTTTGACCGAAACATTAATGAATGATTTTCGATTTTAAAAAATATTTATTTTTATAAAAACATTAATGACCCTTTTTTGACTTTTAAAAATAGAATAGTCATTAAATGTTTTTTATTTTAAAAAAAGTTAAAATTTGGATTATAGTGTTTAGAAAAGTTATTAAACACGTTGACCGAAACATTAATGAATGATTTTCGATTTTTATAAAATAAATTCTTTTATAAAAACATGACTCTTTTTTGAATTTTAAAAATAGAATAGTCATTAAATGTTTTTTATTTTAAAAAAAAATTAAAAATTTGGATTATAGTGTTTAGGAAAGTTATTAAACACTTTGACCGAAACATTAATGAATAATTTTCGATTATTAAAAAATAAAAAAATTTATAAAATTCTAAATTACTCTTTTTTTAATTTTAAAAATAGAATAGTCATTAAATGTTTTTTATTTTAAGAAAATTAAAAATATGGATTACAGTGTTTAGGAAAGTTATTAAACACGTTGACCCAAACATTAATGAATGATTTCGATTTTTAAAAAATAATTTTTTTATAAAAACATTAATAACTCTTTTTTGAATTTTAAAAATAGAATAGTTATTAAATGTTTTTTATTTTAAAAAAACAAAAAATGTGGATTATATTGTTTAGGAAAGTTATTAAACACGTTGACCTTAACATTAATGAATGATTTTCGATTTTTAAAAAATAAATTCTTTTATAAAAACATGACTCTTTTTGGAATTTTAAAAATAGAATAGTCATTAAATTTTTTTATTTTAAAAAAAAATAAAAATCTGGATTATAGTGTTTAGGAAAGTTATTAAACACTTTGACCGAAACATTAATGAATGATTTTCGATTTTAAAAAATATTTATTTTTATAAAAACATTAATGACTCTTTTTTGACTTTTAAAAATAGAATAGTCATTAAATGTTTTTTATTTTAAAAAAAGTAAAAATTTGGATTATAGTGTTTAGGAAAGTTATTAAACACGTTGACCGAAACATTAATGAATGATTTTCGATTTTTAAAAAATAAATTCTTTTATAAAAACATGACTCTTTTTGGAATTTTAAAAATAGAATAGTCATTAAATGTTTTTTATTTTAAAAAAAATTAAAAATCTGGATTATAGTGTTTAGGAAAGTTATTAAACACTTTGACCGAAACATTAATGAATAATTTTCGATTGTTAAAAAATAAAAAATTTTATAAAAACATTAATGACTCTTTTTTGAATTTTAAAAATAGAATAGTCATTAAATGTTTTTTATTTTAAGAAAATTAAAAATATGGATTACAGTGTTTAGGAAAGTTATTAAACACGTTGACCCAAACATTAATGAATGATTTTGATTTTTAAAAAATAAATTTTTTTATAAATACATTAATAACTCTTTTTTGAATTTTAAAAATAGAATAGTTATTAAATGTTTTTTATTTTAAAAAAACAAAAAATGTGGATTATATTGTTTAGGAAAGTTATTAAACACGTTGACCGAAACATTAATGAATGATTTTCGATTTTTAAAAAATAAATTCTTTTATAAAAACATGACTCTTTTTTTAATTTTAAAAATAGAATAGTCATTAAATGTTTTTTATTTAAAAAAAAATAAAAATCTGGATTATAGTGTTTAGGAAAGTTATTAAACACTTTGACCGAAACATTAATGAATAATTTTCGTTGATGTAAAATAAAAAATTTTATAAAAACATTAATGACTCTTTTTTGAATTTTAAAAATAGAATAGTCATTAAATCTTTTTTATTTTAAGAAAATTAAAAATCTAGATTACAGTGTTTAGGAAAGTTATTAAACACGTTGACCCAAACATTAATGAATGATTTCGATTTTTAAAAAATAAAAAATATTTATAAAAACATTAATGACTTTTTTTTGAATTTTAAAAATAGAATAGTTATTAAATGTTTTTATTTTAAAAAAATTAAAAATTATGGATTATAGTGTTTAGGAAAGTTATTAAACACCCGGCTATGGAGTAGTCCGGGAAGCAAAAGGTGGAAGAAGATTTACACAATGTGGGGTTAGCAACGATAGAAATCTATATGGAGCGCGAGAAATTTAAAGACTTTTGAGGACAGGTTTGTCTCTGATAAACGGGTCAAATAAGGTAATAGTCGGTTAAAATGTTGTTTTAGTGGTGTAGGTTCATGTTTGTTTACTTATAAATTGGTCGCTTTGGGTAATGTTCAACTTTTCTAATGGGTCAAATAGGGTAAAAGTCGCCAACAGTGTGTTTATGGTGTTTTGATTAGATTGATGTTCCTTTTACTTATACATAGGCCATAGGTGAATTGGGACAATCTTCCCTTTTCTTAACGGGTTGATTTGGGTAATGTTTGCCTTTTCAAATATGTCAAATAGAATAAAATGTGCTCAAAGCTTTTTTAGCGGGTCGATATGGGTAATGCTCATCTTCTCAGACGTGTCAAATTAAATTGTGAAATTTAGGTGGTAGTTAGTTTCTTATTTTTATTTTTATTACTTTCTTATTGTTGAATATGCCATAAGTCTATTTTTAACACATACCATTTAAGTCGCTTTATTCAGGTTGGATTGTATTTAAGAAACCCTGTATTCTCACATGGCCAGCTTTATGTCGCATTGTCAAGAGTTAAAAGCAGGGCAGGCGTGAAGTTACTTATACTTGATGCTGGTGGGAAAGTGATGACTAAAACAAAAAATGTGGTTTATAAGGAAATTTTCAGCGATATTTGAATAAATGTGTATTCGTTGCTTTTAAATTTTAATAAAATTTTTCTACTTTATTTTTCTTATACATTATACTACTCCAAATAATCGTACGTTGTTGAACTGCGTGTCAACGCGGGCAAATATCTAGTATATATAAAAGAAAATGTATATGCTGACGTGGCGTGCAATGGGGGCCTCAACCTCTCCATAAAACTGCCACGTGGCATAATAATTGAAAGATTTGAATGTTTTTTAATTTTTTCGTTTTTTTATTAAAAAAATAGAAGAGAAAACCCTATTACCTCTCTCTCAGTTATTCTTTCTCCTTCTCCTGGTTCCCCTCATCGATTTCTTCAGATTCTTAGGGGATTTTATGTGCCTCAATTGTAACAGTAACTGATTTTATGTGAATCTATTACCGTTCTCTTCTCTGTATTTGATCTCTTTTCTTCTTAATATCCTGAACCACATACAAACTCCACTTCACCTTCGTGGCTCTCAATCAATTCCCGTATTCATCCCACACCATCAGAAACCTTAATTCCATCACTTTTGCAGGTAAAATAATAATAACAATCTCAATTAAACCCAAACAAACTAAATTCAAAATCCGTTAGGATCTTTACCTTTTAGCTTTAAATATTTAAAATATATAATTATACTATGCAGTTGTAGATTTAATTCACCAGACCTTTTAATTTTGTTCACATGATTTGTCTGTGTAGAAGAGTGTAAATGATTATTATTTAGAGGAGTAATTTAGAGTTTGGTTATTGAGATTTAAGGTTATCTTCTGATTCTAGGTTTTTTGAATCAAGTTTTGATCTTTATTGGATTTTGTTTCTGGGTTTAAGTATGCACGGCTGTTGATGCTTGATGCTTGATTCTATCAGAAAGTTTGAAGCTTCAATTCAACAATGGTTTATTGGAAAGTTTTTGCGCTAAAAAGAGGAAGATATCTTTGAATATTAAATATGATGATGATGATGATGCCTTTTGATGATCCTGGTGATAATTGAACTTTATGACTTTCAGTTTCGTGTGTTATCGGGTCGGATTGATGATCTGCAGTGGTCGGGTGATGGGATGAGGATTGTGGCGTCTGGTGATGGGAAAGGGAAATCTTTTGTTTTACTGAATTATATCAAAACGTAGTGGTAATATATTAGACAATTCATCCTTTATATCTTAGTATCTTTATGCTGGACAGTAAATAATTAGAGGGATTGTCCACATTTTTTAAACACTTTCTAAAGAAGATTGAAAAATGATTTGGATTTAAACCTGAGATTTGTTCTTTATTAATAATTTATCAGCAGGATCAGTGTCTAGGTGGAAGCTGAGTTGGTGTTCCTGGAGAGCAGAATCAGCAACAAACTGTTCATATTATGCAGCAACAGGTTTGTTGCACTATTCTCTTGCTAATTGTCATTAAAGGTTAGAAATAATAATTGATTTTTTGTAATATTAGATGGTGCCATATGGAATAATGTCTCATCACCCACCTGGTAGTAACATTGATGATGTATCAACTGCCCCTAAGCTCTTTATCAGCGGTAACTTTTTAATTAAATGTTTTAATCAGGCTGTTTCTGCATCAAATTTTACAGTTTTATTGCATATAGATCAAACCCAGTTGTACAATCTGTTGATGATGGTGTTTTAATTGCTTTAATGATATTTGTTGTATGAGGGGTTTAAAATGAAGTTATGATTTATATGATAAATATACTTTTTGTCACAAATTGAAAGATTGTACTGGTTTTGAAGATTATGTTTTTGTATGGGAATTGGTATTGTTAATTTGGTGATGATCTGTAGTGTGTAGTGTGGAATGTAAACTGTAGTAGAACTTCTATTAGCCACTTTAGTCCACAAAGTATGAAGTTTTATTTTATGAATCTTCTGGTTTTATCAGTTTTCTTAACATATAAAGCTCAAGGTATTCTCAATGCACCCAATATATTCTTCATATTTTTTCTTTCCTAATAATAATAGATCAAGTTTCTTTGTCAATTTAATAGAAAATGACTCTCATATTTACATTCATGCCCTTTTAGATGAAGATCAAAGAAACATAACTGCGGGAATTTTTGAAAGATATTAGGGTGTGTTTACTTTTGATGGGTAGGCCAAATACCAGGTTGACTTTAGTCAAATCATGAAAAGTCTTGTGAACACACAGAGCGTGGAGTATTTTGCTTCTAGATAGTGTGTGGTAAATAATAATATTGATATGTCGAATGCAATTGCACGCACTATGGAGGCCTGTACAAATGCTGACTGTACCGCACTTTTGCCTGGTAGCTCATGTTTCAACCTTAGTTGGCCTGGTAACGTGTCGTATGCGCTTAATAGTTACTATCAACAGCATGATCAAAGGGCTGATAGTTGTGATTTAGGGGGGCTGGGAACGATCACAACCGTGGATCCGTCGGTTGGTAACTGTAGGTTCGACGTAGAACTAAAAGCTTCTTTTTCGGTTTCGCTTCGCTGGTCAAAATTTGACTATCCTTTGATCAGATCAATTTGGTAACACATGAAAGGACAAAAAATAGGTAGCGGATTGGCCCAACTCAATATGTTATGTTTTAACCTGCACATACAAATGCCCAACTTGCCCAGTCCGTGTGTTTTGCCATCTGTACTTTCAATACTAGCCAGGTAGTGAAATAAAACATGTTAACCAACATATGCATAACACCAGTTCACAAGTGGGGTTCGATATAATAGAAAAAAGTCGTATATAATAGAAACTAATAATTCATTTTTTAATGGTGCTGGGCTGCTGGCTGATTTACATGTTTTATCATTCAGGTTTTCTCAAGTGGCTGAATCCTCTACAAAGTAATAGTGGGAATTTACAGAATTTTTCAAGTGGCTAAATCTACAAAGTAAATATTGTTTGCTATCAACAATAACATTTAAATTGTAATCCGTTCAGTATTTTTGTTAAATCTGTACTCTTCCTTGTATTCTTTTTTGGTGTGTTTTAGCCACATTGTGGGGAGATTCTACAACAAGGATGCAGAGTTTGTAATGGAATTGGAGTATATTTTCAGTTAAGAGGTTACTTGTGGAGTACTGTAGTTTGGTTGGTCAATCCTTCTAGAAGGGGTGGGGGGTCATCAAATTTGGGCACTTGAGCTGGACTTACTTATACACAAACATGGATGTCAAATGGAAAGTTAGGGATGCGACAACTGATTGGGTTTATTACAATATGTAGTGGAAGTTATACATGCAAAAGAAAATGAATTCTTTAATTTTGTGCATGAATTTGCAAATTAAGAATGCCAAGATTCACCTATCTTTTATCAAGGCCCTCAACTTGATGGAAGTAATAAAAGATTGCAGGAGATACGGTAATATTGAGGATGCAGGTGACCCATTAACAAGCGTCTCTTGCAGATTCAAAATTTTAATTTGTGTCTACTTTCTTGGATTATTATTCATATGTCCCAACCATAGCTTTAACATCCATCAATATTTTATAATTCAACCCCGGGACGTTCCCGGGTAGAGATCTAAGATACTGTTGCGATTTGCTGATTTGGTTGAGAAGCATGCTGATGAAATAGCGTCTCTTAAAGCTTGGGACAATGGGAAGCCGTATGAACAGACGACATCATATGAAATACCATTGTTCATTCTCTTTTCTGTTATTATGCTGGTAAGCGGTGGTCGGTGTAGATATATTAGTACTATATGAACTTTTTTCTTGAAAAGTTAAACATCTTTGTTACTACTTCATAGGTTGGGCTGATAAAATTCACGGGCTCACGATTTAGGCTGACGGGCCTCATCATGTTCAGACCCTGCATGAATCAATTGGTGTTGCAGGCCAAATCATTCCATGGAATTTCCCTCTTCCAATGTTTTCTTGGAAGGTTGGGCCTGCTTTAGCATGTGGCAATACTATAGAACTTAAAATTGCTGAACAAACACCATTGTCTACACTCTATGTTGCATAGCTTTTCCATGAGGTCTACTGGCTATTTATAATTTGTAGAAGGTATTACATAATATTAGATGTTAAGTAACAAATGTTAGCTTTAAATTAATGAATGTTTCTTTTCAAAACCTTATGATGTTAATAGTTAATTAGTGGCCTAATATTTTGTATCACATTTAGGCCTATCAATGTCTACAAAAAACATATCTTTTGAACATTTTTAATGCTAACTACTTCTCATGGTTTTAATTGTTGTCTTATTATGTTTCTCATGTTTTACACTACAACCAATTCTATCCATACTTGCGTCACAAACGACATTGTTACGTTTTAAAAGTGACCATAAACAATTTGTGGTATCAATATGATGCTGTTGTGATAAAAATTATTTAAAAAACATAGTAATAAATTTATAGAAATGGCAAATCTATATATTGTTATTATAAGATAACATGTATAGACAGATTTCACTATTTGTATCAATAATCTAACTTAAAATTCAAGGGAATGATTCTGAAAGAACATTTGGTTAACTAAGTTGTTATTGATCACTTGGATAGTAATTTGATGTTTTAGCGGTTATATATATGTTGTTCTGCTACAAATAAATGACATTATTTGTCGTTAATGACCGGTCGTCTTTATGCATTGTTCATAGTTAGGTTTGTATCATATTATATATTACTGATTATTATAAACTCGACTAATTCCATGGCATGTTGTATACAACATGTGCACACCTAAAATTAGCGTCAACCACTTTCTCATAATGCTCAACAACAAGCGACATTAAATATTATTAAATTTCAACCCCGGGACGCTCCCGGGTAGTCAGCTAGTGTATTAATAAAACATAAGAGACCAAAACTTTAATATTGCCGTAGTAAACCGACCACAATGTAATTAACTCTTTTAAAAATATTGCAATAGTAATTTGACCCTTCAAAATTTTTAGGCCTTAACTATTGAATGAGGTGAATCTAGACACAAGTTTGGCCTGTTTACACATTCCCCCAAACCTTGACCTTTTTTTTAACGGCTAACGAATCAATTCCGAGCACTCTCGGACACCCTTTTGGCGAATCAGGTACTCGAGAGTACTCGGGCCACCAATTGCCACCAATTCCCGGAAAACCCGACCACTCACCCGCCCGAAGGCACGACAGTGAAATAATCGATAAAACCGGTCGGGATCAGGACTCGAACCCAAGCCAATGGCCGGGTCATCCCTCATTTCCCCTCCACCAATGTCCTCCAAATATAACTAGTGGGAATTGAACCAAAGCCTCCCATAGGAAACTTTAGGCCCTCAACTAACTGGGCTACAAGCGTTGGACCCAAACCCTTGACCTATTAACAAATTTTTACATATTTTTATATTGTTTTAAATAAATTTATTAACGTCCGTAATTTTCTCCAATCATTTGATATTCTTATTTAGGTACAAATCCCCAATATATGTCACTTTTCTGAAAATTGAAATCTTCTTCCATTGATCCATCATATATTATCTTCTTTATTAATACACAAAATGATCACACAACTTCAAACTTATTAAATAATCAAGTTGGTGCCACCAATGCCAACCAGCCCATGTGCACTTCCACATGCCTTCAAATTCTTCCCCTTCAACCATCATTGATCTTCCACAACACAACATTCTTCCATTACATCCTCATCTCCAAATGACCTTTAACAAGTCAACAATCACTACATCATGCTTGTTTGTCATCCTTATTTCATGCTACATGTTTACCATGTGGTTGTCATCAACCAACATGTGGTCCATTGCTCGGGTTGTTGGGGTGGTGTTGATTGTAGGGTTGATGGTGGTGGTGGTGAGAACCACCATTGTTACGTGGATAACGGTGTTGGTGATGCTAAGGTTTGCGGGGAAGCGCCGCCGTGTGTTGGTGGTGGAAGGGAAGAAGATTAGTGGTGATGTTGCCATGCATTTGTTGAAGGTTTTGGTTAAAGAAAGAAGTCTTGTTGTGGTTGCTTGTGCTACTTTTTTGAGTTCAATGGCCATTGTTTGGGTTGCTTAGACGTTATGGTGTTAAGTTTATCAAAGTGGTAGTTATACTTTGTTCGTATATATATTATATGGATTTTAATGTCATTTTTCTATTTTGTTTTTGTAATTGTAGGAGAATTGTGAAACAAAAAACATACATATACGTAAATTCAATTTTATATTGTAATTAAGATTTTGTGGTAGAGTTTATTTCTTTTAAAAAGGATTGAAACTCAATCCTACCCTGATCTACTGGTCTAGTGGTATGTTGTATGTTGTATGTTGTATGTTCAGACTCTTGTAAGTATAAGTTTATATGGTACTTTGATATAAAAATTATTTTAAAAACATTTCGATTATCAACTAATGTTGACGGTTCAATTTTGGTGGTTTAGCCACCGGGTTCATTTTGGATCTTTGAACCAACCATTTAACCTTTATCGTTTGTTACATTTTTTGATTTGAAGTTATGTATACGTATTATACTATTATTTAACAATTTTTTTAACAAACCAGCAAGCATTTTCATTCAACACCAAAAAGGCCCTTTCCCTGGTAAGGTGCTAGAAAGAGAGCAAAATAAAACCAAACACCAACCAGAGCTTTTTATCAATTTTTTTTAACCAAATACAATTTTGTGCGAGAGGAGGTTCCCGACTAGATTTAAGGGGAAATTATATAGGGATGCAATTAGACTGTTATACGGTAGATTGTCGTGGCATCAAGAAGACATTGATATGTAAGCTGGACGTAACACAGATGAGGATGGTTACGTGGGCATGCGGGCTCACAAGATTAGATCAGATAAAAAATGAGGTTTTTCGAGAGAGATTAAGGGTGGTTAGTACATCATATAAGATAGTAAATGGAAGATTGAGATGATTTTTACATGTGAAAAAGAGATAGATGATCACAAACATAAAAAAATGTAATGAGGTTAATACATCCATCTCAATCATTTACGAAATAGAACTCTTAGGGATATCAAATAGTATAATATCTTGTGTACAACTCATAGTGGTATCCCGATTCTTCTATATTATTGTAAAACCCTTCGATTTTGGATTTCTCAATTTATATGGACAGTTTACTCTTTTTTTTTAGGCCAATGATTAGTAAACTCATAATAATATCCCGACTGAATTACAAGTTTTGTCCTTTAGGTTTATACCAAATTTCAACGGATGTCCTTTAACTTTAAAATTGATTGGTTTTGTCCTTTACGTTTCAGAATCTTGCACGGTTTGTCCTTTGACACTAACCAAGTTAATTTTTATCGTTAAGTGGAGGGTAATATTGTCTTTTTACCCAAGTCACATGAGGGTAGGATTGTACTTTTACCCTCATCTCTTTCTCACCTCTCCCACTTACCACACCACCACCATCCACACCCTGCTGCCACCGCCTACCGCCGCCTTCCACTACCTCCACAACTACCACCATCCTACACCACCTCCACCTGCACACCACCTCAAAGCTCCACCACTGTCTTTACCCACCAAAAAAAAAAATCCATCGCTGTCACGATAGAAAAGAAATTTCTATCATAAAAAGGTACAGATGATGAAAAGAAACCGATAGATTGGCACACCTCTTTTAACCTTTTCTTCAATTCAATCTTAAAACAAATCCTAAGCTAACAGACCCATCTCAAGGATCCAAAAAAAAAATCCATCGCTGTACAAATTTGGGGTTTTTGGATCCACAAACAAATCCTAAGCTACCCCCATCATACAGACCCATGTTGTTGTTGCCCGAAGATGGTCTTCAACACTGAACAATCAGTATCCTATTTACATTGGTAATCTTGGAAAATATGTGAACAATAAAGTTTCTCTCAGTTTTACTGTTTTCTTTTCCTTTCGCACAGGTGGCACTGAATCGTGTACCTTTGTTTATTGCATTTGAACTACTTCTTCTTGCCTATCTGTGGGGTGCATATGGTATATTGCTTTGTTAAAGCTGAATGGTAATATCTATTAGCCGATCTAAATCGGAATCTGTGTTCAGTTGTTTCTTGATTGAGTTTGGTGGTGGTGGTGGTGGCGTCGGCGTCGGAATTTGTGGTGGTGGTGGTGGCGTCGGAGTTTTGTGTATGGCAGGAGGTTATTGGGAGAGAGAGAGAAAGGAGAGAGAAAGAGAGAGTAGAGAGGGGGTGTTTATATAAAATTTTAAAATTTACTTTTGGTCCAACTTTTTAAGTTAATTACACAAATTGGCCTTAGAATAGTAAGAAGACGATTTTACCCTTGCATTTCAATTAAAATCTAACTTGGTTAGTGTCAAAGGACAAACCGTGCAAGATTCTGAAACGTAAAGGACAAAACCAATCAATTTTAAAGTTAAAGGACATCCGTTGAAATTTGGTATAAACCTAAAGGACAAAACTTGTAATTCAGTCTAATATCCCGGTTCTTCACTATATTGTAAAACCTTTAATTTTGGAGATGCCAATTTATGCACAATTTGCTCTCATTGATTTGTAGTTGTAATTTATAAATACCATCAACTCTATTACACATATTCTTTTATAACTGTTTTTGGTTATGCATATTTCAATTTTCTCATAGCATCGTCATACGTACAAAGTTGTTCATGCTATCAGATCTAGGTGTATAAGAATACTAGGTGTGGCGGAGGCCCATAATCCATGATGCTCCTCCACCTTAGCTGCCACGTCAACGTGGGGTAGGAGTATCAATGAGATGATGGTCCTAGGGGTGTGGAGAGGCCCATCATCATTTAATGTTTTTTTCTTTTTTTTAATTAAATAATATTATCATATTAATGTTACAATAAAAAAGTTAATATTCTAATATTAATATTAAAAAGTAAATATTACATTAAAACCATTACAAATAATTTAAAAAAAAACATAACTAAAATTAAAGTAACCTACTCGACATAAAAAAAAATACAAATAATCTACTCTTGCCCGTTGTTCCAAATATATTCAACCAAGTCCGCTTGAAGATTGCGATGTATGAACTCGTTATGTAACGAGAACTCGTTTAAATCTTGTTGATGTGGGTTGACAAGCACCGTATTCTCCGGCGGGGCATTCTCGTCATACGCATAGATGGCGGCGCCTTCGTCTTCGAGTATCATGTTATGCAACAAGATACAATCATACATACAGTAACGCAATTTTTTTAGGGGTGAACATACGTGTCGGGTTTGCAATGATGTGCCATCTTGCTTGTAGAACACCAAATAATCGTTCAATGTCCTTTCTTGCCGCCTCTTGATACTTGGCAAATTTCTTTCTTTTTTCATCGAACGGGTGGTGAATACTTTTAACGATCGTCGAGTAAGATGGGTAGATTCCATCAGCAAGATAATAACCGCGCCTATACTCCACCCCCGATACTGTAAAGCTGGTTTCCGGACCGGTTCCTTTTATGACATCGTCAAAAATCTCCAACTGGTTAATAACATTAATGTCGTTGTTCGAACCAGGAACGCCAAAGAAAGCATGCCAAACCCATAGATCTTGTGAACAAACCGCCTCCAAGATTATTGATGGATATTCTTGATCCCCTCGTTTGAACATTCCGCGCCATGCTACCGGGCAGTTTCTCCAAGGCCAATGGTAGCAATCAATGCTTCCGAGCATTCCTGGAAAACCATGTTATTGGTGGTGAAACTGATACAATTGTTGGACCTCACTGGAGTTTGGTTTTCGCAAATATTTCTTGCTGTAAAGCTTCACCACACACTTGCTAAACTTGTACAGATATTCTCGCGCAGTTCTTTCTGACATTTTTAAATACTCGTCCAGGAATCCGACATAGTCCCGTACGCTAGTTTCCGAAGTGCCGCCGTGCATTTTTGTAGGGTGGTGAACTCCCTTTTGTTTCTAGCATCATATCGTAAGGTAAAAAATGGGTCTAAGCTAGCCATATCATCGGCTATACGTACGAACAATCTTCTACTCATTCGGAACCGACGCCTAAATAATTCCGCCGAGTATAAGGGTTCGTCGGCAAAATAATCGGCCACCAATCTATCATGGGCACCTACACATATTTACAAAAATATAAACACAATAAAAATCTACAATCTTAAAAAATTTAAATATAATAAACACCCTACAATGTTAAAAAAAAATATATAATACACATAAATAATATAAAAAATATAAAACTTAAGCTCTCGGTCTCTATTTATAGCCGCTTTCCTAGTTCGAGGTACCGAATCGACTTTATCTCCTTCCTCCTCGGCAATGATATGTACCGCTTGCGCCACAATGTTTATAACAAAATTAACGGCTTCGTTTGTAGATGATGAACCCGAAGAAGAAGAAGACGACGAAGAATATGATAACGACATGGTTGTTTGAGGGTTTGGATTTTTTTATAAATAATTGTTGGTTTTTATGTAGTGAGAGTGTTTGAGAGAGTTTTTATAAAAAGGGGCAATTACATATATCCCCCTATAAACTTTATAAATTACATATTTACCAAAACTAAAAATTAAATTACATATTTTCCCTTTATAAAAACTAAAAATATCAAATATACCCGATTCATTAAAAAGAGATATGAGAATGACTATTTTACCCTTTTTTTTCACATTATTGTCTTCTATCTTGACTTTAATCCTAAACAAACCTACTTTGAAAACAAAAATCAGAAACCTTGGAATTTATACCTTGAATGAAGCCTATTGTTAATGAATCAAATACAAAAATATATCATGGAAACTTGAAAACTGATTATGCTAAAATTCAATTTCCACGTTTTATCCGACTACACAAACAAACCAACTAATTATAGCAAAACTAATATCGATCATTAAACTAAATCAAATACAAATGAACATCATAGAAACCTTGATTCTTCCCTCCGTGTCATCTCAGTATAAGTCAAGATAAAATCCTAATATGATAATTCCAACCAATCCAATGCAATTTTAATAACTTGGCACTGTTCCCCAAAATTAGCTTCTATAAATCAATGAACCATGCAAATGTAAAGAGATACACCAGCGACAGTATATTCTACTTGCCGGTTCCGAACAGTCAAACCACTACGGTTCTTATCACCGACTAGATGTTCAGGGAGGATTCTCGTCACCGGATACTCTTCGACAGATTGTTCTTATAACTGGATTCTCGTCGCTATATCTGAACAAGATGATTCTTATCACCGGTTCGGTGGTTCGCCCATCATCACCGGTGATAATGCCGGATGGTTCTTGTCGCTGGTTCTAAACAACATGATTACAGTATCCGGTTTGGTGGTTCGCCCGTCTAGAGAGTAGAAAGTCCAGGTTGTGGGAGGGTGGGAACGAAATGTGGTGGTTTTGTTTTATTATTATTACTAGTTTATACCCCGGGAGCGTCCCGGGTTGAGAAATCTAAGTAAAGTGAATAAAATTAGAAGTATCTAAACTATAAAAATGGCATCTGCCAATATATGATTAATGAATATTATTATTATTATTTTAAACAAATCTCTGCCATAAGTTATCATATTCTAATATAAAAAAATGGGTAATTGGGTCGGGTATCACCTAATCCCAGGCCCGACCCAAACCCACAATTTTTTTTTAAACTAATTCCATACCTGACACAATACCTTTCGGGTTACAAAAAATAGTCGTTTTTTTCTCCATTTTTCATATAGCACTATGGTACTCATTGGAAAGATAATAAAACGATTGTTAATTTGGTGTAATTTTTTTGTTTAAAAAATCTCGTATATAAAAGATATTAACATTTAAAAGTTATGAGAGGAAACATGAGAGAGAAAATAATAAAGTTTTAATATTTACATTTAGTAGATTAAGTATTTAATATATTATGTTAAATCATATTTAAACCATATTTATTCCTTTTTTTTAATTGGTCTAGAGTTGCCACATCACATCCTATGTGGCATCTCTTAAAAGAGAGATTGCATAATATTATGACATGTCATTAAAAATGCTTTAGTTTATCTATCTATATATATAAAAGAAAACGTATATGCTGACGTGGCTTGCAATGGAGGCCTCAACCTTTCCTTGAGAGTGCCACGTGGCATTATAATGGAGAGTTTTTGGTGTTTTTGAATTGTTTCTTTTTTTAATTAAATTGAGTTATTTTAGGAAAAAAAATTCATAAAAAATTTAAAATTTTCTCTCTCATATTTCCTCCCATAATTTTTAATCGTTTATATCTTTTATATACGGGATTTTTTAAAGAAAAAAAGTACACCAAATTAACGAGTGTTTTATTACCTTTCCAACGAGTACCATAGTGCTATATAAAAAACGGAGAAAAAATCGACTATTTTTTGTGGGGTTCGTTCATACAGGAAAAAAACACACAAAGTGTTCATGTTATCACGTAAAATTAGATTTTGTAGGGAATATGAGTTATTACTGATTAGAATACTATGAACATGCAATGATTGAGAGATTTTGCGGTTAGTTAACTTGAGCCATTTACAATAGGTTATCACGTAAAATTAGATTTTTCAACCCCGGGACCCTCCCGGGATAATCTATCTATATATATAAAAGAAAACGTATATGCTGACGTGGCTTGCAATGGAGGCCTCAACCTTTCCTTGAGAGTGCCACGTGGCATTATAATGGAGAGTTTTTGGTGTTTTTGAATTGTTTCTTTTTTTAATTAAATTGAGTTATTTTAGGAAAAAAAATTCAAAAAAAATTTAAAATTTTCTCTCTCATATTTCCTCCCATAATTTTTAATCGTTTATATCTTTTATATACGGGATTTTTTAAAGAAAAAAAGTACACCAAATTAACGAGTGTTTTATTATCTTTCCAACGAGTACCATAGTGCTATATAAAAAACGGAGAAAAAATCGACTATTTTTTGTGGGGTTTCGTTCATACAGGAAAAAAACACACAAAGTGTTCATGTTATCACGTAAAATTAGATTTTGTAGGGAATATGAGTTATTACTGATTAGAATACTATGAATATGCAATGATTGAGAGATTTTGCGGTTAGTTAACTTGAGCCATTTACAATAGGTTATCACGTAAAATTAGATTTTTCAACCCCGGGACCCTCTCGGGATAATCAGCTAGTTATATATATATATAGATATAGATATAGATATAGAGGTTTAGGTTCCTGTATAAAGGACATATTTCGTGAGAAGTGTGAGAATGATTAAAAATTAGTATGTAGGCATCATGTTTTGGATTTAGGTATTATGTTTTGGGTTGTTTTAACTTGAAAAACACCAAACACAACAATCTAAAACACAATGCAATGTATTATAGTCATTAAATTTAATAAACAGCTAAAACACACTACTTAACACTTAAAACACACTGCTTAATGTTCTTAGCATGGTGTTTTAAGTTTTAAGCCTAAAATGCATTGTTTTCGGTTTTTAATTGTTACGTTTGGTGTTTTTTTAGGCAAAACAATCCAAAACATCATGGATAAGTTCAAAATATGATACCTACATATTAATTTTTAATCCTTCTCACACTTCTCACGAAATATGGCCTTTGTACAGGAACCTCACCCTAGATATAGATATAGATTATGATGAAAGGGGTATTTATGTCATTTTATTAAAAGAGGGGGAAATATGTAATTTAGTTTTTTGTTTGGGTAAATATGTAATTAAGGTTGGAAATAGGGGGATATATGTAATAAATTCTTATAAAAAAGTGGTATAAAAATTGTGGTGAAAAAGGGTTGATTGTTTGGTTTTATATAGTTGAAAAAACTTTTTTTTTTTTTAGTTAACGGTCAAAAAATTGATGGATCAAATTGCCAACGTTCGAATTTCAAATCCCAAGAAGAAAAGGAGGACCGGCATGAAAGGCAAGAGGGTGCCGGCATTGCCGTTGCCGCGCCGGGGGAATGGTGTAGCTAGGCCCGGCATGGCTTTGCCGGCCCCTTGCCGAGCCCCATACCGAGCAGTCTAAGGTTTATACATTTGAGATCAACTATCAACATTGATATTCTCAAGTTTCATAGAAAAACGACAGGCCCTCTTAAGGCTCAGTTGGTGTAGTAAACGGTTTTACAATCAGGCATGTGACTATCATCATCCAAATGTCTATCATGGCACTCAAGTGAATCCAGACCTATGTCTATGTCAAAAAATTAAGATGCATAAATGAAAGGGTGATCAGATAGAGCGGTTTGGAGCTCTGACCTCAGAGTCAGTGTCACGGCATTGTAAATCTCTAGGGCGTGGCCCCATTTATCTCGCATTAGACCCAAAACCCTTAACTCATTCTTTTATTTGATTGTTGTAAACTAGGGATGAGCAATTTTTCCCGAGTACCTATACCCGTACCCATACCGTACCTGTACCGGTACCTGTACCCGTACCGATTTTGAGTACTCGGTATAGGTATCGGTACCCACTTTTACTGATTTCGGTATTTGGTACTTTCGGTATCGGTACGGGTACGAGTACGGGTAAAAATGGTACGGGTACCGAATTCTATATACTATTGAATTTGATTATATGTTTTACTTTGTAATATGGTATTTATGGTATTCGTATCAATTTTACCTATTTGGTACACGTATAGTATTGATACTCGTAATTGTTTACCTACTTGGTACCCGTACGAGTGCTCAAAAAAGAAAAAAATATCAAAATGGTACCAAACGGGTACCGTACCGAAATACCCGGTACCAATACCCGTACTCGTACCCGTACCGTACCTATATATTCGGTACGGTACTCGGTACCCACTTTTGTTCAAATTCGGTACGGGTATTTTCGGTACGGGTACGAGTATAGGTACGGATACGGTACCGATTTCATCCCTATTGTAAACAATGGTGTCTCAAACTCTACTAAAATTATATTTGTCAATAAACAAGAACATTGTATTGTATGTATAATATAACAATTTATTTTATATAGCATGATGTATAACTACATAAATAGTGACATGGCCCATCGCGTCCAGATAAGCTGGTGTAGGTGAAGAGCAACCTTAGATTAAAGGCCAAATGGGATATAGGGTTGCAATTAGATTTACTATGTTATACGGAATAGATTGTCGTGGCATCAAGAAGACACAAATGCGTAAGTTGGAGGTAACATAGATGAGGTTGGTGAGGTGGCCATACAGGATCAGATAAAAAATGAGGTTCTTCGAGAGATTAGGGATAGTTAGTATATCATATAAGATAGTAAATTGGAGTAGGGATGAGCTCGGGTACCGATTCCGAAAACTCCCAAAACTCAATACCGATACCGAAAACATACGGTATCGGTTCGGTATTGGTACGGTACCGGTATGGTATCGGTATTTTAACTTAAAATATCGATACCATGTTAAAATACCGATACCATACCGATCTCGTACCGATACTGATAATACCGAAACCGAAAACCTCTAAATGTGGGTACCGATACCGTTACTTAACACCCTCGGTTCGGTATCGGTTCGGTACGGAATCGGTATTCGACGCTATGTGCTCATCCCTAAATTGGAGATTGAGATAGTTTCTACGTGTGAAAATGAGACAGATGATGACGCCAATTAAAATAATAGAAACACAATTAAATAACATCACTCTAAAAAAATTGATATGAGGTTAATGCATCCAACATCCATCTCAATCAATAATTAGGGTGGAGTGTGTGGACATCCAAACTACCCTAGCACCCTCCAATCACGTCTCCAATCACGTGTTGTCACATTAGATTTTTCTATACTACCGTAAAACTACCTTAAGGTACCTGAAATTAGATGGTGTTGTGCAAATTGGTATCGTAAAATACCCTAAGCCATAGGTCCCACCATTTTACACACACTACTCACTGCCCTCTTTATATCTCTCACCTACAAACACATACCCTTAATTGGTTACTTCCACCTAATGTACTACCCGAAATTGGTACCCGAGGAAGGAGGGATCTCACTGGAAGTAGTCACTCTATTATTACGGAGTAGGAGTAATGTTGTCTACATCTTACCCTTTTCAGACCCTACCCTGGTTTTTCTATTGGTGAGATTTATTGAGTACGACAACGATGTCAAAGTCAAACCACAAGCCGATCTTACAGTTGTACCGAGACATAAGGTTAAAAAGTGAAGGGACTAAAAACCTTTGGTTTGGCAAAGTGATTTACCTTTATTGGATTTAGTTTTTGAAGTTTAAAAGACTAGTTGTATTATTATATACAAACAAATAAGCCACGTGTTGAACTCAAAATTCTTGTTTAACATGATTTCGATTCAAAGTTCTTGTTTCTATGTGCACGAAACTAATCTTGAACGAGACAAACATAATCAAGAAACTTTACCTTACCCGAATACACAAAAACCAATCGGGAAACAAATTTCTATTCACCAAACCTCATAGACGACATTCGAAATATGTTTCTAAGGCTATTCTTGCTCTCTTTTTTTCTCTTTCCAACTTTACCATTACTCGACTCATTAAACTCGTTTTCCACCAATAACCCTGTCTCAAGCCGTCTTGAAACCGCCACAATCTCATAAGAATCCCAAAGTGATTGTTTAAAATCCCAACTCGTCGAAAGCCCATAATTGTGGTTGTTGTTTTGTCTTGGCTTGGTCATTGCTTCAAGCATAAACCGAGTGGGCTTGTTTTTGAAGTTGAGGCGACATGCATCAAATTCATTAGTGAAGGATGGAGGAGATGTGGCGGTGGTGTGACCAAGCCATGCTTGTGCCACTGCCTTGACAATTTCGAGCTCTTGTTCTTTGGTTTGTTCAATGTTTTTCTTCATAGTGTTTTTGTAGTAATAAGGTAAGAAATTGTTTGTTTGGGGGCCATTGTTATGGCTATGTTATTTCTATCTTTTGGACAGAATAAGAGCCTCACATGATTGAATTTAGAAGAAGATAAATGACACAAAATCAATGCCCATAAAATGGTGTAGCATTTAGTTAGCCCCACAAGTTCATATGTATGGACATACGAAAGCCATGTCATTTTATATGATGGTTTACGTGAAATTTCAACTTAAAATATATATAAAAAAATAAAGAAAAGTCAAGTGAATATGTAATGAGATATAAATCATATAACAAATTTTTTTTTGGAAGTTGTGGTTCAGCGGTGAAGACATCCTCTAACAATTGATGGGTCCCAAGTTCGAATCCCTGGTGTCCTCCTTGCCTAAGCTCAAACCGTCACGTGGATTTTTTTTCATAGTGTGCATGGATCGAACCTGTGACCTCCCCCAATGATAGGAACCCCTAAGGATAAACCCACCATACCTCAAACCAGCTGAGCTGGAGATCATTGGCAAATCATATCACATCATGGATTGATCCAGTTAACTATTTTTTTCTTCTCATTAAATTGTTCATTTTTTAATTAGGGGTGACATAAAAACTTTCGGTCGATATGAACCTGTTACAGTAATCCCATACCAAATCCAAACCCGTAAAATTTTCTAAAACTAATCCCATGTCCGCAGTGGCGAAGCTTGGGCGAACATCTCGGGGGGTCGTAACTCACCGGTTGCGGGGAAGTCGAAACCATATATACTATAAAAATTTTATAAAGATACTATATAATCAGAACTTTTAAGCGAAAATGTCAGGGGGGGAGGGGGGCCGGCCCATACCCGTCAGGCTAGGGTTTTTTTTTTTTTTGCCCTCCCCAGAGGTTTGTTGTCTTGATAGATCATACACCATATATATATTTTCATCGCTTTCAGTGTTTTTGTTGTTATGCATACAGGACCTGTGTTTCATATAACAAAAGTTCATGTTTTTGGCTTGTTGATTGGTTTGTGTTTTGCTTTATTGTACCCATAACATGTTAAACATTTAACACTTTTCTATGTGAGTATGTCATATTTTCTCTGTACATATCGCAACCTTAATGGTTAGTCTCATCCGTGTCGTGTCTGTTTGCTGCAAAAGACTCTTTAATGCCTTAAGCAGACATCGAGAGCAATGTTTTTCAATCAATAACTGTGAACCACCGTTACGTTTATGGATGAGATCGGTACTGTGCCAGTAGCGAACTGTAACAATCCCTCCTAAGTTTACGCGGCGATGACTTCCTAAAAGAAAAGTACTATAAAACAATATGAACTTCTAACATGAAGAAATAAAAACACAAATAACATGGAACGCTAACAAAAGAACGAGACACGATTCACATATAGTGTAGGTAACGTCATTATATAAACGGTAACATAACAAACTGTCAGCAAACTAAACAGAAATGCAAGGAAACTTACCGGAAGAACGCGCATGTAAGAACATTAACATGTTATTTCGTCTCCACAATTGACCAACAACACCTGAAACAAAAAGACAACAAAAGGAAATTGCTACATATGAAAAAGGTTACGAAACAATTGACCAACAACACCTGAAACGATCACAGAAGACGAAAAAGGTTATGAAAACCAAACACCGGTACACCACCAACCGTTCACACCTCCGATGGCAGAATATTGGCACACAGACGAAAAAGATCACCAAGCGAAGGCTACATGTAAGAAAACGAAAGATAAACCAACCTGGAAGACACGCGTCCTATGGACAAACAAAGTGACCCATCTACCCTTATGAACCAGTATACATAAAACATATAGGATCCTTGGTTTTAAAAAGCGCGAAGCGCACAAAAGCGACGAGGTCTAAAACCGAGGCGCAAAGGGCAGAGCGCAAAAGCGGTGGGCTTTTCGTACGCAAAGCGCAAGGCGATTATATAATTTTTTCTAAATATCCTATAGGTTTTTAGCATCCTTACCCCAAAATATAGATATAAATAAGGTTTATATATGATTTAACTTAAATGTATAACCTTTTTAGCTATATGTATAACACTTTGAAGCACAAAAACACCACATGTACAAAAAGCACACTTTTCTTGCGCTTTTCCTGCGCTTTTTGTACACTGCGTGCCTTGAGTGGCATAAGGTGCGTGGATCTGCGCCTCAGGTCGCCTCGCGCTTAAGGCGCGCCTTTTAAAACCTAGATAGGATCGTAGTAAATGTAATTGAGTGCTCGATATTTCTCTGTTATGAAAACGCTTATGGAACATTGTTTTACAATCAAGCAAAATACATTAACTACTAAAACCGAACAATTATCATCCCTAGTTACAACTCTTATAAACTGTAACATGCTAAATGAACCAAATGCATAAACATTATTATATGTAAACACATCTATGCATCAGTAATTGGCTGCATAATTTAAGTCTAATCATAACTTTGTGACTACATAATTCAACAAAAATCGTACCTCAATCATAACATTCATAAACCAAATCACTGAACAGACCCAAAAATACCGGAAACTGATTTGTGTTTACGAACATGAGGCGGGCTCTTAAACAGCAAATCTTTAGCCTCAAGTTCTCTACCTTCATCAAGCAAGCTCTGAAACATGTTCTGGTATGCTGAAACCGCAGGGCTTTGTTTAAAGCTTGAAGCTTTCAAGAACTCCAAAGCATTATCAACTGTTCCATATTTCGAAACATACCCGACAAACGCCTCGGAAAACGGCGGGTAGTCGTGTTTTTTCATCAGTTTTAAAAGCTCCAAAGATTCATCAAACTTCCTCTCGGATAATAGTTTTTGAATCAGATTTTTGTAAGTTGCTTGCCATGGTTTCACCCCACCGCTCTTTACCATTTCAGTTAGTAGTTGGTACGCGCCGATGATTTTCTTTTGACCCAAAAACGCGTGTATTAAAACATCCAACAGATCTGCGTCGGCTTCACATCCTTTCTCTATCATATTGGCTAAAAAGACAACGGCTTTATCAACTTCATTAGCCGAACAATGTCCTTGGATCAAAATCGTCCATGTTTTAACGTCGGGTATGCAACCGTTTTGTTCCATTACATCAATCACTTTTGCTGCTTCTTCTAGCTTTCGGGCTTTACAAAGCCCGAAGATTAACTGGCTGTAAGTTATATTATCAGGCGCGTACCCTGCATCTTTCATCGCCGACATCATCTTTTCAGCTTCTTCAAACTGACCCACGCTCGTTAACGACCTATGAATACCATCATAAACATTCTTCGAAAGAGAATTACCTTTCGACTCAAACTTCTTCACGACCCGAAACACAAGATCCAAATTAGGCGAGCTACAACCCGCGATAGTTCTCAAAAGCACACCACAATCTTGACCCGAGGGCACATACGGGCTATCCATCATACGCTCATAAAGCTCAACCGCCTCTTCCAACATCTTCCGCTTTTGAAACAATCTCGTAATCTTCAAATACGTATCAAGATCCATCTCATACCCATTCCTCTTCATCTCACCAAACACGTCCCAAAACTCGTTAATCGACTCCTCACGACCAACAACGCGCAAAATCCCATTGTAAGTAACCGCGTTATGCGCAAACTCAAAATTCTCACTAACCCATTTGAAAAACCTTAATCCCTTCAAAGGGTATGTTCTTAACCCTTTCAAGACCCTAAGCACAAAATTATCCGACAACTTAACGCCAAAATCCATCCGTTTCAGCCTCGCCTCAACCGCGTCTCCCCAATCCGACTCAACCACAACCGCAACAACTTCCTTAACAATATCACTAACAACATTATCATTAACCATAGCATTATAAAACTTATTAAACATTTCAACCTCATTAACCATATTCAACCTCTTAAAATCCCTAACAATCATTAAATAAGCCTGATCATCAACAAACAACCCCTCTTCTTTCATCCTATGAACCGTAACCCAAAACCGCTTAATCGACTCTTTATTCGCGTAAACTCTAAGCATTAAACTATAAATTGAACAACTTGGTTGGAATCCTAACTTACCCACAATCAAATCAAAGAAATTGGATGCTTTTTGTGGGTCATTAGACAGTTTCTTTAACATATAGACTACAGTTTCATGAGAAAAATTGGAACTTGATTTTATTAATTGCTGTTCAAGATTATTAGACCAGGTTTGGGATAATATGAGATCAAGGGTGTGTTGTGGGTTGGAAGAAAAGAAGAGTTTTGTATGGAGGAAAGGGTTGGGTTTGGTTAGTTGGGTTGAGTAGAGTGAGTTGGTGAGTCGGAGTGAACTCAGTAGGAGTCTTTTGGTTGGGTTCATGGCTGCTGCAAATTGTGTGTGTGTGTGTGGAGAAGATGGGGAAAGGGGTTAAAGAAAAGGGTTATTGAGGGTTTTGAGGTTTGAATGATGAGATGTGGGTCAAGTCGGGTTCGGGTTTGGCCCATTAAACATTGATAATATACTTTTGCAGGCACAAATACTCGAATCGAATCATGTTAGTTATGTTAAGGTAAGTCACTTGAATACTTGATCATGTTAAGATAGTATATATGTTTTTTTAACCTACTATTACATATAAGAACCAACTAACTACATATGTATTCACAGATGTAATCAGTTTAGTAAGAATATTGTTTTATTCGATGTCACCCAAGGTGATCGATTATATATCTATAGTAAAGATTGAACATGTATGTTATTCTTTCATATGTGCTCGCTTTACACATCATAATCGCCTATCATCATCATCATGACATATCATTTCATATCAAGTTCAGATTGCAGCTTTAGAGTGTCTTGAGGAAGTGACAAAGTTGTACAGAGACCTCCCTCAAGCAATAGGTGCACACGCAGAATTAGAAGTAAGTTTTATGAGTTATCAAGTGTTGATACTTTACAAAATTTTGTTTTTTTTTCCTAAAAAAATGGCTTATTCGTTATATGGCACACGCATTTTGTCACTTTATATTAGATTTGTCTATCCCGGAAAGCTCCTCGAGGATAAACTAGTTATATTATAAAAGATACAAATATATGAAGTGGTGTTTAATAAGTACACAATCCTAATCTTTTATTGAGTCCGCCCCCACCGTTTTAAGGGTCCAGTGACTCTCAGTAAAGGAATTGAAAGAGTTGGATGATATCTCAGCCGCATTAATGTAGGTCACAGTGAGGTTGAGTGAAGATCGCTTCTTGTGTAACTTGGAGCCGTCTCGGTTTGTTCTTATAGGAAACTAGTTTTTATCCCGGGAGCGTCCCGGGTTAAAATATCTAATATGACATAATAAAATATATTATTATTATTATTATTTTAAACAAATCTCTGCCATAAGTTATCATATTCAAATATTAAAAAAACGAAGGTATAAATCTAGTGCCATTACAAATGAAGTCGGAAGTTTGTAATCGATCATTCTAAAAAGAACTAACATGAAATAAGAAAAAAAGTTAATTATTGAAATATCGAACGCATTAGTCTAAGGGTTATGTGATGCGTTAAAAAATTCATTGGTATATGATCGGGTATATAGTTCGGGTATTTGGGTATGTTGTTTCGGGTAATCGGGTCGGGTATCACCTAATCCCAGACCCGACCCAAACCCACAATTTTTTTAAACTAATCCCAAACCCGACACAATACCTGTCGGGTTACAAAAAATAGTCATTTTTTTTCTCCGTTTTTATATAGCAATATGGTACTCGTTTGAAAGATAACAAAACGCTCGTTAATTTGGTGTAATTTTTTTCTTTAAAAAATCTCGTATATAAAAGATATTAACGTTTAAAAGTTATGAGAGGAAACATGAGAGAAAAAATAGTAAAGTTTTAATATTTAGATTTAGTAGATTAGGTATTTAATAGATTAGGTTAAAGATTATAATAGATTAGGCTAAATCATATTTATTTCTTTTTTTTAATTGGTTTACACTTGCCACATCACATCCTATGTGGCATCTCTCAAATGAGAGATTGCATAAGAGTATGACATGTAGGATTAATCCCTTTGCAATATATATATATATATGTATATATATGTATATATATATATATAGATTGTCAACTTGATCTCCTCTCATTTTGAACATTATCACAATATATACAATACAAACTAGATCTCCTATTATTATGGATATATTCTCTATACAATTGATTACAATAAATTCCAAATTTTTAATTATTATATTACACCCCCGTAGTTGAAGGTAAGGGTGGCCGAATGCTGAGACTAAATTTGAAATCGTCGAACAACACATGTGGCAGTCCTTTAATAAAGATATCAACGATCTGGTGTCTGGACGAGACATGGAGGACGCGAACATTACCTTTTTGAACTTGTTCACGAACAAAGTGAACATCGAGCTCAGTATGCTTCTTGCCCTGGCGTTGAACCGGATTTCCTGATAAATAGATAGCACTTAGGTTGTCACGGTAGGCAAGTGTCGCACGGGAGAGAGGATGAAATAGCTTTAAGAGAAGGTTGCGTAACCACCAAATTTCAGCAATAACGTTCGCAATACCACGATATTTAGCTTCTACACTAGACCAAGAAATAGTAGACTATCGTTTAGAAGACCAAGAAATCAGATTGTCACTGAGGTAAACACAATATCCGGTCAGCATCAGTGTAGGCTCGTAAAGAGGAGACATCTGGCGGGCCTAGATGAAGACCGAGATTGACCGTACCCTGTATGTATCGGAGGATGCGTTTCAATGCATTCGAGTGTGCAACCCTGGGGGGAGTGCATATGCATACATATCTGTTGAACCGCATAGGATATGTCAGGACGGGTGAATGTAAGATACTGGAGATTGGAGAGCACCCGCAAGACTGTGGTAGGTAGTAGGATCATCATGAAGAGGGCTATAATCCACGCTAAAATTGGACTGAGTGTCAACAGATGTTATAACCAGTTTACACGAGTCCATAGAGATATGATGGATGATGCCCTTAGCATAAGCGGCCTATGACAAAAACATATTATTATATGTGCAAGTGACCTAAATACCCATGAAATAAGATAAGGAGCCCAAATCCTTCATTGCAAATTCACTTGCAAGAGAATGCATGAGACGGTTGCGAAGAGCATCTGAGGAAGTGGTGAGTATGATGTCATCAATATAAATAAGCAAGTAAGTGTCACACCACGTCAATGGTGGAAACACGTGGCGTGACGCTCGAAAGCATATCAAAGTCAAGAATAATACAAACCATATTTAATTAGAAAAGATCATATCATTAAGACGTAGAAAAAGAGTACCTTGTCATAAACATTACACAAAACATCATACATAAAGTTCAAACATGGGGTTTTTCCGTTTATGCCCCCACCCAATGGTAAACATAGATGAAACCCCCGACAAGTGTCCGACATCCCATATTCCACCGTACTAGCATCATATCTATTCAACACTTAGTTACCTGAAGATACGTTTAAAAAGACGTCAATATATAAAATATTGGCTACTTCACAGGTTTTAGTTCCATGATAACAACATGTGCAGAACAAACACAAGCAGTGTCCATTGTAAGGAGTAGCTAGATCTTACAAAAACTATGACGAGCAATCCCTTGAGCCCATAACCAAACCAAGACAAGCAATGCCCCGCGAGCGGAAGTTGTTCTAGTTCAGAATACGTGAACCCTTGGTATACACAGTTACATAATCGACTCTATCGATTAGGGGTGGGCCTTCTCAGGCACCAATAGTACTATCCAAATATTCCTTCGGTTCTTGATTTCACCCACACAACACACGAGTAAATGGTTACAGTAGTGAGGACTCACCCCGAGTGATGTACAACAAACCCAAGTACTCATCATGCCACTTAACACATTTTTCACATTTAACAACATTTGACAAAACATATCTTCCCCCCCCCCCCCCCCCAAAAAAAAAAACAGTAAACAAGGGGCCGTGAAACTCACCTGAAGTACAGCGTGCAATCAAATAGCATAGAATAGCAAGTCTGAGGTCAAGCACCTACGAACGTCCTGCAAGTTGTACACCCAACTCCCAACACCACTATTAGACACAATTCCCCGTTTAATTAAACATATGTCCTAGGATTGTTGGTGATGGATTACCCTTGTTATAAGTTACCCTTATATTTCCGTGTTAATGAACTCACAATACATTATACTCGACTCAACTCACTTTAGCGTATAATTATTTTCCCATTAAATAGTTATAATAGGATCTTGTCGATCGAGATTTCATCTTTAACACTCGATTCGACTCACTTTACCATATATTTATTTTCCCATTAAATAAATATATTAGGATCTTGCAGATTCGATGAGATATTTTATATTGTCATGTTTACATACTTAACTTGGTTTAAACATGTAATCGCTATAGATTATTTAACGTTAATTCTCCCATGAATACTTTTCCAACACTTAGGAAAGTGTTACACATTTTCACCCATAATTAATCTTATATATTTTAGTTCATAAAATATATTTTTTCATGCCACATTTGACGCAATAACATATATGCGTATCTTGTAGGAAGTTATACAATCTATATTTATCCTTGCATTTCACATTTTGTCCGTTAACACGTCATAATATAGATACGTCAACATTCAATTATATGTATTTATACATTCTCGTGTCCCGAATTATACAAGTCGTTTACACGTACATTTTGTAGGAATAATTACTTGTCGTCGTAGTATTATTTTCCTACATCCAAATACGTATTTAGTTATTTTTCATACATTCCCATCAATATGTTTTACTTGAAATTAATCATCCTTTAATTTCTACATACTTTTACTTGGAAATTTATAAAATAACTTTTATATTTTTAAAGAGTTAACTACAAAGATAGTCCTTATGGTTTATAGAGAGTAACATCTTAGAGTGCTAACTTATTTTTTTTAACATATTAAGGGTTTATGGTTTTAGTATTGTAATATGTTGAGATACTAAGACTAACTCCGTTAGTTTTTCTAGTTAAGTTTTAATAAAATGACTAAAATGCCTAATTATAGTAACGTTATAATTTATAGGACTTCTACTTTTCTTAGACAAGCCATTACCTTTTATTAATACCTAATGGGATTCTCCGGCACTCTTGGCGGGAATTCGGCCGGTTCGTTGTGATACCAACATCGATGTGGTAACCGAATGAGAAAACCTAAAAATAAAGTCGTGATATACCCAAAATGATATCAAAACATGTTTTATATCGATATAAAACTGTAAAAACAAATACATGTACCCACTCCAAGAAATTCTATGTATCTTAATTAATATATCCGGAAGAACCCTTACATTTTAGGAATGTTAAATTTGTTTTTTTAGGATATTAAAAACCTACGTTTTTTTTCAGATTTTTAAAAACAGAGAATAAATGTGTAACTACTAAATACATACAATAAAGATCACGTTTGAACAGGTGTAACAACGAATGAAACATATGTTAATATATCAACCACATCAAATATGCAACAAATTAACAAATGGATATGTACCAAAACATTATGTCATTTAATTTGGTAAAAACCAGGGGTGTTCAAATTCGGATAATCCAAAATTCGGATTATTCGAATTTTGGATATTCGAAATTCGGATTATCCGAATTTCAGATTCGGATTCGGATCATCCAACGGATAATCTGAAACTTTAAAAAAACTAAAAAAATATATAAAAAACAGGAAAAAAAGCGTTCTCCTTTATGTCTAAAACGTGAACCTGTTTAAAAAAACAGAAATCGAAGTTAGATAAACAAAACTCAAACAAAAAAATGTAAAAAAAACTTACCGTTTGGTGGACGTGGGCTGTGGAGGTTGGAGACGAGGTGGACGGGAGCTGTTATAGTAAAGAGAAGAGGAAGCAACTGCTATGGATTGAAGCAATATGGACTTAGGGTTATGAGGATTAGGGATTTAAGATTGTGTATTGTGTTATGTAGTGTATATAATATTATATATTTATATAAATTTTTTTAGTGATCAGACTAACTGGGAACATTGGTTGCCAATATGTTGAAAGTTGGGACCGCTGGTTGTTATTTTCGTAGTTGGGACTGTTATAGGCTGATGTATTGTAAAATACATCTATTTCCAGTGTAAAATTTGTATAGTTTTCGAGTCGTTTAAATAATATTTTTATTAGTTTTAGGTTTGTACCGGTCTAATTTATTTAGTATAGGTCTTTTATAGATTTTTTATTAGTTTTGTGTCATTTTTATTACTTAAGTATTTATTTTATATTTTGTAGGTGTTCATGGATGTTGAAGCATAGACGAGCCACTTTATTCGAGTAAAGAACACCCGAGTCTAAAGCACGAAGTTATAATACTATATATAAATAATGGTTTAATAGTAATGATAATATAAAAAAAAAAAAAAAACACGTGAATGTAAGTGAATGTTCAAAAGCCCAACAACAATTGGTAGGGCATCGATTGAAGGGACATCATTCTTGGGAGCTGACATGGATAAATAGAATTATTCTAAAGCGGCGCAAAAAAGAGATGAATTGAGAGGAGGGATATATCATCATTTAATAAGTTGTGCACAAGACTTAAAAAAAAAAAGAGGGCAGAGCCACATCACGACAGAATTCTTTTGGAGAGAACAGGACAGAAGCCGCACAGTAGCAAAGCAAATATTATTAGTGAGGCAAGCCAGGGATCAAAGGTTTTAAGCCAGCGATTATTCGGGTGTCAATCATTCGGTGTTTTCGTTCCTTTATTGTCTTTGTTCTATATAATGATTGTTGAATTTTTATTTGGCTTTGTTTTTCTTTTCAAGATGATTTGTGGCTAAAACTTTTATAGCTACCTAGGCCAAGACAAATAACTATGTTTTGATTTGTTTTTATTTTCTATGGTTTTTTAGAATGTGTTTTGGATTTATGATTCAGTAAAGATTTTGATTTCTCTAGATCTGGTGTATATGCGTATTTATTATTTTCTTATTGTCACTTATTCACTCCACTTGCACTTTTGTGAATGTCTTTCATGTATGAGTGCTAGTTAGGTTGCAGACTTTGTGTAGCAACTAGTTTATGGTCAATAGTCGCGAGTTTACCATAGGAGTGGTATTTGGTGGTTAGAAGATTTTAGGTATTCTTCCAAGTTCAATAGCTGTGAGGTGAGGACTTGTTGGTATGTCTAGGTTGTTAAATTGCTAGGTTAGAGGCTTTGTGAGAAGATCTGCCTAGTTTCCCTTTCAACTCTTGCGTATCAAGTTAGATCTAGGCTTCAATAATTACCCCTTGCACCTAGTGTAGTGAGGCTTTCGCGCTGTGAGGTAGATTGTCTAGCGGGTACTCGATCATAAGAGTTAGATAACCTGTGAGGGTTTGTACTCCAACCGGTAGTTTAACAGCACAACAATATTCTAGGGTTTCCCCTTGAGAAGGGTCGAGGGTGTCTAGTTTATTCTTGATGTTTAGTATTTTAAGATCCCGGTTCCAATTCAGTTCCATAACCATAGAAGCTTATCAGGCATAGTTAGGAGTCTGGTCTAGGTAGTGTCTTGTTATCATCTGAATTCGGCTCAGCTAAGTTCGTGTCTCTAGTTCAGTTTAGTAATTTTAGTTATTCTTTATTTTATTGCAATTTATTTTTCAGTAAAACCCCCCTTTAAAATAATAAATTAATTTAATAGATATTTAGGATAAGTAATCGAGTCTAGTTTTCGTTTTCAATTAGAGTCTCGTGGGTTCGATATCCGGACTTACTTTAGCTATACTAGAGTCGATAGGTTCACTTGCCTGTCAGTAGTTTAGTTTTAGAGAGTCTAGAGTATTACTAGGTGTCTAGTTTTAGGTTTAATTTAGTTACTTTTATTAAACTACTTTTAGCACACCAAGTTTTTGGCGCCGTTGCCGGGGACTCTTGGCGATTGCGTTTATTAGCTTCGATTACACTTATCTGCTATATCTGTGCTACTTGTGTTTTGTGTTGAGTTTGCCTTTTTATATAGTGAGTCGTAGGAGTCTAATTGTTTGTGTATTTTATTTCTATCGAGTCTGTAAATATGTTTGAAATTTGTGGAGGACCCTATTTTACCGTTAGATTTCCACAAAATGCGGGGTCCTCTGCATATTGTTATGCTAATTCCTTTGTGCAGCCGCCACCATGTTATTCACAGGGTTGTCCTACATATCATATAACTTAAATAGACTATAGACACAAACTGGGAACTGGAACTAAAATCAGGTGATGGGAAGACACTACCTAGGCTAGAATCCTACACATGAATGATAAATTTCTAATGGTCATGGAACTGGTGTGGAACTGGTGTGGAACTGGGATCTTAAAATACTAAACATCAAGAATAGACTAGACACCCTCGACCCTTCTCAAGGGGAAACCCTAGAATACTGTTGTGCCGTTAAACCACCGGTTGAGAGGTTACCCTCACAGGCTTACCTACTCGAATCTTAAAGTACCCGCTAGACAGTCTACCTCACAGCGCGAAAGTCACAGTACACCCGAAAGTGCAAGGGGTAACTACAATATTTCTGATAAGACTTGGCCTACAAGGAATGCTAGGGAAACTAGAAAGATCTTCTCACAAAGCCTCTAGAACTAGCAATTTAACACCCTAGACAGACCAACAATCTCGCACCTCACAGCTATTGAGAATTGGTAGAACACTTAGAATCATCTAACTAACAGTTACAACTCCTATGGATAACCTGCAGAATTAACCATAAACTAGTCGCTAACACTCAGTCCGCAACCTAACCCGCATTCATACATGAAAGACATTCACAAAAACGCAAGTGGAGTTTATAAAAATTAATTAAATAAAACTAAATACGCATACACATCAAACCAGAAAATAAAAAGTTCTTTACTTTAAAATTCAACCCACAACCAAAAGTTCCAAGACCAAAAGAAAATAAATCAAACATGTGCAATCATCTTTAACCTAGGTAGCGAAAAGGTCTAGCCAATAAAAGTCATGATAATATCAAAACAATATAAACAAATAATATTCATGGCGTTCACAACGGGTTTGAATAAATAAATAATAAATAAATAGATTAGAACCGACCCGTGCTGACACCTAGGCTTCAACCCTAAACCTGCCTCCAAATAATATTTTATGTTCTACCTTTTTGCTCCAATCGATTAGCGGCCTCCAAGAATAATATCGCTGCCTTGGAAAAAAACTCCTCCTAATACTGTGCGCAGCCTCTCTAAAATAATGTGGCACCTTCTCTCAAAAAATAATATATATATCTCCTCATGTGCACCGCCCCTCCAGCCCATATTAATTCTTTTCCGCCTCAACTCATAATTGCTCACAAGATGAGCCCTCACCTCTTGGGGCTTGGGCCAAACAAAGTCTTTGGTTAATATTTTTTTTTCTTGCCACGTTACAAAACATGGACTTAAAGTCCATAATTTTATTATTATTATTATTATTATTATTATTATTATTATTATTATTATTATTATTATTATTATTATTATTATTATTATTATTATTATTCTAGCTCTATGATCTTGACTTGGGTGTTCTTGACTTGACCAAAGCTGCTCGTTTACGCTCCAACGTCCATTTGAACACCTACCAAAATACAAAATAAATAAATAAGCGCTAAAACTGGCTCAAAACTAATAAAAAACTATAACCACCTATACTAAATAAAATAGACCGGTACAAACCTAAAACTAATAAAAATATTATTTAAACGACTCGAAAACTATACAAATTTTACACTGGAAATAGATGTATTTTACAATACATCATAGGCCAATAGTCAATAGGTGGGATTATTTATTTCCATTACTCCTTTTTCCCCAAACCGGTCCGGTTTAAAAACCGGTTCGGTTTTTTTTCATGAGCAAAAACCGGTTTTTAATAAAAACCGATCCGGTTTGAAACTGGTTTCGAACATCATAGTGACCCATTGTTGCACATCGGTCCTGGCCGGATCTTGGCCGGATTTAAAAAAAAAACCCGGTATTTAAAACCGGTAAAAAATCCGAAAAAACCTTTTTTTGTGCTGTTCTGCAGCTGCTGTTTTAAAAAAAAAATTGATTTTGAAAATATACCAACACAATATTACTTAAAAATACGATTTCATTGATTCAAAACAACAACAATAACATCGAAACGAAATACAATCCAACGATAACATCGAAAGAAAATACAAAACATAATCTAAATTCTTAATGTAATACATAGTCTTAAACGATATAAATCTTCAAACTTCAAGGTGGACGTCTAATCTTCACCCGAACCGGGGTTACTTCTTATCCATTCTTCAATTTCGGCTTCATATACGGACATTGGTTCGGTTAAGTCCGCGTTAACCTCGTCCTCGTACACTTCGCCTTCATATTCAAGTTCTCCCTCAAGTGAGCGTATGTGTTGCGCCCTCTCCGCCGCATCCAAATAATCCTTCAAGCAAATGGCCATCTCTACCAAAGGTGGAGATAGTCGCGTCCTACGTATCGAAATGACCATGCCACTAATAGAGAAAACGGATTTCGAAGCTACCGTGGAAGCTTGGACGGTTAGTAAATCTCGGGCCATGACGGCTAAGACCGGAAATTGATCTTCCTTACTTTTCCACCAAGCCAACACATCAAAACTTTAAATTGTACTGGAGTCAAACCTCTTAAATAGTTTTCGGCACCATACCTCCCAAGTTCGCTATTAGGAGCGTTGCCTCGTGCACGTTTATTAGATGTGTCCAACAAATCATTGTATAAATCCATGTCCGTATCTAGTACATTTTGAGAACCTTGTCTCAATTGCATTTGAATGGACGACATTTCACCATAACGTTCAAAATAAATATCACACATATCCGTGAGATGTTTGTTAAATCTTGATATTAAACCTTGCGCAAAATACGGGTCTTTTGCCGTGTTCAAGTCCAACTCGTTGCAAATTTTTTCAATTATATTTTCTACCCCCTATGTTGTAACATGGGTTTAAAGAGGAGGCACAAGTAAAAACCGCCGGTAATTCCGAAAAATATTTCCTAAATTTTTCCTTCATAGTTGCCGCCATTTCTTTGTATGGGCTACCTCTACATTCCATTTCGCCTACTTTTTTTGGTCATGTTATATAATTTGTGAAGTGTTATAGAACTTGTGGGATAATAAACTCCCAACAAAGCGGTGGTTGATGCTTTGAATACTTGTCGCATTTCGGAAACAACTTCAATAACATTCCAATGCGAAGGATGGTATGGTGCCGCTTTTCCCCGACTCACCACAATATCATGATATGCAATTACACTTTCTTTTTGCACAATGTGTTTTTCGAACATGTTACAAGTGGAACTCCATCTTGTTGGACAATCCCAATTTGGACCCAAACAAATGGCATTCACACTTTTACAAAATTTGATATATTTAGCATGTCTTTGATTGTTGCTATATATCGCGTAACATTCTTCGAAAACCATCTCTTTGTGTTTCAATACATTTTAGACCATCTTGAACGGCCAAATTGATTATGTGTGCGACACAACGACTATGGAAAAAAACCCCTCCACAAATAGGTTGGTATTTTAATTTTAATTGTGAAATAGCCACGGTATTATTTGATGTGTTATCAAACGATATTGATAAAATCTTGTTTTCTAACTTAAACGTTTGAATAACTTTGTCAATCATATTGAAAATATTTGTACCGGTGTGAGGGTAATCAAACAATCGAAACGCAATAGTTCGTTTCATCATTTGCCAAGAAGACGGTTCAATCCAATGGGCCGTTACGCAAATATAAGAGTCGGGTGAACCGTGCAGTGCGGACCAAACATCGCTTGTTAAGTTAACACCGGTTTGTAAATTTTCAAAATAATTAATTAATTCATTTTTTTGCTTGTTTCCATCTTTTAAAACAATCACGTCTAAGGGTAGCACGACTTACATATGTGTATCGAGGTTGAAGTGTTTGTTGAATAAGCTTTGTCAAACGTGGGTTGTCAAAATGATTGAAAGGCAAGCTTTCTTATATGACAAAATTCACCATTTCTTCGCGAACCGCTTCCAAGTTGTACACAAACAAGTCCCCTTCTAGTGCGATCGAGGCTCCACCTTAAGAGTTTTTTTTGTTCTTTCAAAACTTTGTAATACGGTTTTTCCACATGATCTTTCAAGGTCGAATTAGCATCATGTTTAAGAAAAGTTGAACAATACTTGCATCTCGCCTTGTTTGGACCGCTACTCATAACACATAAATCAAAGTGTTTCCAAACATTGGGGTTTCGTTTCGTTGGAACCACCTTAACAACCGTGGCTTGGGATGAAGAAGCACCAAGTAGGACGGAACCGATTTGACTTTGAAGAGTTTGATGTTGAGAAGATGCCATTTTTTTAGAGAATAAGAGAGTGTTTGTGAGAAAATAGATGGTGTGGTAGCAAGAATGAAAGATTAGAGATTGTTTTTGAGTGTTTTTAATGGTGTGATTGATCCTAAACATGAAGGGGTATTTATACTATGATTGTGGGTCAAAAATTATCAAAAAAAGACAAAAAAAAGGGGCAAAAAAAACCCCAACGGCTATATTCGTTTTCAAACGGTCAAAAACCAGTTCCCAAACCGGTTTCTAAACCGGTTTTTTCAGCTTTTATATCAATCAGTTTTTAAACCGGTTTTTGGGTCCAAATCGATTATCAACCCGGTTTTTATTTAAAACCGGTTTCCCAAACCTATCGAACCTCTAAATGCCCCATCGAACCTAGGACCAAAACTGTGGGTCGGTTTGCAACTGGTTTAACCAAAAACCGGTTTTTACAAAACCGGTTTTCCGGTTTTTTTTCCGTGTTGGGTATAAAAACTGGTTTTTTGTCCATGTCTACATCCATCCAATAACGATCACCACTAACCAAACAAAAAAAATATATATAGAAATTGGGTTACTAAAAAACATAAGGGTGAGGCTAACGTAAAAAGGAGGTTAGCGTAAAAAGTATAACAATGATTATTAGACATAGATCAAATTAGATAATCGGGGGCATGATGGTAATTTTATTGCGTCATTAAAGTTTCACCCCATTTTTAAAATGGGCATAACTTTTTCATACAATATTTTTTTTTTAAAACAAAACTATACCATCAAAACAAGCTTTTCATACTCTTTCATTTCCATAACATATTGCAATACTTTAAATAAAATTGCTGTGTTCATAACTTGCGTTTTATTAAGGGTATACTTGCGTTTTAAAAACGCAAGTTATACCTGATAAAAGGACATGATAAAACGCAAGTTATAAATGATAAAACGCAAGTTATACATGATAAAAAAGATACAAGTTATATTTGATAAAAAACGCAAGTTGTATCATGATAAAACGCAAGTTATCAATCCAGCAAATTTTATTATTATTATTATTATTATTATTATTATTATTATTATTATTATTATTGTTTTAAGTATAAAAATAGGGTATGCAAATGAAAGAGGATAAAAAGCTTGTTTTTATGGTATATATATATTTTTTAAAAATAATGTCATATGAAAAAGTTATGGACATTAAAAAAAATAGGGGTGGAACTCAACCATTGTGGATTATACCTACTTTGCCCTTCTCCTCCTATTTTAGAAACTCAACGTATACTTTCCCATTTTAATCTCACCAATTAATTTATTTTGATCAAAAGCCCAAAATCATTTTTATACTTTTTAGGGAAATTGGATTTTAACACCCTAAACTATTGACAATTGGCTGCTGACGCACTGAACTACAAAATTGAACAACACCGCACTGTACTTTCAACTTATTGGCCTGTATCACCCTCAGACTAACCATGGTTAATTTTGCTGACGTGGCATGATGACGTGTCCATTTTTGCTGACGTGGCATGGGGAATAAGCTGACATGGCATGGACACATCACCTGCCACGTTAGCAAAAATGGACACGTCACCATGCCACATCAGCAAAAATTAACCATGGTTAGTCTGAGGGTGATACAGGCCAATAAGTTAAAAATACATTGCGGGGTTGGTCAATTTTGTAGTTCAGTGCGTCAGCGACCAATTGTCAATAGATCAGGGTGTTAAAATCCAATTTCCCTACTTTTTATTTTAAACTACCTTTTATAGTAAACTTTCTCAAAACATAAACCTTTTTAACTAAATGACCATCTTACTAAACCACATACATCCAAATCGACCGAAATCACCACATCTTGGGACCTAACTAACCAACCTCATAACGAGTCCCATGTTAGAGACGAACCCCGGATCTGAACTAGGAAACAGTTTATCTATGTCTTTATGTGGATCTAAACTACCAACCTCATATTCGCTTCTTTTGTATCTAATGATGCTTCCACATAACTCAATCTCCACCACCAACTTCCACAACACCACCACTGGCCTCTCGTTTCACTTCTGCCCGAGCCAATAATAAATGAGCCATAGATCTGTTGGTTTAGCGTTTTCTTATGAGGGTGGTTTTGGGTTAGCGGGTGAACATAGAAAGATGAGAGAACAATTGATTTGGTGAATGTGATGTTTGGAACCGAAAAGAAAAAAATATGTAATCTATTTCTATATCTATATATATATATTAGCGAAATGGGGTTCAACCATGATTTCATTCCTGTGAAACGGATTACGGACCAAATTAAAGAGGACTCATTTTTTTGGATTACTAATAGAGCCAACTTCTCGGATCTGTCTTGGGAAAGTTGGTCAGAATTTGATGTTTCAAGTCTTTTGTAATCGTTTTTTCTTTTGGTGGTTGTAATTGTTCCCAGCCTCTGGCTGGCTCTTTATATCTACATATAAAGCGAATGCCGTTCAAAAATAAATAAATCTATACATCTAATAAACTAAAGTCCATGAGGACACTTGGCACTCCCACATTCATCCTCAATTGTGTAGCCTATCATATTGTGCCAAGTGTCTCATTGTGAGAATTTATAAACTTTTTCATTTAAAAAAAAACAGAAAATATAAATACTAACATCAAAAACACGCGGACATAACATCCTCATTATACTCGCCTCCATCCATTCAAACCTGCGAAACCCTAATCAGAGGAATCAAGGGCGATTCAACCAATTCTTGATCTCCAATCTAAGGTAATCTCTATTTCATTCTTATTTCATTGAATCCATCTTTATCTCTCATTTTCACTGTGTTTTTTTTCATTTTTTTCTCATATCTTTGTCGATTGAAGGTTTCTTTTTCCCGGTTTTCATTCTATTTGATTATTTATGTTTCGATTTGTGTGTTATGTTACGACAAAGAAAACCTTGGTTTGCCCTTAATTAGGGTTCTTGATTGTTTGATTAGGTTTCTTGATTGTTTGATTAGGTTTCTTGAATGGATATGGATGGACTTAGACAGTGTTTTTTTTTATTTGGCATTGATATTGTTAGGTCAAACTTAGGTTTTCAGAAGATTAGATTGATGTTGTTTTGATGCAAGTTTGTATGAACATTGTGAATATGACTCGATTATATAAAGATTTCAATTTGGGATTTTCATACAAAGTTTTTCACTAAATATACTTTCAGTGACATTAATATGTTTTCAAAAATTAATAGGTTTTAAGATTTTTCAGATTTGTCATTTATGTATTCATCTAATGATGCAATTTTAGTTATATGATATCATGTTTTAATTTGTTTTTACTGATAATACAGGTGGTTTAAAGGTCGTCTCAGAATGGTGTCCGGATTTTGGGTTAAATCAGAGGGCAGAGAACGTGTATGTATGGTAAGCAACCTTTCTTATGCGTCAAAAATCCGTTGGTTGTTAATATATGTTCATTGATCACTGCACAGTATTCGGATGGATAATCTTTATTAACTGAAAATCCAATACATTAATTTATAATCAACTGTTTTTGGTATTGATTTGTAGGCCTTGCCTGGCGAATATAAGGAATGGATTACTAAGTATGGATTCCCTACTGGCATGACCAGAATTCATACTTTAGATGAGAGATCATTTGAAGTTAAAGTGATGAATATAGCTGGGAAATGGTTTTTTTACAACGGATGGAAGCATATGATAACCACGCTAAATTACCCAAGTGGTTGTCACTTTGTTTTTGAGTTCCAAGAAATGCTCAACTGTTTTAATATGTATACTTTTCATCAGGATGCCATAGCTGCACCGGGCAAGTATTTCTACTGCAAACTTGATGACCCACTCAGTGATGTCAATCGCCTGGTATGTTTTTTAAATGATGTGTAGAACCATGACATAACGCCTTAAATACATTAATATGTAGTAATGTTTCAACATTGTTTTTCAACTTTCCAGCATATAAGTTGCTTCGTTCATCATGGTTTGTACAATCGAAACCCTCCAATGGAACCGATTATGGTTAGCTCATTTCCAGGTAATCTCATGTATATAATTATTTGTTAGATAATAAGACTTTTTTAAATCTTGATGTTCATAATGATAACAGTGGTTAGATATTCATCTCCCTTGCAGGGCATGTTTTCCAGATCCAACTTGAATACGATGGTGATGAGATTTTCATTACCCAGGGATGGCCGTACATGAAACAGAGGTTTAAGATAACAACAGATCATCTGATGGTGTTTGAAATTTACAACGAGGTTTGTTTGTCGATTCTAAATTTCAATAAATATCATTAATTTTGTTTGAAATTTAGATCATTAATTTGTACACTTTTCATGTTTTTCATTGTAAGATTAACAGAAAACATTGGAGTTGTCCATCTTTGAGAAAAACAAGCTGACCCTGCCTCCGGAGTTGTGGGAGGACGTTGAACAGCCCGAGGATGATCACCATAATCATGAGGAAATAGTTGTGGTTTCTGATGATGATGGAGAAGAGTATTCAGATGAAGATGATATGGAAACTGATGATGATGAATCTGGATCGGATGAAGATGTATCCGATATAGAAGATTGGGCCGTTCCAGTTGTGTTTGTAGTTGACATGCATTTTGTAAGTATTATATGTTAAAGCAATATATTATAATCATTTTGATGCTAAATAAACCTTTTTATAACAAATTTCATGTATGGTTATTGTTTTAGCGAATGAAGACACAATGGGCGAAGGCCAATGGCTTGAACAGGCCGCGGTCATTGACAATTAAGGATGGTGAGCAAAATAGCTGGGGTGTTTCTGTTGGTATTGAAGACAGGGGATCGAGTAAGCGTTATTACATCAAAGGTATGTCTGTGTTTGTTGCTGATAATGATTTGCAGGCTGGTGATCAGGTGCATTTCCGTTGGTTTGAAAAACGAGGTCTGTTCAAGCTCTCTAAAGTAGTTAGGGTTGATGGTAATTAGGACGGGAGGCAGGGGGTAGTCTTTTGGATATAAATCACATACTTTTGGTCCTAAGTCGTGGTGGTTTTTGGTTCAATATAGTGGTTGTGGGTAACTCTTAACACGATGGTTATGGTCGTTTTTGGGATGATGATTAATGTTAGTGGTCACATACATTGATTTGTTTTTTGTGTTGATATGTGTTTTGAAAAATATATTTGTGTTATGGTTTGTATTTACGACATATGATCTTCTATGGTTTAATAGTTGTTAGCAATAATTTGGGAAATATGTTTTTTTTTTAGAATTAGGTAAATATGCTTAATATGATGTGATTGCTATAATGAGAATTAAAATTTAGACAACTTTAGATTTTACAAATTGACTTTGTTAATATTGTTGATTAAAACTTAAATTTGGTAAATTAAATTACATTAACATTAAACATTCTGATTATTAACATACTTAAATTTCGTAAGTTTGACTTTTTATTTGAAAAATTCCCAAGTTTTTATATCTTCCATTTTAAAAGAAATATAGATGTTTTTTAATATTTTAAAGTCAAAAGTAATTAATAATTTTCAAATTCAAACCGTTTTATGTTGAGAAACAAGATTTTTGGAAAGACAATCAATTAACGATGTGTAATTGACTACTTTTTATGGTTTCAATCAAGCTATAATTTATCTTTTTGACATCCTAATTTATGGCGTTGACTTTTTTCTGTTAAAATAGTGTTGCTGTGTAACTGTTACCACCTTGGTATGGTTGTTTTTGGGATTGTGATTAACTGTTATTGGTTACATACATTGGTGTGTTATACCTGTTGATATGTCTTTTGAGAAATAGATTTATGATATTCTTTTTTTTTTAATACATATGAATGCTTATTAACAAAGTCAACCGTTTTATTTGAAAATGTTAAATTTTTCGAATAACATTTAAAAAAAAAAAAGAAAACGTTTTTTAATATTTTAAACTCACAAGTAATTAATAATTTTCAAATTCAAACCGTTTTATGTTGAGAAGCAAGATTTTTGGAAAGACAATCAATTAACGATGTGTAATTGACTACTTTTTATGGTTTCAATCAAGCTATAATTTATCTTTTTGACATCCTAATTTATGCCGTTGACTTTTTTCTGTTAAAATAGTGTTGCTGTGTAACTGTTACCACCTTGGTATGGTTGTTTTTGGGATTGTGATTAACTGTTAGTGGTTACATACATTGGTGTGTTTTACCTGTTGATATGTCGTTTGAGAAATAGATTTATGATATTCTTTTTTTTAATACATATGAATGCTTATTAACAAAGTCAACCGTTTTATTTGAAAATGTTAAATTTTTCCAATACCATTTTAAAAAAAAGAAAACGTTTTTTAATATTTTAAACTCACAAGTAATTAATAATTTACAAATTAAAAACGTTTTAATTTGACAAACAAGATTTTTGGAAAGACAAAAAATTAAGGATATCTAATTGATTACTTTTTATACTTATTATATAAATCACTCGCTAATTTAGTATTTTCATATCCTAATATTAGTCGTTGACTTTTTTACAATAAGATTTAAGAAACAACATTTATTTTCATAATTTCGGAAACTTTGACCACTTAATTTGATTGAAAATGTATTATGGAAACCTTTAAACTTAATCAATTAGATTGCCATTTCATATTTTGTTTCTATTTATATAATCTATACTAAAAATACAACATTTCTTCCTTATTTATGATAGCTATACGAAATTATATATACATGTACAATTCAATCGATTATAATTCAATTTTTTTCTTCTACATTTCGCAGGTAGCATATACTACTTTAGGTTTTTACATTGTTTATATATCACACGAGTACTAACATTTTTTAGTTCGCGGTTATTTGTGATAAATATTACACACGTGCAGGCAGATGGATCCAAATAATGTAACATTTTTGAATGACATAACATGGCGGCTGAGTAATTACACAATCAAAGTTAAGGTACTTAGACTTTGGAAGAGAGCAAATCGAAAGATACCAGGTGAAACTCTTGCCATTGATATGGTTGTTATGGATGAACAGGTTAGATTTGATATCATCAATTCCTTTGTCACATATATGTTACACAACTGGATTTAATATTTTCTGGTCAAACTATGTCTTCTAATTACATATTTTCACGCAGGGTTCTAAAATGCAAGCGATTGTGTGGAATAGATACATGAAGAAGCATGAAAAATTTCTACGTGAAAAAGGATATTTGTTGAAAAAGGAACTGCTACGTTAGACAATAGACATGTGGTCCATTATAATGCAAAACTTTTAAGGCGTTACCAAGCTCATATCAATGTTGAATGGTGTAACCAGGCTGCTTCAATTAAGTATTTATTTAAATACATTAATAAAGGACCTGATATGGCTAAAGTTGCTTTTGTAGAAGATAATGGAGAAGGTGAAGAAGTGATGCAAAAAGATGAAATCAAAAAACATTTTGATTGTAGGTTCCTTTCAGCATGTGAAGCTTCGTGGAGAATATTTAAAAATGAAGTGCATTATAGATACCCTCCAGTTATAAGGCTTCCATTTCATCTGCCCGGTGAGCAAAGTGTTGTATATGGTCCAAAAGAAAATATTCAAAATGTGCTCGACAAACCAACGGTGGCTGCAACAATGTTTCTAAAATGGATGGAACTGAACCGAAACGAAGCTGTGGCACGTGAACTAAGTTACATTGAAATCCCAAGTAAATTTGTCTGGAAAGAGGAAGAAAAAAAATGGGACTTTCGAAAGATGGGTAAGGCAATTGGTCGTGTTCACATGGTTAATCCATCTATGGGCGAGGCGTATTTTTTGAGAGTGCTTCTAAATAAAGTAAAAGGCCCTAGATCATTTGAGGAGATAAGAACGGTCAATGGAGAAATCTTACCAACATTTCGTGATGCATGTTATGCTCTTGGCCTCTTAGACGATGACAAAGAATATGTAGAAGCTATTGAAGAGGCTCATTATACAGGTTCTGGATATTCTCTTCGTAATTTGTTTGCGATGATGTTGCTGTCTAATACCTTATCTAGGCCTGAGCATGTTTGGGAAAAATCATGGAAGTATCTGTCAGATGGTATTATGCGTAGACACGAAGACGTATTCCAAATTGAAGGTAACAAATTTTAATTTCGAAATTTAATGAATTTATTTTTTTTAATGTCCCTTTTCTTTTAAATTGAATGTTCCAAACTTTTTGTTTTTAGGTTTGTCTCTTCCTGATGAACAAATAAAGAACCTTACGTTGCTTGAAATTGAGAAACAGTTGCTTCGGAATAACTCAAGCCTGCGTAGGTTTCCTTCTATGCCTTATCCGGATAATGATTCGATATCATCTGCAAATAACCGTTTGATTCTTGATGAGCTGAATTATCAAGTAAGTACGTTGGCTGAGGAATTTCATACCCATTCACGTTCTTTAATTGATGAGCAACGTTCAATTTTTAATCAAATCATTCATGCGGTTGATGGTAACAAAGGTGGGCTATTCTTTGTTTATGGTTTTGGAGGAACTGGTAAAACCTTTTTATGGAAAACGTTGTCTGCTGCCATAAGATCTAAAGGACAAATTGTTTTGAACGTTGCATCCAGTGGTATTGCTTCTCTGCTGTTATCTGGTGGAAGGACAGCGCATTCTAGGTTTCGTATACCTTTGAATGTTACTGAACAATCATTGTGCGGTATAAAGCCCAATAGTGATATTGCTGATTTATTGAAGCAAACTAAGTTAATTATTTGGGATGAAGCTCCAATGATTCACAAGCATGCTTTTGAGGCACTTGATCGTACAATGAAAGACGTCCTGCAGTCAAATTCTTCACCTAATTCTGATTTTCCTTTTGGTGGTAAGGTTATTGTTTTGGGTGGTGATTTTAGACAGATCCTTCCGGTTGTTCCAAATGGTAGTAGAAAAAATATTTTAAATGCATCAATAACTTCTTTTCCTATTTGGAATAGTTGCAAAGTCCTCACTTTAACAAAAAACATGAGGTTAACTTTAGGTAACAACACGTCTGAATCCGATGAAACAAAGGCATTTGCAAACTGGCTTCTTGAATTAGGTGAGGGTAAAGTTGGTGAGTCAATTCATGATGATGAGTTTGATGTGGACATTCCAGATGATCTTCTTATTAAGGGTACATCAGATCCGATTTCTAGATTAATTGACTTCGTCTACCCTTCACTTATCCAACTTTACAAAGATAAGGATTACTTTGGAGAACGAGCAATACTTGCACCTACAAATGAAGTCGTACATGATATAAATGAAAGGCTTCTTGCATTGTTTCCTGGAGATGAAGTCGAGTATCTGAGCTCTGATAGTATATGTCAGATTGAGAATGGTAATAACCGTTCACAGGAAGACTTATACTCTCCTGATGTCCTTAATGGTTTAAAAATTTCTGGGTTACCTAACCATCGTTTAGCACTTAAAGTTGGTGTACCCGTCATGTTGTTGCGAAACATAGATCAACAAAATGGTTTGTGCAATGGAACGAGATTACGAATCACCAGACTTGCAAAGCGTGTTATTGAAGCCGAGATCATATCAGGTGGAAACATTGGTACCAAAACTCTTATTCCAAGAATAAATTTGATACCATCTGATATCAAGATTCCAGTAAAGTTCCAAAGGCGTCAATTCCCAATAAGCGTATGTTTTGCAATGACCATCAATAAAAGCCAAGGACAGTCTTTATCAAAGGTTGGATTGTATTTAAGAAACCCTGTATTCTCACACGGCCAGCTTTATGTCGCATTATCAAGAGTTAAAAGCAGGGCAGGCGTGAAGTTACTTATACTGGATGCTGATGGGAAAGTGATGACTAAAACAAAAAATGTTGTTTATAAGGAAATTTTCAGCGATATTTGAATAAATGTGTATTCGTTGCTTTTAAATTTTAATAAACTGTTTCTACTTTATTTTTCTTATACGTTATACTACTCCAAATAATCGTACGTTGGTAAACTGCGTGTCAACGCGGGCAAATATCTAGTAAATAAATAAACCAAAGCACTAAATCTTATATAACACTCAAAGAGGTCATCCTCCCCACTTGGGTGTGCCCGGTGGCATTCTCCTTTATTTCCATCAAAAATTCTTTTTATCTCTCATGTTTCTCCCACAATTTTAAAACGTTATAAACTTTCATATACGAGATTTTTTTTTTAAAAAATTACACCAAATTAACGAACGTTTTTATTATCTTTCCAATGAATATCATAGTGCTATACAAAAAACGAAAAAATGACCTTTTTTGTGGGTTTTTGTTTATATTAGAAAAAAAGACAATGTGTTTAGGTAATTCGTTAATCATGTATAGGCAAGTCACTAATCATATTCAAACTAGAAATTCTATTTTCATCAATAGCATAATAGGTTAAAACTACTCATTAAAAAAAAAAAAAGTCACACATTCAAGACCACCGTCTCAATCACGCCCTGCAATGTTTGTTTCTAGCTCTTCTCCTCATCCAAACATATATCTTCTTTTTAATATACATTTTCATTCTTGTTCACATGATTAAAATTGTTGTTTTCTCATATCATAGTATATTAATTTCTATGTTACAATATAACACATATTTTACTCAATGGTATATTTAAGTTGAGTCACCTGGTTTTTTTTACCCACTCTTGGTTTAATTTAGATTAATGTGTGATTTAGGGTTTGATGGTTTAATGAGATCGGTACACGGTAGGTCTTTTTTTTCTTCGGTATCAGTGATTAATTTAAGGAAGAAGAAAGTGTGACAGGTTTTAGTGGTGGTACTTGGTAGAGTACATAACTATACATGATTCATTCCAGATTTTTGAATATTATTCGTGTGGTGTATGATTACGCGTAAGTTTACATTTTTGTTTACTATTTCTATTAGTATCGGTGTTATTTAATATAATCTTTTATGGTTATGTTCCCATTTTTGTTAGTAAACAGTTAGAACATTATGTTTGATAATTTAAAACATTATTTTTTTTAGAAAACTAAGAAGTCAATTTGATGCATGTGTATTTTTTTAGAACATTATGAACATTATGTTCTCATATCATAGTATATTAATTTCTATGTTACAATATAACACATATTTTACTCAATGGTATATTTAAGTTGAGTCACCTGGTTTTTTTTACCCACTCTTGGTTTAATTTAGATTAATGTGTGATTTAGGGTTTGATGGTTTAATGAGATCGGTACACGGTAGGTCTTTTTTTTTCTTCGATATCAGTGATTAATTCAAGGAAGAAGAAAGTGTGGCAGGTTTTAGTGGTGGTACCTAGTAGAGTACATAACTATACATGATTCATTCCAGATTTTTGAATATTATTCGTGTGGTGTATGATTACGCGTAAGTTTATATTTTTGTTTACTATTTCTATTAGTATCGGTGTTATTTGATATAATCTTTTATGGTTATGTTCCCATTTTTGTTAGTAAAACAATTAGAACATTATGTTTGATAATTTAAAACATTATTTTTTTTTAGAAAACTATGAAGTCAATTTGATGCATGTGTATTAGGTTTGCTACCTTGCTTACAAATTAATGTGTAAGGTGTATTAGGTTTGCTTACAAACGAGGAAAGTGACATGAGGTTAATAGGGTACAAAAGTCAACATATGGAGTTGACTTTGTTTAATGTAGTTTTCAGGATTTTGGTTTCTTCTGATTCTTATCACTTTTGTTGTTTTGAAGTGTTAAAATTTCAAAGGAGAAGATATTATAGACTCTACGTCTATTAAGAAGTGGTAAGATGTTATTTTATCAAATGTTGCATTTCTTTGTTTCTTACTTTCATAATCATGCTTTAATTGTATGATCCTTTACTTTGTAAGGGGAAGATGGGTGCTTCTCTTCATAGGGCATACAAAAACACAAGCCATTCGTGGCAAGCCTTCATATTTAAAGGTAAATACTTCATTTTCATCCATGAAAGTTTCAATGATAATTTGTGATGTGTACTTAGTTGCTAAAAATAGTTTTTATTTATTTTAATAATCCTTGTGCAAATCATATATTGAAGATTTTATCACATCATATTAGAATTTTCAATTCCGGAATGCTTCCGGGGTATAATCCAGTAGTATATATGAGAGAAAAAGAGTGAAACAATGGATTTGCAAAGATGTAAATGAGATAATTAAGCTACCAAAAATACCCTTGAACACTTATTTAAAAATGAAAACGTGGATAAATCTGGACTTTTCAAATGGGTTTAATTGGTTTCCTCAAGTGAGGGTGATTTGTAACTTAGAATTGCCCTATTGTAAACAAAGCCAATTATAGGAGGATGGTAGCTAGGCAAATGGGCAACAATTTCCGCCGCTACGTCCTTCTTAATTGCAAAACCTATCTTGCTAAACACGAACCTTTATTTCCTTGGGGTCGAGGAATTGCCGTCGACAAATCTTTGAACCCGATACAGGAACCTGATAGGCTTGATAACGAGATGTCAAAATATGTAACAACAATGACCAAAAAATCTTCTAGACTTATTATTGAAACACAAGAACAAGCTGAATACAGAAACAATCAACAAAAACAACCTCTACTCTCTAACCAAATCTTAAACAAATTACAACTTGTAATCTGTATACAATACTAAACACTAGAGAACAGATTCAAGACTATAAAATCTGCTAATACAACACTGAGAAACCCTAGCTTTAGAAAGAAAAACTTTAGAGAGAGAGAGAGAAACAATATCTGAATAATGAATCGTTGAGAGCCTCTGTATCTGATAGACAATAACAATAATAATAACTCAGAGACAGATCTTGATTATTGCGAGAAGGAAGAGGTAATCGATATATATAACTCCAGCCCTAATCGCCTCTTCTTTTGTTATTGTTGAGTAGCAGCGCCTCTATTATTGTTGTTAGAAGGATGTGGTTAGTAGGATCAATCCACTATCTGTTGTATTAAGTCTGAATATATTGAGCAGTAGCATCCACAGGCTTAGGTCTGAATAAATGAGCAGCAGCAGACATGGGCCTCAAAATTATAAGCCCATTACCATTCAACAGCCCATAAACTGACTATCTGCAAGTCTTAGCTATCCAAGTCCATTAGTAAACCAGCTACAAGCCCAAATCACACACCCACAAGTTGACCGGACCATTACACCTACACAAACCTTATGCAACATATTCAAATACAAATTAACGAAGTAATCTGGATAACGAGGTAATCTGGATATTAAAATTGTAATATTACAATATTATTCAACACGAGAGATCCAAGCTAATATAGGATATGTGAAGTCATGCAATTGGCACGTTGAGTCATGAGATTTTTAACAAAATTTTTAGAGGAGCATTTGAGTCATGAGATGTTAACAAAATTTTTAGATCTCTTTCATCGCATTTTCATATTCATCATGTATGGATAACCTTGAAAATGAACAAATTGTAGTTCGAAGGTTAACCATAGATGACAAATATGTAAATGCGACTAAAAGAGATCCAAAAATTCTGTTAACAACATCTCATGATACCCAAGTGCTCCTCTTAGACACTTTGGTAGAAATAGCTAAGACTCGCCGCTCGCTTGACTTCACAGATCTTATATTAGTTTTGAGCATCGTGTTGTACCCCGTACCCGAATCCCGATAGTTTAGGTATAAGCCAGCGCATCTTTTGAGCCATTCTAATACTGTATATATAATTAAAGCTAACACTCACGATCGATAGCATTTACTTTCTCCAGCAAACATTCCAACTTGTGGTTTAAGACTTTAAGCTCTAGATATTTTAAATGAGTAGTTGGCCGGATGGTATTAAAATAATAGTTAATAACTGTTTGGTGTGATAAAAATCATTATGTGACGGACCGCAGTGGAAGTCCAAAATGGATTTATGTCCCGTTACAGTATCAGGTGTGGCTCAACGTTTTTCTAGGCCAAATGCGAAGTAAAATTTGACTACCACTAAACTACAATGTATACTCTATGCACCATCCTAAATATTCGTCTCCACAAGCTCAACCGCTTCTTCCAACACTCATAGTTACCAAAGGGGTTCCGACGCCCACCATGAAGAGTTAAGGCAACTTGATTCGAGACTAGGAGAGATGTCCTCATCGTTCTTCGCCCGCTTAGAAAAGCACAGTGAGCGATTTTTCTAGGGATATGGCATTCTGGATGGTTGTCGGATTAGAAGAGGTGACCATGCCTCGGATTTCAGGCGCAAATCCCCATATGTACCTCTCAATCTTGACATAATCGGGTGTTACCATGCGTGGTACTAGCATCGCCAGCTCATTGAAACGGGATGTATAACCCTAAACATCAGCGCCGTTCATGGTTAGATTCCAAAACTCCGTCTCGACTTTTTGGAGCTCATTTCTTGGACAGTATTCAAGGATCAATATGTCCTTGAGTTCCGCCCTGGTGAGATTATAAGCAGCAGTCTCACCAAGGGTTTGAACTTGCGAATTCCATCACGATAAAGCCTCATCATGAAAAGAACAAGCAGCATACTTGACTAATTATGCCGGAGTGCAACCACTGATTGCTATGACAGACTCCATCTTTTCTATCCATCGAACGATGTCTAGAGGGCCTTCAGCTTCGGAAAACAGTCTTGGGTTACAAGCCTGAAACATTTTGTAAGTGCACTCGGGCACTTGATTTCCGGTTGTGGCTCCAATAGGAATGCCTTCACCACCAGCATTACCGCGTCCTCGACCTCGACCAAGATTTTGTTGGTTAAGTGCCGTATTCACATGTTGAGAGATTAGTTGTGCTAATTCCTCTGGTGAAGTGGGCAAACCTGATCCTCTACCGAGTCGAGTCCTTGGTGGCATTTTTGAAAATCTTCTATTACAAAAATAGAAAATATTTTAGCGATACAATAACAATTAGTGGTTAAATACACAACAAAGAGATAATCAAGGATAAATAATACATCAAACAAATAAAAAATAACCAAATATATTTTATAGCGGAAAAATTACTTGTCCAACATATACAAAACATTAGGCATTATGCCTAAAATGGCAAGTTCCAAATTTTTCCATACTAAAATATCGCAAAGAGAACTACGAAGATACTACGGGAGACCTAAGAGACCCAAAACATAGTCCACCTTCTGCTACAGCTCCATTATCTGACCATTGACTTGTGTGATAGCACACTCATCCATGGCCCTCAACTCCTCCAGACTCTTCAACTTACCCTTAAGCTCTAAAATCTTAGCCCTACAAGCATTCAACTCCTCCTGGTGAGCTGCCAACTGTTTATCACACTTAGAACACCTACCCATCCAATGCTTTTCCTGACTAACAGGAGGTGGGGGTGGTGGTAGTGTGACAACATGGTCACCAGCAGTAGATGAACTGTCATTGACGAGAGTCCTTCTCCTCTTACGAGTATACACTCTTGTCACATGAGGATGGGGAAGCGGGTCGATAACAAAAGTAGGCATAGCGGGGCTAATGGCTGCAGTAACCATCGACTCAGACACGCGAGTCGTGGTCACTGGAGAGTCGACAATGTAGGCCAAACTAAACGACCCAATAAATAATCTAAATTTTTCCTTTCTTGTTTACTTTAGCACTTAAGACTTATGTGGACAAAAATATTTTTCAAAGATCTTTTGGCTTCACGAATTTCGAAAACATTTTTCTTAGAATCTTTTTAAGTTGTAGTCTAGATTTTTTTTTTTTTTGAAAACTTGTCTAGTTCGCTACAACCATTGGCTCTGATACCAACTTCTGTCACACCCCCAAAATGCCACAGCGGAAGACTTAGCATGGTGGTGAACAGAGGTTGGTAATCAATGGTGTAATAGCAAATATTAAGCATTTGAACAAAGTTTATATAAAACTTATATTACATAAAAGTTTTAAGTTAAGACTCGAGATGGATTTTATATATACATAGGTCCCCAAAATCTTTATTTAAATACAAGTCCAAACACATTATTGCTAAAACATTGTTTTCGTCAATTCCCGAAACTTTTCATCTTGTACCTGAAAAACACGTTAAAACAATTTTATTAGATAATATAGATAAACATTCTTTGTTTTTCATTTTTGAATCAAAACTCCTTATTTTAGGACTTGAATCATCATGTTTATAGAAGAAAATCAACAAAATTTATAATTACACACACAACTCACGGCCAAATATATATATATATATATATATATATATGTATGTATCCTTGAGTTTTTCAACATTTTCCCTATCATTTGTGTGTATAATTACATGAATCTTGCTTTTAATGAGGTTGATCATACATGCAATTAAGATTTCTTGTTTAAATGCCCCTCATTAACTCATGTATACATACATATATACACGACACCCATATATATATGTATATATACCACGCGTACATTCATATATATTAACAAAACTCTTTTTCTTATTTTCCAAGAATCATTTGAAAAACTCTTTAAGTTGTGTGAATCATCCAAGTTGGAAGTGAAAAATGTTAAAAATGTATGAAAAATGTTAGGGTTTTTACCTTTCAAAGAAGAATGTTTAAAGGAAATTTTGCTTCAAAAACCCTAAGAATCCTTGTTCATCTTCTTTAAATTTTGAGCTTCTTGGATGTTTTAGTGAAAATGTGGATGATAATTATAGTGTTCTTGGAAAAACAAGAGAGAGAGTGAGGCAGGTGGGGTGCGCGACGATCACTAAAAGGGGAGGGGAAGAGGTGGTAGTGTGTTATGTTGGATGAAGATGGAAGGTTAGAGTGTCTTGTTTAAATAATAATCAAATGACCAGGACTCGAGCTTGAGCTTGAAAAACTTATGAGAGCTCGAGCTCAGCTCGTCTGGAGATATGTTTTAAAAGCTTGAGCTCGGCTCGTTAGAAATATCTTAAGCTCAATCTCAGCTCGGGAGTGGCTCGATTACTATCTATTAGTTGATATATTAAATAAAAATAATAGACTCAGAGCTCGATAGTGAAGTTGGGCTCGGGCTTGTTTAGTAAACAAGCTTAAATGATGGGGTAAATATTATTAAGTATTAATAAAAATAATATTATACTAAGGCTCGATAAGGCTCAACGAGCCTGTGACATCCGTCACTTTTATCATTATTATTATTATATATATATATTTTATATTTCGTACCTCCTATCTTGTACGTCGCATTTTATCCTTATAATAATAATAATAATAATAATAATAATAATAATAATAATAATAATAATAATAATAATCATAATAATAATAATCATAATAATAATAAAACACTAAATCTCTAAAAAACATAACCAAACCACAACCAAACCATAACCAAACCATAGCCCAAACCCATTTCCCCTTTGTGGATTTCGGAGCCCATCAAGAAGCCGGCCCAGATCAGACCCGACCCAACACACACAAACACCCTCCTTACTCTTGTCCCTGTTACCCGGATTCACAACCAGACCCGAACCACGAAGAACCCGACCCGGTTTAATTAAAAAACGCGATTATAGGAATCTAGTTTGAGTGATTTTGAACCGGCTCAATCCCACATTAATACAACAACAATTAGACGCATAAATCATTCCATAATTGCGTATTAGACGTGTGTTTGGTCAAGCAATCAAGACTTTCCTTAACGGCGAGAACACTATAAATTGAACCCGTCTTCTCAGTCTATACTCGCCAATAAACAAAACCCTCACTTCCAATTTCTCTTAAACCTCCTTATAATCTACATTATCGTTGCGTTTGACTTTTTGGTTGACCAGACGAATCATCATCAATTCTGGGTTGTAAGTCATGATTCTTTACATGTTTTCAATATTCGTTATCACATGATCAATAACCCTATGAATCCAAGGGTTATTGATTGATGATTTGATCAATTGTTATGGCTAGGGTTCGAAGCCTTATATTGGGGAAGAAGACTATATTCGTGATCGTTTATAATTATTGCAAAACAAAAGTTATCACCAACTGATCACACAGATCAGTTGGTAACACAGTGTTGCTTAAAACGTTGAACCGCCCTATGACAAGGGTTCGAGTCCCATACCAAGCAGTTTTATTTTTCTTCTTTTAATTGTATATAAATCAGATCTTTCTTATACTATATAACTAATTTAAACGAAGATTAAACGTTCCCAGGGTCTAGCCCAGCTGGGGGCTAGGCTTGTGATTAAGCTCGAACCGGTCCCAGACCCGGGTTCGATTCCTAGCATTAACAATCATTTTTTTTCAACATTTAAGCTTACATATATTTACTTGCATTTTTAAAATTGGTTTTAAAATACTAAAACAACTTTATAAATTCTACAAAATTTATTCTAAGTCAGTTTTATGATGAAGTTTAATATCCAACTTTTAGTTTTTCAAAAATTATTTATTTAATATATATAATAAATATTTCAAGTTTATTCTATTTTATTTATAAAATTCTATAAAAATATCTAAACGATTTTATAAAATTCCACAAAAATTATACTAAACTTGTATAACAATAAACATTTCAGAATTTATTTTTATTTCTAGAAAACCGTTCATTTTATATTTTTAATTAATTTTTGATAGTTTTAATCATAAATAAATCATAATAAATTCATTTTTCAATATTTTTGCACCAAAATTTTATATAAATTATTCCTATTGATTTAGAACTGAAATACAATTTTTTAGTTCAAACATTCTTTAAATTTTAATATTTTTTAGATATTAAAGTTATATTTTGACAATTTGAAATAAATAGATTAAATATTCTATTTTCAAGAAAATAATTTTATAAAAATTATTTTCACACTTAAAACTTTATATTGTGACCATATTTGATTTAAAATTTACAAAAAGACTTTTGTTTATTTATTTACCAAATTTCTCTTATTTATTAAACGTTTAATTTATTAATCAAACGAATACTTATCCCCAATTCGAAACCCTAGAAAATACTTATAGACTAGATAGACTTAGACTTAATTGTTACCTTATACATAGGGTGATACTTGGCAACGTTGGATTACACTTATTCAATTTCACAAGACTTACCACCTTGCTAAGGCGAGTATTACTTATCCCCTTTTTCGTTTTCACACTTTTTGGGTGATTCATGCACAAGTATACAAACTTTCATATTCATTTACACATACATTTTTATTCATTTACAATTCATATACGTGTCTTGTTTATCTTTGTGCTTATGTTTGAACATGAACGTAGCTTACATACAAAATCATACATCTAGACATAACTTATGTTATGGTGCTCTTTACATATAGACGTAACTTATGTTACGGTGCTCATTTAGACATAACTTATGTTATGGTGCTCTTTTAGACTTGACACGTGTTGAGGTGCTCATCATCAATTTCATCTTATCAACTTTACATTTGATCTTTGTCTTGTTTGGTTACTTGCGTGTTTACATAATGCCTTGGTGATATTAGACACATGAATTGTACTACTTTTCAAACTTATACTATATGTACAAAGCTAAGTAGTACTCACCAACATCATATGTTGACAAAATTATTTTCGTGCATGTTTCAGGATAAGCTGCTTGACGCTGTCACACCCTCAAAATCCACTTGCGGAGTTTTACCGCGAGGCGCATGACAAACCAGGATCCAAACCAACGATCACAATAAACAAGTCTAACATGAACATAATGCAATTTCAAAACAATGTTTAAAATCCCCGTTTACAGCGGAAGCTTATTCAAAACAATTATTCAATAGTAAACCAATGTTTCAACGTTTGTAAAACCATGCAACCCTAACTAGACGCCGTGCAGACGCGTGCGCCCTAGTCCAGTCGTGCTACCTTAGCGACCTGAGAAAACATGTAAAAGTTTACGTCAGCACAAAAATGCTGGTGAGTTTACAGGTTTTGTAATCCAAGTACCAAGTCAACCTGTCCATACTATAACAAATCGAAAACCAGTGTACGCTAGCTAGGCGTATGTTTTGTTACTACCACGATTGGAAAACCATTACTAACTCGCAAACCAAATGTATGCCCGATGTAGTAACTCTGTTGTTCCTGTTGTTCCTGTTTGAGACAATATGCACCCGCCGACCCTCCAAGTCGACGAGCGGGGTTGGTCACTCCCAATAGCGCTATTCACATTTCCCCGTTGTGCAAACCCGCACATTCATGGTTCCCCCCGGGACTTCCAAAGATCGTGTAGTACACAATAGAAACCCATAGTATGACAGTAGTTACCAAATAATCGTTTTAACACATGTTTTCTCCCCCGAAAATGTGAAACCAGTTTAAAAGAGGGGCCGTAAACTCACCTTAGGTTGCGTTACTCCTTAACACGAGTAAACTCAGCTGCTATGCTAGTCCCGTAATGTGGCGACCTAACATATGACAGTTACAAGTACTTAGACTAATAACCCGCAGGTTAGTTAGTCCGTAGATGTCCAGACCATAACCAAGTTCGTTTGAAAACACCGTGACTGTTTAACTGACCCAAAGTACAAGACTCGACATCCCATTGGTGACCCGAGACTTCCCGTGTTATGTTTACGCTCTCAAACATGCAATCATGCAATCACACTTAACATACGTTAACGCACAACAAGTTATAGCACATAGCTCACGTATCACCGAATTACATCCAAACATATGTTACCAAGTTATTAGATATGTTACGAGGTTCCTAGCATGTTCCTACATGTCAAATCGGGTCTCGGAATGCTAATTTATACTTACAGCAGCAGTACACGCGATTAGGAAAAGTCAACTAGCATTTAGGTTGGTCAACTGGCATTTAGGATGGCTAATCGCATGTAACTACTAGCATTTAGGGCTATACCACATGTAACTACTAGCATTTAGGGCTATACCACATGTAACTACTAGCATTTAGGCTATACCACATGTAACTTCTAGCATTTAGGCTATACCACATGCAAATACTAGCATTTAGCCCTCTACTCGCATGAATATAGGCGATTAGGGACTTCTTATAGGCGATTGGTCCCCTAATCGCCTCTAACATAGGCGATTAGGGTTGCTAATCGCCTGTAACCTTGCTGTTCCGGTTTTTCGCGCGTTTAACGCTCCAAATCAGATCCAGAACGTGTGTAACCATCCAATATCATCCCAAACACTATCCTAAACATGTTTCAACTAAAACCCTTCGTTTTGCCTCGTATTATCAGCCCTGCATGCAATCACGTAATCCAAACACCATTCACATAGCATGCAACATCACACTAACATGCGTAACTATAACCCTAATAATCAATTACTCAGATTTCATTAACATAACATCAATATTATTCTGATCTAACATAATAACATGTCATTCATTCATCTTGAATCATAAGAACCCTAGCTTTCTAATCATAAACACACATAACACATGTATACTAGTTAAAATCCGATTAACAACACTTATTAACGATTTTCAGAAAGCTTTTTCGTTTTAGAACAGGTCTGGACTATTAGGGATTGAATAAAAACGTTTATAAGATTGCATGGATGGAAACCAAACCTTAGATTTGTAAAAGAATGATGGATTAAGCTTGAAACCTTGTGTTTTGATCAAAAATCGCGTTCCAGAGGTTGTGTGTGTGTTGGGGCGGGTTATGGGACGACTAGGGTTTGTATAATGAAGTTTAGGAGGTTAAGTATGGTATTTATAGTCGTTTTTAGTCGTCCAGCCCGTAACTAGCGATTATGCAGCCTTTACACGCGATTAGGAATCCTAATCGCATGTAAGTTCAGGCAATTGGGGCCTAATCGCCCCCTAGGGCACACGATTAGCCCCTACTCGCCCATAAAGTCCCCCACTCGCCCCTCCTATAGGCAATTGGGCTTTCCTAATCGCCTATAGGGGCTTGTTCTGTGTGTTTTGCGCGTTAAACCCCGTTTTAACATATGTTAACACATATTCACATACCGACAAGTCACATAATGATTGTAAACACATAACACTTGTAAATACACATATTCACACTCGTTCACCAATTCCCGGGACTCGAGACTTGTATGTTCCGTATGCCCTGACGATCCTACAAATCGTCACCATTTGTACACTTGGTTAAGGACTGACATCTAATGAACCTCTAGACCAACATCCAATGATCTTCTAGACTAAACCGATAGTTCCCGAACCATAACCCGACTTAACTAACCCAGTTAAGTACAATATACGCGTGACTCGCTAAGGTAGACTTTCATCTAGACAACGTTGTTAACCAGAATTTGTCGGGTGTCACATCATCCCCACGTTAAAAGAATTTTCGTCCCGAAAATTGCACAAGTACCAAAAGAACAAAAGAAATAACGAAGGGAACAAACAAAAGATAGAAACCAAAAGAGAGATTTACCCGAGTTGTCACATCATCCCCACGTTAAAAGGAATCTCGCCCCGAGATTCATTCAGCTGCAGAAGAGACATATCTCGACTCGAACGCTTCCTTAGGAAAGAGATGAGGATACTTAGACTTCATCTGATCCTCCCGTTCCCACGTGTACTCTGGTCCTCGATTCGAGTTCCACCGAACCTTAACGATGCGAATCTTGCTATGACGTAGGCTACGAATCTTGTAATCCAGAATCTCCACAGGTTCTTCCACAATCCGAAGACGATCATCAACCTTGATCTCTTCCAGTGGAACGATGAGAGACTCGTCAGCCAGACACTTCTTTAAGTTGGACACATGGAAGACGTTATGTACGTTACCGAGCTCCGTCGGTAAATCAAGACGATACGCCACCGGTCCAATCCGTTCCAGGATCGTAAATGGACCGACATATCAAGGGTTGAGTTTGCCACGCTTCCCAAAGCGTATGACGCCCTTCCACGGTGAGACTTTTAGAAGTACTTTGTCATTAACTTGGAATTCCAATGGTTTGCGACGCTGATCAGCATAATTCTTTTGCCGATCCCGTGCCGCTGCCAACCGGTTACGAATCTGTACGATCTTTTCCGAAGTTTCGTACACTAGCTCAGGCCCAGTGAGTTGACTCTCACCCACTTCAGCCCAACAAAGAGGAGAACGGCATTTCCGTCCGTACAGTGCTTCGAACGGAGCCGCCTTGATGCTCGTGTGATAACTGTTGTTGTATGAGAATTCTACTAACGGTAGATGAGCTTCCCAACCCTTGCCAAAATCGATTACACATGCCCGCAACATGTCTTCCAAGGTTTGAATCGTGCGCTCACTCTGACCGTCAGTCTGTGGATGATAAGCCGTACTCATGTCTAGTTGGGTACCCAAAGCCTTGTGCAAAGACTTCCAGAAGTGAGAAGTAAAATGGGAGTCACGATCTGAGATAATAGAAACTGGCACCCCGTGCTTAGAAACAACTTCCTTCAAATAAAGACGAGCCAAACGATCCATGATGTCGGTCTCCTTAATAGCAAGAAAATGGGCTGATTTCGTCAACCGATCGACAATCACCCATATCTTGTCATTACCACTTGGTGATTTAGGAAGTTGCGTGACAAAATCCATGGTAATCCGTTCCCATTTCCATTCCGGAATTTCAGGTTGTTGCAAGAGACCCGACGGTTTCTGGTATTCCACCTTGACCTTAGCACAGGTCAAGCATTTGCTCACGTATGAGGCTATATCCGACCTCATGTTTGGCCACCAGTAAAGCACCTTCAGATCTTGGTACATCTTATCCGAACCAGGATGAATAGAATACCGGGACTTATGAGCCTCATCTAAGACAAGCTCCCGAAGTCCCCCGAATAAAGGAACCCATATGCGTTCTGCGAAGTAGTGCAGGCCATCAGGCCTTTGCTCGAGGTGCTTGTCGGCACCGTGCATGGTTTCAGCTTTAAGGTTTTCCTCCTTCAAAGCTTCTAACTGGGCAGAACGAAGTTGATCAGGTAGGAATGAATGAATGGTGAGCTGCAACGCCCGAACGCGACGAGGTTTAGTCGATTCCTTCCTGCTCAAGGCGTCTGCTACAACATTCGCCTTGCCAGGATGGTACTTAATGGCACAATCATAGTCGTTCAGAAGTTCAATCCAACGACGCTGCCGTATGTTCAAATGTTGTTGGTCGAAAATATGTTGGAGACTCTTGTGATCGGTGTAGATGGTGCATTTGGTACCGTACAAGTAATGTCTCCAAATTTTCAACGCGAAAACCACTGCACCCAACTCCAAGTCATGGGTGGTGTAGTTTTTCTCGTGCACCTTGAGTTGACGAGAAGCATACGCAATCACTTTCTCGCGTTGCATCAACACGCAACCGAGACCATGAATAGAAGCATCACAGTAAACAACGAAATCATCAGGGCCTTCAGGTAAAGACAAAATAGGAGCAGAACACAGTTTGGATTTTAATTCTTCAAACGCTGACTCTTGTGGTTCACCCCAGTCGAATTTTCTATCCTTCTGCGTAAGAGTGGTGAGGGGTTGAGCGATCTTCGAGAACCCCTGAATGAAACGACGATAGTAGCCCGCAAGGCCTAGGAATTGCCGCACCTCAGTTGGCGTCTTAGGTGCTCCCCAGTCCTTGATCGCTTCGATTTTAGCTGGATCGACATGAATTCCTAGTTCATTTACCAGATGTCCTAGGAATTGGACTTCGCGTAACCAAAAGTCACACTTTGAGAACTTAGCGTAAAGTTGTTCCCGTCGCAAAAGTTCCAAAACCAAACGCAGGTGTTCCTCGTGTTCGGTCTTGTTCTTAGAGTAGATCAGAATGTCATCAATAAACACAATGACGAACTTGTCCAGATATGGTTTGCAAACGCGGTTCATCAAGTCCATGAAAACCGCCGGTGCGTTCGTGAGACCGAAAGGCATGACCAAGAATTCGAAATGGCCATAACGTGTACGAAAGGCAGTCTTTGCAACGTCAGCTTCCCTTACCCGCAACTGGTGATAACCGGACCTCAAGTCAATCTTGGAATAGTAACTAGAACCCTGGAGCTGGTCGAATAGATCATCAATACGTGGAAGAGGATAACGGTTCTTGACGGTCAATTTGTTCAGTTCTCTGTAGTCCACACACAATCGGAAACTTCCATCCTTCTTCTTGACAAACAGGATTGGGGCGCCCCAAAAGGAAGAACTTGGTCTGATGAAACCCTTGTCCAAGAGTTCCTGTAACTGACTAGACAATTCTTGCATCTCGGGAGGTGCAAGACGGTAGGGGGCCCGAGCAATAGGAGCAGCCCCTGGTACAAGATCAATACCGAACTCGACTTGACGATGGGGAGGAAGACCAGATAAATCATCGGGAAAAACATCAGGAAACTCGCGTACAACTGGAATATCGTCGATCTTCTTCTCATCACTAGAGGAAACAGATAAAAGTGCCAAAACGGCTGGATAACCCTTTCGAAGACACTTAAGGGCTTTCATGCTAGAGATGATATTCAGCGGAACACCACCCTTGATACCGTACACAGAAAGGAATTCTCCATCAAGGAGAGGAATCCGAATAACCTTGTCGTAACAGACAATCTCCGCGCGATACAAAGACAACCAATCCATGCCTACAACAACGTCAAAACTACCCAAAGGTACCGGCATAAGGTCGATGGGGAACGATAAACCCGACAACTCTAATTGACACTCCCGAAGGATACTAGTAGCTTCAATCTTTTTACCGTCAGCCAACTCAATAATATACTTAGTCTCTAATGGTACGGGTACTACATCTAGCAGTCGACTAACCTCCATGGATACAAAACTCTTGTCGGCACCAGAATCAAATAACACACTAACAGAATGATTATTGAGAAGGAACGTACCGGTAACTGTGTCAGGATCCTGTCTAGCCTCAGCGGCTCCAATAACGAAGGCGCGTGCATTCCTGCCACCGCCCCCGTTGTTCCCATTACCGTTGTTTCCACCCTGCTTCAGTTTTGGGCAATCCTTCTTGTAATGCCCAGTCTCACCACAGTTGTAACATCCTTGTCTTCCTGTAGTCCCTTGAGTAGTAGGAGCTGAGTTAGTAGTCGGGGCCTGGGTCGATGGAAGTGTAGCCCGACAATCCTTAGCAAAATGTCCAGTTCGCTGGCAGCGGTGACAACGGTTACTGTCGCAGTTCCCTTGATGATGGCGTCCACACTTGTTGCATTTAGGCAGTTTCCCCGCATAACCACCCTGCTTGTTACCCGAAGAAGAAGAACCCCCATTATCGAACCTCTTACTCTGCTGTGCTGGCCCAGATCCCTTCCCTTCATCATCCCACTTGCGCTTGTTGTTCTCTGGGGCCTTAACAGTCGAACCCTTAGCAGGCAAAATACCCTCATTCACCTTTAAGTTGGTCATCCTATGAGCCGATCGAACCACCTCTGCGTATGTAGGATGATTTCCCGCAGCCACTAATCCTGCGATTTCCGGTACTAACCCCGAGACATAGTGTTCAATCCTACGGTATTCTGGCACATGCAGATCGGGACACAGCACTGCCAACTCGTTACGCCTCACAGTATACTTCTCAATTTCAGACCCAGTCATCTTGAGGTTCCACACCTCGTGCTCTAGCTTCTGCACCTCTTCATTCGGACAGTATTCACGCTTCAGCAGCTGCACAAAATTCTCCCAAGGCATAGCATACGCCTCCCCAATACCCACATTCTGGGTGATGTTATTCCACCAGGTCAGAGCAACATCCTGGAATAACGCAGCAGCATACTTAACCCGATCTTCTGGGAGACAGTTACACATCAGAAACACTGACTCCACTTTCTCCAGCCACCTAAGCAAGCTCACCGCACCCTCAGTGCCAGAGAATTCCTGGGGCTTACAGTCCCGAAACATCTTGTAAGTACACATGGGTGGGGGTGGGTTAACAGGACCACCTGAAATGAAATGCGTGAGGACTCACGACGAATGTAAACAAGGTTCACTAATGAGGCAAAGAAAATGGATAAATCAACTTACCACCACCATTGTGCCCTAACTGGAAGACAGCTTGGAGCAAGTTGTTCAGATCAGCCTGCGATAGGTTAATACCTCCACGTCCACCAGCACCACCGCGACCACCACCACGTCCACCATTGCGACCACCTCCACGTCCTCCTCTTACTCCAGACATGATTCTGGCAGAAAGAACGAGAAAATTTAGTTTCGCAGATAAAGATAACCACTAATGTTTACAAGATCAAAGCTAGATCCAATCCAGGACTATCCCTTCAAACTCAGAGCTCACTAGGGTTTCCATGCATTTCGGTTTATGATTTTGTGTGCACCCAAAATGATAACCCGCTCTACATGGTCCTCCAAGTGTTCTCCTAGTTCAAAGTTCAAATCACCGAACATAGACTCTTAGCTATACACCGTAATACTACGGTAGTTTATGGCAAGTGTTTCTATTGGAGTACGAAAGGGAGAAGTCCGAGCCTTGGACAAATCTCAAGAGTACACGATTCACTCCAATATACTACACTGCCTAGAAAGTAAGTAACCCGACCTAAGATAGAACGGATGATGTAACGTAGAAAGACCAAATGATTTAGAGACACCCCGACAAGACCATACGTAAACCACCATAATGTTTAGTACCATGTGATCGTCTAGTGTGTGCGACTCGGCTATAGACTAGACTCTACATGCAGTCCTAGTTCACTATAACCATTGGCTCTGATACCAATATGTCACACCCTCAAAATCCACTTGCGGAGTTTTACCGCGAGGCGCATGACAAACCAGGATCCAAACCAACGATCACAATAAACAAGTCTAACATGAACATAATGCAATTTCAAAACAATGTTTAAAATCCCCGTTTACAGCGGAAGCTTATTCAAAACAATTATTCAATAGTAAACCAATGTTTCAACGTTTGTAAAACCATGCAACCCTAACTAGACGCCGTGCAGACGCGTGCGCCCTAGTCCAGTCGTGCTACCTTAGCGACCTGAGAAAACATGTAAAAGTTTACGTCAGCACAAAAATGCTGGTGAGTTTACAGGTTTTGTAATCCAAGTACCAAGTCAACCTGTCCATACTATAACAAATCGAAAACCAGTGTACGCTAGCTAGGCGTATGTTTTGTTACTACCACGATTGGAAAACCATTACTAACTCGCAAACCAAATGTATGCCCGATGTAGTAACCCTGTTGTTCCTGTTGTTCCTGTTTGAGACAATATGCACCCGCCGACCCTCCAAGTCGACGAGCGGGGTTGGTCACTCCCAATAGCGCTATTCACATTTCCCCGTTGTGCAAACCCGCACATTCATGGTTCCCCCCGGGACTTCCAAAGATCGTGTAGTACACAATAGAAACCCATAGTATGACAGTAGTTACCAAATAATCGTTTTAACACATGTTTTCTCCCCCGAAAATGTGAAACCAGTTTAAAAGAGGGGCCGTAAACTCACCTTAGGTTGCGTTACTCCTTAACACGAGTAAACTCAGCTGCTATGCTAGTCCCGTAACGTGGCGACCTAACATATGACAGTTACAAGTACTTAGACTAATAACCCGCAGGTTAGTTAGTCCCTAGATGTCCAGACCATAACCAAGTTCGTTTGAAAACACCATGACTGTTTAACTGACCCAAAGTATAAGGCTCGACATCCCATTGGTGACCCGAGACTTCCCGTGTTATGTTTACGCTCTCAAACATGCAATCATGCAATCACACTTAACATACGTTAACGCACAACAAGTTATAGCACATAGCTCACGTATCACCGAATTACATCCAAACATATGTTACCAAGTTATTAGATATGTTACGAGGTTCCTAGCATGTTCCTACATGTCAAATCGGGTCTCGGAATGCTAATTTATACTTACAGCAGCAGTACACGCGATTAGGAAAAGTCAACTAGCATTTAGGTTGGTCAACTGGCATTTAGGAAGGCTAATCGCATGTAACTACTAGCATTTAGGGCTATACCACATGTAACTACTAGCATTTAGGGCTATACCACATGTAACTACTAGCATTTAGGCTATACCACATGTAACTTCTAGCATTTAGGCTATACCACATGCAAATACTAGCATTTAGCCCTCTACTCGCATGAATATAGGCGATTAGGGACTTCTTATAGGCGATTGGTCCCCTAAACGCCTCTAACATAGGCGATTAGGGTTGCTAATCGCCTGTAACCTTGTTGTTCCGGTTTTTCGCGCGTTTAACGCTCCAAATCAGATCCAGAACGTGTGTAACCATCCAATATCATCCCAAACACTATCCTAAACATGTTTCAACTAAAACCCTTCGTTTTGCCTCGTATTATCAGCCCTGCATGCAATCACGTAATCCAAACACCATTCACATAGCATGCAACATCACACTAACATGCGTAACTATAACCCTAATAATCAATTACTCAGATTTCATTAACATAACATCAATATTATTCTGATCTAACATAATAACATGTCATTCATTCATCTTGAATCATAAGAACCCTAGCTTTCTAATCATAAACACACATAACACATGTATACTAGTTAAAATCCGATTAACAACACTTATTAACGATTTTCAGAAAGCTTTTTCGTTTTAGAACAGGTCTGGACTATTAAGGATTGAATAAAAACGTTTATAAGATTGCATGGATGGAAACCAAACCTTAGATTTGTAAAAGAATGATGGATTAAGCTTGAAACCTTGTGTTTTGATCAAAAATCGCGTTCCAGAGGTTGTGTGTGTGTTGGGGCGGGTTATGGGATGACTAGGGTTTGTATAATGAAGTTTAGGAGGTCAAGTATGGTATTTATAGTCGTTTTTAGTCGTCCAGCCCGTAACTAGCGATTATGCAGCCTTTACACGCGATTAGGAATCCTAATCGCATGTAAGTTCAGGCAATTGGGGCCTAATCGCCCCCTAGGGCACACGATTAGCCCCTACTCGCCCATAAAGTCCCCCACTCGCCCCTCCTATAGGCGATTGGGCTTTCCTAATCGCCTATAGGGGCTTGTTCCGTGTGTTTTGCGCGTTAAACCCCGTTTTAACATATGTTAACACATATTCACATACCGACAAGTCACATAATGATTGTAAACACATAACACTTGTAAATACACATATTCACACTCGTTCACCAATTCCCGGGACTCGAGACTTGTATGTTCCGTATGCCCTGACGATCCTACAAATCGTCACCATTTGTACACTTGGTTAAGGACTGACATCTAATGAACCTCTAGACCAACATCCAATGATCTTCTAGACTAAACCGATAGTTCCCGAACCATAACCCGACTTAACTAACCCAGTTAAGTACAATATATGCGTGACTCGCTAAGGTAGACTTTCATCTAGACAACGTTGTTAACCAGAATTTGCCGGGTGTCACAGCTTCACATAGGACTTTGGACTTAGATTAAATCAATCAATTATCTTTATTTTTGTTGTCTTGTATTTAATTTCACATGTTGTAAAACAATATTCGATAATCAAAATATTTACATTTTAGTACCATGAGCTTTTGAACAATCGTCACTACGTGGCACCTCGATGATTTCGCCATCGGTTGGGGTGTTACAGAGCCTGACGAGCTTCACATGCCAGGCTCAACGAGCCTGACGAGCTTCACATGACAAGCTCAAGCTCGGGCTTGATTAATAAACGAACTTTGAACTTTGTTCTAAGCTCAAGCTCGGCTCGATCTCGATAAGGCTCGACTCGTTTCAAGCTTTATATCAAGCCAAGCTCGTGTAGATTGCGAGTTGCTCGGCTCGTTTGCATCCTTAGTAAATATAATGAAGTGTCAAGCGCCTAAAAACACAATAAAACTACACTAATTGTTGTAATTTTTTCTAATTTAATTTTATAAACTACAATAAATTATAACTAGCGTGTTTAAATGGGCGCGTTGCGCGCCTTACAATTTTACCGTATCCAAAACACTAAGAAGCTATTATCAACCAAGTAACTACCAATTTTCATATCATAATTTAAGAACGGCATCTCACACAAACATGTGGTTAACACTCTAAACATCAAAGAACGTAGACGAATTTGAGTTAAAGATTGGGTGTTGCAGACGAACGTCAAAATCGGCTGATCCACGACGGCAACGCTACGTGTTTCAGCACGTGAACTGCTCATTCCTCAAGATCGGAGGAGCGAAGGCGGCGGAAGAAAAAATGGTGTAAAACCAAACCCAATAAATCTCCTATAAATATATCACCCTTCACAAAAAATCGAACTTGAGACCTTAAACAATAGAAATGCACCACAAACCACTCCACCACTAAGCCAAATTGTGATTTATTATGAAATCATTTATATTTATTACTAAATAACATGTTGTGAATGAAAAAAATAGAGCCGCACCTTGCCTTCCCCTTGTCTCAAACCTGAGACCTTAAAGAATATAAATGCACCACAAACCACTCCACCACTAAGCCAAGTTATGATTTATTATGAATATTATATTTATTATATTAACCAAGTGTTTGAACTTAAAAAAAATAAAAGTGGAAGGCATTAATTGCAATTACTGTTCATTTTTTTTGAACAGAAAATTTCATTAACACAAAAGCTGGTCCTCAAAACGAGGACCGCCACCAAAAGTTATAAACCATACAAAGGGTATTTCACCCAATCTTTCCAATCCACATTTTTGAACCTAGTTCGATGTTTATACCAAAAAAATGATAAAATTTTCACCTTCGCCACCATATCCACAACACATGGAGACGATCCCTGGAAAAACTTCTTATTGCGCTCATTCCAAATAACCCAACAAAACACCATCAATATGCCGCGTAATGTCTTCATCTTCCACTTGGAATCCTTTGCCGCAAAAACCATTTTCAAAATATCCTTAACCGACTGAAACATGCCCCACTTATCCTACACCAACTCCTGATTTTGCTCCACACACCAAAAGAAACACCACAATCAACTATAAGATGTTGCAAATTTTCTAAACTTGTATCACATAACGGGCAAGACATGTCCAAAATATTAACGTTCCTTCTAACCAAAGCATCACGGATCACGTCGGCTTCAAGGTCCATTCTCCAAACAAAGACATTCACTTTAATCGGCACCCATGATACCCATTTCATAACCGCATTAGACCTCATTTACATGGGGCATACATATATTTATTATAATGTGCATAACATCTTAAAGGATAATAACAATGAACGAAAATAAACAAAAAATCTAAACTAATGAACATAAACAAACAAACGTTTGCAACATAATGAACAAACTTAAATGAACTTTTACGAACTTAAATGAACGAACGAGACATGTGTTCATGTTAGTTCGTTTAACTAAATGAACAAAAAGTTTTGTTCATGTTTGTTCATTTATTAAATAGTTAAACCTAAACGAACATCCTATCAAACGGTTGACGAACTGTTCATTGAATGTTTGGTTCATTTACAAGCCTATACACTGGCCTTGAATTATTCACACTCAACCAAGCACTACAATTCGAAGACTTTCACGAACCGTAAAACTCATAGTTAATCTAACGATGAAGATACCAGCTGTGTGTGAAATTTCTCAGCAAATCCAATCATGGGAAAGGTTTTATTCACTTGTTTTGTGTTATAATCTGTTTGAAGAAGTACTAATCGGATGGATATGTTGATGGTGACAAAGGAGTACGTGTAGAGTGGTTTGCAAGCAAAGATGGAGACCACAAAACAATGTGGAAGATAACGATTTCTTTAACCTTTTTACTTTTGTGGATTTCAATTATTGTTCAATAAATGTTGTTGATTAGTGATTGCTTTTTCTTTCTCAAAAGCACTTACTCATTTGATTTGAAATTCAAATGGAACCCGGTATGATAAAACATTATAAATTAATTATGGTTGCCACACTTTAAATAACCGTTATACAGATTAAAACGATTTTTGATTAAGAAGAATTCATTTGATTTGAAATGTAGGGTTATGATTAAATACACAGTGAAAAAAAAATAGGAAGTCATAAGAAGGGTATTAAACGGACTTCGATTGAACTCATTCAAGCGGCATTGGAATCGTCTTATTGAACCATACGACGTTAGTTTTTAGGTTTTCGTTTTTTGGAGTTTTAGCTTGTAGTTTTTAGAATATGCGTTATATCATTGTTTCTTTTATGTACCATTGTGTCTTTTTCTTATTTTCATCATCGTGTCATTTTTTCAATTCATTGTGTCTTTTTTCTTCAGCATTGTGTTATATTTTTTAGCATTGTGTTATATTTTGTGACTCATTATGTCATATTTCATGATCTATTTTGTTTTTTATCTTTCTCACTCTTCTCATCTTTTATAACATAGCATGAGTAATTTGTAACTTGAATATTTAAAAAGCTCTTAAAACATTATTGCGAAAACGATTAGCTAGTTTGATTTTAAAAGTTTTAAATCCAACTACTTTTTTCTTTTTAATAACTATTTTTGCTACATAGTATTTAAAGCAATAAAAGAATTTGAAATACTTTAGTAAGCTAGCAATGAGATTTATATTTAAACTAGTAAATTATGCGCCGCGCTAAACGCGGCGTAGAAACATATCCGCCGTCGATTCGTGATAACCTGTGATTTTTCCGGCGAACAACGGAGTTACACCAGTGGTGTTGCGAGGGTCTGCTAATCGGATAACACAATGTAGAGAGTCGTATTGTTCCGTGGGTGTGCTGGTGCGCGAGCTCATTCAAACATGTTATACGTGTAGATAGAGACTACCTGTAGGTTGCAGTAAGTGTGCAAAGAAAGAGAAAGCTCGTATATAACTTGCCTTCAACGCTGTGCTCTGTGGCTATTATCAAAACACATGAGCATCGCTAAAAGTAACATGTGATTATTATTAGCGTTATTAGAAGAGAAGCAAGCAATATTAGATGATAAGCAATTATTTTTTAAATAAAAGAAGTAACAAAGGTGTAAGAAGGCCAGCGAGTTAAATGCAAGAAAAGACAAAAGCAAAAGCTTTGGAATAAAAAAGGAGAAGACTATAATGGCACAAGCGTAATTATCACGAAATTAAAGGGTTTTTACTTACCAGTTACTGTGGCGAAGGTTTCAGAATTGTTATATATAATAATTTCTATTAAACTTATAAAATAATATTTTTTTATTTAAAAAATAATTTATTCTAAAATATACAAGTCTCGGGGGAAGAATAACATGTGTTAAAAGTTCTTAGTTGACTTATACGTCAAAAAGATGATCATGAAAGATCTACCAAAAGATATTTGCCTGTTGAAACATCAACAAGTACTTTTAAGTTTAAATGTTTACTGCTTGTCCTGTTCAAACATACACATACGACACAAAAGTTCAATCTTGATTAAGATATAATTATAAAGATGTCTATAATAAATTAACATTTAGAAACCTGGTAACTTGAAAGGAGAAAAAATATCATTTGACGTAACAAAGTTTTCTTACTGTTCTTGATTAAAAGCATTCAGATTATTTATAAATTCTTTTAAAAACCCCACAAGTTTTTAGTGTTATTTTACTGTTATAAAACTTTGATAAATCGTTAAAACCAATTGACCCCATGAAAATTTGAAAACAAGTAATCGACCCCAAGAAAACTTGTAAACGAGTAAATGACCCCATACAATTTTGACCAAAGAAAAAAATAAGAGTTTCTCTTGGTCCTTCTTTATAACTCCAGAATATATTTACCAAACAATCTTTGTTTGTATTTATTTTATGAATTTTTATCGACGATTATTCTATTTATATTCTTTTAAATCTAATTTTGTTTTATCATTTTAGTTGTCATGTGACCTTAGTTGATCTAAAACGGAAAAAAGCTTTTTAGTAATCTATCTATACTACATTAGTTGTGGTGAGCTGCAATCAGTTGTAAATGACGGTACACATTTATTTTGTTTTCTTTCTACGAATACTTGTTAAAACATAGTGTGCACATTTTTATTCTTTTTGCGTAACTTGCGGCAAAAAACATAAGTATCATAATGTTGTATTGCATTGTAATCTAATTGTGGATCTCGCTGCAACGCACGGGTAAACCCGCTTAGACAATAGTTTAACTGTATTCAATATAAAGTTTATAGCAAATACATAAACTTATTAGTTATTACTATCTCACCTTAAACTAAAAAAAAAAAAAGAAGCAAATTGGGATTTTCTTGGCCTTCGACACGTTCGGTTCCTTGGCACCGGAGGCGGTGCGGTTTTTGGCTCGGGTTCAACGAGTAGTGCACAGCAACTTTTCCACCCCCAAGGGCGGGGTTTTGTTTTTAGCAGATTGGGATTTTCTATTCAAAAAGGGGTGGCGGCGCAGCTTGTTGCCCGCCTACCTACCATCCTTATGTAATTTACCTTTTTCTTTGTCAATGAGAAATTAAAGCAAATTTACACTCACGTCTCCTAGGTACTCTTTGCCTCTTTGGTTCTTGAAAACAAAAAGTTACAGCTTTAAGGCACCATATTGCATCGGCCTTTGTGTGTGTTTTATGTGTTTTTTTTTTTTTTTTTCTCCTCTTTCACTTTCACTGTCACTCTTAGAAACGTGCACAGAAATTAGCTCACTTTTGCACTCGCATGCGGGAATATATATATATATAGAGAGAGAGAGAGAGAGAGGGAGAGAGAGAGAGTCAGAGAGAGAGAGACGCATGTGTGTGTATGACACATATACACATACAAATACATGCACTTTACAACCTATATCTACAGATTACTACTATATATGCACACAATATAGCATAAGTTGTGTTCTACATAAAAGATTATAACAATCCAAATGTGTTTCTTCGAAGATTACAAGTGGATAATCGAAGGTATGTTTTTTTACATTCATGAGATGATGGCTAAATGTTACGATCGATCTTATGATTCTGGCAACGAACCTTGAAGACCGCATGTGTGCGTGATAATTTGTAGACGGATATATGTTTTATCATGTATTCGACAAGGGGAATCAAGCGTTACTGGTCCGATTACTAGCTTAATTGTCTATAGCTAGCGTTGTTGTTATTATCATTATTGTTATCATATACAGTTAGTTGCAAGGAGTAATAATTTTTCTTCTATGGTTTAGTTAAGGTGTTGGTGCTGCAATATGCATTTTGAGAGTACTATGGAGTGTGTTATTTCTTTATATCAAATATTTGAATTAAATAAAAATATTTGTTCTTAGTTATTAAATCAATTAAATTTTATTTCAATTCTTTCTCTTTATTCACACTTCATCTATTTCTGTGTTTGTTTATTATTATTTTTTTATTTAATAGTATGATTTTAAGGTTTTTAATTATTTAATTAAAGCTTCTAAAGCTAATGAAGAATAATGACTTGTATATTTTTTTTTTGGTTTTATTGTTATTTTTTTGAGTTTGGATACGATAGTAGTGATGGATATCATATCACAAATATTGAACAAGAACAAAGATAAGAACGAGTTGAAGGCTAAAAGATTCACTTCTATTATTTTTAAAGGGTACAAAACAAACAACGAGATGCATTGTTATTTAAAGAAAGTAAACACAACTGAAACACTAAACTACTTGTTGAAAAAGAGGATCTTCAATAACTTTATTCAAACTTGAAATCTAAACGTTGCTTAACTGAAAAGACTTTCAAATTTGCTCATGTGCATGCTGTCAAATTAAGTTGCCGCCAAACCCATGCACATGCATGAAATCACATGAATTAGTTTGAGTTATTATCAACACCCTCCCATAACTCAAACTTACGCACTCCCAACTTCATTCTGAACATCTTGAATTTATCTTTTGGAAGTGCTTTAGTTAACGCATCAGCAGTTTGATCATGAGTACTGCAAAACACTAACTTGACTTGCTCCTTCATAACCAAATCTCTAATAAAATGAAACCTCCGTTCAATATGCTTTGAACGACTATGAAGTGCAGGATTCTTGGTGAGACCAATAGCTGAACTATTGTCACAATTGATCACAGTTGCATCCTCTTGAGTTAACTCTATATCAGCCAACATTAATCTTCTTAACCAAACTGCTTGACAGGCTGCATCAGTAGCAGCAACATATTCCGCTTCAGTACTTGAGAGAGATACAATGTTTTGTTTCTTAGAACTCCATGTTATAGCACCACTGCCAAGAGTAAAAGTGTGTGCAGACACACTCTTCCTGTCATCTATTGAACTTGCCCAGTCACTATCAGAGTGTCGAACCAACACAATACCCATCTTCATTGAATCTTTGCCATACAACATGCCAAAATTAATTGTACTAGCAACATACCTTAGCACTCTTTTAGCTGCACCAAAATGTAACACTGAAGGCTTTTGCATAAATCGAGCCAATACACTGACTGCATATAGAATATCAGGCCTTGAATTGCATAAGTACAAGAGGCCACCAATGAGACTTCTATACATGAAACCATCAACAGCCTTAGCACCATCATCTAACTATAACTTCTCATTAGTGTTCATAGGAGTTTCTTCAACTTTACATCCCTTCATTCCAAATTTGTCAATCAAGTTTTGAGCATACCTTTCTTGTCCCAGAAATACACCATCCTTTGTTTGATGCACTTCTAGACCCAAGAATAAGGTTAACATGCCCAAGTCAGTCATTTCAAACATTTTCATCATTCCAGCCTTGAATTCACTCATCAAAGATATGTTTGAACTTGTGTAGATAATGTCATCTACATACAAGCAAACATATATCACATCTGTCTTAACTTTCTTAACATAGAGTGTAGGTTCATTGATGCTCCTCTTGTACCCTTGATCTGCAAAATAAGAATCTATTGTAGCATACCAGGCACGTGAAACCTGTTTCAAACCATAAAGGGCTTTATGAAGCTTGTACACTTTTTTCTCTTGTTTAGAACAAATGTAACCCTCAGGTTGACATACATATATCTCTTCTTTAAGATCACAATTAAGAAAAGCTGATTTAACATCAAGTTGGTGCACAATCCACCCCAAATGAGCTGCAACTACAATGATTAGCCGAATAGTTTCAAACCTTGCCACAGGGGCAAAGGTTTCTTCATAATCTATACCCTTCTTCTGAGAAAAACCTCTGGCAACTAATCTTGCTTTATACTTCAACACATTTCCATCAGGTCCCACCTTAGTCTTGTAGAGCCACTTTAGATCAACAATGTTCGTATTCTCAGGTAGCTCAATAAGACTCCATGTTTTATTTTTGTTTGATTGCACTTATCTCCTCATCCATAGCCTGATGCCACTCATTCTTGGATATAGCTTCATCATAGGTAACAGGATCAACAACAGAAAGAGCGAATTGGCAAGAAGCATGCACCTCTTGTATATCTTAGGTGAAAAGTAGTGCTTGACTGCTGAGTACTTGGTGTAACAGGCTCACTTGGATCTTGTGAACTACCTGCAACATCAGAAGAATTAACAACATTATCATTATTAGCTTCTTCATTAACTTGGTCACCAACATCTTCTTCAAAAATCAACTGATAATTAACATCAGTTGATGTTTGGTTCCTAGTCCACTTTGCTTCCTCCAAAAACTTGGGATCTTTCCTATAGTTGTCAAGGCCTGAATAACTAACCATTATACACTTCTCTCCTCTGTCATCCAACTTCCTTCTTGAAGGAAGTTTGAGTTTTTTCATAAGCAATACATCCGAATACCTTCAAGTGATGAACTGAGGGCTTTTTAGATGTCCAAACCTCAAAAGGAGTTTGATTGGTAAGAGCCTTGGTGGGTCCCATATTAAGAATGGTTACAATAGTAGCTGCTGCTTCTGCCCAAAAGTAATTAGGCAGACTTTTTGCTTTCAACATACTTCTAACCAACCCCATAATAGTTCTATTCTTTCGCTCAACTACACCATTCGGTTCAGGTGAATAAGGAGTTGTCAACTCGTTCTTGATACCCTGCTCTTCACAAAACAAATCAAACTCCTTAGAACAATACTCCCCTCCTCTATCTCTTCTCAAAGTCTTGATGTAACAGTCACTTTGCTTTTCAACCATGGCCTTGAAAGCTTTGAATTTTGCAACACTTTTGATTTTCTTTCAAGGAAATAAATCCAGCACATACGAGAAAAGTCATCAATGAAAAGCAAATAGTACCTGCTACCACCAAGACTACTTACTTGGAAGGGACCACACACATCAGAATGAACAAGCTCTAATCTTTTTTATGCCCTCCATGTTCTAGACTGAAAAGTTGGTCTAGTCTGCTTCCCTAAAATAAAGCTTTCACACTTTTCAACTTTCTTTATATTTGGTAAACCATAGACCATCCTTTTGGCTGTCAACTGCTACAGTCCTTTATAATTTAAGTGACCATACCTCTCATGCCATAGTACAGTCTCCTTATCTTTGTTTTCACCAGAACTGCAAGCCTAGGAAGCATCAAGTAAAAACATATTATTCCTGGCTAGTTCAACCTTCATCAACACAATATTAGTCACTTTATTCTTTATAGTACATGCATCATCTTCAAAATGCAAAGTATACCCCTTCCTTATCAGTTGACCCACACTTAATAAATTATATTCCAATTTAGGAGCATGGTAAACACCAGCTAAGTATCTATACAGACCATTACCAGTGGGTATGTTGATCTCTCCTCTTCCTGCTACAACAATGTCTTTCTTACCTCCAAGTTTGACATTCAACTTGTATGTCTCATCTAGAGTAGTAAAAATCTCCTTAGAACCTGTTATATGGTTAGAACACCTAGAGTCTATAAACCATAGATAGTTTGAACATTCACCAGTATTTTCCATCAAGGCAAATGACTGTTCATCAGCAGCAACATCATCAATACATGCCAAAAATAGATGTTGATCATCACTTTGTTCATCATAGACTTTCTGTTGGCTGACTATTGATCTGTAACTTCTTAACCATAGACTTTCTGTAGGTTGACTATTCCCATGACATGTGAGAAATAGTCACCAACAGACTCACCATCATTCATTGACAGATTCTCCAACTCCCTTCTTAGTCCTTGTAGTTTCAAACTTTGGACTTGGGAGTCTCCTTGATACTCCAACATGAGTATCTCCCATGTCTCCTTTGAAGTACTGGCTCCTGCAATTCTACTGAATAAGAGATCATGAATCCCTTGTTGAATCACAACCATAGCCTTTGCATCTCTCTTCTGTGCCTCTCGAAGTCTAGCCTGATCATTACCAACCCTATTGATCCCAGCATCCACAAGTTCCGACAGATCTTGTGATTTTAGGATTGTTTTCATACGAATGCTCCAGTGTTCATACCCTTCACCTTTGAACACTCGAATCACTTGATTTCTTAGAGTGGATTAAGACTTATCAGCCACGAAAGATTATAGAAGTGAACTGCCTTAACGAAAGTGAATTAAAGAGCCAAGCGAGCCAAGCTCTGATACCATAATGCTGGATATCAGATAACAAATACTGAACAAGAACAAAGATAAGAATGAATTGAAGGCTGTATGTGCAAGGATCGGATCGTCAAACAAAGACTTATGATCAAACAAGTTCAATTAAGGTGCGGAATCCCTGAATTGATCACGAAATGATAATATAATCAGTAAAACACACAATTCTCATTCAAAGCTTTCATTTCATTAATAATCAACTTGATAATTGTTACAAAATGATGTTTTCAATGATAGATTAACAATATCAAACTTAACAAAACCCTAGGGAGAGAACACACTCAGAGAGGGAAACAAAATGACCAAAAGTTAACATTAGAAAATGATTCAGCCCTTATATAGACCTGCACATTCGACCAATCAAATGGGCGAATGAGCAGGTTCGACCAATCAAGGTGGGCGAATCAACACACTATGTACACAAAATCTCCTTCGACCTCTTGAGCTCTCTGTGACAACTCGGGTAAATCTCTCTCTTGGTTTCTATCTTTTGTTATTCCTTTTAGTACTTGTGCAATTTTCGGGACGAAAATTCTTTTAACGTGGGGATGATGTGACACCCGGCAAATTCCGATTAACAACGTTGTCTAGATTAAAGTCTACCTTAGCGAGTCACGCGTATATTATACTTAACGGGGTTAGTTGAGTCGTGTTACGGTTCGGGAACTGTTAGTTTAGTATAGAGGATCATTAGATGTTAGTCTAAAGGCTCATTAGATGTCAGTCCTTAACCAGGTGTACAAAGGGTGACGATTCGTAGAATCGTCAGAGCATAGGGAACATAAAAGTCTTGAGTCCCGGGAATTGGTGAACGAGTGTGAATGTGTTTGTTTGCAAGTATTATGTGTTTACAATCATTATGTGACTTGTCGGTATGTGAAAATGTGTTAACATATGTTAAAACGGAGTTTAACGCGCCAAATGTGCTGAACCAGACCCTATAGACGATTAGGATCTGTAATCGCCTATAGGGAGGGGCGAGTAGGGTTCCAATAGGGGCGAATAGGCCTAATCGCCTATACTAGGGGCGATTAGGAGCCCTATTCGCCTGATGCTGCTGCGTAATCGCCTATAACGTGCTGGACGACTAAAAACACCTATAAATACAATACTTGACCTCCTAAACTTCATTATAACAACCCTAGTCGTCCCACAACTCGTCCCAACACACACATAACCTCTGGAACACGATTTTGGATCAAAACACAAGATTTCAAGCCTATTACATCAATCTATCATAAATCTAAGGTGTGGTTTTCATTCATGCAACCCTTAATAATGTTTTTATTAAATCCCTAATGGTCCAGACCTGTTTATAAACGTAAATGTCTTCTGAAATTCGTTAATAATCATTGTTAATTGGATTCTAGCTATTATGCATGTTGTATGTGTGTTTATAATTAAAAGATAGAGTTTTTGTGATTCAAGGTGGATTGATAACATAATATTAAGGTAATTACAGATTGATGATGATAGCATGTTGATGAAACCTGAGTAATTGTTCATTAGGGTTACGGTTATGCATGTTAATGTGATGTTTCATGCTATGTGTATTGTTTTTGGGATACATGGTTGCATGCAGGGCTGATAGAACGAGGTTAAACGAAGGATTTTGATTGAAATATGTTTTATATGGTTGTTTGATTGATATTTGATGTTTACACACGTTCTGGATCTGATTTGGAGTGTTAAACGCGTGAAAAACTGGAACAGCTGGGCTAAAGGCGAATAGGGATCCTATTCGCCTATGCTATAGGCGAATAGGAGGCTATTCGCCTGATAGGGGTTCCTATTCGCCTATAGTATAGGGGAATAGGGGCCTAATTGCCTTTACTTCATGCATTTACGATCCTAAATGCTAGTTAAGCCCTGAATTGCATGCTTTACGACGTAATCGCCTATAAACTCATGAATTGCATACCGCATGACCCTAATCGCCTATAGTATAGGCGATTAGCCTTCCTAAATGCCTGTTGACCCACGTAATCACTAGTTGACTTTTCCTAATCGCCTGTACTGCTGCTGTAAGTGTAATATAGCATTTCGGGACCCGATTTGACACCTAGGAACATGCTAGGAACCCCGTAACATACCTAGTAACTTGGTAATATGTGCTCGGACTTGTTTATGTGATACTTGAACTACGTGCTACAACTTGTTGGACTTTAACGTATGTTAAGTGTGATTGCATGATTGTATGTTTGTGAGTGCAAGTATAACACGGGGAGTCTCGGGTCACCAATGGGATGTCGAGTCTTGTACATTGGGTTAATTTAACAGTCACGGTGTTTTCAAACGAACTTGGTTATGGTCTGGACATCTAGGGACTAACTAACCTACGGGTTATTAGTCTAAGTACTTGTAACTGTCATATGTTAGGTCGCCGCTTTACGGGGCTAGCATAGCTTGCTGATATTATTCGTATTTCGAAGTAACACAACCTAAGGTGAGTTTACGGCCCCTCTTTTAACTGGTTTCACTTTTCGGGGGAGAAAACATGTGTTAAAACTTATGTTTTGGTAACAACTGTCATACTATGGGTTTCTATGGTTTACTATACGATCTTTGGAAGTCCCGGGGGAAACCATGAATGTGCGGGTTAGCACAACGGGGAAATGTGAATAGATCTATTGGGAGTGACCAACCCCGCTCGTCGGCTTGGAGGGCCGGGCGAGTGCATATTGTCTTAAACAGGAACAGGTTTACTATTCGGGCACAACATCTGGTTTGCGAGTTAGTAATGGTTTTCCAATCGTGGTAGTAACAAAACATACGCCTAGCTAGCGTACTTGGTTTACAAATTGATATAGTATGGACAGGTTGAACTTGATGCTTTGATTACAAAACCTGTGAACTCACCAGCATTTTTGTGCTGACGTAACTCTTACATGTTTTCTCAGGTCGCTAAGGTAGCACTACGAAACTAGGGCGCACGCGTCTGCACGGCGTCTAGTTAGGATTGCATGGTTTTCAAACATTGAACAATTTGGTTTACTTTTGGATTATGTTTTGAGAATAAACTTCCGCTGTATTTGTGGATTTAAACTATGTTTTTGAAATTGCATATGTTCATTTAGACTTGTTTATTGTGATCGTTGACTTGGATCCTGGTTTCTCATGCGCCTCACGGTAAAACTTTGCAAGTGGATTTTGAGGGTGTGACAGATTGGTATCAGAGCCAATGGTTATAGTGAACTAGGACTGCATGTAGAGTCTAGTCTATAGCCGAGTCGCACACACTAGACGATCACATAGTACTAAACATTATGGTGGATTACGTATGGCCTTGTCGGGGTGTCTCTAAATCATCTGACCTTCCTATGTTACATCATCCATTCTATCTTATGTCGGGTTACTTGCTTTCTAGGCAATGGGGTATATTGGGGTAAATCGTGTACTCTTGAGATTTGTCCAAGGCTCGGACATCTCCCTTTCATACTCCAATAGAAACACTTGCCATAAATTACCGTAGCATTCCGGTGTATAGCTAAGAGTCTATGTTCGGTGATTTGAACTTTGAACTAGGAGAACACTTGGAGGACCATGTAGAGCGGTTTATCATTTTGGGTGCACACAAAATCATAAACCGAAATGCATGAAAGCCCTAGTGAGCTCTGGGTTTGAATGGATAGTCCTGAGTTGGATCTAGCTTTGATCTTGTGAATGCTAGTGGTTACCATTAGCTGTGAAACTAAATTTCTCATTCTTTCTGTCAGAATCATGTCTGGAGTACGAGGAGGACGTGGAGGTGGCCGCAATGGTGGGCGTGGTGGTGGTCGCGGTGGTGGTGGTGGTCGTGGAGGTGTAAACCTAACACAAGAAGATCTGAACAACTTACTGCAAGCTGCCTTTCAGTTAGGGCACAATGGTGGTGGTGGTCCTGTTAATCCACCCCCACCTATGTGTACCTACAAGATGTTTCGGGACTGTAAGCCCCAGGAATTCTCTGGCACTGAGGGTGCGGTGAGCTTGCTCAGGTGGCTGGAAAAGGTGGAGTCAGTGTTTCTGATGTGTAACTGTCTCCCAGAGGATCGAGTCAAGTACGCTGCTGCGTTATTCCAGGATGTTGCTTTGACCTGGTGGAACAATATCACCCAGAATATGGGTATAGGGGAGGCGTATGCTATGCCTTGGGAAAATTTTGTTCAACTACTGAAGCGAGAGTACTGTCCAAGGGAAGAAGTTCAGAAGTTAGAGCACGAGGTGTGGAACCTCAAGATGACTGGGTCAGAGATTGAAAAGTATACGGTAAGGCGTAATGAGTTGGCAGTGCTGTGTCCTGATCTGCATGTGCCAGGATACAAGAGGATTGAACACTATATCTCGGGGCTAGTACCAGAGATCGCAGGGTTGGTGGCTGCGGGAAATCTTCCTACATACTCAGAGGTGGTCCGATCGGCTCACAGGATGACAAACTTGAAGGTGAATGAGGGTATCTTGCCTGCTAAGGGTTCGACTGTCAAGGCCTCGGAGAATAACAAGCGTAAGTGGGATAATGAGGGGAAAGGATCTGTGCCAGCACAACAGGGTAAGAGGTTCGATAGCGGGGGTTCTTCTTCTTCTGGTACCAAACAGGGTGGTTATGCGGGGAAATTACCTAAATGCAACAAATGTGGGCGTCATCATCAGGGGGACTGCGACCGTAATCGTTGCCATCGTTGTCAGCGACTGGGGCATTTTGCTAAAGACTGTCGGGCGACACTTCCATCTACCCAGGCCCCAACTACTAACTCGGCTCCTACTACTCAAGGAACTACGGGAAGACAGGGATGTTACAACTGTGGGGAGACTGGGCATTACAAGAAAGAGTGCCCGAAGCTGAAGCAGGGCGGGGATGTGAGGGATAGAAACGGTAACGGGAACAACGGGGGCGGTGGCAGGAATGCACGTGCCTTCGTCATTGGAGCCGCAGAGGCTAGGCAGGATCCTGACACAGTTACCGGTACGTTCCTTCTCAGTAATCGCTCTGTTAGTGTTTTATTTGATTCCGGTGCCGATAAAAGTTTTATATCTATGGAAGTTAGTCGACTGCTAGATGTAGTACCCATACCATTAGAGGCTAAGTATGTAATTGAGTTGGCTGACGGTAAAAAGATTGAAGCTACTTGTGTCCTTCGGGAGTGTCAACTAGAGTTGTCGGGTTTGTCGTTCCCCATCGACCTTATGCCGGTACCTTTGGGTAGTTTTGACGTTGTTGTAGGCATGGATTGGTTGTCTTTGTATCGCGCTGAGATCGTTTGTTATGACAAGATTATTCGGATTCCCCTTCCTGATGGAGAATTCCTTTCTGTGTACGGTATTAAGGGCGGTGCTCCGCTAAATCTCATCTCCAGCATGAAAACCCTTAAGTGTCTTCGAAAGGGTTATTCGGCCGTTTTGGCACTTTTATCTGTTTCCTCTACCGATGAGAAGAAGATCGACAATATTCCTGTTGTACGCGAGTTTCCTGATGTATTTCCCGATGATTTATCTGGTCTTCCTCCCCATCGTCAGGTTGAGTTCAGTATTGATCTCGTACCGAGAGCTGCTCCTATTGCTCGGGCCCCCTACCGTCTTGCACTTCCCGAGATGCAGGAATTGTCCAGTCAGTTACAGGAACTTTTGGACAAGGGTTTCATTAGACCAAGTTCTTCCCCTTGGGGAGCTCCGATTCTGTTCGTTAAGAAGAAAGATGGAAGTTTTCGATTGTGTGTGGATTACAGAGAATTGAACAAAGTGACCATCAAGAACCGTTATCCTTTTCCACGTATTGATGATCTATTCGACCAACTCCAGGGTTCTAGTTACTACTCTAAGATTGATTTGAGGTCCGGTTATAACCAGTTGCGCGTAAGGGAAGCTGACGTTGCAAAGACTGCCTTTCGTACACGTTATGGCCATTTCGAATTCTTGGTCATGCCTTTCGGTCTCACAAACGCACCAGCGGTTTTCATGTATTTGATGAACCGCGTTTGCAAACCATATCTTGACAAGTTCGTCATCGTGTTTATTGATGACATCCTGATTTACTCCAAGAACAAGACCGAACACGAGGAACACCTGCGTTTGGTTTTGGAACTTTTGCGACGGGAACAACTTTACGCTAAGTTCTCAAAGTGTGACTTTTGGTTACGCGAAGTTCAGTTCCTAGGACATGTGGTTAATGAACTAGGAATTCATGTCGATCCAGCTAAGATCGAAGCAATCAAGGACTGGGGAGCACCAAAGACGCCAACTGAGGTGCGGCAATTTCTAGGCCTTGCGGGCTATTATCGTCGTTTCATTAAGGGGTTCTCGAAGATCGCTCAACCCCTCACCACTCTTACTCAGAATGATAGAAAATTCGATTGGGGTGAACCACAAGAGTCGGCATTTCAAGAACTGAAGTCTAAACTTTGTTCTGCTCCTATTTTGTCCTTGCCTGAAGGCCCTGATGATTTCGTTGTTTACTGTGATGCTTCTATTCATGGTCTCGGTTGCGTGTTGATGCAACGCGAGAAAGTGATTGTGTATGCTTCTCGTCAACTCAAGGTGCACGAGAAGAACTACACCACCCATGACTTGGAGTTGGGTGCAGTGGTTTTCGCGTTGAAAATTTGGAGACATTACTTGTACGGTACCAAATGCACCATCTACACCGATCACAAGAGTCTTCAACATATTTTCGACCAACAACATTTGAACATACGACAACGTCGTTGGATTGAACTCCTGAACGACTATGATTGCGCCATTAAGTACCATCCTGGCAAGGCGAATGTAGTAGCAGACGCCTTGAGCAGGAAGGAATCAATTAATTCTCGTCGCGTTCGGGCGTTGCAGCTCACCATTCATTCCTCTCTACCTGACCAACTCCGTTCTACTCAGTTAGAAGCTTTGAAGGAGGAAAACCTTAAAGCTGAGACTATGCACGGTGCCGACAAGCACCTCGAGCGAAGGCCTGATGGCCTGCACTACTTCGCAGAACGCATATGGGTTCCTTTATTCGGGGGACTTCGGGAGCTTGTCTTAGATGAGGCTCACAAGTCCCGGTATTCTATTCATCCTGGTTCGGATAAGATCTGAAGGTGCTTTACTGGTGGCCGAACATGAGGTCGGATATAGCCTCATACGTGAGCAAATGCTTGACCTGTGCTAAGGTCAAGGTGGAATACCAGAAACCGTCGGGTCTCTTGCAACAACCTGAAATTCCGGAGTGGAAATGGGAACGGATTACAATGGATTTTGTCACGCAACTACCTAAGTCACCGAGCGGGAATGATAAGATATGGGTGATTGTTGATCGGTTGACGAAATCAGCCCATTTTCTCGCTATTAAGGAGACCGACACCATGGATCGTTTGGCTCGTCTTTATCTGAAGGAAGTTGTTTCTAAGCACGGGGTGCCGGTTTCTATTATTTCGGATCGCGACTCCCACTTTACTTCTCACTTCTGGAAGTCTTTGCACAAAGCTTTGGGTACCCAGCTAGACATGAGTACCGCTTATCACCCACAGACTGACGGTCAGAGTGAACGCACGATTCAAACCTTAGAGGACATGCTGCGAGCATGTGTAATCGATTTTGGCAAAGGTTGGGAAGCTCACCTACCGTTAGTAGAATTCTCTTACAACAACAATTACCACACGAGCATCAAGGCAGCTCCGTTCGAGGCACTGTACGGGCAGAAATGCTGGTCTCCTCTTTGTTGGGCTGAGGTGGGTGAGAGTCAACTCACTGGGCCTGAGCTAGTGTACGAAACTTCGGAAAAGATCATACAGATTCGTAACCGATTGGCAGCGGCACGGGGTCAGCAAAAGAGTTATGCTGATCAGCGTCGCAAGCCATTGGAATTCCAAGTTGATGACAAGGTACTTCTGAAAGTTTCACTGTGGAAGGGCGTCATACGCTTTGGGAAGCGTGGCAAACTCAACCCTCGGTATGTTGGCCCATTTACAATTCTGGAACGGATTGGACCGGTGGCATATCGTCTTGATTTACCGACGGAGCTCGGCAACGTACATAACGTCTTCCATGTGTCCAACTTAAAGAAGTGTCTGGCGGACGAGTCTCTTATTGTTCCGCTGGAAGAGATCAAGGTGGATGATCGTCTTCGGATTGTGGAGGAACCTGTTGAGATCCTTGACTACAAGATTCGTAGCCTACGTCATAGCAAGATTCGTATTGTTAAGGTTCGTTGGAACTCGAACCGGGGACCAGAGTACACTTGGGAACGGGAGGATTAGATGAAGTCTAAGTATCCTCATCTCTTTCCTAAGGAAGCGTTCGAATCGAGATATGTTACCTCTGCAGCTGAATGAATCTCGGGGCGAGATTCCTTTTTAACGTGGGGATGATGTGACAACTCGGGTTAATCTCTCTCTTGGTTTCTATCTTTTGTTATTCCTTTTAGTACTTGTGCAATTTTCAGGACGAAAATTCTTTTAACGTGGGGATGATGTGACACCCGGCAAATTCCGATTAACAACGTTGTCTAGATTAAAGTCTACCTTAGCGAGTCACGCTTATATTATACTTAACGGGGTTAGTTGAGTCGTGTTACGGTTCGGGAACTGTTAGTTTAGTATAGAGGATCATTAGATGTTAGTCTAAAGGCTCATTAGATGTCAGTCCTTAACCAAGTGTACAAAGGGTGACGATTTGTAGAATCGTAAGAGCATAGGGAACATAAAAGTCTTGAGTCCCGGGAATTGGTGAACGAGTGTGAATATGTTTGTTTGCAAGTATTATGTGTTTACAATCATTATGTGACTTGTCGGTATGTGAAAATGTGTTAACATATGTTAAAACGGAGTTTAACGCGCCAAATGTGCTGAACCAGACCCTATAGGCGATTAGGGAGGGGCGAGTGTGATCTGTAATCGCCTATAGGGAGGGGCGAGTAGGGTTCCAATAGGGGCGAATAGGCCTAATCGCCTATACTAGGGGCGATTAGGAGCCCTATTCGCCTGATGCTGCTGCGTAATCGCCTATAACGTGCTGGACGACTAAAAACGCCTATAAATACAATACTTGACCTCCTAAACTTCATTATAACAACCCTAGTCGTCCCACAACTCGTCCCAACACACACATAACCTCTGGAACACGATTTTGGATCAAAACACAAGATTTCAAGCCTATTACATCAATCTATCATAAATCTAAGGTGTGGTTTTCATTCATGCAACCCTTAATAATGTTTTTATTAAATCCCTAATGGTCCAGACCTGTTTATAAACGTAAATGTCTTCTGAAATTCGTTAATAATCATTGTTAATTGGATTCTAGCTATTATGCATGTTGTATGTGTGTTTATAATTAAAAGATAGGGTTTTTGTGATTCAAGGTGGATTGATAACATAATATTAAGGTAATTACAGATTGATGATGATAGCATGTTGATGAAACCTGAGTAATTGTTCATTAGGGTTACGGTTATGCATGTTAATGTGATGTTTCATGCTATGTGTATTGTTTTTGGGATACATGGTTGCATGCAGGGCTGATAGAACGAGGTTAAACGAAGGATTTTGATTGAAATATGTTTTATATGGTTGTTTGATTGATATTTGATGTTTACACACGTTCTGGATCTGATTTGGGCCTAATTGCCTTTACTTCATGCATTTACGATCCTAAATGCTAGTTAAGCCCTGAATTGCATGCTTAACGACGTAATCGCCTATAAACTCATGAATTGCATACCGCATGACCCTAATCGCCTATAGTATAGGCGATTAGCCTTCCTAAATGCCTGTTGACCCACGTAATCACTAGTTGACTTTTCCTAATCGCCTGTACTGCTGCTGTAAGTGTAATATAGCATTTCGGGACCCGATTTGACACCTAGGAACATGCTAGGAACCCCGTAACATACCTAGTTACTTGGTAATATGTGCTCGGACTTGTTTATGTGATACTTGAACTACGTGCTACAACTTGTTGGACTTTAATGTATGTTAAGTGTGATTGCATTATTGTATGTTTGTGAGTGCAAGTATAACACGGGGAGTCTCGGGTCACCAATGGGATGTCGAGTCTTGTACATTGGGTTAATTTAACAGTCACGGTGTTTTCAAACGAACTTGGTTATGGTCTGGACATCTAGGGACTAACTAACCTACGGGTTATTAGTCTAAGTACTTGTAACTGTCATATGTTAGGTCGCCGCTTTACGGGGCTAGCATAGCTTGCTGATATTATTCGTATTTCGAAGTAACACAACCTAAGGTGAGTTTACGGCCCCTCTTTTAACTGGTTTCACTTTTCGGGGGAGAAAACATGTGTTAAAACTTATGTTTTGGTAACAACTGTCATACTATGGGTTTCTATGGTTTACTATACGATCTTTGGAAGTCCCCGGGGAAACCATGAATGTGCGGGTTAGCACAACGGGGAAATGTGAATAGATCTATTGGGAGTGACCAACCCCGCTCGTCGGCTTGGAGGGCCGGGCGAGTGCATATTGTCTCAAACAGGAACAGGTTTACTATTCGGGCACAACATCTGGTTTGCGAGTTAGTAATGGTTTTCCAATCGTGGTAGTAACAAAACATACGCCTAGCTAGCGTACTTGGTTTACAAATTGATATAGTATGGACAGGTTGAACTTGATGCTTTGATTACAAAACCTGTGAACTCACCAGCATTTTTGTGCTGACGTAACTCTTACATGTTTTCTCAGGTCGCTAAGGTAGCACTACGGAACTAGGGCGCACGCGTCTGCACGGCGTCTAGTTAGGATTGCATGGTTTTCAAACATTGAACAATTTGGTTTACTTTTGGATTATGTTTTGAGAATAAACTTCCGCTGTATTTGTGGATTTAAACTATGTTTTTGAAATTGCATATGTTCATTTAGACTTGTTTATTGTGATCGTTGACTTGGATCCTGGTTTGTCATGCGCCTCGCGGTAAAACTCCGCAAGTGGATTTTGAGGGTGTGACACTCTCCCTTCGACCGTTCATATCTACATTCGACCAATAATATTCACCTTCGACCGTCCGATAATGATGAAACATAATAAGATTTGCAATTCAATAGCATTAGTCGCACTTCGTGTATCTACAAACTCCCCCTCGACTATTGTTTGTATTGCTTCAGCCTTCGCTCTTCATTCAACCTCTTGTTCATCAGCTTAATGTTCAGCAACTTCTTTTGCTCTTTAGTCATAACTGGTTCATAAATTTGCTTCGGTTTCTTCTTTTCAACTTTCTGAATTTGAACAAATTTCCCCAGCTTTTTATCAAAATCACAACCCGCGTTGACATCCCATGCAAAACATAAAAATACCACACGTTGGTATTTAGCAGCTTGCTCACTATCTTTCTCTTCACAGTAAATCGGATTGTAGTATAACATAATAATATCCTCATGAGAGCAATTTATCAACCAAATCGGGTCAAAGATATGTATCTTCTTGAAGTCATTCTTCCCGTCCTTCAATACAATAATAGCCTCTGCCGTCTTCCAGTCATAGTACCACCCCATAAAGTCTTTTGAGAAATGTTGTGGAATAGGCATCAAAGGTATGTGTTTCAGAACAGTCGGTGGTTTATATTTCAAAGTAACCTTGTTCAACCCCGTTATCTGATCTTTCTCCTTCTTGTGAACTATCCGTTTAGGATACTGAGGGTTGAACACTTCCCATTTCGTTCTACTCTCTCTCGTCATGCGATCTGCAAAGTAACCAACAAGATTGTTGTTTACTGAGGCTCCTGACATCGTGTGTCTGCAAATATCGCGAACAACCCAATAAGGTAGTGTCTTTATATCATGGAATCTGTTGAAGTACAGAATTCCTTTTTCCCACTTCACGGCGACACACCTTAGCTATCTCAAGTATTTCCATCCGAGAGTTTTACCTTTGAACAATTCATTATGAAATTTGTAGAAACTACCCTGAACTTCAGTCTTGGGACAGTTAGCTTCTTTTTCTTTAAGCTTCCTCAGTAAGTCTTTCAGATCGTCAGATTGTTCAACTATCGGCTTCTGACAATCTGAGTCCTTAAACACTTCATTAACAAACTTCTTGCTTTTCTCACGAGCAAGTTTCTTAGCTTGGCTCAACAGCTCTTCAGAGAATTCAGGAAATCCAGAATCTTTATCATTTTTGAAGTATTCTAGATATTCCTCACTAGTAATATTCTCCATTTCAACCTCTTCAAATACTGGAACATCTCTATCATCAGAGTGATTTCCTGCTTCTTTCTCAGGAATGTTTGGTATTTGGTTTTCACTCATCAATTCTTCAAGAGATTTACCAATTTGTTTAGCCAGTCCTTCTAGTATCTCCTTAGACACAGCTGCAGAAACTTCTCCATCTTCCAGATTAGGATCACTGTACTCAAGCTCAAATCGCATATCATCTAACTCAAATATCTCTAGAAATCTACCTGTCATCTCAATCGTCCAGACTCTATCAGTCAACATCTGGTGATATAACTTCTTTTCTTTCTCAGATAAGGATCTGATCTTCTCGTTCCAGAAAATATCATCATCGTCAGTATTACCACCAAGAGCTTTTGAACTAGACTCCCCTGCATCTTTTCCTGATCCTCTCTTTTCACACTTATATTGATCAGTGTTGTCATCATCATCATCATCATCATCATCATCATCATCATCAGCAGAGCTATTACCATCACCAGAATTATCACCTGAATCATCTTTATCATCATCATTCTTTTTCTTAGGAGCATCACTGGCATCCTATCAAGTTCTTCATCACCATCTTCTTCTTCTTCTTCAGATAATTCGAAATCAAAAAGCTCTTCTTCTTTTTCTTTATCCTCTTCTCCTTCTTTCAATTGAGGAGATTTCGAATATAATTCATCTATGATATTCTTCATGCTCTTGTTGTTTGCTCTCAACTTCTTGTTTTCAAGTTTCATAGTGATATACCTTCGTGTATTTCTCTACTCATGTAATAACAATTTCTGATTCTCTTCCTGGAGTAACTTGATTTTAGCTGCTAATTCTTCATGGCTCTCCTGTGAAGATTCAACTACATCCAACATCTTCCTATCATTATTTCTTAACTGCTCAATCTCAGTTTGTTGCTGGTTAATGATTTTCATCATTTCAGTCAGCTTCTAGTTCATTGCATCCATCACATCTCCTGATACAGTAACCTTAGGAGTTGAAGCCTCAACAACTGGAGTCTTTTTCTTGAATTTGTTCAAGACTCTATCCAACGCAACATTAAAATCGTCAGTTGGAATGTTTTGCTCAGCAGCAGATGTTTTCTGTTTCTTGGCTGCTGGAGATGTCACGGGAGATTTAGAACTAGACATTACAGGAACTTTCTTTCCTGCAATTAGGCTTTCAATATCCTTAGCTCTCTTTTTCATTGGCTTTTCAATTTCAACAGCCTTATCCTTCTTCTTGTATGTTGGGTTTTTCTCCAGTCTTTGGCGATCCACCAAAATCATCAGCACCCACACCAAGACTCTCATCAATATCATCCATTACTACTGGACTTTTCATTCTTTGTTCATTCAAAGATTTATTCAGGCTCTCAGATTCACCAGCCACAGTGGCCTTGGGCGTGGTGGATTTGACAGTTTCATTATCAGAATCCCATCTCTCCTCTACCCGAGTCTCTTCAGAATCCATCGACTCTTCATCAACTAAATGTATACCTTTCTTAGCAACACTTTTCTGTCTCCGAGATGCTTTCTTAGGTGGTTCAGCATCATCCTCTTTTTCCTTACCTTTCTCTTTACCACTCTTCGCTCCAATATTCACAACTTGCCTTTTCCTTTTAGCTTCAGGATCAACAGGGCATAAAGGATTATCTGCATCAGAATCACTGTTTTCATTCCTGGCTTTATCAACACCTGGATCTACATAACCTGGATTGATCAGGTGACCAAACAAGTTCTTCAACGGTGGTCTCTCATTCATAGGTACACCTTTGTATCCCTTCATTCTTACTAATGTGTTCAAACTCATGTGATCCTGTACCACAATCTGAATAGGATCTTTTCTCAACTTCTTGTACTTCTGATCGAAGATAATCTGCACGAATCTTGGATATAATAAAAACTTCTTACTCTTCAAGCCTCTCAATGGTTCAAGCATGTGTTCAAGTATCATTCCAGATACGTTGAATGGTTTACTCAAAATCAGGGCAACCATTAAAGAGCTAATACTCTTTCTCATCACATCGTATCCTCCACTCACAGATCCGAAAACATGTAACATGACATGAGCAAGGTATTTGAACTGTGGGCACAGTTTACCTTTATGTAATGATCCATCAGTAATCGGTCCATTGTACTTCATCCTTAAGAAACACTTTCTTTGTTCAATCCATGATAAAACTCTTGGATCTGTCGGACTGTCTCTTAACTTCAACGCTTTTTTGATGTCATCTTCAGATATAATCACCAGATCCCCCTGAATCTTACTCACGATAGCAGTTTCATTATTCCAGTAGTCCATTCTTGCATTCGTCCAGAACTCTTTTTGGTCGTCTCTGTAAATAATGGCAGGAGTAGCAATGGTGTCAACAACTCGACTTCTCTTCAGAAAATTAACAATACCAGTGAATTCGGTATGTTTCTTAAAATCTCCAAGATAAGCACCGCAGTTATGTGCCTCTTCAAATGGTAATTCCTCTCCTGGCTTCTTCCCGACAGCTTTCTCTGACGAACCTGCGGGTATATCAGAACTTTGTGGTTCAGACATGTTTGATCTGCAAAACAAAACAAGAAAACACATTAAAAACGGACAAAATATTCAAAATTTGAAATTTTTGATTTTGTAATTCCACATTCAACCATTTGTGAGTTCGAATGTGTGAAATGGGGTTCGAATGTGGAAATAAGGTTCGTATGTGAAAAATTAATTTTAAAAATGTACATTCGCCCTTTTTATCCACTTTCGACCGTTTGAACATGGTACATTTGACCAAAAAGTCACATTCGACCCTTTTGAAGTGGTCGAACATGGCTGTTCATCTTCAAAATTTGCAGATTTTGATTTTGTGTGATTTAACATGCCATTTTGATTTGTAAAGCTTCTAATATGACCGATCAACCTTTTCCAACAAACAATTGTTATTATTGATCAATTTTTAAGTGTTTTATCCTAAAATCTCGGGTTTGAAGGTTTTGAACAATCAGTCCACTAATCTATTTTGATTTAACCCTTGATTTTGTTATCCTCTCCCCCTAAAACACTTAAACATTGAATCCTTGCCAACAATTGTTACAATTAAAGGCCAGAAAACACGGTTTGATTCATTAAAGGGTTCGAACACATAATCACTGATTTTGTATTCGATAATGGATGGATACCTTCAAATGATAGCTTAAAATGATCAGTAGAATACGAGGAACACAATGATTAGATTTGAAAAACACGAGCAACAAGGGGTGCTAATCTGAGAATTTGAATTTTTTTTTGAAATGGGGTTCGAAAGTGCAGATAAGTATATATAGGCTCCACATTCGACCCTTTTGGTTGGGCGAATGTAAAAATTTTTCCACGTTCGACCCTATTTAAAGGTTCGAAGGAAGAAAAATGGTTCGATTGTACAATCAGACATAAGAACACTCACATTCGACCGTTTGGAAGGTTCGAATGTAACAGCAAAATTCCACATTCGACCCATCGAAGGGGCGAATGAAATTTGGAAATTTTGAACTTTTTACCAAATCTCAAAATCGAGTCCCGTTCAATATTTTTCTCAACTTTTAAGCATCCGACATTCATTATTTCTCATTTAAAGATGACAAAACTCAAATGGTCCATCAAGCTTTAGAAAATCACCATCAACCACCATCGGTTATCAAAAAGAATATAGAAATGTAAAATCTTTTGGATTTTCTGAAAGTTTTTGTTAAAACACACCTAAAATCTTTTTGAGTTTTGTATTTTTGACGAGAAATGTAAAATGCAGAAATGTAAAGATAAAACAGTAAATGATTTGTGATTTTCGGTAAGAGGATCATATCAGATATTGAGAAATCTGACCACACCGTTGATCTTTTGATTTATTATCATTAAAGACAATGTGTGATCTGGAAACTGCTGATATTGTTGTCCACATAAGCTCACATGCAGACTGTTGTGCAGTGCTTTAGACTGATACAGTTATTTAGAGTATAAACTCAATTGTCCGTGGTTCCCACACAATGCTACAAAGTGTGATCTGGAAACTCCCGTATCAAGGAATAAATGCACAAAGACTCATTGTAACGCGTGATTATGCTTTCGTCATCTGTAATTTACAAGGTATGAGGCACATAGGTGTACAGGTCAGCAACTCAATGCTACAAAGTAACTTGTGCACTCTACCAGGTTGAGGGCTAATATCAATCATGATTTGCATCAATGATTGGATATGATGCATTAGATAATCTTTGATTATCGCCATACATTAAAAGTTCCTCAATTCGGTAACTTTAGGATTTGGCTTTATAGCTCTTTTATAAAGATACCCTGTCTGATCTAGGTCCGTAATGACTTACAGCAGAAGATCAGAGAGGCTATCCCCAGATAACTAATAACATAACAACCCGAAACCTCCGCATTTTGTGCAAATACCCTATCAAACGAAATTACGGTACTAAGACCATATGCCCATGAGGAGTTCATCCACACAACAATTCGTTTGATATGTATGTATCCGGCACACAGTAATAGGTCTACGAAGCCTATCAACACATCACACATATTCAAACACACGCCTTATATTGCATTACACTTCTTTAGCATATGTCAGATCCCCACTGATGTACTATCATTTCCCCTTTTTCTCCTGGAAATCATTTTGGGTTTTTCTAATTTTTATGGGTTTTTGAATTTTTCAATGTTTTTGGTTTTTCTGAAAATAAACTCCCCCTAAAATGAAAAACATATTTTTGGGTTTTTGTATTTTTCTGAAAAACAGTAAAAACTAAAAACTAAAAAGCGATAAACCGAGGTGATGATCAGTCTTGTTTTTCTTTTATACCATTTGCTTTTAAAAGATATTCAAATCTTTATTTATCAAAAGGTTTGGTAAAAAGATCTGCACGTTGATAGTCAGTGTGGATTTTGACCATGTCGATCAACTCTTTTGCATAACAATCACGGATAAAATGATATTTAATCCGGATATGCTTAGCTTTCGAGTGATTGACTAAATCTTTTGTTAATGCAATTGCGGCCTTATTATCACAGTAAATAGGGGTTTTAAGAAATTGCAAACCGTAGTCCACCATCTGTTGTTGTATCCACAGAATTTGTGAGCAGCAGCTTGAAGCTGAGACATATTCTGCTTCACATGTTGATAAGGCGACTGCAGATTGTTTCTTGCATTGCCAGGTCACGAGCCTGCTCCCCATAAACTGACATCCAGCCATTGTGGATTTGCTGTCTTTATCATAGCCTCCCCAATCTGCATCACTAAAAGCTATTAAGTCAAAATTATCATCATTAGGGTACCAAAGTCCTCTCGACGGACAACCTTTCAGATATCTAAGGATACGTTTGACAGCTGCTAAATGACTTTGTTTTGACTTCGATTGATAACGTGCACAAAGACTTGTGGCGAACATTATGTCTGGTCTGGATGTGGTGAGATACATCAGAGATCCGACGATTGCTCTGTATGTAAAAGGATCAGTCAGCTCCCCCTTAGCGTCAACTCCAATCTCGTGATTGGGTTGTATCGGGGTATCCATCGGCTTCGAATCATCCATCTGGAATCGGCTCAAGACTTCATAAACGTATTTGGTTTGGTGAATAAAGATCCCCGTTGGTCTTTGGTCCACCTGCAAGCCTAGGAAAAACTGCATCTCTCCCATCGCACTCATTTTGAACTTTTCCTGCATAACTTTTTCAAATTCCCTGCATAAAAGTTCATTAGTAGATCCAAAGATAATGTCATCAACATAAATTTGCACTAGAAGCAAGTCATCTCCTGTTCGTTTTGTGAACAGTGTGCAATCTACCAAACCTCGTTTAAATCCTTTGGATAGAAGATACGTGCTCAGCTCCTCATACCATTGCCGTGGAGCCTGGTGCAACCCATAGAGAGCTTTGTTTAGAACGTAGACCTTATCTCGGTGGATAGGATCCTCAAAGCCTGGTGGTTGACCTACGTAAACTTCTTCCTTGAACACACCATAAAGAAATGCGCTTTTAACGTCCATTTGATACACCTTGAATTTCTTGTATGATGCAAACGCTAGAAACATGCGGATAGCTTCTAAGCGTGCAACCGGTGCATAAATCTCGTTATAATCGATTCCTTCCACTTGATGAAATCCTTGTACGACCAATCGAGCTTTGTTTCTAACAATCACTCCTCTGTCATGCTTTTTATATTTAAACACCCATTTTGTTCCAATCTTTTTCCGTCCTGGAGGTAAATCTGTTAGTGTCCACACTCCATGTTTCTGAAATTGCAATAACTCCTCTTGCATTGCCTCTACCCAAGCGTCATCCAAAAGAGCATCCTTGTATGTCCACGGACGGGTCAACCTGCGAAACATAACAAGCAAAAGACCAGTCATTCTGAAAACTTGATTTTTGAATTTTAGCATATAAGGCTAGGGCGCCAAGATTTTGTCAAATCATAACTAATGCAATTTTTTTTAAATCTACCTGACTTTTGCAACGTCTTTTGATTCATAGAAACCTCCACTTCAAAGAAATTTCGAGATGAAATTTTTTAAAGTAGGGGAGACTGTGTCATCCGCCCCTTTTAAATTATCAATATTACAACTTTTGTCCTTGTAATTAAGTATTTTAAATTCAGTTCTCTTGTTTTTCCCAAGTTAATAACATTTTGAGTTATACTAAATCGTTGTATTTTTTCTCTCTCTATAAATATGTTTTCTTAATATGATACAAATGTGTTAGGACAAAGAGGATTGGTGAAACCACTTTTGTAAACCTTAGTCTAATTCACTTCTGTCATTTTGGCTAAGTATAGAAGTACTGAAGAGAAGACAAGAAACTGCTGATTAGAAGATATGAGAAGTGCTGAAGAAGAAACTTCATCAGAAGTTCTGAAGTCCAAACCAGACAAGTTCACTTCAGAAGTACTGAAGACAAAACTACTCATCAGTAGTTTGTCCTTCATCAGCACTTAGCATCAGATATTTCCCACCGCCTTTTTGCATCAGTAGTTTATTGTTTATTATTACTTTTAGCTGTATTTGTTTGTTTCAATGTTGCAACTTGTGCAACTTGTTTCTGTTGTTTCTGTACTTTCTTTTTGGCAAGATACATGTATGTAAACGTCTATAAATAGGAGGCTTCAACCTTCTATTTTAGACATTGATTTTAATAGAAAAATCCTTCAAAACACTATCATTGTTCTATTCCATTTCTGTATTTATTGTGAATCTGTCTAAGTATCTAATTCTCATTTATTGCTTAGATTCATAATAAATACTTGTCATTTATTAGTTTCAAACATCAAGGGGGAGTAACAACTCTTCCTTAGTATAAAAAGTGTTGCTTTAACTTATACATTCCGCTGTGCTTATAATCTGATTTACAAGGACTTGCTAAACACTTAAGTGTCAAGATAGCAAGTTCTTACTTAGCAAAAGAGCAAACTGATCCAACAATTGGTATCAGAGCATTGGTTTATCTGATCACATATCAATCTAACAAATTGAGAATCAGACACAAAGCTCTTATTGATATTCAATAAAAAGATCAAAAGTTCACTTTTTATCAAACATCCATCACTTAAAAGAGTCATCTGACAAATCTATACTCTTTAAAATGGATCCACATAATACTGGTTCTGCCACTAAACCTGCCATGCTTGTGAGAAATGAATACAACATATGGCAAAAGAGAATGGCACATACCTTGTCACAAACCAACACAGGTTGTTGGAGATCTGTGATATATGGTCCTCACAAACCAGTAAATATAAATCTTGAAACTAAGGAAGGGATTCCAAAGGAACCCAAAGACTATACAGATGAGGATTTCCTAAAACTTGAGCTAGATGCAAAAGCATTCTCTATGTTGGCAATGGCTCTCCCAAATGAGATATACTCTGGCCTTTTACATTGTGAAAGTGCCAAAGAACTTTGGGACTGTCTTAAAGAACAGTTTGGAGGAACTGAAGAGGTGATTGCCAACACCAGAGAGATTTTAGCTCAACAATATGAAACATTTGCTTATACTAATGGGGAAACTTTGACTCAACAATTTGAAATATTCTCCTCATTAATATCTGAGCTAAAGTTAAATGGTCAGACCTATACAACAGTATCTATGCTACATAGATTTTTAAGGTCTTTACCTGACAAATGGGAAACATACTCCATTGTTTTAAGATCCTCACCAGATTTTAGCTCCCTCACTCTTACAAAACTTCATGGGAGATTACTTACTTTTGAGAGAGAAATTGATCAAAAGAAGAAATTACAATCATCTGGTAAAACTGCTGATGACTACCTACCAGGTAGTACAGCACTTTTGGGACAAGATTCACCAACTTGTTCCTATGGATCTTATGACAATATTGACATAACAACTGGGATCTCATCAGAAAGATCTTTCCCAGGTTATGAAAATGATGACCAAAGTCAAACTGCTGATAATCTATGTTTTATCATGGATGATTTGAAAAATTTTAGCAGTGATGACTTAGAAGAAATGGACATTTTACACCAACTGGCCATGCTAAGCATTAAAACTAACAAGTTTTATAAAAGGTCAGGAAGGAAATTTCCAGGATTGACCAGTAATACAAAAATTGGTTTTGACAAATCTAAATTGAGATGTCACAAGTGTCAGAAGTTGGGACACTTTGCTAGAGAGTGTAGAAGCTCTAGCTTTAACCAATCACAATCTGGAAATAACTATAACCCCAATTATAATAGGAATAATGGAACTCAAGGGAGTGCTCATTTTGTACAGGCACAAGCTCCTCAACAGCAATACATGCCACAAGTACAATATGTTCAAGTGCCTGCTCAACAGATGCAGAGCCAACAATCAATCCCTCCCTTTCCAGCTGCTCAACATCCTCCACAGCCTCAACAACCCTCTCAACAAAGTCTTTTCACCTCAGGGTATGTTGACTGGAGCAGTCTCCCTTTTGACACCACAGAGTGCAATCCTGATGCAGACAATAAAATGTTTGACATCAACTGGGGAGAACCAGACAATGGCAGAAAGAACTTTGCCTTAATGGCATTTGAAGGATGTACTTCAAAGTCTGCATTGTCACAGGTATCAAAAGAATCTTTGACAAAACTTTGCTCAAATTCTTGCAAAGAAACTTTTGCTCTCATAAGAGAGACAAATGTGCACCTACAAGGTAAAGCCAATGATTTAGAAAGAAAATACACACAGATGAAATGTGATTTAGAAAGAAAACTGTGTGCTAAAACAAAAGAAGTTTCTAAATTAACTGACTCAGCTATTGAAACCCAAGCACAAATTAAAATCATGCTAAATGACCTGGGAGATGTCAGACAAGAGCTTGCTGACACCAGGATCACATGTGAAAAATGGGTGGAATCTTGTAGGGGGTATCAATTATTGCTAAACAAACAAAGTGCTTCAAATGTTAAGTTTGGCATAAGATACCATCATGTTGAAACACCAACAGATTTTTCTCCCAAAACTACTGAAGATGGGAGAAGAATTGTTTCAAATGAAACTTCTGAAGGGAAAGAATGCACATCTTTCCATGAAAACTTTCTAAACAGAAATCCTGGCATTTTTAAAGAAAGTACTTCAGAAGTATTAACAAAATCTGACAACAAGCCATTAGTAGTTTCATCTACATCAGGAGTTGAGACCCTGAAAACTACTGATGAGCAAAATCTCTTCACAAATGTCAGAAATTTGCCTTTAGATCAAAAACAAAAGGCAAAAGAATGTGAAATTTGTGGCCTGTTCAACCACAAAACTGAATTTTGTAGATACAGAAAAGGAATTCAGTTCAATCAAAAATTTTAACAACAGGCTGTGGGAAATCAAATCAGAAATGATTATGAAAGAATCTTTAAACCCGAAACCTCCGCATTTTGTGCAAATACCCTATCAAACGAAATTACGGTACTAAGACCATATGCCCATGAGGAGTTCATCCACACAACAATTCGTTTGATATGTATGTATCCGGCACACAGTAATAGGTCTACGAAGCCTATCAACACATCACACATATTCAAACACACGCCTTATATTGCATTACACTTCTTTAGCATATGTCAGATCCCCACTGATGTACTATCATTTCCCCTTTTTCTCCTGGAAATCATTTTGGGTTTTTCTAATTTTTATGGGTTTTTGAATTTTTCAATGTTTTTGGTTTTTCTGAAAATAAACTCCCCCTAAAATGAAAAACATATTTTTGGGTTTTTGTATTTTTCTGAAAAACAGTAAAAACTAAAAACTAAAAAGCGATAAACCGAGGTGATGATCAGTCTTGTTTTTCTTTTATACCATTTGCTTTTAAAAGATATTCAAATCTTTATTTATCAAAAGGTTTGGTAAAAAGATCTGCACGTTGATAGTCAGTGTGGATTTTGACCATGTCGATCAACTCTTTTGCATAACAATCACGGATAAAATGATATTTAATCCGGATATGCTTAGCTTTCGAGTGATTGACTAAATCTTTTGTTAATGCAATTGCGGCCTTATTATCACAGTAAATAGGGGTTTTAAGAAATTGCAAACCGTAGTCCACCATCTGTTGTTGTATCCACAGAATTTGTGAGCAGCAGCTTGAAGCTGAGACATATTCTGCTTCACATGTTGATAAGGCGACTGCAGATTGTTTCTTGCATTGCCAGGTCACGAGCCTGCTCCCCATAAACTGACATCCAGCCATTGTGGATTTGCTGTCTTTATCATAGCCTCCCCAATCTGCATCACTAAAAGCTATTAAGTCAAAATTATCATCATTAGGGTACCAAAGTCCTCTCGACGGACAACCTTTCAGATATCTAAGGATACGTTTGACAGCTGCTAAATGACTTTGTTTTGACTTCGATTGATAACGTGCACAAAGACTTGTGGCGAACATTATGTCTGGTCTGGATGTGGTGAGATACATCAGAGATCCGACGATTGCTCTGTATGTAAAAGGATCAGTCAGCTCCCCCTTAGCGTCAACTCCAATCTCGTGATTGGGTTGTATCGGGGTATCCATCGGCTTCGAATCATCCATCTGGAATCGGCTCAAGACTTCATAAACGTATTTGGTTTGGTGAATAAAGATCCCCGTTGGTCTTTGGTCCACCTGCAAGCCTAGGAAAAACTGCATCTCTCCCATCGCACTCATTTTGAACTTTTCCTGCATAACTTTTTCAAATTCCCTGCATAAAAGTTCATTAGTAGATCCAAAGATAATGTCATCAACATAAATTTGCACTAGAAGCAAGTCATCTCCTGTTCGTTTTGTGAACAGTGTGCAATCTACCAAACCTCGTTTAATTCCTTTGGATAGAAGATACGTGCTCAGCTCCTCATACCATTGCCGTGGAGCCTGGTGCAACCCATAGAGAGCTTTGTTTAGAACGTAGACCTTATCTCGGTGGATAGGATCCTCAAAGCCTGGTGGTTGACCTACGTAAACTTCTTCCTTGAACACACCATAAAGAAATGCGCTTTTAACGTCCATTTGATACACCTTGAATTTCTTGTATGATGCAAACGCTAGAAACATGCGGATAGCTTCTAAGCGTGCAACCGGTGCATAAATCTCGTTATAATCGATTCCTTCCACTTGATGAAATCCTTGTACGACCAATCGAGCTTTGTTTCTAACAATCACTCCTCTGTCATGCTTTTTATATTTAAACACCCATTTTGTTCCAATCTTTTTCCGTCCTGGAGGTAAATCTGTTAGTGTCCACACTCCATGTTTCTGAAATTGCAATAACTCCTCTTGCATTGCCTCTACCCAAGCGTCATCCAAAAGAGCATCCTTGTATGTCCACGGACGGGTCAACCTGCGAAACATAACAAGCAAAAGACCAGTCATTCTGAAAACTTGATTTTTGAATTTTAGCATATAAGGCTAGGGCGCCAAGATTTTGTCAAATCATAACTAATGCAATTTTTTTTAAATCTACCTGACTTTTGCAACGTCTTTTGATTCATAGAAACCTCCACTTCAAAGAAATTTCGAGATGAAATTTTTTAAAGTAGGGGAGACTGTGTCATCCGCCCCTTTTAAATTATCAATATTACAACTTTTGTCCTTGTAATTAAGTATTTTAAATTCAGTTCTCTTGTTTTTCCCAAGTTAATAACATTTTGAGTTATACTAAATCGTTGTATTTTTTCTCTCTCTATAAATATGTTTTCTTAATATGATACAAATGTGTTAGGACAAAGAGGATTGGTGAAACCACTTTTGTAAACCTTAGTCTAATTCACTTCTGTCATTTTGGCTAAGTATAGAAGTACTGAAGAGAAGACAAGAAACTGCTGATTAGATTATATGAGAAGTGCTGAAGAAGAAACTTCATCAGAAGTTCTGAAGTCCAAACCAGACAAGTTCACTTCAGAAGTACTGAAGACAAAACTACTCATCAGTAGTTTGTCCTTCATCAGCACTTAGCATCAGATATTTCCCACCGCCTTTTTGCATCAGTAGTTTATTGTTTATTATTACTTTTAGCTGTATTTGTTTGTTTCAATGTTGCAACTTGTGCAACTTGTTTCTGTTGTTTCTGTACTTTCTTTTTGGCAAGATACATGTATGTAAACGTCTATAAATAGGAGGCTTCAACCTTCTATTTTAGACATTGATTTTAATAGAAAAATCCTTCAAAACACTATCATTGTTCTATTCCATTTCTGTATTTATTGTGAATCTGTCTAAGTATCTAATTCTCATTTATTGCTTAGATTCATAATAAATACTTGTCATTTATTAGTTTCAAACATCAAGGGGGAGTAACAACTCTTCCTTAGTATAAAAAGTGTTGCTTTAACTTATACATTCCGCTGTGCTTATAATCTGATTTACAAGGACTTGCTAAACACTTAAGTGTCAAGATAGCAAGTTCTTACTTAGCAAAAGAGCAAACTGATCCAACAATTGGTATCAGAGCATTGGTTTATCTGATCACATATCAATCTAACAAATTGAGAATCAGACACAAAGCTCTTATTGATATTCAATAAAAAGATCAAAAGTTCACTTTTTATCAAACATCCATCACTTAAAAGAGTCATCTGACAAATCTATACTCTTTAAAATGGATCCACATAATACTGGTTCTGCCACTAAACCTGCCATGCTTGTGAGAAATGAATACAACATATGGCAAAAGAGAATGGCACATACCTTGTCACAAACCAACACAGGTTGTTGGAGATCTGTGATATATGGTCCTCACAAACCAGTAAATATAAATCTTGAAACTAAGGAAGGGATTCCAAAGGAACCCAAAGACTATACAGATGAGGATTTCCTAAAACTTGAGCTAGATGCAAAAGCATTCTCTATGTTGGCAATGGCTCTCCCAAATGAGATATACTCTGGCCTTTTACATTGTGAAAGTGCCAAAGAACTTTGGGACTGTCTTAAAGAACAGTTTGGAGGAACTGAAGAGGTGATTGCCAACACCAGAGAGATTTTAGCTCAACAATATGAAACATTTGCTTATACTAATGGGGAAACTTTGACTCAACAATTTGAAATATTCTCCTCATTAATATCTGAGCTAAAGTTAAATGGTCAGACCTATACAACAGTATCTATGCTACATAGATTTTTAAGGTCTTTACCTGACAAATGGGAAACATACTCCATTGTTTTAAGATCCTCACCAGATTTTAGCTCCCTCACTCTTACAAAACTTCATGGGAGATTACTTACTTTTGAGAGAGAAATTGATCAAAAGAAGAAATTACAATCATCTGGTAAAACTGCTGATGACTACCTACCAGGTAGTACAGCACTTTTGGGACAAGATTCACCAACTTGTTCCTATGGATCTTATGACAATATTGACATAACAACTGGGATCTCATCAGAAAGATCTTTCCCAGGTTATGAAAATGATGACCAAAGTCAAACTGCTGATAATCTATGTTTTATCATGGATGATTTGAAAAATTTTAGCAGTGATGACTTAGAAGAAATGGACATTTTACACCAACTGGCCATGCTAAGCATTAAAACTAACAAGTTTTATAAAAGGTCAGGAAGGAAATTTCCAGGATTGACCAGTAATACAAAAATTGGTTTTGACAAATCTAAATTGAGATGTCACAAGTGTCAGAAGTTGGGACACTTTGCTAGAGAGTGTAGAAGCTCTAGCTTTAACCAATCACAATCTGGAAATAACTATAACCCCAATTATAATAGGAATAATGGAACTCAAGGGAGTGCTCATTTTGTACAGGCACAAGCTCCTCAACAGCAATACATGCCACAAGTACAATATGTTCAAGTGCCTGCTCAACAGATGCAGAGCCAACAATCAATCCCTCCCTTTCCAGCTGCTCAACATCCTCCACAGCCTCAACAACCCTCTCAACAAAGTCTTTTCACCTCAGGGTATGTTGACTGGAGCAGTCTCCCTTTTGACACCACAGAGTGCAATCCTGATGCAGACAATAAAATGTTTGACATCAACTGGGGAGAACCAGACAATGGCAGAAAGAACTTTGCCTTAATGGCATTTGAAGGATGTACTTCAAAGTCTGCATTGTCACAGGTATCAAAAGAATCTTTGACAAAACTTTGCTCAAATTCTTGCAAAGAAACTTTTGCTCTCATAAGAGAGACAAATGTGCACCTACAAGGTAAAGCCAATGATTTAGAAAGAAAATACACACAGATGAAATGTGATTTAGAAAGAAAACTGTGTGCTAAAACAAAAGAAGTTTCTAAATTAACTGACTCAGCTATTGAAACCCAAGCACAAATTAAAATCATGCTAAATGACCTGGGAGATGTCAGACAAGAGCTTGCTGACACCAGGATCACATGTGAAAAATGGGTGGAATCTTGTAGGGGGTATCAATTATTGCTAAACAAACAAAGTGCTTCAAATGTTAAGTTTGGCATAAGATACCATCATGTTGAAACACCAACAGATTTTTCTCCCAAAACTACTGAAGATGGGAGAAGAATTGTTTCAAATGAAACTTCTGAAGGGAAAGAATGCACATCTTTCCATGAAAACTTTCTAAACAGAAATCCTGGCATTTTTAAAGAAAGTACTTCAGAAGTATTAACAAAATCTGACAACAAGCCATTAGTAGTTTCATCTACATCAGGAGTTGAGACCCTGAAAACTACTGATGAGCAAAATCTCTTCACAAATGTCAGAAATTTGCCTTTAGATCAAAAACAAAAGGCAAAAGAATGTGAAATTTGTGGCCTGTTCAACCACAAAACTGAATTTTGTAGATACAGAAAAGGAATTCAGTTCAATCAAAAATTTTAACAACAGGCTGTGGGAAATCAAATCAGAAATGATTATGAAAGAATCTTTAAACCCAAGAAACAACAACCTGAAAACACCTTTTCTCAGAAAAAGATAAAATCTCAACCAAAATCTTTTTCTCAAAATTCCTTGTCAGTAGTTAGACCAGAATCATCAGCAGTTTCACAAACTGCTGAGATTCAAAATCTAATGAACATGGTAGAACTACTGATGACCAAGGTTAATGGTGGTCCTAAAAAGGATACCACCATGGTTCTTAATGAAAAATCCATTGCCAAAAAGACATGGATTTCTCAACCTGGTCAAGAACAAACTGTAACTGTTCTCAAGAGCAAACCCAAAGCCAAACAGGCTTGGGTTCTTAAATCTAACTAATTTGCTTTTATGTGCAGAGAGTTTCCAGGGGCTTAAACAGCATATGGTATGTTGATAGTGGAGGCTCTATGCACATGACTGGATGCAGATACCTGATAAACAACTTTATCAGCCAAAGAGAAGGATCTGTATCCTTTGGGAACAATGCTAAGGGATATGTGCTAGGACATGGCAATGTCTCCTCTGGCAAAATACAGTTTGACAAGGTCAATCTGGTGGAAAACCTTGAATACAACTTGCTGAGTGTGTCACAAATGTGTGATAAAGGATATTCTTCCTTTTTCACAAAGACAGCATGCAAGATCATCTCACCAGAAGGCCAGAAGTTGATAGAGAAGATTATAGAAGATCATACTTTGCTGATTGCCAAAAGATGTGGCAATGTCTATGCAGTGGACATTGAGAAAGACAAAGTATTGAACAACACTGCCTGTTTCTTCTCAAGGGCATCAACTTCAGAAACAGATCTCTGGCACAGGAGACTTGGCCATGTGAACTTTAAAACCATAAATAAAGTCACAAAAATGGGCTTGGTCAGAGGTCTACCTTTGAAAGTATACCAGTGTCAAGAACACTGTGTATCCTGTTTAAAGGGAAAACAGCATAAGTCCTCCTATAAGTCTATTGAAGAATCAAAAACAACTGCATGTCTTCAACTACTCCATATGGACTTATTTGGACCTGTCAAGATTATGAGCCTTGGTAAAAAGAAGTACTGCTTAGTCATCATTGATGACTACTCAAGATTCACATGGGTATTCTTCTTATTTTCCAAGGATGAGGCTGCTGAAATCATCAAGTTCTTCATTCTACAAGTAGAGAAACAATATTCTCTATCTGTCAAAACCATTAGAAGTGACAATGGGACAGAGTTCAGGAACAAAACTCTGGATGAATTCTGTTTGTCTAAAGGGATTATTAGACAATACAGTGTTCCCAGAACTCCTGAACAAAATGGTGTAGTAGAAAGGAAGAACAGAACATTGATAGAAGGAGCAAGAACAATGTTAGCTGATTCTGGACTGCCATTGTACTTTTGGGCAGAAGCAGTTAACACATCATGCTATGTTCAGGGCTTTTGGGTGTCAATGTTTCATCTTGAACATCAAGGAATCTATTTCAAAATTTGCTGCCAAAGTTGACTCAGGTTACTTTCTTGGTTACTCTTCAACTAGAAAAGCCTACAAGGTTTTTAATTCTCACACCAGGATAGTAGAAGAAACATTGAATGTCAAGTTCAATGAGTCAAAACACACTCTTATTCCAGCACATCCTGCTGAACTCTTTGACCTTGACAACTTTCACTTTGGACCTGAAAAGACTGTTACTTCTTCCAAACCTACTTATTATGGTGATCAAAGGTTTGAAGATGAGGATCCTACACCATGGACTCCTCAAACAGTCATTAAGTCAACTACAACACCATCAGAAGTTTCTCAAACTTCTGATCAAACAAATACTGAAGGCCAAACTCAAACATCTGCTTCAGCACCTGCAACTACTGAAGAAGCTAAAACTGCTGAACCAGATATCATAGACCTCAGTAGTTTGTTTGAAGAACAAGAGCCACCTACACCTGTCAGTGGTTTACAACAACTGATTGAACACAGAGATCATCCACTTGATCAAATCATGGGTGATATAGCTTCAGGTGTTCTTACCAGAAACCAGCTTTCCAACTTTTGCCTATTTTCAGCCTTTATTTCACAGTTGGAACCAAAGAAGTACCAGGAAGCCCTCAAAGACAATAATTGGGTGCAAGCTATGCAAGATGAACTGCTTCAGTTCAACAAGCAACAGGTCTGGGAAATCTGTCCCTTACCTCAAAACAAGCAATCAATTGGTACAAGATGGGTTTTCAGGAACAAACAAGATGAAGCTGGTATAATAATCAAGAACAAGGCAAGACTGGTAGTTCAAGGGTACTCTCAAGAAGAGGGAATTGACTATGATGAAACCTTTGCTCCAGTTGCAAGGCTTGAGGCCATCAGGTTATTTCTGGCCTATGTCATTTCCAACAAAATTAAAGTTTATCAAATGGATGTGAAAAGTGCATTTTTGTATGGAAAAATCAAAGAGGAGGTGTATGTCTGTCAGCCACCTGGGTTTGAGGATCCTTCTCATCCTGAGTGGGTGTACAGACTGGACAAAGCTCTTTATGGGCTCAAACAGGCTCCAAGAGCCTGGTATGATACACTCTCCACCTTTTTACTCAAAAATAACTTTACAAGAGGTGCCATTGATAAAACTCTTTTCATTAAACATGTTGGAAATCATGTCTTACTTGTTCAAATTTATGTTGATGATATCATTTTTGGTTCAACAAACACAAAACTGTGTGATGATTTTAAGAAACTCATGCAATCAAAATTTGAGATGAGTACCATGGGAGAACTGCAGTACTTTCTAGGACTGCAGATCAAGCAACAAACAAATGGAACTTTTATACATCAATCAAAATATGTTAAAGAATTATTGAACAAATTTTCTTTAAATGACTGTAAATCATGTTCCACTCCCATGACACCAATCACACAAGTTGAACCTGATGATCAAGGAAAACAGGTTGATCAAACCATGTACAGATGCATGATAGGTTCCCTCTTATACTTAACTGCTTCTAGACCAGATATTATGTTTTCAACATGTGTCTGTGCTAGATATCAATCAGCACCAAGGGAATCACACCTTATAGCAGTCAAAAGAATTTTCAGATATCTGAAAGGAACACCAACACTGGGAATTTGGTATCCTGCCTCAAGCAATACCAAGTTATCAGCTTTTTCAGATAGTGACTATGCAGGGTGTAAGATGACAAGAAAGTCAACATCTGGTGGTTGTCAATTCCTGGGTAACTGTCTAGTGTCATGGCAATCAAAGAAGCAAACATCTGTTGCAACTTCAACTGCTGAAGCTGAATACATTGCAGCTGCAAGTTGTACATCACAGATACAATGGCTCCAATATCAACTTCTTGATTATGGAATCAAAGAGACCAAGACACCTTTGTTTGTAGATAGCAAATCTGCCATTAGCATCATTCAAAATCCGGTACAGTTCTCAAAAACCAAACATATTGAGATCAGGTACCATTTCATAAGAGATTGCTATGAAAAAGGCAAGATTGAGGTGAAGCATGTAGCAACAGCTAATCAAATAGCTGACATCTTCACTAAGCCCCTTGACACATCAACATTTCAGAAGTTAGTATCCATGCTTGGAATGCTAAATTTGTAAGTGTTTACTTTATTTTTTATTTTTTTTTAAAACATATATGCATATCAGTTAGAATTCAAGTTAACACTTGATTCTACCCAACTCTACATCAAACTTCTACATCAATCACTTACTGTTATGCATAAAAACATCTCAAAATTTTTTTTTCCCTTTTCCATCCTTGATTCCATCCTGTTTACCTTTTCCTTTTTTCTGGTTTTCACTTACAAAAGACAAAAGTCTGAAACAAAACTTCTGAAAAACAAACTACTGATTAAACAAAAATCAGTATGAGAGAACTACTGATGAACAAAAATCATCAGTATGGGGATAATTTTCTGAAAAAGTGTGTAACTTCTGATAAAATAACCTTCAGAAGTTATGAATAAAGTATTTATAAAAACATTTCTCATCAGCTGTTCAAACTACTGAAGAGAAAATGGGAACTACTGAAGAAGTAATCCTTCATCAGCAGTTTAAGTCAAAAGGGCAAATCTGACTTTTCCCATCATCAGAGGTTTGACCTAATCAGTTTAAAACCTCTGATAAAGAGATTTTTAACCAAAGGCGGTTTTAAAACTTCTAATAAAGAAGATTCAAGCGGTTAAAACTTCTAATAAATACCTTTTCTACACACTTATCCTTTCAAACTCAAAATATCCCTACTTCTCTCTCAAAAACTCTCTCAATAACCTATACCTGCAAATCCACTGTTCGATCAAAACCCAAACCACATGGCTCTAGTTCTAAAACAGGGACACAATCAAAGGGCCTTTCTTGAAAAACAAGAAGGCTGGTCCCAATACGATGAGATCATTGATCTTGTCGTAAAATCCCAATATTTTACTGCTCTCACAATAAACCCACCAATTCACACTGAAACTCTGAATGAGTTCTGGGCAAATGCTGAGACGGTGACCATGGATGATGAGGTCATTTCCCTCAACTCAAGAATAAAAGGGAAACAACTGACCATCACACCGGCCACACTGGCAACAAGACTGGGTCTGGATGATGTAACTGCCCCTGACCACGTTGCTAATACTGATATTCATCTAACCATGACTGAGTGTGGTTATCAAGGTACTCTATCCCATGCTACAATCTTTAAAAAATATTTTGAACCAAAATACAAGCTTTTGTTTCATTATATTATTATGTGTTTGAGTCCAAAAACAGGGTCTTATGACCAGATGCCCTCCACTTTTCAACCAATATTTCATTCCATTGTGAATGAAACTAAATTCAGGGCATCAAAACTATTTTTCAATGAGTTGGTGTTACATCACAATAATACCAAGAAAAAGTTTTTGTTATACCCAAGGTTCATTATGCAATGCATAATAGGGGAACTGGGTAATGAGGTGCTTGTGGGAAAAATTTCAACTTTAAATCCCTTAACATCACAAGCATGCTCAAGGCATAACAAACCGGCTGCCTGGCCAGAAGATGATCAGGGAGAACAACAACAAGTCCCCCTGAAGCCCACATCTTCCAAACTCACATCACCAAAAGCCAAAAACCCCAAGCCAACAAAAACTGCACCCCACCAACCCAAAAGAAAAGCTGTTCAGGAGGTTGAGATGCCTGAACATGCTCATGAGCATTCTGCTCTTCAAATAGGTGAGACTGAAACACCCTCTCAGTCTCATCCATCTCAAACCCCACCAAGAGCACCCATAACCGTTTTATTCAAAAGAAAAAGACTTATAAAAACTTATGAAACACACTCTTCTTTTGAAACTGCTGAACAACAACTTTCACCACCTATTGCCCAAACTACTGAACCAACCCCACAAATTTCTGAACAAGAGGCAATAGAAATTGCCAAACTTCTCTCTGGGCTAAAAGAGAAGGTCCCATCTGATCATGTCAGTCCCCTACAACCACAACAAACAGGGGACATAACTACTACATCAGACATGGATGTGGACATCTCTAGCCCTATCCCAAGAGATGAGGGTGGACCAGAGTCTTTAAGCCCAATTTTAGAGACTCTTGGGGCATCTGAGGCTGCTACTACTCAGTTACCACCCAGTGGTGGATCTGAGGATAGAAGTAACATAGCTCAGACCTCAGATGCGGCAACTACTGATGAAGGGTTAATGCCTGAAGTAGGAAATCCTCAGAACCAAGAACAAGAGGTTCATGAGAGAACTGAGTTGGGCTCAGCTCATGATTTAACTGAGACAGTCCTCATTGAGGACAACATCAGGGATTCAGATGATTCCATTAATTTGGATGATGTTTCACACACTCAAACTACTGAATTGACGGCACTTTCTGAAGGTCCTGTTTCAGGGGTATCCAGGCTCAAGAAGCCAGTCACCTCTGCACAGGTTAAAGCCCACTCAATCCCTAAAACCCCTAGAGTGGCATCCTCTGTACAACATGAGGATCTCCCAAAAACACCCCCTTCACAACAAATGCCTACCCAATTCCCTGGGCAAACAAGCATAGACCTGAACCAGCTATGCAGCCCAGAGGGTCCCCTGTACCACATGATGAATACTCTCATCAGAAATCACTTCCAAACATATACAGCTGACTTGGAGCTGTCCATCAAGAATCAATTTGGAGTGATCAAGACCAAGATGAATGATCTGTCCAACAAAATAGACTTCAACAGCAAACAGATTGCTCATCTTCAAGGACATTTCTCCCAACCCTCTGCTTCAAGGGTTAAAATTGATGAATCCAAAAAGGGGGAGAAGATCAGGGAACCTAAGGAGTCATTCCAAGCCAGGATAAGGGCAAGAGTGGCCATCCTTGAAAGAGATCAATAAGATCAGGCCAGGAAAGAAACATTGGCCAAACAGTTTGGTGTCTCAATAGAAGAAATTAAAGCTGCAGAGAAAGAAGATGAGACCCAAACATCTGAAGAATCCCTAAGGCACAATGAAGAAACTTCTGATGACCAAACTTCTGATGAAGAATCCGAAAGTACTGAAGACAATCCTTCAGTAGTTGACAAACCATCAGCAGTTGTCAACACATCAGAAGTTAACACTTCCAAACCTCAAACAACTAAACCTTCCAGAACCACTGCTCCCATTCAACCAACATCTGATCCCATCAGGCCTACAACTGCTACAACAATGACTGTACTAAACCCTTCTCCTATCTCTCAATCAGCTGAACTATTAGAGAAGAGCTTAATTGCAGCCAACAAGAAGGCCAGAGAAGATCAGATCTAGAAATCTCTGGAAGAAAGGGATGATTTGGATTTAAGCCATGAAGAAAAACTTCAGGCTTATGAAGCTGAACTACAAAGGCAGGCTAGCCTTGATGAGATTTCTGAACAAGATAAAAGACAACAACTGGTGTCTTACATTACCAAGAACAGCAAGACCAAAGCCTTTACACTCAAAGGACTCTCTATGCAAGAGCTGACAAGAAGAGCACAACTACTTGCAGACAAAGTGGCCACAAGCAAAGAAGGAAAGGCCAAGAGAGCCCAGATAATAGAAGAGTTAGTAGCAGAAGGATATGGTTCAAAAGCCTCAGTATCCAGATGGAAAGAAGAAAGACTGATGGATACCTATAGAAAATACTTGGCTGCCAAAGCTGCAAATCCAGAGAAGTTTCAAACTGCTGATCCTTCAAGATCAGTAGTTAGAACTTCTGGTGTATCTAGAAGAACTGCTACTCAGAAGAAGAAGGCAGAGGACAATGTCAAAACTGACTTCAAAATGGTACTACTTGAAGGAAGTTCAATAGTCCATTCAGATTTTGACATTGAGGAGAAACCTCTGTTAACACAATTCAGGGATCCTTCCACTTTTGCTTATCAAATACAAAAGACCATCAAAGAAAAGCTGCATACCAGAGTAGTGACTGAACACCATCTCCCAACTGTTCAGATGCCTGATATGCAACAACAACAAGGAAGAGAATCCCACCTGAGGCTATCTGAAACTGAAAACATCCAGCACTCAGGATCATCAACCCAAGGGATAAGTCTGGTTCCCTATTCTTCTGACTTTAACAAGTCAAAGATCCCTATCATCAGATGGTCACTTACTGATAACAACTCAGTATTGTTGACAAGAAGAGACCTCTCAAGCAGGGCTTACAAGAAGATCAGTGATCTGAAGAAACTGTCAACACAAGACCTGCTCACAATTCAACATCTAGAACCACAGAGAGGATCTCTATCTGATGGTCAGTTAAACCAGCTCAAGAACACCATGTACAAAGAGATATGGAAGATTGTTCAAGACAGAAGAAAAACATAAGGAATTAGAAAGGTTTTGGCTTCATCAATCCAGGGGGAGATTGTTAGGACAAAGAGGATTGGTGAAACCACTTTTGTAAACCTTAGTCTAATTCACTTCTGTCATTTTGGCTAAGTATAGAAGTACTGAAGAGAAGACAAGAAACTGCTGATTAGAAGATATGAGAAGTGCTGAAGAAGAAACTTCATCAGAAGTTCTGAAGTCCAAACCAGACAAGTTCACTTCAGAAGTACTGAAGACAAAACTACTCATCAGTAGTTTGTCCTTCATCAGCACTTAGCATCAGATATTTCCCACCGCCTTTTTGCATCAGTAGTTTATTGTTTATTATTACTTTTAGCTGTATTTGTTTGTTTCAGTGTTGCAACTTGTGCAACTTGTTTCTGTTGTTTCTGTACTTGCTTTTTGGCAAGATACATGTATGTAAACGTCTATAAATAGGAGGCTTCAACCTTCTATTTTAGACATTGATTTTAATAGAAAAATCCTTCAAAACACTATCATTGTTCTATTCCATTTCTGTATTTATTGTGAATCTGTCTAAGTATCTAATTCTCATTTACTGCTTAGATTCATAATAAATACTTGTCATTTATTAGTTTCAAACATCAAGGGGGAGTAACAACTCTTCCTTAGTATAAAAAGTGTTGCTTTAACTTATACATTCCGCTGTGCTTATAATCTGATTTACAAGGACTTGCTAAACACTTAAGTGTCAAGATAGCAAGTTCTTACTTAGCAAAAGAGCAAACTGATCCAACAAAATGAATGAACCATATTTTAATTTATGGAGTCTAAACTTAGATTGACTTATTTTCTTAACAAAGAAAATTTAATATGCACTTAAATTAGTAAACGTGAATATGAATTGTCAAATTGAATGTTATAATATTAAAATAAATTATGATAAATGTATATATCAAAACAATCACAAGTGGTCATCTTCGGTTACAAATGAATTGATAACTCATTTATGAAGAAAGTTTTCTTTTACCTATAAATCTAAACGATCAAATGAACCAATAGGAGTGAAACACATTTTTTTTGTCTAACTCCGCTAATATTCCCATAATATCATCACCATCTAGATCATCCTGGATAACTAAAATATGCTTCCTTTTCTTCTATTATCTCCATGTTCGGCTATCACCGAGCATGTCTGAAGCTCCGTACGTATTGGAGAAACCCCGTTACAAACCCATTCGAGTGCATGCTTTCAATTGGTGAAATTAGGTTCGGCTTTTGAAGCCTAATTTGCGACCAAGTTACACCTAGTGAATCCTACTTTTATATGCCGTTTTGTTCCTCATTCATCCCTATACAAAACCCCTATGGTTCAGTTGCTTAATCTTGTTGAATCGGGGTGATTGATATAGGGATTAGGGTTAGGGTTTATGCTAGTATTTTGGGGAAGAAGATGCATTTAGAATTATAGTTAAAAACATTTAACACTTCCAAGAAATTAACATAACAAGTCTTTGGTCTAGTGGTTGTGTGTGGTGGTTGTCAAGATAGCTGTTCAGGTTCGAGCCCTCCTAGAACCACGAATTTTTGCTTCTTTTTTATATTTATTTGGTTATTTTATTTATTTATTTATGTTATCAATAATTATATCTATATTAGTTATAACCTTATAATATTCGTAGAAAATTCATTTTTACTCCAAAAATTATGAAAATTTAGGGAAAACATCTTGACACCCTAAAGAAAATTAACATATTTTTATTTTCTAGAAAATACATTATTTTCATATTTTTTCTTGATTTAAATTGTTTTAATCATAATTAATTGATTAAAAATTCATTTTAAATGATTTTAACCTCAAATTTTCTAGAGATTTATTTCTATCTATACAACTAATATATGAAACTCAATGTGTACACTTGTCCCTCCCACATTGATCCTCCAATTACATAGCCAATCAATTTGTGCCAAGTGTCCAATTGTGTGATTTTATAAAATTTTTCATTTAAAAAAAATATATATATATATATAGCAACAAAAACACACAGACATAACAAAATAGTCATTATCGTCGCCTCCTTCAAAGAAACCCTAATCTGAGCGATCAAGGGTGATTCAATCTATTCATTCATTGTTGCCTCATATCTATCGATTTTGTGTTGATTTGAAGTTTTCCAGCCGTCTTTCTCTCTTGGTTCTCAATCAAGGTCAGCATATATTTTCAATTCGTGTATGTTTTTTCACGTTATTTTTCTGTATCGTTTTAACAATTATGTATTGACCAACCTGGATTTGGATTATTATTTTCTCACTGTGCTCGGTTTCGATCCAACCATTTATGCATTCTTCTAAACCTAAAACTGGTTGTCTTTTGTTCATTGGATTTCAATAGGTATGGTTTCTATCTCAATTGATTTTTTATTGATGTTTGAGGGTTATTGATACGTTTTGTGAAATGAGATCACACATCTCTTAATTAGGTTGAAATAACGGGTAGACAAGTAAAATATGTGTGTTCCTAGATAATCAGTTTTGTTGCGATTTGTAAGAAATTGATTTATGAAAAAAAAAACGATTTTTGGCCCCTAATTCTTTTCATATGTAGGAAACTCACAGAGTTGAAGACATGGGGTTCGGCACTTTTTAAATTTCAATACTAATATATAAATACATTTGTGAATACAGGCATTAGAAGAAGTAGAGAAGAATTTTGGTGCAATGAAAGTTGTTGTTTTAGGAGATGGGGAGGTTGAGCCAAATGTTGATCAAATTACACAATTGGCTTTAGAAATATGTAAAGAGGATGTAATTCCTCTTTTCTTTCACAAATTATCTATACTTGGGTGGGAGGTGAGCACTTATCACATCATTATTATCTTATATGTATATATATATATATGTGTGTGTTCAGCTATTACATTATTAACCTATAATCACATTACTGTTTTTAACATAGGCAAGAAAAGATTTAGTCCAATGTTGGTCCATACTATTGAAGCAAAAGGTTGGATCAACTCATTGTTGCGTACAATATCTGGAGAATCATTTAGACTTATTAGATTTCCTGGTTGTAGGGTATGATGAGTTGATTTTCATTTCCATTTTGTCGATTTATTTCTCATGCATATTAAAATCATTATCATTTTCACTCGAAGATTATGTAATTTTTACCGAATTAATTTTGAGGGGATGCAGAATCTTACAATTTGAATATTGAACAGTTACGATAACAAGGAAATCGCCTTAAATTGCGGAAACATGCTCAGGGAATGCATCAAGTTTTCGACTCTTGCAAAGTAAGAAATTTATGTTTTTAGTATCTTTTAGATACTTTTTTAGTATAAACATTATTTGAAAAAAATATTTTGAGCAAAAACCATTTAGTTTTAATAATGTGATTTCAGATATATGTTGGAGTCTCAAAGCTTTGAACTTTTTTTCAAGTATGTGGAGCTTGCTAACTTTGATGTTGCTTCGGATGCGTTTTCCACCTTTAAGGTCAGATCTTTGAGTGAAAATTATTAAATATTTGGTGAACAATCGGGTACAAATTACATTTAAGTTTTGTTGCATGCTAATTTTAACAAATTATTTTGCAAATGTTGAGCAGGATGTGCTTACCAAGCATCCGACGGAAGTATCCGAGTTCTTAACTTCTCATTATGATGAGGTTTCCTTCTTTCTTTTGAACTTCAACACTAATTAGTCTCTGTTTCTTTTTAGACTATGTATTTATGGTAATCATAGATTATCAAATATTTGTCGGAATATGGTAATATGGTTGGTTTTTTGAAGTATTTTCTGTTTACAAATATATACATATTTATGATATTACTATATTTTGTATACCGTATTTTATGTAAATAAATGATTCCGTTCTTTTAACATTATTGCAGTTCTTTGAGCAGTATGAAAAGCTCTTAACCTCTACTAACTATGTAACAAGAAGACAATCGTTGAAGGTCAGTTGCTCAACAGTTCTATATATTTTTCTTTTCAGTTCATGTGTTTGGTGTTAAAGTAAACAATTAAGACAACTAACGAATGTATGTTTTCGAATGGTAGCTTTTGTCAGAGTTCCTTTTGGAGCCTCCAAGCTCTCATATAATGAAAAAATATATTGCAGAAGTTCAGCACTTCAAAGTTATGATTACATTGCTGACGGTAATACATACATACAAATACATTTATACATACATGCATTTATTTTCATTGTCAATTTCTTCCATTGATAGGATACAAGTAAAAACATCCAGATCTCTGCGTTCCACATTTTTAAGGTACGAAAAATTTTATAATGCATTTCATCACTTACATCGGGATTAGACGAGTAGGCCCGCTTACGGCTGTGCGCATATAATGTATATATGTGTGGCCCTCGGGGGGCAAAAGTAAAGTTGCACTAATTTTAACGTTATTTTACTAATTTTGTGATAATAACGTTAAAAATGACGGACGGTTAATCATGCATAAGGTGGTGGCGTTGATAGCCAAAAGACAAGAGGGTACATGCATCAGTCGGGTTTGCCCCGATTGCTAATTGTTATGTGACTTATGTCTAAGGCTTGATACAAAAGTAACAAAACCACTATTGAGCTGGGGGTCTCACTGGAAGTAGCCTCTCTATTCCCACGAGGTAGAGGTAAGGCTGTCTACATCTTACCCTCCACAGACCCTACCTTAGCTTTTGCTATTGGTGGGATTAATTGAGTATGATGATGATGACATCGGGATTAGACGAGTATGATTCGTATGTGTTCATTTCTGTTGGTTTATAATCTTCTATGATCTATCTGCAGATATTTGTGGCTAACCCAAATAATCCTCGAGAAATAAAAGTTATATTAGCCAAGAACCATGCAAGATTGCTAGAATTGCTAAACAATCTATCTGCTGGAAAAGGTACATTTGCTTAATGTATAGCTACTATTTTTATTAATGTTTTGTGTGTCAAATATGCTAACATAAGGCAATAGTCTTTAAATTTTTAAACTTGCATTACAATCTTGAAATCACTTTTTATTATTTAATGTTGTCACTGTTAACTCATTTTGTTCGTTTTATCCATCAACAGGTTAACTCATTTTAAATCTCCTTTTTTGTAGGAAGCTTATTGAATCGCAAGACCTTTTATACATCTGACTATATGAGGGAGCTGCTGAAAATTAGAATGGTTGTGGAAGGAATGCATCAAATCCAAACAACTACTCCACTACACCATTTTTCGTCGGTCTAATGGATTTTTTTTTCCAGGTTGCGGGTTCACCCAATTATGCTCAAACTGATTCTACCCATCCATAGGTGAATTAGCAGGTTCATGTAAGAACTCTTAAGGGTTAGTGATTTTTAATTTTTTTATTTGTTTAGGTGCCTTTATATGGGGTCAGGTTGTTTCTTGCAAGAACCGGTGGCGAGGAAAGCTACTCTTATGAGCAGTAAGGTGAACCATTTATGTAGTTTATTCTCAAGATAGTTGAATGGCATACTTGTGATGTATTTGATCTATGCTTTAGTACTCCATTTGTATGTTTCGACTTAGCTATAAGGGTGATTCAGACTAAGTGACAAAAGTTCTTTACTTTTAAGTCAAATATGAATTTTAGGCGAAGATGACTTTGCTTGTATACTATCTAGGATTGATCATTTGTGAACTTGAAAAGGAAGAAATTGAATCTGAAATTGCTAAGGAGGATTAAGAGGAAGAAGGTGAAGAGAAAGAAAAGGATGATGTTAAAGTTCAAAGAGTCGCCAAATATACATGTATCTAAAGGTCAGTCTGCTGTTAACATATATTTCATCAAGATTCTATGCTTCTAACAATTTGTGGCAAATCACTATGTCTTTAATATCTAACATTTCTATTATTATCTTCAAGTTTAATGACTTTTTGCCGATGTAAGTTTTAAAAAAGTGCATTTCAGGCGTGCCTAAGCGCCCTCAATCAAGAGGTTCATCACCTGACTGCTTGAGGTGATCACTCCATGAGGCGTGTTTAGATATCCAAGAGGCACACGCCTTGGCACCCTCAAGCGAGAGGTCCGTTGCACGGCTACTTCATGCGACTCAATGAGGCGTGTTTAGATATCCAAGAGGCACACGCCTCGGCGTCCTAATATAACTACTCCTGGTGTGAGTATAATAGTTGCTAAATCTTATGATGAATATGGTTCTGTTTTGTGCAGATATGTGTTTGTATCTATGATCTATGTTGAATTTTTTTGTAATATTTGATGTTAAACATTTAGGGTTATTGTAGTAATGTGAATAGGTAGTGTTCACATAACATCTTTTGCAGAAAAATGGGTAGTTCGCAAAAACAAAGCATATTCTTGCATACCCTTCTATGATCTGTTATAAAGACGCTAACATGATGAATCTTTACGGTCTCAGGTGGCAGAAAGGGCACTGTTTTTTATGGAACAACGACCAAATCTTCAATCTAATCGGTCACAACCGACAAGTGATCTTACCCATCATCTTTCCAGCACTTGAAACCAATGTGCAAAATCACTGGAACCAGTCAGTTCTTAACTTAACGCTCAATATGCGAAATGTGTTCACAGAGATGGATAACATGTTGTTTCTAGCCTGCCATGCTCATTTCTTGGAAGAACAAGAGAAACAGAGTTCCGCAACAGAGAAGAGGAAGGAGGCGTGGGCCCACCTTGAGAACGCTGCAAGTCTTAGACCGATAACCGGGAATACTACAGCAGTTCTGGTAATGATGCCACAACAAAGTTAACTTATTTTTAAGTATGCAACTTTTTTTTTTGTAAGTGGCAGCTGTTGTAACTTTTTTTTTGACTCACTGTTGTATAATGAAAAATCTGTACTTATGGAGTTATGGAAATTAAATTAACACCCTTTGCCCTTTTCCTTTTGATGATAAACACTACAATTTTCTTTTGGATGGCTGCAAATAAGGCTAAAATAAAAAGTAAATTTAATTCTCTTTTTTCTTACATTCACACAAGCACCCCTTGAATGGTGCATCAAATGTTCTAGATAGATGAAAGTTGAAACTCTGGATGGAAGCTACAGACTTGATTTTTCGGTTTTTGGTTCAGTTTAGTATGTTTACTAAGTTAAGCCCGCTTATCTTTACATGATTAGTGTTAGTGACAGACGCCGGTTGAGGCCACTGGTTGAGTAAATTTGAGTTTTCGATAAAAGATGTTCGTATGGATGGGTGGTCATGTAATGATACGTATAAAGAGTTCAAAATTGAATCTTTTACTTGGCCTTGAATCAGAACATTTCATATACGTTATAATTCTCCAACTAGAAGCATGTTGGTGAACCGCGTGTACACGCGGGCAAAAATCTAGTGTATAATAAACTGAAATAAAATTTAATTTCTCAGAAAATGGTTATTTTTGTCTTTTTTACTATTTTTAGTCATTAAAACACTATTTAAACTCATTAAATATGTTTTAAATGCAAATAAAATGAGAAAATTATTTTCATTGATTTACATCAGAAAGTATTTATTTTCTATAAAAATAACATTTTTGGTTTGTGTCTTGTATTTTTAGTCTTATTTAGGTGTATATAGACATAATTAAACATTTATTTATTTATACTATTTAACATCCATTTTATAAATACTTTTCTTATAAAATAGAAATATTATTATGTTGGAAAGTCTTATCTATTATTTGTTGAGTCATTGTGTAACTCATAATTATTTATTTCAATATTTATGATTATTGTATTTATTTACAATAATTAGTTAAAGTAAATAATTAAATTATTTTGTCTTAATTATTCAAACATATTTTGATCTAAATATTCAGTTGGTAATAATTATATTACCTAAACCACATTTACAAACTTTGGTATATTATTTTTAATATACAACTTTTATATTAATTCGACTTATCATAAAAAACTCTAATTCCCCAAATCGACTTAGCAAACCCTAATGCCTTAAAACCCTAGATACTTTAGACTCTTAGACATTTCCTTATTAGTATTCTATTACTTTATAGGTTGAATTCCTCGGAATTTCCATTACTTAGCTCATGACCGCCTAAGTTGGATTTTGATCACTTTCGCAAAACTGTGAGTATATCTTTCCCCTTTTTACTATTTACTCTTGTGGGGTGACTCATGTACAATTATTACTAAACTTATGTGTATTATTTATAAAGCAATGTGCTCATTGATATGTTTTGTGTGAATTGTATGAACGATTTGTCAAAGTCATTAACCTTTGGGCCGCACCTAACAATGAGTAGTACTACGAATTATATCCCTTGGTTACTTACGTGAACGAGTTAAGTCCTTGGTCATTGTTATGGTTTTTCTTGAACGATGTGTGAACGATTATTGAATGATGTGAGGCTTGATTTTGACCCTTTTACATATTACATATATCAAAGCACATATATTGCGAAACACTTTTCTATTATATGTATTCAAACAGGGTATGCTCACCAATACATTTTTGTATTTACCAAATTATATTCGTACATGTTTCAGGTTCTTATGAGATCACTTCTAAGCTTTTGGAACTTAGGCTTAGATTGAGATTTACTGTATCTTAGTAGATTGCTAGTTTTAATTGTTGTACTTCTTTCAATGTAACAAACTATTCTATTTAATGTATGGAAATTTACATTTCTAGTCCATGAGCTATTGAACAATCGTCACTACGTGACACCTCGATGTTTCCGCCATCGGTTGGGGTGTTACAGTTGAATACCCGATTGAGCGGGGTTGCATATCCAACAAAGAATCCTTCTTCAGCTTTCGATGCGAACTTCTCAGATGGATTAAGCATTGTACACGGTGCTCCAAATGGTTCTAGATACTCTAAGTTCGGCTTTCGTCTGTTCAACAGCTCATAAGAAGTTTTACCAAACTTCTTCACTGTTAAAACACGATTGAGAGTATAACAAGCTGCGTAAATGGCTTCATTCCAGAACATTACTGGAAGGTTGGAATCCGCAAGCATTGTTCTAGCTGCTTCAATTAGAGTCCTGTTTTTACGTTCTACGACACCGTTCTGTTGTGGGGTATACGGAGCACTATATTCATGATTAATTCCTTTGTCTTCACAAAGAGCATCCATTTGTGCGTTCTTGAACTCCATCCCATTATCACTCCTAATTCTCTTGATCTTTAGACCATAGACATTTTCTAATCGAGTGAACAGAACTTTCAGATTGTTAAACGTGTCGCTCTTATGATGCAAGCACATAACCCACGAAAATTTGGAATAGTCATCGGTAACCACAAGACAGTACAATTCACCAGCATGACTTTTACGCTTGACTGGTCCAAATAGGTCCATGTGCAAACGCTCAAGTGGTAATTCAACCGAATTGACTTTCTTTGGTTTGTGGGATTGCTTGTGCTGCTTTCCATTCTTGCAACTCACACACTTGTCGTTCAAATGGAAATGTTTAACATTCACGCTTTCGACAAGTTCATTCTTCACCAGATGGTTCATTTTTCTAAGGTGAATGTGTCCCATCCTCCTATGCCACATTATAAATTCTTTTTCAGTAGCCTTGGAGAGGAAACACGTTACATGGCCTTGGGTTGTCATGGCTTTTGACATGTCGAGAATGTACAGATTGTTCACTCTCGGTGCTTTAAGCATTACCCACTCTTTTGGAAGTACGAAACCTGGCTTGAGAATGTAGCAAGATTTGTCATCAAAGAATACAGAGAACTGCTTATCACATATCTGACTGACACTGAGCAGATTATAGTCTATTTGTTTCACATACGATATCTTCTCAAAACTCACGATACCATTACTCACACTACCCTCCATAGTAATGTATCCTCCTTTGTTCCTAGCAAATGCTACGTATCCGCCATTGATATTTCTTATGTCAAACAGTAGCGATAAATCCCCTGTCATGTGACCAGAAGCTCCACTGTCAACAATCCAAAGACTGCTCACAGGGCCAGCTGAAGCTCCCTGCACATATCAAGTAAAAAGATTAGATTTTTTGGGGGACCCAAGCCTGCTTGGTCTTGGGTCTTTGAACATTCAGTTTCAAAGAATCTTTCTCACAAACAATTGAATTTGAATTGATCTTATTCTGATAAATTAAATCCTTTTCATTCACAGACTTCTCATGTGCTTTTGAAGTCGAAGCACCTTGAGATCCCTTTGGTGTCCAGAATTGTTCTGAACGTTTCAAGATCCGGATCTGAGATTTTGGGGTCTCAGTCGGTTTCTTTACTTCGTTTTTGAAGGAAACTTTCTTGGTTACCTTCTCTGATTTAACAGAGACAGGTCCAACTGTTAGTTTGACTGCAGGTTTTAAAGGTACCTTTTGCTTCTCAACAATTGTGTTCATCACCAGTTTCTTAAAAGGCTTTTCCATTGCGATTCGGTTACGACGATCATTTGTCATCTGACGAATATCCCTCTTTTGAAAATATCTGCTTTGGTTGTAAAACGGTGCTGGTTGAGGGACAAGTCGTCTTTGTGGATAACAATGAGTATCGACTGGACTTTGATACTTTTGCTTCACTTCAACCTCGTGCCTCTTGTGCCTCGTGTACGGGCAGTGACCAAGTAAATGCCCTCTCTCCCGCACTTAAAACACACACGGTACTCCTCAAAGTTGTTCTTGGCGTTCGACTTTGCATAAGTAGTGATAGGATATTGATCATCCACACACCTTCTTCTTAAACTCTCAGGAGCTGGGTCATTTGAGTAAGTCGGCTCAAGAAAACTATTCGCCTTCTCCCTCGGCTTAATAAACTTTGTGACACGAACCTTTGGTTCTTTTGGAACATCCAAATAAATTTTCTTTAAAACCTCTGGAGGTACATCATTTGTTCTCTCATGTTTTGGAAACCAAATGGTACTCTCCTGCCAACTTTTTCAATCTTGGAGTAATTGGGAAACTTAATTGGATAGTCCTCGTCAGAAATTATCTTATCGGATCCTTCCATCCGATAAAACACTTTGACGGGTTTGTCACTTTGTTCATTTTTCTCAACCTGCTTAAGTGACTGATTCCCTCGATGAGCATTGGCCATTGGATGAATAATCTGAGAAGGTGACACCGGTTCATTGGTGATAATTGATTTTCAGCAGGGATATCACACACTTTCTCAGATTTATCATCCCCAGAGTCAGAATCATCAGTTACAGCTATCACACCTTCATCATTTAGTCCCAAGATAGGTCTAACATCGGAATTAGGGTCTCCCACACTGGAAATGTTAGACTCATCATCCGATGTAGAGTCAGACTTAACTGAACTCTCCGGTGTTATTGAATGCAGAGTATGATTTTCAAACAACACTGGAGATGGGACGGCCTTGTAGTTTGCACTACTTGACTGTGAAGGTTCCTCAATAATGTGGTCAACAACATATGCAATATGTTTGTAGCTTTCAAGCTTCTTGTTGACTTTTTCAGCAAAGCACTTGATGGTGGCCATTTCAAGTATTGTTTCTTCCAGTTCATTGATATAATTGTTAATGGCCAGTTGTTTTAAAGATAATATTTTCTTAAGATCAGAAATGTCTTTCTTATATCCATCAAGTACCTTATTGAACTCAAAAGCTTCTTTTCGATAGGATTGACAGTTGATCTTAGAACTCTCAAGTTGAACCCTGAGTTGCTTATTATCCTCTGTCAATCTATCGCATGAACCACAATACTTACGCTGTTCATGTCTAAAGTAGATTCAGAACTTACCTGCTTTGGAGGCTCTGTCATCGCCATCAATGCTATCGATTCCGGTAAAAGCATCATCCACTATGCAAGATTTGCGAGTCATAAGAAAATCAGCTTCGGGTAGAAGTTGATCAATATCATCATCTAGTGAGTTAACACTAGCTTCAGAATCAGAATCACTCTCTGAGTCAGAATAAGCTGAATCACACTGTTCGGGAACATCAGTGATAGAGTCAAGAACCAATCCTGACTTCTCTTCAACACAAACATCAGTTTCTTCAACCAACTCCTTAATCTTCACCTCAGATATCTTCTCAGTCTCCAAATCATTTTCAACTGTCACCGGTTCCTCCAAATCTATCTTCTGGGCAACACACGCCACATTACCAGTAGTGATCTCCTTAACACCAAGTTGCATACCAGTCCAATCAAATCCCTCATCCTTCTGTATTACCAAAGCCTGGTTCTGGTTGTCTGGTTGGGTTTGGCTGTTTGGTGTAGAAACTGGAATTATTGTTCTGGTTTGATTGTGTGGTGTTTGGTTTTGGTTCTGGTTTTGTGTACTTGTTTGTCTAGTAGTATTGTTTGGTGAGGTGTTTTGGCGGTTTGGTAATTATTTTGTGGTTGGAAGTTAGAATTGTTTTGGCTTTGATAAGATACCTGGTTTTGAGATTGACGGTTCTGGTAATTAGTGTTAAAAGGATTCCTGTTCCCATGTTGTGCCGGCTGTGTGCATTCTCTTTTGAAGTGACCTTTCCCACCACAGTTAAAACATGTGACTTTGGCTTTGTTGAAGCCATATGTGGTGTTGGGAGATGTAGAAAGATCAGTTCTGCCCGTCTTCTCTATAAATTCAGTCGCTCGCCTCATGACACTAGCAAAAGCCCACTGGATGTCAATGAGCTCCATCTCTTCCTTGTCAATTTGAGCGTAGTCCTCACTGGTTAAGTTGTTGTTACCAATTTGACTAGCTACTAACCCATTATACGAAGCGACCATAGCAGAAACCAAGGCTACATGTTGCTGTGCAACTTCAACAGTGACGTTATTCAAGTTTGAGGTCTCCAACACAATTGAGCTTTGGTTTGGTTGACTTGGGTTCATTTGAATTTGGTTCATTTGAGAGATGTAGGGTTGTTGATGAGGTTGGTTCAAGTTAGCTGAATAGCATGCAGCTTGTTGCATAGGTGAAAATGGTGGGATGTAAGTAGTGGGGTAAGATGATGGTGTATAAGATGAAGTTTGAGCTAGATAGTTTATGGGTGTTTTGGTTGGTTTAACAATGCTTGAAACACAAGCTATGTGTGGAGCAACAGTATTACTAGAACTTGAACTAGTCAGAGATGAAGATTTACCACCATGATATAATTCTGGATTCTGAGGAACTTGTGCTCTTTTCGCTTTCCTTTTCTCCTCCATCTCTTTGTTCTCAAGCTTCTGGATGAATTCATTGATGGTCCAATATTGGTATGCATCTTTCTCCTTAAGGACCTCAATGTGTTGATTCCAGTATGGTGGTAGTGCATCAGCAAACTTATCCACCAGCTCAGACATGGGTATGTTGATCTCATAACTTGAAAGTTCAGTCAATAAATGGCAATACCTTGGAATCAACTCCTTCAGTGTCTCATTACCCATATAGCTAAAATTCTCGAACTCCTTTCTTAACTCCTCCATTCTAAGCTTCCTTGTTTTCTCATTCCCATCGTGACGATTCCTTAACATATCCCATAATTGCTTCGAAGTGGTGCACGACCCAAACTGATGTAAAAGATCAGTGTTAATGGCCTGGGACAGTTGTGAGAATGCCTTCTTTTCCACCGCAAACTTCTTCTTCTCATCCTCAGCTAGACTCTCTAATGGAATCGGCTCACAAGTGTTCTCCAAAAACGGAGCAACATACCCCTTAGCAATCATTTGCCAAGCTTCTATGCCTTCCATTCCCATTCCCTCTAAATGAATCTTGAACTTGGTCTTCCATTGGTTGTAATCCACCATTTCCATCAGCTTTGGTGGACGGCTCCCACTACCCGAAGATAAGTCATGAATAAGAGTCGAAATCGCATTGGTAGTCTGAGAGTGTACCGCCGCTGCTGCAACTCCCCAGTAATTAGCCATGGGTTGTTGTGGTGGTTGTGCAACTTGTTGTGGCATCGAACTAGTCATCGCCAAATAGTTGATTGGTTGTGATGATTGACTAGTCGTCTTCTGAGCTGCTACTGACCAAGGATCCATTGTTCCTTGCTGTTGTGGTGTTGTATTAGGTCGTGGTGTTGTTGGAAAGTTCCACATATTGTCTGCAAAGTATAAAACACGAAACGATTAGAAAAATTTTCAAACAGTTTGTACATTCGACCTTTTACAAGTGATCGTGGAGGCGAATGTGGAATTTAGTCCAGATTCGACCGTTTCTAAAGGCTCGAAGGTAGAATGTAACATGCTCTTCTCACTTTCGACCAAAACTATCCTCTTTCGACCTCTCGATTGGTCGAAGGTAAAACAGATGGTCGAAGGTAAAACAGATGATCGAATGAGCAACAACACACTAAAAATATATAGGTTCGACCGAATTAACCTCCACGTTCGACCTAAAAAGTCCTGATTCGACCTTAACACCACACTCTCGACCGTTTCTCCCTAGGTTCGACCCTTTCATTTTGAAAAACGGTTATACTTTGAAAATTAGTTATTTTGATCCAAAATTTTCAAATGTTGATGAAATTTGATGATCTTCTGCAGGTTTTGCTTCGGATTGGATTTGGAACAAGTTTAACAAAGAGAATTCTAGATTTTATCCATGAAAACTAGTTCAATTCAATCAATATGCATCAATTTCAAATGTTCAATGAAAACAGAAAAGTTTTGATCAAAATTAGGTCCAAATCAATACAAATATTATCAATTTGTAGTTGTTTGATCCTCATGGCTCTGATACCACTTTGTATGTGCAAGGAATAGATCATCAAACAAAGACTTATGATCAAACAAGTTCAATTCAGGTGCGGAATCCCTGAATTGATCACGAAATTCTAATATAATCAGCAAAACACACAATTCTCATTCAAAGCTTTCATTTCATTAATAATCAACTTGATAATTGTTACAAAATGATGTTTTCAATGATAGATTAACAATATCAGACTTAACAAAACCCTAGGGAGAGAACACACTCAGAGAGGGAAACAAAATGACCAAAAGTTAACATTAGAAAATGATTCAGCCCTTATATAGACCTGCACATTCGACCAATCAAGGTGGGCGAATCAACACACTATGTACACAAAATCTCCTTCGACCTCTTGAGCTCTCCTTTCGACCGTTCATATCTACATTCGACCAATAATATTCACCTTCGACCATCCGATAATGATGAAACATAATAAGATTTGCAATTCAATAGCATTAGTCGCACTTCGTGTATCTACAAAGGCCAAAGAATCACTTCTATTATATTGAAAGGGTACAAAACAAATAACGAGATGCATTGCTATTTAAAGAAAAGAAACACAACTGAAACACTAAACTACTTGCTGAAAAAGAGGATCTTCATCAACTTTATTCAAACTTAAAATCTAAACGTTGCTCAACTGAAAAGGCCTTCAAATATGCTCACGTGCATGCTGTCAAATTAAGTTGTCGGCAAAGCCATGCACGTGAATGAAATCACATGAATTAGTTTGAGTTATTATCAACAAGTAGTTTGCGTTTAGTGTCACAAGATTTTTTTTTGAATGGATGTGTCACAAACATAGGGTGAGCTGTAAAATACCAATAGTGATCGAAAACTCTGTTACTTTCATTGATCTATTTAACTATTAACCCTAATTTTAAAACTTAAGTTTTATAGGTGACTTTGAGGGATAACTTAGACCATATTTTGTTTAATTAAAAAAGTGAAATTGAAAAAGTGACTACCAAGTAGGCATGAGGCTCTCACTAACTATTTTTTCTTGTATCTTTGTATGTAATGGCTTAACTATTCGTTAATTATTAAAACATTGTTTAAGTTAAATGAGTTGGAATGTTCTCATTAGCTGTAAATATAAAAAGTTTGTAGGAGTCACACCAGTTAACCCCTGGCGACCCACCTCTTCGGCCTCCCTCTTTTACAAAACTCTTTTACAAACCGTCATGGTGTTTAGTGACCAATGTGGGGCACTACCTCATCTTCCCCTCAAACCACAAATTTACTCATCCCAACCCTCAAGTACCCTATGGCTTTATTTAAAGAAAACAATTAAAGCAAATTAAACAATTAAAAAAAACATAACTCAAACAAAAATAAACAAATTAAACACTTACACACCTCAATAAAAAAACATATTTTTTTTTCAGTCTAAACACATGTAATTTAAAGTCTTCAACCCAAGAACAAATAAATTATATTAACCCAAGCCCATTGAAATACAACCCAAACCCATTGAAATAAAGCCCATAGCCAATAGGTTTTGCACATCCTCTTGTTTCCCAAAATCTCTAGCCGATAACAACCATAACCATCGCCACCAGCCTCTTCTTTCCTCCTTTTCTATATTTCAACGGTCGTAAACACAACAATTCCAAACGGTCATGTGGAGTTTGTTGTTGCGGAAAGGGATACCAGATGGGGTTTGGAAATGGGAATCCGTAAGAAGGTGGCAGCGGTGCCACCATCGCGGCTTGCAAACCACATGCCACTCCCCGCAGGTGCCCCTTCCCCTAACCTGAAACGATCACTTTAATTAGTGTATGGATGGAAAAATTAAGATATGCAATTTACAAAGAGGTATAGATGCAAACTCACTATATTCACTACTAGAAAATGGTCATTTTGCTATAAAGTTTTTCTACGGAAAAAAATTGCGTTACAAATTTTGACAAAGTTGCTACCCATTTGTGACGACAAAAAAAACCTCTAAATTTTAAACAAATTTGCTCCACGATACGGACAAACACTTAGGAAATGCCGTTAGAAATACATCGCAAATTCCTCACACCATATTTTCAAGGAAATACGTTGAAAATTGCGTAAAATGTGTAGTAATTGGTTTCCAATGAGGGTTTTTCCAACATCAACATTTCGTTGCAAATGTGTAGTCATGCGTCTGGTTTTAGTAATAAAAAAAGATGTCATTTTTTCCGGTGCCAAAAACTTGATGGGTTAACTCCAAAACTTTGGTTTTAGGAAAAAGACTGATTTTTACTAAACCTTTAAACAAATTTTAAATTTATAAGTAAACGATAAATACTTAGAAACTAAAACCAATACATAGGCAGAGAACCTGACGTGTATAGTATAAGTTTCTAGGGTAAATACCGAGTATCGTATTTCAAAGAACACACTTTCCCCTACTCAACCTTTAATCACATTAACTAATCGAATTTTAAAATGAAAATAAAACGGAAGGGTTCTGAAAGAAAAAATAGGTTTTGAAAAAGGTTTTGGTTTTAAAATAAAAAGATAAAATAGTAGAGATAGTAAACATGCATATCTCGGGGACCCTCCGTATAAATAGTCAATTTTATTAATAAAAGTAATAATAAGTTTAATTATCGGTGAGGAGGACAGGGTTGAATGGTCCTTTCAGAGTTGGGGGTGAGAAAAGAAAGATATAAGGGATAACGTTATGGCAACTCTATGGGTCACACATAGGGGAAGTGTACGTGTCCCCGTAAAGGTGTCTTCGGACTACTTGCCCGTAAGCCATCGTTCTCCTGTTGACAATGTGGTCAACCGACTCACACTGGCGTGCAACTTTTTGGAAAGTTTGAGTCCTGTTGTCAAGCACTTCCCTAACCACCGCCAAGCCACTCGTTTAAGATCTGGGTCCTCTGATTTATCTTCTTAAATTACTGTAGAGGCTTAACTTACGACAAGGAACATCGTGCACCTCATTTAGCTCTCGCTTTCCGGACCAAATGATCTCTCTTGCAGTCAACCCTAGCAACAGCGTATCCCCTATGTAGGTTAACAGCTTTGAACACCGGATGATCTCTCTTATAGTCAGCATGAGGGACATTGTATCCTCTAAGAAGATTAACGGCTTTGTACTAACGAGAACTAGATAAAATATTCTTGTTTTATTTATCTTACAAGTGAAAACTTAAATATGTATTGATCAGGTAAATATAAGTTTGATTTAGTGACTATTGACTTAACAAACCCAACCCATAACCTCCCGAAATGATTGAAATCCTTAACAAAGGTGGAACATAATCCTAAAATTGTGCAATCCGATGATCACTGGTGCACCCGTAGGGAATCCTCCCTTTGCCAAGAAAGGCACTCATACATCTGGTAAGAACCAGAAATGTGTCACTCAGATCTGGTCCACTTCAGAACCCATTGCTTAAAACCCGGTTTGGATATCAGAAGCCCGAAGGATCTATCTCACTACCGGTTTCCTTGCCTTGGATCAAGCTTGGGACTACCAGAAGCCGATTGAACCCCATGATAGTTTATTTTGTTATTTAAGTTAGGGTTGATTTTAGAAGTTTATTAAGTTAATCAATAATTGAACCTGTCACAAAGATAAATAAACAAGAATTAGTTTAGAATATATACACACCGAATAACTAAAAATAAACTACTAATAATAATAAAAGTCTACATATCAGAATAGGTACGGAGAATAATAGACGGATACAACCATAACCGGTGATCATCACAAGAACATGGGTGCTTCAGACTCATAGACAAGCCTTCCACCTCTGAAATCCTATGTATCTAATATGATCCTCACGACCCACGATATTTTATTGCATGTAACTACTCTACGATCCCATTCTCAGCCAAGATAATTAAGGTAGGACGAGGCCTAACCTTGGTAGGATGTTAGGATGGCCCTAAGGCCGTCCACAAGACTCCAAGATCTCTGGAAGAAGCTTGGAAGTCGGCCCAAGAAGGCACAAGACGGAATACCAAATAATTAAGTGAAGCTTGCTATTTATAGACCTGCCAGGGGGTGTGTAACACCCCAACCGATGGCGGAAACATCGAGGTGTCACGTAGTGACGATTGCTCAATAGCTCATGGTACTAAAGTTTAAATTTGAAATAGATTGTATTGAATAGTTTATTACATTGAAAGAAATTACAAGATACAAAATTCTAAAGCGAATACTAAAACTGAAATACAATGAACTCAACATGTAAGTAAAAATTCCAAAAGCTAAAAAGTCGTCTCATAAATAACCTGAAACATGTACGAAAATAATTTTGTCAATACAAAATGTATTGGTGAGCATACCCGTTTGATACATATAGTAAAGAAAATTTAGCAATTCATGTGTTATTTTGCAAAATGTAATAAGTGATATCTGGGTCAAATCAACCCTATGAAAAGAAAGCAGATATATATAGTATGCGCTAGTAGTAATGTAATACATAGCAATGACGAGGACTCTCAACAGAGTCACAAGGGTATATACCATAGTACTATTCATTGAAATGCTAGGCCGCAACGGTTAATGATTTGACAAGTCATAGATACACGAAATGACACAAGCAAACACACATAAGAATTGTTTTTTAGTAACAAGAAATAGAAACTTGATAATAGGTACATGAGTCACCCCAAAATAGTAAAACAGTAAAAAGGGGAAAAGATATACTCACAGTTATTGCGATGATAAACTTGTAAGGGGTAAACGAGAATCAGTGAATTATGATTGAATCTTAAACGTGTAGATCAATTTGACAAGAATTTCTAACGCCACGCCCTGAATTTAAGACAAACTAAATATAGTTTGTTCAAGATTAATTAATAAATTTTTTTTTGCTATAGAATTTGTCGTCAATGATTGCCCGGCAACGACTTTAGAAATTTTAATCAAATACTTTAATAGATTGAATAATTCCATAGTTGTATTATATTAAAGAAGTATATGACTCATTGATTTAACATAATCGTAAAAAAATTAGTAGAGATACATAACATTTTAATTGCTAACATTTGATTACTAACATTAGAAAACCATATCATTTGTATAATTCAACTTAGTATTTTATCGGAGGAAACAGAATGTGTGTTTTAGCTATATAATTCGATTTCAAGTTAACCGAAAAGAAACAAAAATTGCAACTTAAAATATTAAACATATGTTCATCTTAACGTTTTAAAATAATAAAGATAAAAAAAAAATCAAACTACTATATCGGTCATGTACGTAGTTCGTGTATTGCTTTATAAAAATTTTGATAATATATAACACTATAAAAAAAATACAAACAAACATAGAAAACAAAGTAAACCGAAGTTATCAGTGTCATTAAACGATGTTTTAGTTGCCGGGACAAATCAAGATTATAAAACCGTATTCGAAATCGTTAATAAGTAAGAAGCAAATGAGCAGACCAATACCTAGGTAGCCAACCGAAGCCAATCGTAGAGCCAGGAAAGTGCTAAGATACACTCACGCATTATGATGGCCAACGGTAAGCGATGCAGTGATGGTCAAGGCTAGCGAGTGGCGGTGCATCGAAGTTTACGGTTTAGGAATAGAACAGCGGTGGTGGCTGTTTAAACGTTACAGGTGGTGACTATTATTCTCCGTCGCAAAATAGGAACGGGGCGGTGCCGGTTGAAGGTTTAACATAGAAGAGAGGGAGAGGTGACGATGTTGTTTGGTGGTGGTCGCGTAGAAGGTTTGTCTGGCCATGCGTATTTTGTGTTGAAACTGAGCAGGAGGGTGTCTCCATTTATAAGGTTGTGGTGAATGATGCGATACACTCAATTCATGGAGCAAAATCTCGGGTCAAATTTCGGTTATATGATGGTCAAAATGTTTGAAAGAAAATTAGGAAAGTATTTACTAATATTAATCATGAAGCAAGAGGTGGTCTAAATTTATATTTTGATTTTGTCGGTTTCCCTACATAATTACTAATATTATTACTTTTCTTTTTGTTTCTATTATTTTAACAAGAGTTCAAAACTAAAAAAAAAGTGTCTTCATTGTAAGATAAAAATAATAGTATATATAAAAAAATGTAACACAAAATTAATAGCTTGGCTGTGATTGTTTAAGGATTAAACATAATAACCCGATATGTATTATATATATTAATTAAAGTTTTGAATTTTCGGATATTAAAATTCTACGGCAGACGTTACCTAGAATTATAGTTTAGGCGATTTCAGTTTTAGATAATTGCCAATTCAGGTCCCTAAAGTAGTATTAAAAATGCAGATGTTACAGGGTGCACAGCCGTGCCATATGGTGGTGCACGGGCGTGCACTGCCCCACGTACGTTACTGTTGCTGCAGATCTGTCTTGTCTTTATTTTATGTCGTGCACGGGTGTGCCAGGTGGTGTGAACGGGAGTGCAGGCCGACAAATTGAGTTTTCTTGTGTCCCAAGTTGGCTGCTTTGTGTTCTAATGTGCAGGGCCTTCGTTTAAGGGTGCATGGGCGTGCTGGGTCAGTCCCGGGTCAATTTTATCACTGTTTAGGCCCCCGAGAAGGACTTTGAACATGCTTCGGGTCTCGTATTCTCATGAATCTTCGTTTTTTAGCTGTTTTTGCCCGAAAAAATGTTCCTTTTCGGGTTGGAGCTCCAATTTCTTGAAAAATACAAATAGGAACGATTAAGTAGCTATAATTATCAATTTAAGCAAAATTTTATCCTATTTTGAGACTATTTATGCACGTTTTTATGTGAATTATATGACACATTATGTAGTAATTAGTAATTACAGAAAACAATAAATAATAAATCTGATATAACTATGGCCAAAATGAATGTAAACCGTTAAAAAACCTGGAACATAATTAAAGAATGAAACCAAATATAATCAAACCAAACACAAACGAAAGTAATAAGAAAAATCACCAAATACATGCATCAAACTCTTCCCAACTACAAACCAATTCTAACAACCAAACACAAATTGTAACATCAATTAATCAGAAGAAACAAACAATAGAAAAATGCATTCTGATGTATAAACATCAAATTAAAATCCTATGAGGCCATGGCTAACATCAGTAAGAACTACAATTATTACGTGGTAGTTGTTGTGAAAAATTCAAAATATTTAGCAACGAAAGTGGAATTGAAGCCCTAATCATATGGAGAAGATAAAGTTGCCTATTATATTTGGATTACTTTCGGTAGGGTATATACAGTATGCCGGTTAAGGATGTAGAAATCAAGATGCTGAAGACACGTGGAACCATAGGGAAAATAGAATATGAAAGATGGAAGATGAAGGAAATAGAAATGTCTACATAAGGTTGACCTATAAGCACGGAGATTTTTAAAGGTAAGTGATGGTGTTTGAAGGAAACTAACCACATAATATAGCTATAGTGAGAGAGAATGAAGTTTCAAATTGTATTCTTATAAAATTATGGGCTAGGTTGGCCCAATATATTTAGTAATTGGTGATCGGAAAATGCTAGTTTAGCCTAAATTCATTGGTTACCAATTTACCATAGCTAGATGCTATGAGCAAAAGAGCTTGTGAATGTATTTTCTAAGTTTTTTTGATTCTCGAACATTTTTGGAAAATAGGTTTAACCTAGCCACGTCATCATTTTCTTTTAACAAATTTTAATTAATTTATTATTTAAAAGTTATATTTTTATTTGGGATATCTGTATTTAAATATTAAAACCCATATATCTCCAAAGAAGTTGAGAGTCGGTTTGGTCCTTGAAGAAACAACGAGTATGACTAGATGGTACTTACCTCATAGGAGGTACGTGGGTTGATTAACTTGTGTTGCTGCAGGATATAATCCTTTGCTCCACACATTGCTTGGATCCAAAACCTGTAAGAAGAACCCGTAGGGTGTATGAAAGGAGGCGACCGCCTAGAGTCACAAAGACTCGTGATAGCAGAAACAAAAATGGTGTTTGGCCCGGTAGGTTGTAAGTGTATGATTCGGAGAGTGAAGTCCTTGACACAGGAGGTGTAAGCTCCTTTATATAGGGAGTGCACAGACCGATTACCATTTACCCATAACCTCGACCATGAGCTTGAGCCCGGGTTATGGGCTTGTCTGGCTTTCGGCCCAATTAGTTAGCAATGGACTAAAAAAATTACAATTGAACTAAATGTAATAAATGTAGGAGAGAGAGAGAGAGAAAAATGCACCGCCCTACCATTGGTCCACGTGGCGCGTTGCTAGTGGCTGTAGGTGGATCTTCTCTGCCTGCGTCAAACTGTGTCAGGCGGCATCAGTTTGTGTCAGTCTGCTCCTTCTAGAAGATCGTCTGAGGTGACGCCTGACACAAAGGGGAACAGTGCAGCAAGTGGGGATAGAGGGGGTTGCACCTTCCCTGCTGGCGCGCAGAATTGGCGGGACAGCCCTGACACGTGTCAGGTTGCGATTGGTCCGCGACAAGCCATCGCTGAGTTGGGCGATGGGTCTTGCGCAGATGGATTGCGCTCCATGTGTGGCCATGCAGGTCTTGGGCTCCGCGAAGGTCTGTTGTCTTCAAATACTTAGCCTTATGAACGGCTTTGGTGATTCTAATCGCAGAGGTCCTGAGAGTCAACAAAGTTATGGGGTAGGCTCTGTTTTTACGCTAGAAATTGGGACCATATCCCTTCAGTCCTGATTGCATGCACTACTAAATAAAATATAAAGTAAACGACAAACAAAACAATCTAAAAAGTTCGTTAATTTTACCTTTGTCATCATGCTTCTGATTAATTTGAAACAAAGGTTGGGCCAACATGAATAAAAGAGAATTATATATCTTTAATTGTTGCTTATTGGAGCTTTTCATCGAGCAGATCACATGCATAGGTTTCACAATTTGGTACCTTTCTATGGTTTTATGTTCACTCACTTTCATTCATCTACCTGCCACTTTAGAACCCCTTTATTAAATATTTTGAATTCCATTATAACTACCTAGGAACCCTTCTCTTTTAAAGCTTTTCATCACATCACTATATTAATTTTCTTTTCGGATATAGGGAAGATTTATTTCATTAATTATCCTTTCGGATAGAGGTAAGATTTATTTTCATATTATTATCTCCACACCGTGTGTTTTTAGTATAGATTTTACTAGGTGCGTTTTTTTTTGTCAGTTAAAAAATGATGCAAGACCCAATTGGAATCCCGGCTTGTTTCTCTGCTGGAGACAAGCCGGAAGACTCCACAACCATAACCAAATCCGGCCAGAGCGTTTTCATGTCGGTTTACAAGACCAACATCGCGGATCAATGCCGATTGATCACCGTCACATGGTGCAAAAACGTGCTACTTCACGGCCTATCCGTCTCCATCCAAGGCCTAGAAACCGATTACGCATGCAAAGTCGAGCTAAAGCCATGGAACTTTTGGCGAAAACAAGGGTCGAAAAGCTTCCTAGTCGATGGAACCCCTCTAGACATTTTCTGGGACCTCAAATCCGCCAAATTCAATGGCGAAACTGAGCCGATATCCGAGTATTACGTGGCTGTAGTCTCTGGAGAAGAAGTTGTGCTAGTTCTTGGTGATATGAAGAAAGATGCCTATCGAAAAACGGGTTGTAGACCCTCGTTAATCGACCCGGTTTTAGTGTCAAGAACCGAACATATTTTTGGGAAAAAAAAGTTTCAAACTAGAGTTAAGTTCAATGAAAAGGGGGGCTTTCATGAGGTTTCAATAGAGTGCATGTGCATGAACAAAAACAATGGTGATTTAGAGATGGACATAAGGATTGATGGTGATTTGATGATTCATGTGACACATCTTCAATGGAAGTTTAGAGGCAATGAATTGATACATTTTAACAAAGCAACTATTGAGGTTTATTGGGATGTTCATGATTGGCTCTTTAGTCCTGGTTTAAGGCATGCTTTGTTCATCATTAAGCCGTCGTCTCCGGCCGCTTCGCGGCCTCAGGTGCTGCCGGGTTCATCATCTCCGGCAGGCATTTGTTCGTATGAGTTTTGCCTCTTTCTCTATGCTTGGAAGGTTGAGTAGTAGAAAATCTTTATTTTATTTATTTATTTTTTGTGTTTTAAAAAGCTCAGAAAGAGAAATATATATTTTGGTGCTACTTCTTATTGAAGACCATATTTGATTTTCATATTTAATGGTTATATTTTTGTTTACCATCGGTAATTAATTAGAAAACGTATAATTTTTTTACAAAGGCGGGGGTTGGGTTTATATATTTTTATGAAATTTTAAGAAGAGTACAATATAGTATTTTATGTTAACTTAATAGATTTTAAGGTAAAGTATATTGGTGTATCCGCATTGAAGTTGGTATATGTAATTTCCGGGAAAAAAAGCAACAATTTTATAGTCTCACCCAACTACATATTTAGTGTCATTTGTATTAGTAAGTTTAATTAGTATGTAATGGTTATTAGTTTTTACAAATATCTTTACTTTCATTTATAAGTTTACAGTTTCTCAATAAGGTCTCAAATGTATATTAAACTCTAAATTTCTAATTCATCCACCATGATATATTCTAGCTTTAATTTTAATTGGCATTTGTTGATAATTCATGCACCCTGCTTAAATATCAACATCAATAGTTTTTTTTACTAAATATTGTTTTGAAAAATGATACTATAATTAGCTTTTAGAAAAGTAGAAGTTTTCTCTGTAAAACTTTATTAACTAAAGAAACATAACTAGATTGAAATTGTAAGTAAAAACCATGAAAAATATGGTTTTTAATACCTTTGGCTCCTTGGTATAGGAAACTATCCATTTCCTGACAAATGTCTAACGGGTTATTCATAGTAATATTTCGACTCCAGGTGGCCTGGGGTTTGTGTTTAGTGGATTAGGGTTTGCGATTCAGAAAGGTTCGGCGGCCCAGCTTGTTGCCCGTCTGCCTGTTTTAATGTAATTTGACGGTCATGAAATGAAAAATCTCATTACTAGGACACTGTATATGACGTTCTAAAAACACAAAGACTTGAAGCACGTAAAGAGATTATTCTTCTAATGACTTCTACATCTTTTATAGAGTTTAATCATATATTGCAAACTAGAATTTCATGATATGCCAATGATTCATAAAATTTTAGGGTTTACTTATACTAGGGTTGTAAACGACCAAACGAATACGAACAAGGCCTTGTTCGTGTTCGTTTGTTAAGGAATTAACGTGTTCGCGAACTGTTCACGAACACTTACCGAACGAGATTTTTTGTTCGTGTTCGTTTGTTAAGAAAATAACGTGTTCACGAACTGTTCATGAACACTTACCGAACGAGATTTTTGTTCGTGTTCACTTGTATTTATTTGCTAAATTTAGGTGTAAAAAAAATGAACACAAACAAACACAAATGAATGTAAACGAACACAGATAGGCATTGTGAACAAAATCGAGGACAAATTAACACAGTAAATTATGAAAATTCGCATTTTTCATCGCTAACATTGTCCGCCTAGAATATACTAATCCAATTACTCAAATATATGTGACATAATCTTGATCACATAATGTTTCATAAAAACACAGAGGTATCATATTAAACTTGAACTCCTCGTTTAATCCATCAAAAATAACATTTAGTTAAAATAGTTAAAGTAACATTAACATGTGATACACTAATATATGTTAAATAATCTACCACTGGTAAATTTGAAATACTTAAATTAAATATAAAAAATTAAAAACCCTAATGAACTATCGAACAAAAACAAACATACACGAACATGTTACCGAACGTTCACGAACATAAACGAACGAACACGGCTTCTGTTCATGTTCGTTTGTTTAGCTAAACAAACGGAATTTTTTGTTTGTGTTCGTTCATTTATTAAACGAACGAACACAAACGAACTTTCCGCCGAACAGTTCACAAACTATTCACCAAACGTTTGGTTTGTTTACAGCCCTAACTTATACACCGTAAGTATTTGTAACATTTTGTTTATTTATTGCACTTTCACTTATCTAGCTACTTTATCTTCATTAATCAAGATACGTAAAATCTGCACGTATTTATAATATTATCTTACAATGAAGAGTGTAGCATGAATATATCCGCATAAATATAATTCTCGTGTTTTTGCATTCATCTTTACGGTTATATATTAATCATTCAAATAATTTATTATTGCATAAATGGGCCAATATCAAGATTGGTGCACATGGAGAGGAGGTAGAAACAGGACCCTATTGGGTAAAATTTTGACAGCACAGACTGGATCACATTTTTGGTCAATAATTTCATCACTTTGAGGGTTTTTTCTTGGTTGTATGTTTGTGGATCTGATCTTGATATACGAGCCACCACCTCCCCCACCTCAAAACACACATGATGCTTGTGATTTTAGTTGTATATATAAAGAAAATGTATCTAGCAACATCGAAGATAAGATAAATGTATTGTATTTAATTAAACTAGGTTCTTTATCTAGCCGCGCGTTGCGGCGGCGGCAATTCGATTTACAAAATAAGGAATCATGCAATGTTTCTAATCCGAAAATATACATTTAAACAAAAGCTCACATGGGAATAAGATTAGTTGTTCGTTAAATGACAATTAGAATGTATATTTTTTAATGACTAATATAAGGCATGTTTGCCTAAACTTGTTTTAATCATCAGCCGACTTCAATTGTCAAGATTCCCAAAGTCCCGCATCTTAACTGTTTTAATAACACATTTGCAACATGTTAGTTATTTGGATTAATAATAATGCATAACAGAACTTACTTTGACCACTGTTTATGCATAAACAGTTAGTTATTTGGATTAATAATAATGCATAACAGAACTTTCTTTGGTACATACATACATTCAATGTACAAAGTTAAAGATAATAATCTGTCAAACAAAGGGCACAAATGGTAGTAGTATTCTTTCATCTGTTCCTGTTCTGTGTTACTGCAGGGCTCATTCATGTTCATGCACAGATTCAAACAGGTTAGCATTATATCCAACTTATGACACGTAGCGAAAACGAAATCATAACCAACATGCCCATCAGTGCTAACTCTATTTTTGATTAAAAAGTAAACATACTTATTGTGCCTTGAAAAACGTCTTGTCTCTTGTTGGACTGACAAGCTAATCGTGATAGCCATAAGGTTTTGTTAATCCTCGTGTCGTTAATGCCCTCCTCTATAAAGATTAATCTTGCATAATTGTTAGCTTCTTTCCTAGCTACATATGAACCATAGAAGTAAGTATATAAACTAATTAAAACCGAAATTGATTTATATAGCCTAATAAGGTAAATAAATCTAATAACATACACAGACACACACACAAATAACAAAAGAAAAACAATGGCATACTCTGTTCAATGAAAATGAATAACTATCGCATACGGCATATCACATGCAACTTATATATTACAAATTCCATTACATAAAAGCCATGCAAAATGTAGGTAACTTACATTATGCAAGCAAAAACAATTCGTTAAACAAAGTCGCAAACAAAACAACTAAAAAAAACCGTAGCATGAGCCTCCAAATTCATATTGCCACAACATTAACCATGATAGAGTCACAAGACATATGCATCATATGTTTGAGTAGACCATGATCAAAACGGCTTTTCACTTGAAAAATATCCAGCAACTTGGTCAACATTTACGATTTACAGTTTAAAATTTTACATGATTAAGTCGTCAACATCTTCACTTACAAAGAACTAAGATAAAAATCTGCTAGCCGAAACTTCAAAAACTTATTCTCACCACATACCTGCCAACTGCACATTTTGCTAATGTTTGTCTGTTAGAATATTAAGATCTTTAAACAACGGGCTGTCAACCCCCACACCCATTGCATTCAGTCAGTTGTCTACATATATAAGAGCACCTGTAATGGCTGAAGCTAATGGTGATGTCAGGAATGTTGTTGTGTTTCCCACCTCATCTGTTCATTTATTTCTTACACTTCAGCACATTGTAATTTTATAAGTTGTTGATGGGCCAAAACAGACATCTTGGTTAAGGTCAAAACGGGTCAGATTGGGTTGGGTTGGTTGACCTAAAGGCTTAAACACTTTCAGTATTAATTTATTTCTCAAACCTCGGCAAATTATATTTTGTGTTGGTTGGTTAATGGATAAATAGAGATACTTTCGGGTCAGGTTGGGTTGGTTCATGGTTAACCCGAAACATTTTCACCTTGCTTTTATTTTGTTTTCTAAAAGAAGTTAGTGTCAGATCTGAGTACGAAGTTAAAGTATTTCAATAATAATCTGAAATTCTGAATAGATTTAGAAGGTATCATTGATGAAAATACATCTTGAATGATTTTCGGCCCATTCGGCACGTTTCCTTTTTAGCATTTTTTAATACTTTTACCATTTGAAACGTTAGAAATAACATATAACCCAAATCGACCCATTCATAAGAAAATGGCCAAAGATTGCCACCCATTTTCAAATAAATTACCTGGAGCTAGTTCTTTCTATAGAGGGGCATTTGCAAAAGAGTAGTCAATCATTGTATCTATGAATCCAATTGCTTTAGCAGCACGGCTTCCCAATGGACCTGAAAGTTTTTCAACTCTGGGTATGATTCAATGTGATACAGTGCAGGAAAATAATGTGCACTTGCAAGAACACATTGATGATTAAAATAGATAAAAGAAAGTGATAAAATCACCTGCAGATATAGTGTTGACCACTTGACCCTAATTTTATGTTTTCTTCCTGCTTCGAAAGCAAGAACCTAAACAATAATGAAATAGGTGGGTGTTACGCATATAATCAGTAATGATTTGATATTGTAAAATATATGAAGATGATAAAAGAGCTCACTTTTGTGTCACTCTCAAGTGTGGCTTTTGCAGAACTCATGCCCCCACCGTACCCGGGAATTATCCTTTCAGAAGCAATATATGTAAGGGATATTGAGGAACCACCTATGGAAGACCCGGTGATTGCCAACTATATAGGTCGTCTAGCCTGCAACCACGGTGCTAAAAACCCCCTCCACCCTGCAAACAGCCTACTGGGCTAAAAAATTCCCCCACAGTTGATGAAATACTCTCGTTTAGTGCCTCTGCAAAAGCCTTGCAAAAGAAAAATGAATCCAAAACCTGTTTGCTTTCATTTTCACCTATAAAGCACAAAATTTTTTGTGATCAAGGCTGCAATTTCATGACTCTAATCAGCGAATTCAACCGGTTAAAGCAAATTCCTAAAACCATACTTTCATACATGTTTGAAATGTAATAACAACAAAAAAAATTACCTGCTTTGATTAACATCCGAGAGTCCAAAACATTTACCAGAATGAGTTTTGGGCGTCACTGTTGTGTTCGCCGCCACCGTTCAAGGTTGTGGACGTCATCGTACTGCTGTTAGGGTTGGTGGCGAAACCACCGTTCAAGCACGTGGAAGTCAGGCATACGATACCACTCTAATAATGACTAAAATTTTCAGACCCTGCCATAAATACACCCAAGTAACTGTAGTAGCTACTCAGAAAAATGAAAAATTGAAATAAACAGTTTCATAGGTACACCCAAGTAACGTGGTTGGATATGGATTTGAAGGACAGCTTTAACCTCTGCATCTGTTCATAAAAAAATGTATTGAGAAAAGTTAAAACACAATAAAATACCCTTTTGATATCTCATAATAATTATGAAGTATATTTGAATATAATGGCATGTTCAATAAAATACAATTTCATTCAATAAGATTTAACAACTATGGAGTGAATTGAAACCCATAATTGGCTACAAAATACAATATAAAACTTCCACAATTAAAAACAACGAACTAATTCAATACCTTATAAATGATTACCAAATGATGCATCAATTATCCCATTCCTCAGCATGTACTTTTTCACCAATCCCATGCTCAAATAGCCCTGTAGCAGCTCGTAGACCTGCACCTTCTACTCCAACCGCAACCGCGTTGTACTTATGATCAACTATTGTATACGCTGATCCTCCGACTTTCTATTTATGCTTATCCAAAAAGACACTGATCAAAGTCAAACCACACACACATTGACACATGCATTTCAAACAAAGCAAATCTAAACATTAAACAATATGGCATAGCAACAAATGTATAAATATATCAACAAAATTAAGAAAAAACTAAATGATTTATGAACAATCAGGCCTAAAAATGATAAAATAACCTAATCAATAAAATAAACCCCAACATACTACTGTAAATATAAAAAAATGCACCTACACCTCTCGGACAATTTCAGCCACCGCTGACCCACACTTGTATCCACTTCATAATATGAGTGCTAGTGTGCTACGGAACAAAACCTAAAAAGAATTTATCAAAGATTCATATATAAATTGTTCATTTGTAAAACTAATTAGGTTTCCAGGATTACCTAATTGATCTTAGGTTTAACTTTAGCGTCACCCTTAGCCTTGAAGGATAATACTCCACTTATAGTGACTTCGAATGAAACCTAAAACAAACAAAAAATAGAATACATGTTAGGTATCAAATAGTAGAGGGACCAAAGTTGTAATTGTCCAATAGTTTAGGGTTATCTTTGTAATATTTTCATATACATAAACATGAATCATGAATAAGAAATGGCAGCTAATGATTTGAGATTAATCTCCTTCTCTCTCTGGATTCTTCTTCTTCTTCAATTCTTAGCTCTTAATCTCTTGATTACCAATTTGTGTCGTAACAATACACACAACAAATGAAAACAAAAACTCAGATCTGTTATATAAAATTTAAAACTTAAATTATAAGAGACTACAAAAACGAAAAAAAGAAAACAAAACTTACCGTCCTATGCCACGCCAAGCTACGGATTATCTCTAATCTTCACACCAATTTGAAACAAAAAGCAAAACCAAATAAAGAACCGATCGATTGTGGCGCTGCGGGCAAGTTGGTGGTATGGAATCGACGGTGGAATTAGCGCCGGTGGTATGGAGGGTTACAGGTAGATGAGACTGGAAGAGAAATGGAGAAAATCTAGGTTTGACACGTTATTAACCATCCTTATCATTAGCTGTTGCCACGCGTTAAAACAAAAAAAGAACATGTGTAGAGCCAGCCACGTGTAAAAGAGAAAATAAAAAAAAGCAAACCAAAACCACTAAAGCAGGACTCGAACCTAAGTTGTTATGGACAATAAGTAGCAACCAAACCATCACACCAGCAGATCATATTGGAAATTGATTCAACACAATAGGTATTTAACATAACAAAAAAATAAAAAAAAATAATAAAAACACTGTTCAAATCCTTTGGTTTATTAATATAGTATAATGATGTTCATTCCCCTTAATATCTCTATGATTTGCTTAATGTGAAATTTGAGCTTAAATAAGATGTATGTCTTTATTTTGAAGAGCAAACATGGAGACTATCATGTATATTTTTTAATGGTAAAAGTTTGATATATTATGATAGTATAAAAACTAAGGGTCTTTTGTACGAGGTGAGTGGTGGGTGACGGTGGCGGTGGGTGGGTGGTGTGCAAGGGCGGCGGTGGGTGGGTAGTGGATGACGACGACGGCAGGGGATGGGTGGTGGTGGTAAGGGCAGGTAAAGATAGTGTGTGGTGGCAGTGACGATCGGTGGTGACAGTGGTTGTGACGACGACGGTAGTGGTAGTGGTAGGTGGCAGTGGTGGTGGGAGGCGATGTTAGTGGTCGACAGTGATGGGTGGTGGTGGCAGGGGCGATGGGTGGTGGCGATGACGATGGTTGGCAATGGTAGCAACGGTGGTCTGCGGTTGTGGTTGGTGGGGGCAACAACGGTGGATGGTGATGACGGTGGTAGGGGTGGGCGGTGACCGAAAATTTTATATGTATTGGGTTTGACCTGCTAGATTTTACTGAAATTAAGTTTAAGATCTGCTATTGATTTAACATTAATGAACACAAACGGATAAGTTTAATACATCACAATTAATCCGAAAACACATCTAAATTAGGGTTCATGCATACTATCAATAAGCATTTTTTTATATATACAATTAGTAAGTGATCGTTATGATAAGTGTTATTGGAAAACTCATTTTGTATTACTTATTAAAAAAAACTTTATTACTAATTGGTTATCTATACTACATTATAAAGGGGGAGACATGGACAAATATGTATAAATTATCAAAGTTAAGATGACATTTGAAAAGACACATGTTAAAACATAGTGTGCACATTTCTATTCTTTTTGCGTAACTTGCGGCAAAATACCTAAGTATCATAATGTTGTATTGCAACCCATTTGGGGATCCCGCTACAACGCGCGGATAAACCCACTAGTATGTATACAAGTAGTTAGAAAGCCCATTTCATGTTTATATTTATATAAATGCAACTACTTATGTAATTACTAAAATTTAAACAAACATAAACGAACACTCATGAACAGAAAGTTTGTTCATGTTTGTTCATTTAATTAATAAAAAAACATTGTTCATGTTTATTCATTTATTAAATAAATAAATTTCACGTCGAATAAGTTCATGAATGTTAGGTTCATTTACAGGTCTAATTGTGGGGGAAAAGAAAAGTGGAAGAGACTACACAACCTTTTTACCTTGAAGGAAAAGACTAGCCCATTCCTATGTTTATTTTGGCGAAAAAGCTTGGTCAGTGATTATATTGTTTTTTTATTTTTATTTTTTGAATTTTAATAAATATTCGATTAGTGAAAAGAGATATGTTTGTTGTATTTGTTTTTTTGGTTGGCCAGACACATATAGGTATAGGTGTTCAAAACCAGGTATCTGAAAATTCGGATATCATCCGAATTTCAAATATCTTAAATTTTCAGAAACATAGTTTCACTATCTGAATCCACATTCGAAATTTTCAGAAACCTAATTTCAGATACACTTACAACATAGGAGTTGTTTGGTGACTTCTTAATAATTCCATTTAAAGCCTACACTGAATCAGTCTGCATTAGGTGTGTTTAATTTACTGATAGGACACCTTTAAATCAGTCAGTAAACATCTTACTCGTTAAGTTTCAAAATGATGCTATGAAACCATTCACATGTGTTAATAACCCTCATCCGGCCCCTCACGCATCACCTCCTCGACCTACTGCCATCTCCTCCATCACCAACTAGTCAGACAAAGTCAAGTCAGGTATCTTAAGTTGTGGTCTACTCGAATTTTACAATCATATTTGTTAGAAGTATTAAACCAAAAGATATTATTTATCTTATCTTATATAATTATATAATGTATGTATGTTTGTTACATTATAGTAGGAATAGGTGACACTAATCTAGGACCGTATATTATGATTACTTAAGTTTAGTAGATAAGATTTGTGTAGCCTAATATGGATAGTCATATAAGGCGCGCTTCATAGGTATTGTTTCATCAAAATGGACAGTTATACCCCGGTAGTTTTGGACGGTTATTTTCCCTCTAACTTAACCAACATTACCCGACATTAACCACCATATTAACTGCAATATCATAATGTATATATAGGACCATCTATTTTTCGTTCAAAGTTAACAAGACATTAATCATATTTCGATTAGTGTCCGTCGTTTATTGTGTGTGTGTATCGGAAAGACATAAACCAAAATAGATTCATTTGCAATCTATTCTTCAGCGTAATAGTGTGTGTATAATCAAGACATTAAACAAACAAATTGTTTCTGTCCATATCCGAGAGAGATAGAGTATTCATGGAATTCAAGATCATTTCATTTGATCTTATTGTGCGTGTATTAAATGTATCAAGTATATTAGTGTGTTTTGTGTGAATTATTTCGATCAAGGAATAAACATTGGTATTAGAGCAAGGTTGTTTTTAGTGTTTATAACCGAAAACAAAGAAAGAATTTCCTGTGAAGAATATCAAAACAAAGCATTCCAAGATGTATCACCGAAGGATGCCTAGAAGAAACTATAAAGAACAACTAATTTGCTATAATTTGCTACGAAGAACGAGATGAGGCAACTCTACTTATTAGACAAGTAATCAATACCAGCATCAACAATAATTTCGAACAACACAAAGATGTTTATGACTATTATGAAGAATATGTGTTGTCTGGATCAGAATATGGAGAATGGAATGATGTGTGGTATGTAAATCTTTCAATCCCAAATCACTTTACCGGTTCATTAAAATATTTTAACAAGATTAAGAAATCTTTCAGGGTTGAAACCGGAATGAAGAATCAAGTTCTTTTTATTAGAGGAATTGGTGAAGTATGTTTAAAATTATAAGAAAATTTTAATATATCAAGTGTGTATTATGCTCCGGATTTAGACAAGAATGTTTTATCATTAAATCAACTTCAACAACAAGAATATGTGTTGTTAAGATTGAAGGTAATAAATAATACATATCACACATGTTTAAACCCTAAGAATTTCATGAAAACCTGTCAAAAGTGGAGGATGATTTAAAGAACATAAGTCTCTTGAATGATCTCAGTGATGATCAATCACACATAGATTTCAAAGAAGACTATTTGAACTCCATTTTTGAACAAATTTCAATGGACCTGAAAGATGAAAAGATGGTGTAAGGACAAAAAGGATTAAAGAAACCACTTTTGCAAGCCTTAGTGTAATTCCTATTCTGCCACAAATACTAAGTATAGAAATTGCTGAAGAAGAAGACTGAAGGTACTGAAGAAGAAGACTGAAGGTACTGAAGAAGAATACATCAAGTGCCGAAGAGTAAAGATTAGAAGTTCTGAAGTCAAACCAGACAAGTCAACTGAAAAACTACTGAAGACAAACTACTCATCAGTAGTTTGTTACTCATCAGCTGTTCTGATAGAAGCTTCCCACCGCCTTTGTATTTCAGTAGTTTAGTATTATATTATTACTTTATGCTTTTGTTAAAGTCTTTGTACAAGTTCCAATACTACAGCCTGTTGTAGTATTACTTTTGAATCAACTTGTATGTATTTGCTGGTCTATAAATAGATGGGTTAATCCCACTATTTTAGATATCGATTTTCATAACTGAATCCTTCAAAGGCTTTTTAATTGAAATACCATTTCACATCTGAGAATCTTTCATCATACTTATTGTTATATGCATTCAATTGTTTAGATTCTCATTAACTACTTTAGTTCATTAAATCCAGGGGGAGTAATAACTCCTGTTGAAAGTGAAACTTTAAACTTGAACACTTTACTTATTCCGCTGTGCAAACTGCTTTGATAAACTTACAACACATAAGCGTTCATGAATAAGAACTGTTAAAGAACATACTGATCCAACAATTGGTATCAGTGCTACTGGTTTATCTGATCAAATATCAATCTAACAAATTGAGAATCAGACACAGGCTCTTATTGATATTCAATAAAGGATAAAAGTTCACCTTTTCAAAACATCCATCACTTTGAGAAAAACTTGATAAATCAATATTCCAAAAAATGGATCCTCATAATACTGGATCTGCCAATAAGAATCCTATGCTTGTTCGTTCTGAATATAACATATGGCAAAAGAGATTGGCAAATACTCTATCATAGACAAACACTGGTTGTTGGAGATCTGTCATGTATGGACCCCATAAACCAGTAAATATAAATCTTGAAACTAAAGTTGAAATACCAAAGGACCCAAAAGACTACACTAATGAAGATTTCCTAAAACTTGAGCTTGATGCTAAGGCATTCTCTATGTTGGCAATGGCTCTCCCAAATGAAATCTACTCTGGACTTTTACATTGTGAAAGTGCCAAAGAGCTTTGGGACTGCCTAAAAGAACAGTTTGGAGGAACTGAGGAGGTGATTGCCAACACTAGAGAAATCCTTAATTAGCAATATGAAACATTTACTCACATTAATGGGGAAACTTTGACACAACAATTTGAAAGATTCTCCTCATTAATCTCTGAGTTAAAGTTAAATGGTCAGACCTATACAAATGTATCTATGCTTCATAGATTCTTAAGGTCTTTACCAAAAAAATGGGAAACTTATTCAATAGTTCTCAGATCTGGACCAGATTTTAACTCCCTCACTCTTACAAAATTACATGGGAGATTTTTTGTCACACCCTCAAATTTCCACTTGCGGGGTTTTACCGCGAGGCGCGTGACACACCAGGATCCAAGTCAACGGTCACAATAAACGACATCTATATGATATGAAAACAACGTAAACTGCCATTGAGTTTCAAAACCTTTCTAACACAGCGGAAACAAAATGTATTATTACAACTTAAAAGTAAAACTCAAGTCTGAAATACTCAAAATGAAATGCAAATGAGTCCTAGACGCCGTGAGACTCCATGCGCCTATTGATAGCTGCTACCTTAGCGACCTGAGAAAAACATGCTAAAGAACGTCAGCAAATAATGCTGGTGAGTTCACAGGTTTTTAAGTAAAAATGTTTCATGAACTTTTGAAAGACTATCATGATACAACCGACCGATGAAAACACTCGTTAAACGTTTGAACTCCATAACGAACCTCCCAAACGAACCATCGCTCACCGCGGTTAACGAACTACCATCCCATGGTCAACGAACTACTTTATCATAGCTAACGAACTACCATCCCATGGTCAACGAACTACTATACCATAGCTAACGAACTACCATCCCATGGTCAACGAAGTACTATATCATAGCTAACGAACTACCAAATAGAGGCTAACGAACCACCGCATCGCGGCTAACGAACTGCCACCACATAGGCCATATAATACTGAACATAAATGAATACCTTGAACCCAAATGAATACTCCCAGACGTAATGAATACTCCCAAAACGTAGTGAATACATGAATACCCAAAAAACATAGTTAACACGCCTTTTATGGAAACATAGTTGACATGCCTTTTATGGAAACATAGTCGACACGCCTTTTATAGAAACATAGTTGACACACCTTTTATGGAAACATAGTTGACACGCCTTTTAAAGAACACATCATGTTTTCTCCCCCGAAAATGTAAAACCGGTAAAAGAGTGGGGCCGTGAAACTCACCTTAGAGTGCGTCTTCTTGATAACTAGAGATCTAACCCGTGTATGATACTCCCGACTAATAACAACCTATTAATGAGTTTACATAAGTGTGATGACTACTAACCCGAAGGCTAACTAGTCCCCGATTGTCCAGATCTTGACTACGTGTGTTAAAAAGTGTGTTTAAACGTTGAGCGGACATCCCAGACCGACCCGACATCCCGTTGGTGACCCATTACATCAATTAGTCATGCACATAAAGTTAACACATAAGTTTCAAGCATAAAACACTTAGTTTGCATCAAAAATCTCATTCCGGACATCAGATGGTCGAATGTGGTTTTTCTCATTACCACGTTCGCCCGTTTGAGCCACGTTTTGTTCCACGTTCGCCCGTTTGAGCCACGTTCGCCCGTTTGAGCCACGTTCGCCCGTTTGAGCCACGTTCGCCCACACGAATGGTCGAATGAGAGCCACGTTCGCCCGTTTGCATCAGCATTTCATAAAACGCACCAAAACGCATCTAAATGGTCCGAAAACATCACGAAACATCACCAATCACAGCAGTCAACTATCATTAACATATTCTTACAAAACCCTACCAATTTTATCCCGAAATCCGTCCATTTTACAAGTTACCCGAAATAGCAAATTATGGAGATGTCACATCAAACGCATGCAATCTTTACCCAATTAGGAAACTTTCTGAAATCAATCAATAATCAACTTAATATACTTAGATTATCATGAACAAGAAACCCCCAATCCTATCCTTATCACTATCATCATGAACAAGCCCTAGATCTAACCCAAAATCCCCAAAATGAACAAAACATCATCAATAATCAATTGTAACCTATCTCAATCATAAATCATCATCAATAACAGTCCTAGATCATGGTTATAACATCTATACAGCAATCAATCATCAAACAATACATAACATCACATAAAACACCCTTAACACATGTTAATTTGTATGAAAACTCATTGTTTATGAATAGGTTTTGTTTAGAAAGATATTAGGAAGGTTTTTATCCATGAAAACATGTTTGAATTAGATCTGGACTCTTGGGGTTTAATAAAAACGAATTGAAATGTTTTAAAAATGATTTAGAATGAAGAACACACCTTAGATCTTTGTGTAGAAGATGTTTGTAGGTTAGATTATAGGAAAACAAGAGCAAACCTCCTTCCCTAATGTTTAAAGTTGCTAGAGAGTGTTTTTAGACGGTTAGGGTTTGTGAAATGGTGAAAAATAACAAAGTTTGGTATTTATACTAGTCCACCTTCGACCCCTGTCTCTGGTCGAATGTAGCCTCCTTCGACCCTTTCATAGGGTCGAATGTACCCTGACTTGGTCGAATGGAATTCTTTCAATTCCATATCCCAGGTTCGCCCCTTTGCTAAGGGTTGAACCAAGACATATTTCCAGGTTCGCCCACTCGAAGAGGTCGAACCAGGACTTATGTTTTCTAGTTTTCCAGTTCGTCGTGTTTAACGCATTTTAACGCTCCTTAACATACGAGTATGCACCTTTAGTCTATGTTTAACATATTTAAGCACGGATGATTATCTACACATCATTTAGTCACATCTAAGCATATAATCCACCATACGACAACTAGTCTACACATACACTTAATTAGTTTATGTAATTCACCAACAACGGGACTCGTAACGTGTGTGTGTAATTAACCCAATGATCCCCCCGAATCATTGAACCCTGGACAATACGGACTGTGTTCCGACTCTACTGACCCCGTCAAGTATGTTTAATAAACGTTTTTCGCTAAGGTAGACTTATGTGTTTATAAAATGTTGACCGAAACATGCCGGTGTCACATTTTTGACTTTTGAAAGAGAAATAAATCAAAAGAAAAGGTCACAAAATTCTGGCAAAACAGCTGATGACTATGTTCCAGGTAATACAACACTTTTAGGACAAGACTCGCCTTCTTGTTCAAATGATTTTGGATCCTTTGATCACATTGACATAACTGATGGGATCTCATCAGAAAGATCATATCCAGCTTGTGACAATGATGAAAATAGTCAAACTGCTGATAACATGTGTTTTATAATGGATGACTTAAAAAATTTCAGTAGTGATGACTTGGAAGAAATTGACATTTTACACCAACTGGCCATGTTAAGCAGAAAAACTAACAAATTTTATAAAAAGGTCAGGAAGGAAATTTCCAGGACTGAACAACCCAACAAAAGTTGGTTTTGACAAATCTAAACTTAGATGTCACAAGTGTCAAAAGTTATGACACTTTGCTAGAGAGTGTAGAAGCTCTGGCTATAACCAACCATAGTATGGAAATCAGTTTAACTCTAGTTATAATAGGAGTAATGGAACATAGGGAAGTGCACATTTTGTACAGTTACAAGCTCCACAAATTCAATATGTGCCACACATACAATATGTTCAGATGCCTGCTCGTCAAATGCAGAGCCAACAACTGATGCCTTCCATTCCAGCTGCTCAACAACATCCACAAACTCAACAACCTTCTCAACAAAGTCTTTTTACTTTAGGGTATGTTGACTGGAGCAGTCTTCATTTTGACACATCTGAATGCAATCCAAATGCAGAAAACAAAATGTTTGACATCAACTGGGGAGAACCTGATAATGGCAGAAAGAATTTTGCCTTAATGGCCTTTGAGGGTTGCACCTCTAAATCTACCTTATCTCAGGTATCAAAAGAATCTTTGACAAAACTTTGTTTAACATCATGCAAAGAATCTTTTGCTCTCATAAGAGAGACCAATGTGCATCTACAAGGAAAAGCCAATGACCCTGAAAGAAAATATACACAAATAAAATGTGATTTAGAAAGAAAACTTGCTGCAAAATCAAAGGAAAATTCTAAATTAACAAATAATGCTTTTGAAACCCAAGCACAAATTAAATCATGATAGAAGACCTAGGAAATGTCAGAAAAGAGCTTGCTGACACCAAGGTTGATTGTAAAAAATGGGTTGAGTCATGTAGAGGGTACCAAATGCTGCTTAACAAACTAACTCCAACTGATTTTACTCCGAAAACTGCTAATAATGGGAGTAGAATAGTTCAAAATCAAACTTCTGATATGAAAGACTGCACATCTTTTCATCAGAACTTTCTCAAAGAAAGTTCTATAGAAGTACTGAACAAAGCTGACATTAAGCCATCAGTAGTTTCATCTACATCAGGAGTTGAGAACCTGAAAACTACTGATGACCTAAGTCAAACCAAAACTGTCAGTAATTTGCCTTTCACATCTCATGATGAAAAGGATAAGGCAAAAGAATGTGAAATTTGTGATCTGTATAACCACAAAACAGAATTTTGTAGATATAGAAAAGGAAATCAGTATAACAAGAAGATTTCACAACTGGTTGTGGGAAAACAAATCAAACATGATTTTGAAGAAACTTTTTATCCCAACAAACAACTACCAACACCTTTTCTCAGAAAAAAACTAAATCTCAACCAAAGCCTTTTTCTCAAATTCTTCCTCAGTAGTTAGACCTACATCATCAGCAGTTTCAGAAACTGCTGAGATTAAAGATCTCATGAATATGGTAAAACTACTAATAACCAAAGTTGATGGTGGTCCTCAAAAGTGTACCACCATTGCTCTTAAAGATAAATCCATTGCCAAAAAGACATGGATTTCTCAAATTGGTCATGAACAAACTGTTCCTGTTCTCAAGAGCAAACCCAAAGCCAAATTGACTTGGGTTCCTAAATCTAAGTAATTTGCAATTTTGTGCAGAGGGTCACCAGAGGCTTAAATAGCATTTGGTATGTTGATAGTAGAGGCTCAATTGTAACACCCCAACCGATGGTGGAAACATCGAGGTGTCACGTAGTGACGATTGTTCAATAGCTCATGGACTAAAAGTGTAAATTTTGATATATTGATTAAGTATTTTATTACATTGAAAGAAAAATACAAGATACAATAATTCTAAAGTGACAACTAAAACTGAAATACAATGAATCCAAAATCTAAGTAAAAAGACAATTAGTAACATTCTGATAAGGATATGTCCAATATTTTGTTAGACCAAAAGTTTTGTGACTGAAAGAGTGCGATTGTAATAAGATAAATTTTTGTTTATCAAAAACGTTGTTTGCTCAAACTTTGTGATATAGTTGAAAGGATAGTGGTAATGCATGAGGATAACTTTTTAGAAATCGAAGTGTGTTTTAGATTCAAAACAGGTTCATTTGAAAAATCTTCGTATTTTCATGTGTTTACAAGAAGTCGAGTTTGAAAAGTGTTATAAGGCCTATTATTAGTTGCAAATTTCTCCCGAAAATATATATTGGATACGTCATATGAAAACAAAAGGTTTACATTTGACCTTTAGAATATGTAATACAAGTTTGTAAAATGCAAAATGAAACCATTTCATGAAATATGTGTAAATCTAATGTGTTTTAAAAGACCAAGATTTAAAATGACGTGAATGATAAGATTAACGTATGTAATAGATTACCAATATTTAAGAAAACTCATAATTTATCATTTGAGTCTTCAAATGATGAACAAAACGTAAATTTTAATATCATAAAACATTGAGATTGTTTCCATAGGAAACTTTGACTAACTAAAGTAATTGAAATGTTATTAGTGACTTGTGGGGGCGTACTTTAGCCTATAAGTGAATGCCCATCCCAAGAGTTCCCAGGTAGGTCACGGGTCCCTCATTTTATTAGGATTTATGCGAAATGCCAGGCCTAGACAACAAACTCAGGATACAGGCGCTCACCCTTCCAGATTGCACGTGCCCCATCACTAGTAAATTCCAAAACTTTAGCGAGATTAAAAACGAGATGCTGAAATAGATCCTTGAGATGTGGATTTCACTCTTAACTCAAAGATGTATTTTAAAATTGAAAATGATTGTGGAATGAAACCAATCACTAAGTTAAGGATATCACTCCCAGCTTAATGGTTAAGTTCCTCTTTGAAGGAAATACTCTTTGAGGTGTGGATGTCACTCCTATCTCAAAGATATATTCCTAAGATAAATAACATATAGAGGAGTGAAACCAATCACCAAGGTATGGATACCACTCCTAACTTGATGATATCGTTTCGTTTGTGAAATACGAGTGTCCTCTTCGCCAAGCAAAATATCGAAAGAATAACGAGAAATAATCATAACGAAAATATCTTGAAAGAAAATAATAGGAAATAAGAGAAATATAAACGAGAGGACTCGTGAAAGTAAGCTTAGTTATAGACTAGGCTAAAAGGCATTCTAATAACCTAATTCCCTATAAACCTGGCTCTGATACCAATCTGTAACACTCCAACCGATGGCGGAAACATCGAGGTGTCACGTAGTGACGATTGTTCTATAGCTCATGGACTAAAAGTGTAAATTTTGATATATTGATTAAGTATTTTATTACATTGAAAGAAAAATACAAGATACAATAATTCTAAAGTGACAACTAAAACTGAAATACAATGAATCCAAAATCTAAGTAAAAAATTTCAAAAGCTTAAAAGTCATCTCATAAATAACCTGAAACATGTACGAAAATAGTATATGTCAATACAAAAATGTATTGGTGAGCATACCCTGTTTAAATACATATAGTAGAAAAAGAGTTTCGCAATTCACGTGTTATACTGTCTACAATTTAGTGTTCAAGCTATGTACAAATGCTACCCAAAATCAAACCTTTTGTTCATAGAATCAAGATTCACATATATAGTATTCGCTCATAGTAGGCAACGAGAATAATCGTTCACACATAACAATAATCAAGTACTATTTATTGCTATGCTAGGCCGCCCAGCGGTTAATGATTACGGTCATAAGTACACACTATCAGCGATCAACAAGTAAAACACATACAATAATTGCGATTGTGAATATATGATAAAACATGATTAAGTGAGTGAAGTAATAAGCGTACATGAGTCACCCCAAAAGTGTAAAACATGAAAAAGGGGAAAGATAAACTCACATTCACTAAATAGTTATGTCACTAAATCGTCGTGAGCGTGAATTGGCGAATCCCGAAGTCTCAACCTAAAAGTATGGTATATGTATAAGTGTTTGGACTTAAAGTAAGTCTAGGGTTTCTAGTCTAAGGCACTTGGGATGTCTAGTCTAATTTGGGGTTTAACTTGTAAATAACGATATATTTTGAATATGCGACGTAAGTAAATATATATACTTGCTTGAAATAATATGTTAGGACAAAAAGGATTGAGGAAACCACTTTTGTAAACCTTAGTCTAATTCATACTTCTGCAAATATTCTAAGTATAGAACTACTGAAGAAAGAAGACTAAAGTACTGAAGAAGGATTCAACAAGTACTGAACAAGAAGTATCAGAAGTTCTGAAGTCTAACCAGACAAGTTCACTGAAGAACTACTGCAGACAAACTACTCATCAGTAGTTTGTCATTCATCAACACTTGTACCAGAATCATTTCACCGCCTTATGTTTCAGTAGTTTATTTGCTTAGTATTACTTTATCTTTTTGTGCAAGTTCCAAGAATGCAACTTGTTACAGACTTGCTTTTTGGCAAGGTTCATGTACTTTGTAAGTCTATAAATAGATGGGTTCATCCCTCTGTTTTAGACATTGATTTTAATTGAAACTAAAACTTATTATTGTTATTTCCATTTCATTTATTGAGAATCTGTTTGAGTATTTATTATCATTCACATTCAATACTTAGATTATCATTAAACTTGTCTTTAGTTTTCAAACATCAAGGGGGAGTAATAACTCCTGTTGATAGTGTAACTTTACTTACTCATTCCGCTGTGCAAATCTGATTGAACTTGCTAAACACATAAGTGTTCACTAGCAAGCAATACATCAAGAGCATTACTGATCCAACAATTGGGAGCACTGGTTTATCTGATCACATATCAATCTAACACATTGAGAATCAGACACAAGCTCTCATTGATATTCAATAAAGGATTAAAAGTTCATTTTTATCAACATCCATCACTTTAAGAGAAATTTGACAAATCAACACTCTTTAAAATGGATCCACATAATACTTGTTCTGCCAATAAACCTGCTATGCTAGTTAGAAATGAATACAATATCTGGCAAATGAGAATGGCACATACATTATCACAGACCAACACTGGTTGCTGGAAATCTGTGATATATGGTCCTCACAAACCAGTAAATATTAATCTTGAAACTAAAGTAGAAATACCAAAAGACCCAAAGGACTATACAGATGATGATTTCCTAAAACTTGAGCTTGATGCTAAAGCTTTCTCTATGTTGGCAATGGCACTCCCAAATGAAATCTACTCTGGACTATTACATTGTGATAGTGCCAAAGAGCTTTGGGACTGCCTAAAAGAACAGTTTGGAGGAACTGAAGAGGTGATTGCCAACACCAGAGAAATTCTGGCTCAACAATATGAAACTTTTGCTCATATAAATGGGGAAATTTTAACTCAACAATTTGAAAGATTCTACTCATTAATATCTGAGCTAAAATTAAATGGTCAGACCTACACAACTGTATCTATGCTTCATAGATTTTTAAGGTCTTTACCTGAAAAATGGGAAACATATTCTATAGTCCTCAGATCCTCACCAGACTTTAGCTCCCCCATTCTTACAAAATTGCATGGGAGATTTCTAACTTTTGAAAGAGAAATCGATCAAAAGAAGAAACTGCAAAGTTCTGGTAAAACTACTGATGACTATCTACCAGGTAGTGCAGCATTATTGGGACAAGATTCACCTACTTGTTCAAATAGTTTTGGATATTTTGACCTCATTGACATAACTGCTGGGATCTCATCAGAAAGATCATTCCCAGGTTATGACAATGATGAATATAGTCAAACTGCTGATAACATGTGTTTTATCATGGATGATTTAAAAATTTTCAGCAATGATGACTTAGAAGAAATGGACATCTTACACCAACTGGCCATGTTAAGCATTAATACAATCAAATTTTATAAAAGGTCAGGAGGGAAATTTCCAGGACTAAACAGTTCTACAAAAATTGGTTTTGACAAGTCTAAACATAGATGTCACAAGTGTCAGAAGTTGGGACACATTGCTAGAGAGTGTAGAAGCTCTAGCTACAACCAATCTCAGTCTGGAAATCAGTTTAACCCTAGTTATAATAGGAATAATGGAACACAGGGGAGTGCACATTTTGTACAGGCACAAGCTCCACAAATCCAATATGTGCCACAAGTACAATATGTACAAATGCTTGCTCAACAGATGCAGAGCCAACAATCAATCCCTCCCATTCTAGCTGCTCAACAACCTCCATAGACTCAGCAACCCTCACAACAAAGCTTGTTCACCTCAGGGTATGTTGATTGGAGCAGTCTTCCTTTTGACACTACTGAGTGTAATCCTGATGCAGACAACAAAATGTTTGACATCAACTGGGGAGAACCTGACAATGGCAGAAAGAATTTTGCCTTAATGGCATTTGAGGGCTGCACCTCAAAATTTGCCCTGTCTCAGGTATCAAAAGAATCTTTAGCAAAACTTTGTTCAACATCATGTAAAGAATCTTTTGCTCTCATAAGAGAGACTAATGTGCACTTACAAGGCAAAGCAAATGACTCTGAGAGAAAATTCACTCAGATGAAATGTGATTTAGAAAGAAAACTTGCTGCAAAGGCAAAAGAAAATTCTTAATTAACTAACAATGCTATTGAAACCCAAGCACAACTTAAAATCATGATAGATGACCTAGAAAATGTCAGAAAAGAGCTTGCTGACACCAAGGTTACTTGTGAAAAATGAGTAGAATCTTGTAAAGGGTACCAACTGCTGCTTAACAAACAAAGTGCTTCAAATGTTAGGTTTGGCATAGGGTACAATCACACTGAAACACCAACAGATTTTCCCCCAAAACTACTGAAGATGGGAGAAAAATTGTTTCAGGTGAAACTTCTGAAGAGAAAGAATGCACATCTTTTCATGAAAACTTTCTAAAAACTCACAAAGAAAGTTCTTCAGAAGTACTGATAAAAATCTAACTTTAAGCCATCAGTAGTTTCATCTACATCAGGAGTTGAGAACCTGAAAACTACTGATGACCTAAAACAAATCAAAACAGTCAGAAATTTACCTTCAAATGAAAAAGAAAAGGCAAAAGAATGTGAAATCTGTGGTCTGTTTAAACACAAAACAGAATTTTGCAGATATAGAAAAGGAATTCAGTACAACAAGAAAATTTCACAACTGGTTATGGGAAAACAAATCAAAAATGATTTTGAAGAAACTTTTTCTCCTAAGAAACAACAACCAGCAAACACCTTTTCTCAGAAAAAGATGAAATCTCAACAAAAATCTTTTTCTCTAAATTCTCTTTCAGTAGTTAGACCTACATCATCAGCAGTTTCACAAACTGTTGAGATTAAAGATCTCATGTATATGGTACAACTACTGATGACCAAGGTTGATGGTGGTCCTCAAAAGGATACCACCATTGCTCTTAATGAAAAATCCATTGCCAAAAAGACATGGATTCCTCAACCTGGTCAAGAACAAACTGTTAATGTTCTCAAGAGCAAACCCAAAGCCAAACTGGCTTGGGTTCCTAAATCTAACTAATTTGCTACTTTGTGCAGAGGGTCTCCAGAGGCTTAAATAGCATTTGGTATGTGGACAGTGGAGGCTCAATGCACATGACAGGATGCAGATACCTGATAAACAACTTTATCAGTCAAAGAGAAGGATCTGTATCCTTTGGGAACAATGCCAAGGGATATGTGCTGGGACATGGCAATGTCTCTTCTGGCAAAATACAGTTTAACAAGGTCAATCTGGTTGAAAACCTTGAGTACAACTTGCTGAGTGTGTCACAAATGTGTGATAAAGGATATTCTTCATTTTTCAAAAAGACAGCATGCAAGATCATATCACCAGAAGGCCAGAAGTTGATAGAGAAGATCATTGAAGATCATACTTTGTTGATAGCCAAAAGATGTGGCAATGTCTATGCAATGGACATTGAAAAGGACAAAGTACTGAACAACACTGCCTGTTTCTTCTCAAAGGCATCAACTTCAGAGACTGATCTCTGGCACAGGAGACTTGGCCATGTGAACTTTAAAACCATAAATAAAGTCACAAAAATGGGCATGGTCAGAGGTCTACCCTTGAAAGTATACCAGTGTCAAGAACACTGTGTATCCTGTTTAAAGGGAAAGCAACATAAGTCCTCTTATAAATCTATTGAAGAATCAAAAACAACTGCATGTCTTCAACTACTCCATATGGACTTATTTGGGCCAGTAAAAATCATGAGCCTTGGTAAGAAGAAATACTGCTTGGTCATCATTGATGACTATTCAAGATTCACATGGGTATTCTTCTTATTCTCCAAGGATGAGGCAGCTGAAATCATCAAGTTCTTCATTCTACAAGTAGAGAAACAATATTCTCTATCTGTCAAAGCCATTAGAAGTGATAATGGGATAGAGTTCAGGAACAAAACTCTGGATGAATTCTGTTTGTCTAAAGGGATTATTAGACAATTCAGTGTTCCCAGAACTCCTGAACAAAATGGTGTGGTAGAAAGGAAGAACAGGACATTGATTGAAGCAGCAAGAACTATGTTAGATAATTCAGGCCTACCATTGTATTTCTGGGCTGAAGCAGTTAACACTGCATGTTATGTTCAAAATAGAGTCCTTGTCAACAAGAGACACTCCAAGACTGCCTATGAAGTTATTCATGGCATAAAGCCCCTTATCTCCTTCTTCAAGGCTTTTGGATGTCAATGTTTCATTCTAAACATTAAAAACTCTATTTCAAAGTTTGCTGCTAAAGTTGATTCAGGTTACTTTCTTGGTTATTCTTCCACTAGAAAAGCCTACAAGGTTTTTAATTCAAGAACCAAGATAGTAGAAGAAACACTAAATGTCAAGTTCAATGAGTTAAAACACACTCTTATTTCAGCACATCCTGCTGAACTCTTTGACCTTGACAGCTTCCACTTTAGACCTGAAAAGACTGTCACTTCATCTAAACTTACTTATTATGGTGATCAGAGGTTTGATGATGAGGATCCAGCACCATGGACTCCTAATACAATCATTAAGTCAACTTTCAAGCCTTCAGAAATTTTACAAACTTCTGATTCAACAACTGCTGATGTACAAACTCAAACTTCTGCTTCAGCTCCTACGACTACTGAAGATGTTCAAACAGCTGAACCATACATTATAAACCTCAGTGGTTTGTTTGATGAAGTACAAGAGCCACCTACACCTGTCAGTGGTTTACAACAACTGATTGAACACAAAGATCATCCATTGGAACAAATCATGGGTGATATTGCATCAGGTGTTCTCACAAGAAACCAGCTTTCCAACGTTTGCTTCTTCTCAACATTCATTTCTCAGTTGGAACCTAAGAAGTACTAAGAAGCCCTCAAAGACAACAATTGGGTGGAAGCTATGCAAGATGAGTTGCTTCAATTCAAGAACCAACAGGTTTGGGAAATCTGTCCCTTACCACCAAACAAGCTACCAATTGGCACAAGTTGGGTTTTTAGAAACAAACAAGATGAGGCTGGTATGATCATTAAGAACAAGGCAAGACTGGTGGTACAAGGTTACTCTCAAGAAGAGGGAATTGATTATGATGAAACCTTTGCTCCAGTTGCAAGGCTTGAGGCCATCAGGTTATTTCTGGCCTATGCCATTTCAAACAAAATAAAAGTTTTTCAAATGGATGTTAAGAATGCATTTTTGTATGGAAAGATCAAAGAGGAAGTGTGTGTTTGTCAACCACCTGGGTTTGAGGATCCTTCTCATCCTGAGTGGGTGTACAAGCTGGACAAAGCTCTTTATGGGCTAAAACAGACTCCAAGAGCCTGGTATGAAACACTTTATAACTTTTTGCTCAAAAATAACTTTACAAGAGGATCCATTGATAAAACTCTTTTCATTAAAAATGTTGGAAATCATGTCTTACTTGTTCAAATTTATGTTGATGATATCATATTTGGTTCAACAAACACAAAATTGTGTGATGAATTTAAGAAACTCATGCAAACAAAATTTGAGATGAGTACAATGGGAGAACTGCAGTACTTTTTAGGACTGCAGATTAAACAACAAACTAAAGGAACTTTTATACATCAATCTAAATATGTTAAAGAATTATTGAACAAATTTTCTTTACAAGACTTTAAATCATGTTCCACTCCCATGACACCTACCACACAAGTTGAACCAGATGATCAAGGAAAACAGGTTGATCAAACCATGTATAGATGTATGATAGGTTCCCTTTTGTATCTAACTGCTTCTAGACCAGATATTATGTTTTCAACATGTGTCTGTGCTAGATATCAATTAGCTCCTAGGGAATCACACCTAATTGCAGTCAAAAGAATCTTCAGATATTTGAAAGGAACTCCTACACTTGGAATTTGGTATCCTGCTTCTAGCAATACCAAGTTATCAGCTTTTTCAGATAGTGACTATGCAGGGTGCAAAATGTCAAGAAAATCAACATCTAGTGGTTGTCAATTTTTGGGAAACTGTCTAGTGTCCTGGCAATCAAAGAAGCAAACATCTGTTGCAACTTCAACTGCTGAAGCTGAATACATTGCAGCTGCAAGTTGTACATCACAGATACAATGACTCCAATATCAACTTCTTGATTATGGAATCAAAGAGACCAAGACACCATTGCTTGTAGACAACAAATCTGCCATTAGCATCATTCAAAATCCTGTTCAGTTCTCAAAAACTAAACATATTGAATCCAGGTATCATTTCATCAAGGATTGCTATGAAAAAGGCAAGATTGAAGTGAAGCATGTGACAACAGCTTATCAGATAGCTGACATATTCACAAAACCCCTTGACACATCAACATTTCAGAAGTTAGTATCCATGCTTGGGATGCTAAATTTGTAAGTGTTTCTTTTACTTTTCTGCACATATTTTATTTTTCACTTACATCTGTTTTTTGTCCAAAACTTCTGAAAAACAAAAAGAGAGAAACTACGGACGAATAAAAAACATCAGTATGGGAATATTTTCTGAAAAATGATTAACCTCTGATAAAATAATCTTCAGAAGTTATGAATAAAGTGTTTATAAACATTCTCATCAGTTGTTAACAAACTACTGAAGAGAAAATGGGAACTACTGATGATAATTGTTCTTCATCAGCAGTTTTGTCATTAAGGGCAAATCAGACATTTCCCACTTCAGAAGTTTAACCTAGGGCGGTTACAAACTTCTGATAAACACCTTTTCCAACACTTATCCTTTCAAAAAGCAAAATTCCCTCCTTCTCTCTCAAAAACGCTCTCAACACCCTTAACCTGCAAAAACACTGTTCGATCCATACACATATAAACCACATGGCTCTAATACTGAAACAGGGACACAATCAAAGAGGCTACTTTGAGAAACATGAAGCCTGGTCCCAATACGACAAAATCATTGATTTGGTCGTTAAATCCCAATACTTCACTGCCCTTACCCTTGATCCTCCAATCCACACTGAAAGTCTAAATGAGTTCTGGGCGAATGCGGAGACGGTGATAGTGAATGATCAAGTGATCTCCCTCAATTCAACCATCCAAGGGAGAAGAATGGCAATCACACCAGCAACTTTGGGGATTAGACTGGGTCAAGATGATGTGGGTGCCCCAGATCATTTTCCAAACTCTGAAATTCATCTGACCATGACAAAGTGTGGTTACCAAGGTACTCTCTTACATGCTACTATTTTTAAGAAATATTTTGAACCTAAGTACAAACTTTTGTTTCACTACATAATAATGTGTTTGAGTCCAAAAACTGGATCTTATGATCAGATGCCCTCTACTTTTCAACCTATTTTTCATTCCATTGTGAATGAATCAAAATTCAGGGCATCAGCACTTTTCTTTAATGAGTTGGTGTTACATCATCTCAATTCTAAAAAGAAGTTTTTGATGTATCCAAGGTTTATTATGCAATGCATAATAAAAGAACTTGGAGAAGAGGTGCTTGTGGGTAAAACAACTGTTTTAAACCCATTAACCTCACAAGCATACTCTAGGCACAATAAACCGGCTGCCTGGCCAGAAGATGACCAAGGGGAACATACAATAGTCACCATGGAACCCTCATCTTCCAAACCCTCACCCAAAAAGACCAAGAAACCTAAACAGAAAAAACAAAAACCCACCAGCCTTAAAAGAAAGGCAGTTCAGGAAGTTGAGATGCCTGAACTTGCCAATGTGCAGTCTGCACTTGATAAAGATGTGACTGAAACATCCTCTCAGTCTCATCCATCTCAAACCCCCACTAGAGCACCAATCACAATTCTATTCAAAAGAAAGAAATTTAAGAAAACAAACCCCATTGACTCTTCTTTTGAAACTGTTGAACCATTAGCCCAAACTACTGAACCAGTATCACAAACTTCTGAACCTGAAGCCCTAGAAATTGCCAAACTTCTCTCTAGGCTAAAAGAGACTATCCCATCAGAACATGTCAGTCCCCAACAACCACATCAAACAGGGGACATACCTTCAGACTTTGAGATGGATGTGGATGTCCATAGCCCTAACCCAAGAGATGAGGATGAACCAGGGTTTCTAAGCCCAAACTTAGAGACTTTAGGTACATTTGAGGCTGCTACTACTCATATACCACCCAGTGGTGGATCTGAGGAAAGAAGTAACATTGCTAAGACCTCATTTGTGGCAACTACTGATGAAGGCTTAATGCCTGAGGTAGGAAATCCTCTGAACCAAGAACAAGAGGTACATGAGACAACTAGGTTGGGCCCAGCTCATGATATAACTGATACTGTCCTCATTGAGGAAGTAAGAAGGGATTTAGATGATTCCATTGATTTGGATGATGATTCACACTCCACCAAACTTGAATTGACGACTGCTAGTGAAGGTCCTGCACCTGGTGTCTCTAAGCTCAAAGAGCTGGTCACACCAGATCAGGTTAAAGTCCACTTGATCCCCGATTCCCCTATAGTGGCATCTTCTGTACAACATGAAGATCACCCAAAAACACACCCTTCACTGAAAATTCCTACCCAATTCCCTGGGTCATCCAGCATAGACCTGAACCAACAATGCAGCCCAGATGGTCCCCTATACCAGTTGATGAACACCCTCATTGCCAATCACCTCAAGTCTTTCACAACTGCTTTGGAGTTGTCAACCAAAACTCAATTTAAGGTGATCAACAAAAAACTTGGTGAGTTGTCTAACAAAATAGACAACAACTCAAGACAACTTGCTAAACTCACTGGTAGAACTTCTCAACCTAGAAGGTTTCCAGAAGTGGATGAAGCCAAAAAGGGGGAGAAGATTAAGGAACCTAAGGAGTCACTAGAAGCCAGGAAAAGGCAAGAGTGGCTCTACAACAATAATAACTTCTAGAAAAAGCCCAAAAACTAAAAGAAGATCAACAAAGGCTTATTTTTGGAACTGAATCTGAAGCTGAAACTTCCCAAGGCCATAATGAAGAAACTGCTGAAGACTCTGAAAGTGCTGAAGACAATCCTTCAGTAGTTGACACTTCTGTCAACACTTCAGTAGTTAACGCTTCCAACATACAAACAGCTGAAGAGCCTTCTAAAACAACTGAAAAACAACAACCAACTCCTATTCCAAGGCCTACGACAACAACAACAATGACTGTGCTGAACCCTTCTCCAATTTCAATGTCCAGAGAACTACTAGAGAAGAGTTTGATTGCAGCCCAAAGAAAGGCTAAGGAAGAAGAGATCTGGAACAACTTGGAGGCAAGGGAAGACTTAAGCTTAAATGAAAAGCTTCAAGCTTATGAAGCAGAGTTGAATAGGCAAGCTGAAACAGAGAGAGTTGCTGAAGAAGACAAAAGACAACAACTGGTGTATTTTAGAACAAAGAACAGCAAAACAAAAGCCTATTCACTCAAAGGGCTCTCAATGGATGAGCTAACCAGAAGAGCTCAACTTGTTGCTAACAAACTTGCAACAGACAAAGATATAAAAGCCAAGAGAGCAGAAATGATTGAAGAACTGGTAGCTAATGACTATGGTTCAAAAGCCTCTGTGTCAAAATGGAGAGAAGACAAACTGCTGGACACATACAAGAAATACAAGGCTGCCAAGGCTGCTAATCCAGAGAAGTTCAAAACTTCTGAAGTATCAACTTCAGTAGTTAGAACTTCTGGTGTTAAATAAAGACCAGCTATCAAGAGAAAGCCAGAGGACAAATAGAAAGACTGATTTCAAAATGGTGTTGCTAGAAGGCAACACGGTTGTGCAAGGAGACTATGATATTGAAGAAAAACCTCTGATAACACAATTTAGGGATCCTTCAACATTTGCTTACCAAATCCAGAAAACTATAACTGATAAGCTGCACACAAAGGTAGTCACTGAACATCATCTACCTACTTTTAAATTACCTAATGTGGTGCAAACAGAAGACAGAAGTGAATCCCACCTGAGAGTCACAGAAATAGAAAACATCCAACACTCAGGAAAATCCCAGGGATCCAGCATGGTTCTCTATACTTCAGATTTTGACAAATATAAAGTGTTGATCATCAGATGGTCCTTTACTGATGACAACTTAGTATTGGTGACAAGAAGAGATCTTACAAGCAAGGCCTACAAGTCCATGAATGAACTAAAGAATCTATCAACTCAGGACTTGCTTACAATTCAACATTTGGAACCTCAAAGGGGATCTCTCACTGATGAACAGCTGAATCAACTGAAGAATTCCATGTTCAAAGAGATATGGAAGATTGTGAATGATAGAAGAAAACAATAAGGAATTAGAAAAGGTTTTGGCTTCATCAATCCAGGGGGAGATTGTTAGGACAAAAAGGATTGAGGAAACCACTTTTGTAAACCTTAGTCTAAATTATACTTCTGCAAATATTCTAAGTATAGAACTACTGAAGAAAGAAGACTAAAGTACTGACTATCAGAAGTTCTGAAGTCTAACCAGACAAGTTCACTGAAGAACTACTGAAGACAAACTACTCATCAGTAGTTTGTCATTCATCAGCACTTGTACCAGAATCTTTCCACCGCCTTATGTTTCAGTAGTTTATTTGTTTAGTATTACTTTATCTTTTTGTTCAAGTTCCAAGAATGCAACTTGTTGCAACTTGTTACAGACTTGCTTTTTGGCAAGGTTCATGTACTTTGTAAGTCTATAAATAGATGTGTTCATCCCTCTGTTTTAGACATTGATTTTAATTGAAACTGAAATCCTTCAAAGCTTATTATTGTTATTTCCATTTCATTTATTGAGAATTTGTTTGAGTATTTATTATCATTCACATTCAATACTTAAATTCTCATTAAACTTGTCTTTAGTTTTCAAACATCAAGGGGGAGTAATAACTCCTGTTGATAGTGTAACTTTACTTACTCATTCCGCTGTGCAAATCTGATTGAACTTGCTAAACACATAAGTGTTCACTAGCAAGCAATACATCAAGAGCATTACTGATCCAACATAATATGACATATGAACTAAGGAATAAATATGAATAATAATATTATAAGTTCATAATTGAAAGTTATGAACTAAAGTAAATGGTGGAAGTCACATAAATTTTAAATTATGCAACAACTTTGACTTGTTCAAAAAAAAATGTAACAACTTTGACTTGTTCAAAAAAAAATGTAACAACTTTGAAACATTAACTATTTGTATTTATTAATTTAAATACAACCAATTAATTAAGTTAGTCAAAGAAATTTTAAATAAGATAATTAATTTAAGTTTATACAATAATAGATTTATGAAGTCATAAAATGATCTAAATATTTCATAAATATTTTTAAATTACTTAATGAATATATAAACGCATAATTATCATAAATTCAGATAAAAATTTTAAGTTAATCAAAATATCAAGAATTTTAATAAGAATAATGTATTATGAACCAAAATGGTCAAAAATAATTTTTAGATAATTTTTTAACCAAAATGATTTTATATTATATTTATTGTCTAAAACTTAAATAAAGAATTAAATTCTATAAAAATACAAAACTAATACAAATTTGGTAGCAAAAATCATAATCAGTATTCTAACATAATAAATAGGTTTTCCACAAATATTTACATTAAAATACATTATATATGATTTTTAATGAAATAAGCATGATTTAATCAAAATAAAATTATTAAAACTATTGCAACAGCCACAAAATCAGAATATAAACTATTTTCAGGTCATAAATATCATCTAGAAGCTAAGGTTAGAATTTCATGATTTTTAGATAACATATGAATTAGTTATGAATTTTACAAGTTAATTATACTTTTATCTCAAAAATCCCAAATTGTTCATAAACACCCTAAAGCCCTATCTAGCAATTGAAACCCTAAAGTGTATGAATCATCAAATAAATATAATGCTATTGAAGAAATATATATGAAAAGGAAAAGTAGTGAAAGTTGATTGAAAATACTTACGGTTTTGCTTGTTCGATTAAGAAAAATAAGAATATAGGAAAGCGAAAGCAAAAATCTCCAAAATTCTAGAGGATGATGATGATATGAACTAAAAAGATGATACAAGATGAGAGAAGTGAGAGTGTTTGCGTGTGAAACTCATGTTGGGATATTGAGGAAAAGAATGAGTAATTAGAAATATAATGAATGGTGTTTAATATAACAATCAATTTTGTGAGTAATACTAGTAATTAATTGACTAGAAAACTCATGAAACTTATTTTTGAGGTAATATAATTAGTCATAAAGTTTAAAAGAATTTGGTAATTGTTTAATTGTGGTTAAAATATATGATACAAAAAAATGATTTTTGGCATAACTAACCTCATGACTTGGTATCCTATAAAATTCAAATTATAATAAGTTTGAAAAACGTTTCAATATACGTATTTGATTAAAACGTAGACCCATCAGTAAATATGTAATGATAAAAAGAAACTCAAGTTTTTATTAATTTGAGAATAAACAAAAGTACATGGATTGGATTTGTAAATGTGATAATATAGGGATTACATTTGTAATCTTGGCAAAAATATAAGGAGCGGATGTTACAGTCTCCCCTACTTTAGAAAATTTCGTCTCAAAATTTCTTTCAAGTGGAGGTTACTATGATACAAAAGTAAAAGTTTAATATCCAAAGTAAAAGTTTCAAAATCTTTGACAGTTGACCCGATGTTAGGAAGTTGAGAGTTTCTAATGATAAAGGATTGGGAAAGTTTGTAACTTGTGAAGGCAGATGCACTAATGAAGCAGTCTCCCCTACTTTAGAAAGGTTTCTAATTGAACTTTATTAGAGGTATGCAAAGAGAATTCCAAATAACAGGGAGTGTAAGTGTATAGAGGAATTAAGCTTTTTGCGTGTGTGGTCGAAAGAAAGATTCCAATGAAGACGAATTGAAGCTTGTGTAAAAACGTTGTTATAAAAAATGATAGCCGTTGGTCAACGACCTATTAAGAGGTCGGGCCCAATGCTATTAATTGGACCGTAATGCAATTGAAAGTAATGGGTAGGTTCTTAGTCAGACTCCTAGTCCGCCCCTGCAGTATCATTCATGCTTATATATAGGGTGTACCGCAGCTAACCCACCACACTACTAATACTTTAGACTTGTACTGATTGCCTACCAATAGCCTAAGTAGAATTACACACCACCCCCATGTACCTGTAAACCCATGATTGCGTTCCGGACTGTAATCATCGATTTACCTTACACTAGGGTGTTATGCTTTTCCATAACACTAACATAAGTAATACAAGAAAGAAATGCGTGCAACCAAAATATGTTAAGTAATCGATTCTGCAATGATACAATGACATGGTTAGAGGTCCTTCCCTTTCGGGTTTTCCCTTTAACCGTAATGAAAATAACATGTAAGTATAAGACATGGTTAGAGGTTCTTCCCTTTCGGGCTCACCCTTAACTGGTAACTTCTGATCACATCGTTGGCTCTAAACACTCATATTGATAAACTCTGAGGTTTACACCGTTCCCCTCGAATTGAAGAAAACTCTAATCCGAGTCGTACGTGGGCACTGGCTTAGATCTCATACGAGTTATCAACTAGTATGTTCATTGGCCATGATAATGAACAAAATAATGTAAAGTATAACAGAGTTTTGCTCAAAACAGGAAAAAATACACATACCAAAGGTGCGTTCATGTAAGTATATAAGTTTAGCATAAAATTTCGATTGAAAGAATAGTTTAATATAAATCAAGTAAATCGTTCAAATAGAAAGTAAACGAGTTAAATTAATGCTCAAACCCAGTGTTGTAAGAATAAATACTAATAACTAGTGCGAGAATAGTTACGACTAACGCGTAAAATAACCACCAATAAAAGAACAATACGAGAATAATAAGATAATGTGCGAACGTAACTATAAATACAATGGTGTAAGAATAAAATAATGAAATTTACTATAAGTGAGAGTACGCAGAACAGACGTATAGTCTGCTGACATAAGGGTTTAAATTTAGTTAGTTTTACATATATGCACTATATGATAAAAGATAATTAGTAACATTCTGATAAGGAAATGTCCAATATTTTGTTAGACCAAAAGTTTTGTGACTGAAAGAGTGCGAGTGTAATAAGATAAATTTTTGTTTATCAAAAACGTAGTTTGCTCAAACTTTGTGATATAGTTGAAAGGATAGTGATAATGCATGAGGATAACTTTTTAGAAATCGAAGTGTGTTTTAGATTCAAAACAGGTTCATTTGAAAAATCTTCGTATTTTCATGTGTTTACGAGAAGTCAAGTTTGAAAAGTGTTATAAGGCCTATTATTAGTTGCAAATTTCTCCCGAAAATATATATTGGATACGTCATATGAAAACAAAAGGTTTACATTTGACCTTTAGAATATGTAATACAAGTTTGTAAAATGCAAAATGAAACCATTTCATGAAATATGTGTAAATCTAATGTGTTTTAAAAGACCAAGATTTAAAATGACGTGAATGATAAGATTAACGACTAAGCTGGGAGTGATATCATTAACTTAGTGATTTGTATCCTTTGGGAACAATGCCAAGGGATATGTGCTAGGACATGGCAATGTCTCCTCTGGCAAAATACAGTTTGACAAGGCCAATCTGGTTGAAAATTTAGAGTACAACTTGCTGAGTGTCTCTCAAATGTGTGATAAAGGATATTCTTCTTTTTTTACCAAAACTGCTTGCAAGATCAGCTCACCAGAAGGCCAAAAGTTGATAGAGAAGATAACTGAAGATCATACTTTGCTGATAGCCAAAAGATGTGGCAATGTCTATGTAGTAGACATTGAGAAAGACAAAGTACTAAACAATATTGCTTGCTTCTTCTCAAGAGCATCAACTTCTGAAACTGATCTCTGGCACAGGAGACTTGGCTATGTGAACATTAAAACCATAACTAAAGTCACAAAAATGGGCTTGGTCAGAGGTCTACCTTTGAAGGAATACCAGTGTATAGAACACTGTGTATCCTGTCTCAAGGGTAAACAACATAAGTCCTTCTATAAGTCTATTGAAGAATAAAAAACAACTGCATGTCTTCAACTACTCCATATGGACTTATTTGGACCAGTCAAAATCATGAGCCTTGGTAAGAAGAAGTACTGTTTGGTCATCATTGATGACTATTCAAGATTCACTTGGGTCTTCTTCTTATATTTCAAGGATGAGGTAGCTGATATCATCAAATTCTTCATTCTACAAGTATAGAAACAATATTATCTCTCTGTCAAAGCCATTAGAAGTGACAATGGGACAGAGTTCAGGAACAAAACTCTAGATGAATTCTGTTTCTAAAGGGATTGTTAGAAAATTCAGCATTCCCAAAACTCCTGAACAAAATGGTGTGGTAGAAAGGAAGAATAGAATACTGATTGAAGCAGCAAGAACTATGTTAGCTGATTCATGCCTACAATTGTATTTTTGGGCTGAAGTAGTCAACACAGCCTGCTATGTTCAAAATAGGATCCTTGTCAACAAAATACATTCCAAAACTGGCTATGAATACTTCATGGCATCAAGCCCCTTATCTCCTTTTTCAAGGCTTTTGAATGTCAATGTTTCATTCTAAACCTCAAAGACTCTATTTCAAAGTTTGCTGCAAAAGTTGATTTAGGTTATTTCCTTGGTTATTCTTCCACTAGAAATGCCTACAAGGTTTTTAATTCAAGAACCAAGATAGTAGAAGAAACACTGAATGTCAAGTTTAATGAGTCAAAACACTGTAAGTTCGGGGGACATGCCCTCCACTGTAAGAAGCTACCCCGATTTAAATACAGGCATAATCTGATAAGGAATGTTTTATGGGACGTCTTGCGAAGGGCAGGGATTTCGGCTAGGAAAGAAGCCTCGGTTAACTTTTTGATGGACCCCCTAGAAGGGCGGTCTACCTTAAGGCCTGTAGATGTCCTCATGTTCGGGTGGGCACAAGGCAAACATGCGTGCGTTGGTCTCACAGGGGTGTCTCCGTTGGTGGGACTTCGAGATTCAGGGTTTGTGGCAGGGCAAGCAGCCTTGAGAGCAGAATCCCATAAAGTTGTCAAACATGAAGCTGGTCTGTCTAGAGAACCAACACGTTTTTGTGTCATTTGCTTTTGACACATTTGGAGGGCTAGTCCCTGAGGTAATCTGGTTCTTAAAAAGAGTTCAAAAGGTGGTGCAGAACAACTCTCCAACGACGAAGGACCTAAGTTTATTTTTAATAGAGTAGGTTTTTCTATTCAAAAGGGGGTAGCGACGTAACTTGTGAACCGTTTACCCGCTTCCCACTTGTAAGAGTTATTAGTGAAATTGTGAGTAATCAATTTTTTAAAAAAAAAAAATCATCAATCATCCACATGTAAATTGTAATTTGAAACTTATTGTGTGTTAATAGCTACATTTGTCATTAAAGAAATTTGATTATGTGTTCTAAAAGAGGTAATTGATAATGATATCAAATAATAAAGAAGCTTGTATAAGTTAGACAACTATTATTTTATGTTATGGTGTTATTAAATATCATTAATCAAAGTATTTGCTGTCGGGAAGCCGGCCAATGCAGGCGCAACCGATTTTAAATAATTTCTCACTTCTTTGAATCTCATATTATTATTCTCTTAAATCTTCTTCACAAAAGCTCGTTCATGCAACAATGGTGGAACCAATCAGTTATCTTCTAACCCTTCTTCTATTTTCATCCATACAACCCATATTTTCCATTCAACCATACGACCAAATACCATGCAACACCACCGCACCACCCATCCATGGCTCTACCTACACTTGCAACTCCAACACCAAAACATGCAACACATATGTTGTTTATAGGCCTCAACTCAACCAACAACTTTCCGACATTGCTAGCCTTTTTAATGTCAATGAATCCGAATTACAACCCGCGACACATCTCCAAGCCCGTGAAGTTGTCGTCCCGATTGTATGTGATTGCCCCGATAGGTCTTCTCGGGCCGTGGTTGATTACGCAAATAATGACTTGAATTCGTATGTTGATATTGCTTGTCGAGTGTACCAAGGGCTCGTGAAGCCGTTTGTTCTGGAAGAACAGAACGGAAACCTTCATGAGACTACACTCGTTAATGTGCCCGTGAAGTGTGCATGTGTGGACACTTCACGAGAGACAAATGGTACGACGTACCTCGTGAGTTATCCTGTAATGGAATATGATACTATTGATATCATTGGTAAGAAATTCGGGGTGACACGTCAGTCAATCCAGGATGCAAATGACTTAGATCCTGGACAAACTATTTTTGAGGGCACAATGTTGTTGGTACCAACAACAAGTGTCCCCGTCTTGAACTTGGACCATGTGGTTAGAGGTCCAAGTCTTCAAGACACAATCCCAGTTAATAGAATCGGGAATGGTAGAATGGGAAACCGTTTTTCGGTGTTTCTTATTGTTTTCGCAACTATTTGTTTTTGTGGTGTTGTTTTGCTTCTTGTCTTTTTAAAGTGGAAATGTAGTCACCGTGAACCGCAAGTCGTGTCGGTAACACATTCGGAGTTTAAGCGTTTCTCACCCGATTTTCTTGATGGCATGTCGAAGTTGAAGCAATCTTTAACAAGTTTTAGCTTAGACGAGCTTAAACTCGCTACAAACAACTTCTCAGAGTCTTTATTAATCGGAAAATCAGTGTACAAAGGTCTAATCACTGCGGATTTTTGGGTTGTGATCGAAGATATGATATCCGTTGAGTCAGCCAATCATGTAATTAACATTTTAACAACGATCAACCATTTTAATGTGGTTAGACTTGAAGGGTGTTGTATCAACATGAACCGGTCTTATTTAGTGTTCGAGTTTGCGAAAAATGGTAGTTTAAGAGACTGTTTACAAGACTTGAAAACTCGAAAAGAGTTAACATGGGCTAAACGAGTCAAGCTCGCATTCGATATTGCGGAAGGGTTGCATTACATACATTATTGCACCAAACCCACATACGCCCATCACAACATAAGTAGTGGAAACATCTTGATAACCGCGGATTGGAGGGCGAAAATATCGGGGTTTAACCATGCTAGGCCGATCATTTACAACGTATTGGCGAATGATGGTGGAGATAAGGCGGAGACGAAAGAATACTCAAAGTATCTAGATTGTGGACAGGCTTCAACAAAGGTGGATGTGTATGGTTACGGGGTTGTTTTGATGGAGATTTTATCGGCAAAAGAGGCCGCGATTGGTCGGAAATGGTTGGACCGTCTTGAGTTTCCGGCAGATGTGGAGGTTATGGGTGGTTCATCAGAATGTTTGGAGAAATTCAAGATGTTTATGGATGAAGATTTGGAAGGAGAGTATGGTTTAGGGGATGCATTGTGTTTAGCATTATTGGCTAAATGTTGCATACATGATGACCCTGAATTTAGGCCTAGTATGAATGATGTACTTAAGGCTCTTTCTAGAATTTCATGACAATTACAAATCTTCTTGGTTTTAATTCTTCGTATGCAAAATGAATTTGTGTAACTAACAAATCATGTAATTATGTAAATAAGTTATCTCATTTTAACATAATCTCTACATTTATAGAAAGTGAAGGAATATTCAGAATTTTTTAAATGGTGTACGTTATGATGCCAGAGGGAACAACAGAGAGAAATTCTCAAGAAATTTGATATAAAAGTGGATGAATATATGAAACATTCAAATGAGCGACTATTTTACATGTAAATTTTATATTTTAGGAATTACTAAAACTTTTTTTAAACGAAATTATACTTTCATAACTGACAAATTACGTTAACGTAGCAGGTAGACGGGCAACAAGGTGCAACGCCACCTATTTCTGAATTGCAAAACTTAGCCTACTCAAAACAAATCCCTGTCCATTTACGGTCGCAATGTTGCTGTGGATAACCTATTGGACCATGTTTAGAAAACAGACAACTAAAATAGATTCAAGAGTGCACCAAACTCTTGAATTAGCTTGTTATTACAAAATCCAATAATTTTCAAATACATAAGAATTTATAAGATTCTTCAGTGGTATATAGTCGATTTATAAGATTCTTTAATGTGAGGCTAACCCACTTAGTAAAGACTTATGATTTTTAAAACGGTAGTCCGAGATTCAAACTAAAACAATAGAGTAGTTTAAACTAATTTGCTTGTAAAATAACATAGGGGTAACATTTCCCGTTAAAAAAAAATATGTGGAATCTTAATTAATATCAATATATTCGATCAATGTGACATGTAAATAGCCGTCCGTGTAACAAGAAAAGCACAAATCCTAGTTACATGCCAATTGTAACTACATTCAAATGCCATCGAAGTGTCGCATCAAGCTTAATCTATCTGTCTATCTATCTATACATATAATAAACCAAAGTCATTTTAATGACATGACACTCAAAAAGGGTATTCTCTTAATTAAGTATGCCATGTGTCATCTCATGTGGCAAGGCCTTTATTTTAGAAAAATAATAATTTAAAATTTAAAAACAAAATTAGATTTTTATCTCTAATGTTTCCTCCCATAACTTTTAAACGTAAATATCTTTTATATACGAGATTTTTTAAAGACAAAAATTACACCAAATTAACGAGCGTTTTATTATCTTTCCAACGGGTACCATAGTGCTATATAAAAAACGGTAAAAAAAATGACTATTTTTTGTGTGGTTTTGTTCATACAGGAAAAAAAAACACAAAGTGTTCAGGTTATTCATTAATCATGTATAGGCAAGTCATTAGTTATGTTCAAACCAGTAAATATGAATTTTATTTACAACATGTGTTAGCATTGGAGTTGTACATTGTTTTAGGTTAGGTTTTAATATTAGAGTTATAGATTGTTTAAGGTTATGCACTAACATCGGAGATACATTGTTAATTGTTTTACGTTAAGTGCTACCCGAACCTTTCTTGCATGTAACTGTAAAACGCATCAGTCTATTTCAGATGTAAAATTGATATTTCAAATTAGATTTCTCAACCCGGGAAGATCCCGGAATATAATCTAGTAAGATTAATATTTCATTTAAAACTGGATGAATTTATTTAAGCTCTGTTTATTTTGACATTCAATCCTTCTATTTCCACAATGATATATATTGTCCAATTTCATCGCTACATCATACCCAATTCAATTTTCCTATTAAGTTGATCCAATGTGACATAGGGGTAAGTTTGACAATCACAACTTCAAGTTGATCCAATGTTACACAAACCTGTTAAGATACGAACCTATTAAGACACGAACACGAAACCTATAAACACGAACATAACACGAAATCTAATCATGTCATTTTTTTCAAACACGAACACGAACCTGTGTATAACAGGTTAACACGATATGATATGATAAGACACGATAAGGAACACCTAGTAAAATAAGTTAACACAACAAGACACGATAAGACACGACAAGACACGATACACACGACAAGACATGATAAGAAATACGATAAGACATGATAAGACCTGTTAAGACACGTACACGATAAGACATGAACACGAAACATGTAAACACGAACACGAGACGACACAAAAATAAACAGGTCTTAACGTGTCGACCCGTTATAGACACGAAACCTGTTAAAATCGTGTAGGTTCGTGTCAGGTTATCGTGTACGTGTCTGAATTGCCAGCTCTAACTTCAAGTCATTTGTTAGATCTCATAGTCTTCAATTTCGTTTCTCGTGTCCTAATGTGTTGCAAAACACATCTATTTTCCCGTATATTTTGTATAATTATTTAATGGGTTTTAATTTGTTTTGTGTTGTTTTTATCATTTATTTATTGATTTATTTTTTATAGGTGCTTGCGGGAAATGAGTTTAAAATGAGGAAAATGATCAAGACACGAACAACCGGGACAACAATAACAACATACCCAATTCAATTTTCCTATTAAGTTATTCCATTGTGACATATGGGTGAGTTTGATAATCACAACTTCAAGTCGTTTGTCAGATCTCATAGTCTTTAATTTCGTTTCTCGTGCCGTAATGTATTGCAAAAGACATCTATTTTCCCGTATATTTTGTATATTTATTTAATGTGTTTTAGTTTGTTTCGTGTCGTTTTTATCATTTATTTATTGATTTATTCTTTTATAGGTGTTTGCGGGAAATGAGCTTAAAACGAGGAAAATGATCAAGACTCCACAACCTAAATCAAAGAACAAATAAAGAAGAGGAGGTCCTGATGTGTTGGTGAAAACATCTTGTTAATATGTTAGTTTTGTATATATTTTAGTCTTTTATTGTGTGCTTTTAGTCGGTCTTAATTGTTTATTAGTGCGTTTGTGTTTTGTAGGTGTTCGTGGATAATTGGCTCAAAACAAAAGAATTTTAATCGAGACACAAACACTTGAGAGCAGGTGTTCATGGACGTTGAGGCGTAGACGAGAAATTTTGGTCGAGCAAAGAACACCCAAGTTGAATAATAATAATAATAATAATGTAATTAAAATAAAAAAAAAAGAAAGTTGGAAGTGTGACTTTATGTCACGTGGCCTAGGCCCATAATGGGTGATTATTATTGGTGGCATTATTTTATAAGGATGTTTTTGAAGGTCAACAGAATTGAAAGGAAGGCTGCGCCTTCTTGGCTGCACAAGGATATTTTAATTTCGAGAGGACACACACTTTGAAGGGATACATCGCACAATAGTATTTACAGAGATGATCGCACGAATAGAAAAACAAAGAGGAGTCATGCACACGACCAAGATGCAAGGCTAAATCTTTTGTGACTTCCTCTAGATGAATGGTTCAATTAGGTTTTGCACTATTTTCTATTTATTTTCAGTATTGGATTGTGTTTTTGTGTGATGACAAGCATATAAAACATTATTGATGCATTAGTTAAGCAAACAATTGATTTGTGTTTTGAGTCCTTTCTTTACAACTTGTTCGGTTGATGACAAAACTTAGTAGCGGGTTGGGTGACATAAAGAGGGTTGACTTGACGCTTACAATTGGGTAGATAATAGGTTTGATGACAAGAACTTGTGCTACTAGTTAATTAATTAATTTCCAGAACCATGTCTATGTGGTTCCCAATCTATAAACTGAAAACTGTGTGAAACCTAGAACCTGAAATTTAGAGGGAGTTACTTCTTTATTATTATTGTTTTTTTTATTCGAATCACTTACTAAACTTTTTCAAGCAAAACATCATTCTACTTCATAATATATTATTTTTAATTAATTAGTTTTACTAATAAAATTGCTATCAACACTAACCACATACTCCTCGTGGTTCGACAACCCTACTTCCTATACTGCAGTCAGTTGTAGCTAAGGAGTAGTTTTTATTAAGTTTTTGATTAGCACTTCGACACGCGATCAAAATGGCGCCGTTGCCGGGGAGTGCGTGCGCTTAGTGTTTATAGTTTTAGTTGTCTTTAGTTTTAGAAAAAAAAAAAAAATTTAAAAAAAAAAACCTAAAAAAAAAAAAATATATAGTATCTTTTCTTGTTTATTTACTTTTTGTTCTTTATTTAGTTATTTTTCTTTGTTCAGTACTACGCTGGTTTTCTTGTTTCTGTGTGTGCAGGTTACTTTACTTGTATGCACCATACACGAAGGTCGGGGAAAACATCACCTTTGATTTTTGATTCGCAGATTGAGAGAACTGCCAGAAGAAACCGATCCCTTCACCACCCTAATCACACCATGAGTATTCACAGCCATCACAGCATCCCCAAGGATGCACTTCCTCAAAATCCACTACCACCTATTCCACCCATTCCACCACAACCACCAAATCCACCACCAGTACCACAATTCCAACCGGCCCAAAACACCCGACCAGTCATACCACAGCAGCAGCAAAACCTTGAAAATCAACAGCTGCATCGCATCCCTCAACGGTTTGATGAGGAGAGTTTTCACAGTACATGGCAGACTGACTGGGACAGAGAATCTGAGCATGAGGAATATGACGGCAGATATGCCGACGTCAGGTATGATGATTTTGATCAGGATGGGTTCGACTTGCATCCTAGGCGTCCAATCCCACGTAATCAGGTTTGTCACTTTAATCAAGGGAACCGGGTTGGGAGGCAAAGGGTAAATAACCAGGCACCAAGAGGTGTGCCACGATTTGATGCGGGTGATATGGGGGATGATTTAGAGTTTGTAGATGGTGTCCCACAGCTTGTTCAGAGGGCACCAGCTAGGGGTGGGGTAGATAGTCACTTTAGGCCAGTCATTATGCCTAATTCATCAGCTGTAGTGACACCCGTAGGTAGGAATGGTAGAGCTTTTGAGGTTAATCCCCATTATTTAGGCCACCTACCTGAGTTTTATGGTAAGAGATCAGAGGAGCCCTACTTACATATTGCAGCTTTTGAGTCTATTTGTAACACTGTAGGAGGGGCTGGGTTTACTAAGGATCAGGTTATGCTTATGTTGTTTCAATTCACTTTAAAGGATAGGGCTAGGCAGTGGTTTGCAACCCTGACCCCAGGTAGCATTTTTACTTGGCAAGAAATGCAGCAGGTGTTTTTAGAAGAGTATTACACTATGAGTAAGACTTCTGAGGCTAGAGAAGCAATTAGAGCCTTTGAGCAGAATTCCGGCGAGACATTTCATGAGGCCTTTACTAGATTTAAGGAGTTGCTTAGGAAGTGCCCACATCATGGCATTGAGACTTGGGAGCTTATTAAAGCATTTTATGATGGATTATTGCCTGATGAGGTTAGGGATCTAACAGCTATTAGCAGTGGTACTTTTCTCACTAACACAGTAGCTATAGATTGGGGGTACTTAGAGAGGATGAGTGCAACTTCTAAGAGACAAGCACAGTCTAGTAGGAAATCTAGATCATCTTTTGTTAGGGCTGTTGATTATGAGGCTGAAGAGAGGATAGAAAAACTTAAGCAGCAGAATTTGATCTTAGAAAAACAGGTAGCACAATTGAGAGTAGGAAAGAGTGATGAGGCGAAGGTAGGTAGTGCTTTTAATGTTTGTACTAAATGTAATGAATTGGGTCATATTGCAGCCGAATGTGCAGGTGAACAGGTAAATCAAGTCTATGGAGAAAGAAAACAATATGACATGAATTCGAATACATATCATCCTGGACTGCACAATCACCCCAATTTCAGGTATGGTAACTCGAATAACCAATCAAATCCTAATTTTTCTAATTCTCATGTGCAGGGTGGAAATCAGCAGCAACACTGGAACCGACAACAGGGCACTTCAGGTGGAAGCGATAATGAGTTAAATGTGATTCTGGAAGCTATCAAGGCAGTCCAGGAGGATGTTAAGGGAATTAGGAAGGATAATGAAGTGCGGGACAAAACGGTGGAAGCCTTGTCAAAACAGGTAGGCCAGCTAGTTGCTCAGATGTCAGGGAGAGACCCAGGTAAACTTCCTAGTGATACTGCACTAAATCCTGCTCACCAGTCTTCCTCCAGAAGTCTGCACATCAACGCGGTAAGTATTTCTCCCACCTCTGAAATAGGTAGTGTAGACAATACTCCACCAAAGTTTGTTGAGGGAATGGTGGAGGAGTGTAACACAGAATCTGAGTCTGAAGCTGAACAAGAAAATTTTTTCAAATTAAATCTTGAGAGTAAGAATGTGAAGAATGGGTCTAATGAGGCTAAGTGTGGGGGTGAGAAGGTGAAAAAGGTACCCTTTCCTATGGCTTTATTAGATCCTGCTAAGAGAAAAGATTTAATTAAACCGGACCCACCAAAGGATGAGAAGTGGGAAAAATTTAAAACTGTCAAAATCAATTTACCGTTAATTAATAAAATTGAAGAATGTCCTGATCAGGTTCAGTGTCTGAAAGAATTGAGTACCCAAAAACGACGGCATAAACTTCCTAAACAGTTAGATTTAAGTGCCAGTGTGAATGCCGTTTTGTTGGGTACCCTTCCCCCAAAACTCCAAGACCCTGGAGCGCCTATTATTGTTATACAAGTAGGTGATTTTCAAGTGGATAGAGCGCTTCTGGATTTGGGAGCTAGTGTGAGTATTATACCAGGGAGTTTATATGATCAGTATGATTTTGGTCCATTACAGAAAACCAACACAACTGTGGTGTTGGCCGATCAAACTCCTTCGTGTCCTAGGGGGATTGTAAGGGATGTGATTATTAAGGTTGGAGAGTTTTATTACCCGGTAGATTTTTTAGTGCTTGATTGTGTTAAAAACACACAACCAACTGTCATTCTGGGTAGACCGTTCCTGGCTACTGCTAAAGCCATTATTAATTGTGCTGAGGGGACGGTAAAGATGAGGTTTGGGGATAGGAAGATGAGTCTTAAGGTGTTCTCTAATACTGTTAATCATAAAACTAACAAAAGTGGATCTCCTGTGAAGGAGAATGGAAAAGAAAAGACAGAATGTTTTGTGATTGACAGGATGGAACTAGTGAGCAAGAATAAAACTAAGAGAAAACGAAGGAGAAGGAAAAAGAAAGCCAAGAAGCCACCAAAACCAGATAGTGAGAATGAGAAATTGGCATTGCTGGGGCTAATAAGGAGAACTGAGGATGAGTTACCTGGGTGTAGGAGGAGCACACACTTAGAGGTGTGGGGACACAAGCATCCCACTAGACCACCATGAGTAGATGTGTCAGGTATGTTTACTTGTAGAGTCTGTATAGTTGTGTAGAGTATTAAAGGTATGTTTTTATTTTATTTTTAGAGTTTGAGTCTGTTTTTGTTTTTCTGGGAATGCTTGGAGTTTAACTTTGTAATCAGATAACCTCGCCTGTACTCAATCTCCATTCAGGCGGGATAGATCTGTACACCATCGGTGTATAAGGCATCCTAGAATTTTATGTTTTTATTTTTCTTTTGAGTCTTAGTTTCAGGTTTGTTTATCGGCCGCGAAAGAAATGCTATACGGCTCGATTGGGAGGAATCGAACGAGACTCGCATGCGCATATTGCTTATCCAGGGGAGTCTGTTCCTTTTATTTTTGTTGTATATTAGCTTTCTTTCTGCTTTAGTTTATTCCCTAGTTCACATTGAGGACAATGTGTCGTTCAAGTGTGCGGGTAGGGAAACTTCGTTTTTTTTATGTATTATTGAGTCTAAAAAAAAAATTTTTAAAATTTAAAAAAAAAAATAAAAAATTGAAAATGTCTTGAAAATTGTTCTTAAAAAAAAAAACATTCTAATCAGACATAAAACAGCTCTTTCAGTACATACCAGTTGTTCCTTGATTGTTTTGGCAGTAGATCCTTAGTCATGGTCTAATTTGTGGAAAAGTAATATGAACCGTTTTCAGCAGGTATTTTTAAGAAAATAGTTTAGAATTGCCTGACTAGGTTTAACAAGCTATTGGTAATAAATGCATGCACACATCGGCAACCCATTTACCCACTTCTGTGACATCTTGAGCCTACTAGATGATAGGTTGATTCATATACATTTTCATTTGTTGAGAGTAGGCCAGATGTTTCTCTGTTGCAGAACTTGTGTGATTTGATACATGCCGAGGTTGTAGACTAGATATGCACGTACATGACAAAGGCGATTTAGGATTCCCTTTTTGTTTGACACCTTTTATGTGTTTGTGTTAACCGGTTCACCCAAGAATATTACCATTAGTAGCCAACTTTGAGCCTTATACCTTTTCATTTGATTAAACCTATTACCCAAATTGACCTGTTTACCTTTGTGTAATAAATTGATGACATCCATTGTGTTTATGTTTTGTTCAAACGATTGAGTTATGTTTAAGTTGTGGAAAAAAAAAAAAAGAGAAAAAAAGAGAAAAAAAAAATATATATGAAAAAAAAAAGAAAGTGAAAAAGAAAATAGAAGTATGTGTTATGGGTCAATATGCCCAAAGTTGTGTGATTATTGTATTATGGTGCTTAGTGAATAAGGATGGTCATTCAAGCGTGTTGAAACCATTGTTTTTAAACCACTTGTTAGCCAAATCTATCATACCTTTACCCGAAGCCCAAAACCCGTAAGTCCTTTAGATATGTGCATTGTCTACAGTTGAGGTGTGATTGTTATACAAGCCTATGATAACAGAGTTACATGTTTGGTTTTTGAGTGATTAATACTAGCGCATTACACGCTAGTCCAGATATTAAACCGAGTAGAGTGAAAAATTGTGAGGGGTGTGTTGCATGAAAATAAAAACCGAAGCATGCTAGGCTTAGTCGGGTAAATTTTGTTTTTAAATGGAAATCAATTTGAATTGCTGAATTAACACATCTAATGCTGATCTGTAAATGGGGTATGACTTTGGACCTTAGCTAAGGTATGATGGGCGATTGGGGTGCTAGTCTGTGATAATGTCTTAACTAGAGTATATATATAATTTTTTCGAGACGAAAAAAGATAAGTGTGGGGGTGTGATGTGTTGGTGAAAACATCTTGTTAATATGTTAGTTTTGTATATATTTTAGTCTTTTATTGTGTGCTTTTAGTCGGTCTTAATTGTTTATTAGTGCGTTTGTGTTTTGTAGGTGTTCGTGGATAATTGGCTCAAAACAAAAGAATTTTAATCGAGACACAAACACTTGAGAGCAGGTGTTCATGGACGTTGAGGCGTAGACGAGAAATTTTGGTCGAGCAAAGAACACCCAAGTTGAATAATAATAATAATAATAATGTAATTAAAATAAAAAAAAAAGAAAGTTGGAAGTGTGACTTTATGTCACGTGGCCTAGGCCCATAATGGGTGATTATTATTGGTGGCATTATTTTATAAGGATGTTTTTGAAGGTCAACAGAATTGAAAGGAAGGCTGCGCCTTCTTGGCTGCACAAGGATATTTTAATTTCGAGAGGACACACACTTTGAAGGGATACATCGCACAATAGTATTTACAGAGATGATCGCACGAATAGAAAAACAAAGAGGAGTCATGCACACGACCAAGATGCAAGGCTAAATCTTTTGTGACTTCCTCTAGATGAATGGTTCAATTAGGTTTTGCACTATTTTCTATTTATTTTCAGTATTGGATTGTGTTTTTGTGTGATGACAAGCATATAAAACATTATTGATGCATTAGTTAAGCAAACAATTGATTTGTGTTTTGAGTCCTTTCTTTACAACTTGTTCGGTTGATGACAAAACTTAGTAGCGGGTTGGGTGACATAAAGAGGGTTGACTTGACGCTTACAATTGGGTAGATAATAGGTTTGATGACAAGAACTTGTGCTACTAGTTAATTAATTAATTTCCAGAACCATGTCTATGTGGTTCCCAATCTATAAACTGAAAACTGTGTGAAACCTAGAACCTGAAATTTAGAGGGAGTTACTTCTTTATTATTATTGTTTTTTTTATTCGAATCACTTACTAAACTTTTTCAAGCAAAACATCATTCTACTTCATAATATATTATTTTTAATTAATTAGTTTTACTAATAAAATTGCTATCAACACTAACCACATACTCCTCGTGGTTCGACAACCCTACTTCCTATACTGCAGTCAGTTGTAGCTAAGGAGTAGTTTTTATTAAGTTTTTGATTAGCACTTCGACACGCGATCAGGTCCACGAGATTGCAGTGAAGAAACAAAGCAGGCCTGCCAACAGAACACCAAGCTGCTAGGCGCAACGTGAAGAAACAAAGCAGCAGCAAGCATGTTGCTAGTTCTGACGGGCCCAGAAGCTGCTTAACGCGGCCCAGACTCTCTTCTTTGGCCTACTTAACCTTTTTTAACCTATTCTTTCTATTTTTAACATAGGGATCAACTTGGTAGTAGACTCTAAAACAACAATAGCATATTTCGAATTTTGGGGGTTAGAGGGTGAGCTTGGGTTGTGTTTTGACGGAGAGGAAGGACGGAAATCAAAGAATTATAATTAAGGCTCAGGATCGTGATTTGCAAGTATTAGGTATGATATTTTATTACTTTAGGTTACTAAATATTATTTCCATGCCTTTGCAATTTTGTGAACCTATGTTTTTATTGTTTTTCTGAATTATGAGTAGCTCAAACTCTTGGGTTTTGGATTTAATTCTCGATTTTGTATTAAAGTAACGACTTGGTGATTATTGCTATCATGTATATGCGTGCTTTTTGCTAATTTACAATCTTTTAATGTTCCATATGAGTGTTTGTTAATGTCTTTCATGTTTAGGGAATTATTAGGGTTATTTGTTTTGTACTGGTAACTTATTTTATGGTTTTGTCTACGAATCCATAGGAGCATTGATTGTGAGTTTAGAGGTGTAACACCCCAAAACTATTCGTTCGCCTAACTACGCCATTAGGCGTGATTAGCAAAATAATAAAACCAAGACTTGAACAAAGAAAGAACACGGGTTATGATCTAATATAGAAATAATCTAGTTAATGTTAGTAATCTTATAAACGGGCTAATAATATAAGAAAACTAGCTTGAGTAGCTAGTTTCATAAGGAAATGGCATTCGGGGATATTTGGAGGGACTATAGTTGCCAATGTGGTAAAACTAGTTTTATTAATAAAACTTAATAAAATCAAAACACACACTTGTGTGTGTGTGTTGGTCGATCTCAACATCAGGAGATCAAAATCCTTCACCAACCAAACCCTAAACCTCCAAATTCTTGCTCAAACTCAAGGCAAATCAAAGGGGAAGCCTATGCATTACACAAAAATGAAGTATCTATGGTTCAATCACACTAAGGTACCTTTTATTTGGCTAAATTTGATGTAGGGGTTTCACAAAAACGTGAAGGTGTATGTTGATGGAGGTTTTTCTAACCTTAGGGAACCTCAATCAAGTCTAATTCAGTTATGAATTTCATTTTAATTGTGAATTTGATTATACTCATATGATTATGTTAATATGTGAAATTTGGGATTCACCCTCTAGGTTGAAACCACATACATCTAGTAATCATGGTGGTTCTTTGGAGTTGTTATAATGTGAAACATGGTAAATTCATGCTTTGGATTATGAAAGTGCCCAACCATCATGAATAGGGTGGAAGGAGGTAGCATCCATAAGACCTATGGAGTTTAGAAACTAAGTTGTAAATGATGCCTACAAGGTGTTTGATGAAACGCCACAATGACCATGTTTGTAAACTAAGGTGATAACTTAATTGGGCAAAACATGGAAATACTTGCATATGAAATATGAAGTACATGCTTAGAAAGATAGATCACACCATGTGATATTTAGTAGCCTAATGATGATTAGGAAGTTGTATGTGCAATATGTTTGATGACCTTTATGTGACAAATGAAAGGATAGTCCCAAACTAGAGACTTTTCCCTATTCTAGTGTACATGATCATGCTAAGGGTAGTTGACTTTTAGAAGTCAAACTGACCCACGATTTGAATATGATATAATAGTGTGAATAAACTCATGAGGTGTGTTAGTTATTGGATATGATGGCTAACTTGACCGATCTTGTGAGTATTGTGAAGGTTTGGCCTTGTCAAGCTAGGTAGGAGCTTGGATGGGATGAACCTACCGAAGCAAATGGATCATGGAACGCATGACTCGTGGCCAAGGTAAGTGACTTAGCTTAAATAAGTCTCTTTGATACTAAAGGATTGTGTAATTGTTCGATAGTCATGGAAAAGATATTGTCAATGAAGAATACATGCATATTCATAAAGATAGACTATGGGATATGGAATTCTAGCTTGTATTAGGTTGGAATCGCCTAATTGGAAGAAACTTGTTAAGCTTGGGTTGGGACGCTTAATTTTATAATTTGAGTCTTTTAATAAACGGGTCAAGTTAGGTTAATAATAATAATTGAACAAAAGGCTTGATATTCGAAGCATTTAGATATTATAATGTTGACGGGCCGATTGGTGGTAGAACGCCATTTGGATCCCGGGCTATTAATGTGTGTGAAATGAGATGTTTACATAGGTTACTAAATTGAAGGAAAAAGAACACTTGATGTCAAGGATTCATATGGATGGTTTGATAGGCATGAGAATGGGTCAACACTACCGGGTAAGTCCGTAGTTAAATAAACGCCTTCGGGCGAAGCAATATGGGTGCTAAAGCATCACATGAAGTGAGGGTGCCAAATAGGTAAGTTAATCCCATAACTATGTCTAATGTGCGCTAAGGCGCTTAGAATCGACCACATTAGAACAATCTTGAGAAATGTTGAAAATCTAAGTTTGTACGGACTTAGAAGTTTTTAAACAAGTCATTGAGTCCAAAACAATGGGTTTGAATCAAGAAGAGTCGCCATGAATGGCTAAATCGAAAGATTTGGCTAGGAGGGGCATTTTGGGAATTTATAAATATTTACTAAAGGATAAATCTAATAACAAAGTCATAATGAACAAATCGGACAAACACTTTAGTTGATCAAGTGTCTAATGACTTGATAACATAAACTATACGCATTGCGGCCGCTCATAGAGACCGCGCAGCCGCTCACAGAGAACAGCATGACGACACGATCTTTAAAATTGCATATAAAATCGTACAAAAATCGTTAGGAGGTGTTCTTTATATGCCTGGAAAGCTCTCGGAGCGTAGAACAATTCTTATTTGAAAGTCGAAGTCGGATTTTGGGTTTTAGTAGGGGTAAAGGCGATCCGAACAGCCGCTGCGCATAAGTTGCAGTAGTTTGTACTCCTAAGATAGGGTCGTTTGGCCTGGTTCGTTCCGTTTCGACGTGTAATGACTCTCATACCAGTTTAAATGTATTATTGACAACCCACTAACCATTCTTTGTGTGGTGGTGCTAGGTAAACAAGTGAAGGAAGTCCCGGAACAAGGATCAAGTCGCGATAAGAGCCAAACACACCCGATCACTCATCAAGCTTTCGCATTAGAATCTAAGGAACTCCCGTTAAAACGCAACATCTTAGAGTATGTTTTAACTATTAAAATGTAAAAATTTGTGTGAATCAAACATGTATTTGATCTTAATGGGTTGACTTATTATAAATTTCAAAGTTTTAATCAGGAGTGGTTTAAGTAAGGTCCAAACCCGTATGATTTGGGCGTTGATTGCGTGATTACGGGTTAGGGTCTTACAAGAGGTAGTTAATGTTCTTCGTATTCTTGAGATCGGGAGGTGATAGGTAGTCAAATTTGTCTAGATCTTAGATGTGTGGTAAAGGTGAGACCGAGAGGAGATCATTGCCTAGTGTGTCTTAGATTCCTGCTTATTTGTGTCATAGTGAGAGTTAGTGAGTTACTCCTTACACTTTAGGGTTTATTGGGATTGGGAAGTGAGAAATCTAAGTCAATCTAGCGAGAAATTTAGTATAATTTGAGAGACGAGAGTTAATCGGACCACCCATCGAATTTATAAGCCATTAGGTTTCCTTGTAGGCCTGGCCAATAAATCGTGGATATATTAGGTTATTAAGGGTAGGCAATCATTATATCAGGGTTCCAACATAGTTTCCATAGCCGAGACAATTCCAGCTTCATTAGTAGGATTGATGCCTAGTAATTACCTTTCTTATCCTGATATCCCCCTTTGTGATCCTTAGTTATCTGGTTGCTCGAGTCTTTAGTTTATTTATAAAAACCATTATTAAAACCATTTGTTAGAGTACTAGTTAAGTCTAGTTCTGTTTTCCAGTTATGTCTTGTGGGTTTAATACTCGGACTTACTTAAATACTTAGTTTGTACTACATTGATAGGTATACTTGCTTATCGTGTCATCTAGTTTAGTTGAGTCTGTTTTATATTACTAGGTGTCTATGTAGTTTTTTTATTTATAGACCACATTATAGAACATTATGTCCTCAAACGTCCCAACAAAATGGGAAGTCCAAACATATGATCCGAAGGCTAAACGAAATCATGTTAGCTTACCTAACTCATGCAAGATTGCCTCCCACCTTTTTGGTGGAAGCCCTACACACGGAATGTTACCTACATAGCATTCTACCCACCACAACACTTAACCAACAAACACATGATAATGCCATATATCTAAGGCAACATGCCTAAGATCATCTTCATGTTTTTGGATGTGCTTGCTGAGCGAACATGATTGCCAGTCCTACCCACAAGTTAGCACTCTTTTATGCACTTTGTGTCTTTTTGGATCACCCGGCCAACTATCGGGATACCGTTGTCTAATTCTTTCAATCAGAAGATTATTATATCCTGGTATGTAATTTTTTACAAGTACTTTCACCCGCACTACCATACCCATACCTACATCCCACACTGAAACCGAAGCCACCGACATCGCCCATTCATAGCCTTCCAATCAACACCCAATGACCACTAGATCCAAAGCGGGTATCTCTAAACCATGTGACCCCTCAACCTCTATCTTAAATCCATGACCGATCCAATTGGTACGATGCTATAATTGATTAAATATTGAGCCCTCATGAATAATCACACATGGGATCTCATACCTAGACCTAGGGATGCCAATATTATTTGTTATATGTGGCTCTTTCCCCATAAATTTCACTCAAATGACACTTTCTTGCGTTACAAAGCTAAAATTGTCAAAAATAGGTATAGTCAACAAGTTGGGGTTGATTGTGATGAGCCCTAACCATTCGCACCATCCTGAGTTTATCTGTGTCTAGAGGGTGGCTTATACATCATTTAGATGTCAAAAATGTATTCCACCTTGGCAATCTGTATAGGACAGTATATATATTTCAACCATTAGGCTTTTAGGATAAATCACAGTCTAACTATGTTTCCATACTATGAAAATCTCTTTATGGCTTAAAATAGGCCTTGCGATGCATGATACAAACGATTTGCTATATTTATCCTGAAGTGTGGATTCAAAAGTGTTGTTACTGGTATGTCTCTTTTTATTTATAACCATGGCTCACATATGGCTTATCAACTTTTATATGTTGATGATATTATACTCACGGCTTCTAGTGACCAACTTTTAAAACAAATTGTCAACTCTTTATCCATTGAATTTGCTATGACCGATCTTGGCAGGCTACATCATTTTCCTGGCATAGCGGTTGAACATCACCAAAAATGTATTTTTTTTCTCAGCCAACATACATCGCTAACATATTGGCACATGCTAGCATTAGTAATTTCAATCCCTTAACTACCCTTGTCGACACTTCCTTTAAGCTAAATACCACAACCGACGAACTTAGACTATCACCATTCACATGCAAGAGGCTTGGTTGTTCACTGGATATTATTAAAAAAATGAAAAGGAAGTGCAAGAAGTCAACAACCATTGGTTGCAACCAAGAATATGCCACATGTTAGCTTTGTATTGGACCCCTATTTTATTTTCTTTTTAGTTTTTCTTTCTAAATATACATTTTACTTATAAATTAGTTTTTTTAATAATTTTTATTTAAAATAATTTAGTTTAAAAATATAAACATTTTTGTTATTTGTAATTAATTTTATACAATAGATTAAAACCTAAGTTATATTTTTTATTAAAAAAATAGTTTAGGTTGGGTTGCTAATGGGTGTGAAAGGTTGTATTGAGTTGGGTTGTGTAGGTGGAAGAGAGAGAAATTAGTTTTTTAATTGAAAGTTGGGTTGGGTTGGGTTGTGAATGGGGATAGTCTTATGTCTGATAGAAACTTATACAAAAGCCTTGCTAGAGCTCTTAAGTACCTCACTTTCACCCAACCTGACAGAACATATGCAGTGAAACAAAGTTGTCTCTTCATGCACATACAACGTGAGCCCCATTTTCTCCTCATGAAGAGAGTTCTTTGCTACCTCAAGGGCACCATTGCACACGGTCTTCATATCACACCCTTAAAATCCTCCAACTTGGTTACCTATTTGGATCTGGATGGGGCCTCTCGACGATCCACATCAGGTTATAATAATAATATTATATTTTTTCTTGTTCGAAAATTAAAGAATCTGACTCCAAATTATGAAAGTAGCCATATTATTAGTACATAAATTGTTGTCCAAGGAAAAAACGATACACGAAATAAATTACATTATTTTAATTATTAATTATAATACAGTATTATTTTCGGCAGATTTAAAAAATTAATGAAAATTCGAAAATTAATGAATATGCCTTCGGAATGTGAAAGTAACCATATTATTAGTACAAAAATTGTTGTCCAAGGAAAACATAATATACCGAATAAATTGCATTATTCTAATTATTAATTATAATACAATATTATTTTTGTCAGATTTTAAAAAAATAATGAAAATTAATCAATTCTTAATATATGAACACAATAAATAATATGCCAAAAATAAACAATTAATCCGTAATAAATATATAAATAAATATAAAATTAACAAATTTAATGATTACTAAAAATATCATTCCTCATTTAATAACTTAAACTGTTCGAAATTGGTTGTTGGCACCACAGACTAAAAAATTGGCCATATATAACATTTACTATTAATCTATTGGATTCTTGCACTCAATTTAGGTTAAGTCACTAACCCAGTTACATTGGGGTTGCCACGTCAGCATGCCACATCATATTGTGGGTGCCACATCAGCATGTCACGTCACATTAGGGATGCCACGTCAGCCAAAACACTAACTTGGTCTGTGTCTTAACCCAAATTGGGTGCAAGAATCTAATAGGTTGATAGTGCATGTTATATATGGTCAATTTTTTGGTTTGGGGTGTCAACGGCCAATTTCAAATAGTTTAAGTTATTAAAATCCAATTCCCATTTAATTTTTGTAGCCAACTATTAAACTTCTTCTCTATTTTACTAAAAGATTCGAGACACATTTTTTAAGGTGATGGGTAGAGAAGAATATCGGGAAAACAACTCGATTACGGGAAAATGGACCGCCCCAAACGGGAGATGCCATGCATTTCAAAAAGTTTTCCAACGTATGAAGGATAATTGGGGTAACGGTTGTAACAATTTAGATATTTTAAAGAAAATGTTGGAGGAGTACAAGGAGCAACGTGGGACGTTCACGTACATGAGGTGTTGGGAGCTTCTAAAAGGAAGCTCTAAATGGGCTAACGTACCAGGCAATATGTCGAATAGTAGGCGCAAAGCCAAACGGTCCAAAACCTCTTCTTCGATTGATCCATAGACGCCCACTTCTGATGCTCGAAACGTGGACTTAAATGAGGATGTTCAAGAAGAAGATCGAAGAGGAGTTGGGTCGACCGCCCGGTAGAAGAAGCACGTGAAAGGGGGGAAGGGCGGAGTCGTCTTTGATGGGTAGCGAGTTGAAAGAAGACTTCCAGTAGATGAATCGACGTCTTCAAGATATACAAGAGCTAGGCGATTGGAGATTGTGTAAGAGAGAGCCACCAAAAACAAGAAGTTCGTCGCAATCCAAGAGGCACGTCAAATGAAGAAAAACATCGAGTTTTTGTTTAAGTCGCCTGAGGGACTCATAGGAGATGCGCTAATATTATTTTAAATGCATACACAACAAATTCTTGCTAAATACGGACTTTAGATTATTCGTCTTTTTTTAGTATGTTCGTCTTTTTTTAGTATGTTTGTAGTTTTTTTTTATGTTATTATAATTTTTTTATTTGTTTTAATGAAATATTATTTGTTTTAAATTTAGAAAAAAATGGGTAATGATTGGAATGAGTGCTTGAAACCATTACTCCCCTTCTGAAATCTAAGCGTTTTCAAATCTCATGTAAGACCCATATGACAAATTGTAAAAAAAAATTGCGAAGGAATGTACTACACATTACATGTTATCAACCACACACACGTTATCAGCACAGATCTATTCCTTACAAACTTGAAGGTCACATGTTTCAACATTTATAACCTGAGCTCGGAGTACTCACATTCAGACTCAAACGACTCGAATTCAATCTATATATAAAGCCAAGTATTATTTCGATCAACAATGTTTTTCTCATTTCATGTCACACTATCTACATTAATCATTCCATCGTTCATTGTATTATCACTCGTCATTACTTTTAAATGGCTTTCATCTACTTCAAAACCTCAAAAAATCCGACCACCATCTCCAGGAAAGCTTCCAATTATTGGAAACCTTCATCAAATAGGCTCGAACCCACACCGCGCTCTCCAAACCTTAGCCAAAAAACACGGCCAACTCATTCTCATTCAACTAGGAAGTGTGCCTGTGCTTGTAGCTTCATCGGCTGAAGCAGCCTGCGAAATCTTGAAAACCCATGATCTAATCTTTGCAAGCAGGCCTAAATTAACTATACCCGATACACTTACTTACGGATCTAAGGACATCGGATTTTCACCCTATGGAGAGTACTGGAGGCAGGTGAGGAGCATTGCAGTGCTCCAACTTTTAAGTAGTAAACGAGTTCAATCTTTTCGACGAGTGAGAGAACTAGAGACCCAAGTTATGATCGATACAATTGGTAAAAGTTGTGGATCGGTGATTGATTTAGGGGAGTTGATAAGTTCATTTACAAATAATGTAATTTGTAGGGTGGCATTAGGGAGAACATATGAAGGGGTGAAGTTTAAAGACTTATTGGTAAGGTTTACTTATCTTCTTGGTTCTTTTTCGGTTGGGAACTATATTCCTTGGTTGTCGTGGGTGGATCGACTCAGTGGTTTAGTGGCTCGAACTAAAGCAGTTGCTGAAGAATTTGATGAGTTTCTTGAGGGTGTTCTTGATGAACATGTAAGTAAGAAAAGAATGGTGGATGGTCATGGAAATGGACATGACAAAGGGCAAGATTTAGTTGACATCTTACTAGATATTCAAACACAAAAAAACGACAACTTTATCCTTCATAGAGATGTCATTAAAGCTTCGATCATGGTAAGTTATAAACTTGTTTAGACCATCTTTTGAACTCTGCTAAAATAAGACTTTTAGTAAGAATACTATATTGTTATGGACTTGGTATCTATTGTAGGACTTATTTGCTGCTGGGACCGATACTACATCCACAGCCATCGAGTGGGCAATCAGCGAACTAATAAGACACCCAAGAGTTATGAAAAAGTTACAGACAGAGGTAAGAGAAATAGCTAAAGGAAAACCCATGATTACCGAAGATGATTTAGAGAAAATGAAGTACTTACAAGTTGTCCTCAAAGAGGCGTTGCGGTTGCATACTCCACTTCCATTACTCATATCGCGAGAGTCAACACAAGATACCAAACTAATGGGGTACGACGTTTCAGCAGGTACGCAAGTGATTATTAATGCATGGGCGATAGGAAGAGATCCTTCACGATGGGTGGAACCTGAGGCGTTTCATCCAGAGAGGTTTTTAAACAATCCTATGGACTATAAAGGGCATAACTTCGAGTTTATTCCATTTGGTGCGGGAAGAAGAGGGTGTCCTGCTATTCAGTTTGCAGTAGTTGTTAATGAGCTTGCTTTAGCTAATTTGGTGTACAAATATGACTTGGCATTGCCAGATGAAAGGATTGGAGAAGAACTTGACATGACTGAGATCACTGGCCTTACACTTCATAGAAAGTCTCCTTTACGTGTTGTGGCAACTCCTCATTATTTTGATTAGATGCATATATGTATTAATTTATAAGTTTTCACATGGTAGTAGGTAATCAACATGTATCTCACACTGTAAGGGTATAATGTTCGGTACGTAATACTAATAGGTGTGTTTATCAGGTTGTTCGGATTAAATTTGACAAATTTTAAACTGATTTTTTTAGAAAGTGAGTATAAAAAGTAAAAAGAGGGAGTGTATTTAGCCTACCCCTAAAAAAATATGTTAAAGCTTATTCGGAATCCAATCCGAATACTTGAATAAGTAATTCAGATTTAGGATATATACGAATAAGAATTTGAATCTGAATCGGTTTTTTTCGGTTTTGGTCTGGGTTCCGATTATTCGAATTTCAGCTTTTTGAACACCCCTAATTATTAACATTGATGCTTAGTTACCAAAATACTGAATGAGTTTGTTTATGAAGATTCTTGGTGCTGCTGTGTAGGTCCAATCGAATCAACCCAATGTATTTCGAATTACACGAACCAAGCAAATGTTGATTAAATCTGGCCGGCTTTGCTAATTAATCTATAAAACCTGAATTATACTAACCCACTATAGAATTGGTCCAACTTCAATATCACACTTTGCCATATCCGATTTGTACGCCCAAATACCTATATATATAAAAAAAGAAAAATACATTTGCAGGCTAGAATTGAACTAGCCCAACAATCATTTCTTTTAATTCAAATTTATGGAGCACAATTACAATGTCTTTCACCAGAAATATTTGTCTGCCTCAATAAAAATCCCCTAATCTATACTTACTATAATAGAAGAGCCATGACTACAACAACAACAACCAAGCCCAGTAAATCCCACAAATAGCAAAGCTATTAGTAGGGTCTGGGGAGGGTGAGATGTAGGCAAACCTTACATCTACCCTTAGTAATAGAGAGACCGCTTCCAAGGAGACCCTCTGCTCAAATACACAACGAAAAACACACACACACCCAAAAAAAAAAACGGGGAAGATACACACACACAACTACTAATAACATTATAGACATTGACAACAATGTATCCAAAGAATAGACACTATACCACCATAAACAACCTATGCACAAACATACAGGAAGACAAACATATAAAATCCGCATAACATGAAAACAAAAAGTAAGACCCTACGAAACACGTAAAATGCCTTTTTCCCATATCCTAATAGTCCTTATCCTTTATCCTTCGCCTCCATAAACTCCTATCATGGACCATGTCCTCAGAGAGGTGCAACCCCAGTAAATCTTGTCTAACCGTGTGTGTCCGCACATCCACCTCAACATCCCATCTCAGCTACCTCCATCTTCTGTGCTTGCATTTTCTTGATTGCCCAACAGTCAGAGCCATATAACATAGCCGGTCTAATAGCTACCCTATAAAACTTCCCCTTTAAGTTAGTTGGAAACCTTCTGTCGCACAAAACCCCAGTGGCTGCTCTCCACCTACACCATCCAACCTGGATGCGGTGGGCTACGTCACTATCTATCTCTCTATTCCTTTGTACAAATGATCCTAAATACTTAAACTTAATTATCTGCGGCACCACCTGTCCCTCAATGGTAATCTGAGTGTTCTCCTCATTGCCAACACCACTAAAGTCACAGTACAAGTACTCCGTCTTGGATCGACTAATCCTTAAACCTTTACTTTCTAGCGCTACACGCCACTCCTCTAGCCTCGCATTCAAACATTGTTTACTCTCGGAGACTAACAAAATATCATCTGCAAAAAGCAATCACCACGGGACCGTCTCCTGGATCAACTTCGATAACTCGTCTAGGACAACTGCAAACAGAAAAGGGCTCAAGGCAGACCCTTGATGGAGTCTTACTTCTATAGGGAAAGATTTAGTATCTCCTACAGGCGACCGAACGCTAGTCACAGTCCTAACATACATATCCCTAATTAGGTCTATATACTTCCCATAAACCCCTCTACTCTCTAAACTGTCCCAAATCAGTGTACGAGGCATGGTGTCATATTGCTTCTGTGGTAGATCACCCTAGTATGAAACCAAATTGGTTAACCGTAACTTGAGTTTCTCTTCTAAGTCTAGACTCGATTACCATCTCCCATAATTTCATCGTATGTCCTAGCAGTTTAATCCCTCTATAATTCCTACAACATTGGGCGTCTCCTTTTTTCTTATACAAGGGTACTACTACACTAGTCCTCCATTAATATGGCATCCTTCCAGTTTTGAAAATAAGATTGAATAACATTGTTAGCAATTGAACTCCTACTTCTCCCATACACTTCCACGCCTCAATCGGTATGTTATCCGGCCCAACCGCCTTAGCCCTTCCCATCTTACTAAGTGCTGCTCTTACCTCTCCATGTGTGATACGCCGACAATTGCAATTATTCCTTTGGAGCCTTTGAGTAGATGAGTTGTCATTTTCTTGTTGGACATCCCTCCCGTTGTTGAAGAGATTTTGGAAGTACGTTTGCCACCAAAACTTAATGTCATGTTCCTTGACTAAAACGCGTCCATTCTCTCCCTTTATAAACTTTACCACCCCTAAGTCTTGCCTCATACGCTCCCTAGCTTTTGCAATCTTGAACATATCATGCACCCCTCTTTTGTTTCCAGGCGTTCATACATCCTTTTGTAAGCTGCATTCCTCGCTTCCATCACTGCCTTCTTCGCATCCCTCTTGGACTGTTTGTATCTCTCCCTCAAAATTACTCGCTCCTCCTCATCTGTGCACCCCAAAAGATCTCTAAAACACCCTTGTTTATCCCTTATTTTAGCGTGAACCTCTTCACTTCACCACCATGACTCCTTATAGCCACCCACTTTTCCTGTTGCCGTCCCTAAAGTCTCTTTCACCATATTTGTAATGGCATTTGCCAAGTCCTTCCACATTTCATTTACATCCCCCTCCGCTCGAGTTAATGTCATCGATATGACCGTATCTCTAAATAGATCAATCTCGTCGCCCTTCAAATTTCCCCATCTAATTCTAGATCGCAAAACGCTTTCCCCCTTGGTCCGCCTATCTCCCAAGACTAAATCTGCCACTAATAAACGGTGTTGAGCCACTGCTGCCTCCCCTGGTATGACCTTGCAGTCCCTCCACCATCTTCGGTCACCAAGCCTCATCAAAAGATAGTCAATCTGTGTGTTACGACCACCACTGCTAACGACTACATCTAGGCAATCCCAGAAATCCCGCTTCTCCTGATCCCCAAGTCCAACTTGTGGGGCATAAGCGCAAATAACTACAAATACTTCCTCTCCTAGTACTAAGCTCAACACCATAATCTGATCATTGTGTCGTATCACCTCTACTACATTATTGTACAATTCGCTAGCCACCAGAAATCCTACCCCATTCTTTGACCTATCGAACCCCGAATATAACAACTTATAACCATTGCGCTCATCCCCCTTTTGTCCCTTCCACCTAGTCTCTTGAAGGCACACATTCTCTACCCTACGTTTTTGTGACACCCGGCATATTCAAGTTAATACTTCTCATACTTTACATACATACGTTTCGCACTCTACATACATGCGTTTCATACTTTGCATACATACGAGTCTACCTCAACGAAAACATTGAAAACAACTACTTAATATCATACTTGACCGGGTCGGTTGAGTCGTACCGATGATTCGGGAATCATCGGGAGTCGTTACAATGGTCCGAGGGACCATTGGGTGTCGGTCCATAACCATGTGTACAAGGATCGGTGATTCGTGAAATCGTCGGATTTAACGCACATACGCAAGTCTCGGGTCCCGGGAATTGGTGAACGAGTGTGAACGTGTTTATTTTCATGTATTATGTGTTTATAATCATTATATGACTTGTCGGTATGTGAAAACGTGTTAACATATGTTAAAACGGGGTTTAACGTGCAAAATACACAGAACCAGACCCTGCAGGCGATTAGGAAGCCCTAATCGCCTTCAGGGGGCGATTAGCAACACTTAATGGGCGATTGGGCTTGACTAATGGGCGATTGGGGCTAATCGCATGGTAGTGAAGGCGATTAGCAGCCTTAATCGCCTGATAAGGCTGCACAATCGCCTGACGTGTCTTAAACGACTAGAAACGCCTATAAATACCACCCTTGACCTCCAAAACACCATTTGTGCAACCCTAGCCGTCCCATAACCCATACCAACACACAAACACCCTCTGGAACTCATTTTTACATCAAAACAACCATTTCCAAGCTTATTCCATCATTTCCTCTTAAATCCAAGGTGTGTTCTTCAAACCCAAACCTTTAAATGATTATATTTTGTTCCCTAAAAGTCCAGACCTGACTTATAAATGTTTTTGTCTTTGAAAATCCATTAAAAACCGTTTTTAAACAAACCCAAACCTTTATGTGTGTTATATGTGTTATATGTGATTAAAGGTAGGATTTTTAGGATTGAAACATGATTGTCTTTGTGTTATTAAAGTGTTTATGGCTGTTACAAGTTAGTATGATGATGTTCTAGGAGTTTGAATGGTTTTGGTTGTATATTGTTGATGTTTGATGTTTTGACCCATTTGAATGATTTTGAATGATTAAGGATGCTATGAGGTGTGTTGTTGATTGTATGATGTTAGGGTTTGCTTTAGGATGATGCTAGAGCAGTAGGATGTTATCGGACAACGTGGTTATGTGATGAAATCTGGATATTTGCTATTTAGGGCAAGTTCTTGCATGTTGATGTGATGTTTACATGTTAAGTTACTATTTTGGGAAAACGCTCGCATTCGGGACTGTTAGAATGATGAAAACATAGGCGTTTTGCTCGAAATATGTTTGCTAATGTGTTAGGATTGATTTTGGGTGTTTACACATGTTTCGGATCTGATTTGGAGGGTTAAACGCGCGAAATTGCGTCGCGCAGCAGCTGCAGGCGATTAGCCTCCTTAGCAGGCGATTAGCTTTCCTAATCGCATGCTAGGTCAGGCGATTAGCCCTATTAGCATGCGATTAGCCCCTCAATCGCATGCTAAGGTAGGAGATTAGCCTCACAATCGCCTGTTGACCATCCCCAATCACATGTTGACTTTTCCTAATTGCATGCTAAGTTCCTAATCGCGTGTACTGCTGTTATAAGTGTATTTTTGTAACACCCCAACCGATGGCGGAAACATCGGGATGTCACGTATTGATGATTGTTCAGTAGCTCATGGTGAATAATAAATTTTATTAAATGATTTAAATAAATTACATACAATTGTTCTAGAATTTGTACATCAAATTGAATAAAACTATACACATATCTTCAAGCATCAATTCAAATCTTCAAGCAAATAGAACCTGAAACATGTTAAGTTGAAAATGTTTTGGGTCAACAAAAGTTGGTGAGAATTACATAGGTTTTTGATAATTGAATAAAAATGTTGTGCAATTCATGTGTCATGTCAATCTAGTCCATATGTGAGAACATACTAGAAATAAATCGAGTGCATAACCAACCCTGATGACTGTTATAATATGATACATACCATACGCTCATGGTCCACTTGAATATGTTATACGATAACAAACACCCACGCTACCTTTGTAGGAGGCACGTATCCGGGTGGGATTGTCAGTCCAATAGATCTATCAATGTATACCGTCGGCTTGTACGGAGTTAATGATTATGCTAGAATGGTGCTTACTCTAATCATGCTCAAGACATAATGCAACATAGAAAACACATAGACACATTGATGATTGAATTGCATAAATGATGTTGTAACATGTTTCACCCCAAAAACGGTGATAAATAGAAAAGGGGCTATGTAAAACTCACCTTAGCAAAATGTTGTATTTGTTGATAAATAGAATAGTGTGTTGCCCAAATGTGTCAAGTATCACCCTATAATAAGGTAATAAATATGTCTAAGTCTATCAAGTCTACAAATGTATAAGTTTCTAGGGCTTCGAATTGGGGATAAATGCTTGTTTAATTAATATGAAAATTGTTTGATAAATGAGAGAATATTAATAAATAAATAACCAAAGATCTTTTTATGAGATTTAAATCTAAGATGGTCACAAGAATGTGTTTAAAGTATAAAAATAATTTTTATAAAATTATTTTCTTTAAAATAGATTATTAAATCTATTTATTATAAATTGACAAAATTTAACTTTAATATTTAAAAAATATTAAAATTTAATAATTATGAGTTTAAAATTTATATTTCTTTTCTAAATATTCAGAAATAATTTGTATAAAATTTTGGTGCAAAAATACTAAAAATTGGATTTATTATGATTTAATTATGATTAAAACTAACAAAAATTGATTAAAAATATTAAATAAATGATTTTTCAGAAATAAAAATCATTTCTGAAAAGTTTAATGTTATAAAAACTTAGAATAAAATTTGTGGAAATTTATAAAATTGTTTTGATATTTTAATGGATTTTTAAAATATAATAGCATAAAATTGATTTAATTATTATAAATATTAAATAAATGAATTTCGGAAAACTAAAAATTGTAGGTGGAACATTTATATCAGATTTGTTAAAAATAATTTTTTTTAGAATTTATAAAAGGATTTTGATAATTGAAAACGAATTTATAAAATTAAATGTATTATATATAAGTATTTGTTTTAAAGGTTAAATGAAAAAAAGACAAAAAGGGACGCCATGCCGGGACTCGAACCCGGGTGGCATGTGTACAAGGCACCAGACACAACCATCTGGTCCAAGCCAGTGGTTGTGTTTGGTTGTTGTTAGTTTAAATTAAATACACAAACGCGCAGATGTTTCTTCCCCCAAAAAAATTAACTTCGAGCCCTAGAATTCACAATCAATAGAATTACACAACATTAACCCAATTGATCATGGGGTTAATGTTGTGTAGGTTCCGATTAACAAAACCCACCACAATAATCATACTTACAAATACGTTTAGATACAGAATTGCTCGGTCAAGCTTGGAAACTAATTCGCGATCGTTTATGAAGAACAGGGGATTTTTAGGAGGAATTGAGGATTGGGAAAGGTTATTCGGCGATGTGAGAATGTGATGTGATGCCCAATTTATAATGCTAATGTCTAGATCGTATAATTGGTAGGTTTGACTTGATTTGAATGGTCTACGCGTATGAACGAGCAATTTGGTCAACCTGGTTGTTAATACACACGTAATTGATAGGGATTAGGCCGGAAATCACATAACCTTCCTATCTTGAATCAATCACGCGTGGATTTGAGATGATTAAGGTTGATTGATTCCACAGTTGACTTCCCAAGTCAACTGTGAAGAATCAAGTAAGTATTATAATTATTTCGCGTCCATATGGTATCAAGTATAAGGGTTGGAGCAGTAGGTTGAATGTGGGCATGGTATGGCTGTCTGCCCGGGTTCGAGTCCCGGCAGAAGCCATATATATTTTTTTTTTTAAAAACAGAGATTGGGCCTAGCATTTGGACTGGGCTGGGCCATGTCTGGTTTGTTGGGCTCGGTTGTGGCTTGGTTTAGACAACAAACTGATTTTAGAATTATCTTTATTATTATTATTATTATTATTATTACATATATATATATATATATAGTGAATAATTATCATGGTATTATGGTTTAAAATGTCACAAAATATATAATAAAACTTGTCGTTTTTATCCGTACATTTATTTACGCGAAATGTTACAGTCTCCCCTACTTTTAGGAACTTCGTCCCAAAGTTAAAGGAAGACACTAGGTTAGCAATTGGTCGACTACCGAAAACCTTGATAAAATTCCTCACTACCTTAATGTACCTGTAAATTCATGATTACGTTCCGGACCGTAATTATCAATTTACCTTACATTAGGGTTTTGCGTCCTTTTATGACTCTACCGATTGTTGAGCAGGTCTGATAGTCTCCACCAGTCGTTGAGCAGGTGGTAGGGCCTCTCCCGACTGTTGGAAAGACATGATGACCTCTACCAGTCGTTAAGTAGGTTGTTTGGTTGCCAACTAATTGTTGTACAAGTAAGCAAGTATGATTATAGCAAGCATGCACACAGATGTTATGATAATACTTGAATTTTATTATTTGAATTAAAAGTGGCAATACATGGAATTAAAGAGAAAGTAGACATCATTCAAATGGTGGGGCTTGCTGTTAAGTAGCTGGAGGGTTTCAAGCGGGGTTATTTGGAGCATCAGGAGTGTTTGTAGCAGGGATTCGACAAGCATCTGCAAGATGCCCATACCTTTGACAATTGGTGCACTGTCGGCAAGGTACTTGAGTTGGATGGTGATACTGGCAGGTGTCACACTTAGGTAGGTTCCCATTGTATTGTTTCTTGGTGGGTGGGGCAGTGGTGTCTATTGCAAAATTCCTGACCTTGTTCTTCCCGTTGGTTGAGGCCTCAGTTTTGATTTCAACGGCAGGTTGGGGAGTATCCTTTTTCTTTTCCCTTTTACGAGTCAGGGTTCCTGCCTTCACATGGTTATCTGTTAGGGTGGCAGCCAAACGCTTTGCTTCTTCTAAAGTAGCAGGGTTCCTTCCCCACACCGTGTCTTGAATCTGCATCGGTAAGCCACCAATGTATTTTTCGATCGCAATGGGCAAAGGGGTGACTTTGTGGGGTAGCAGTAAGCTAAGTTCGTGAAAACGCGTGTTGTAAGCGAGGTTTTCCCCACTGTCTTGAGCAAGATCATGAATTCATCTTCCAGCTTCTTAATTTCATTACGAGGACAGAACTCTGCCTTCATAATGTCTTTAGCTTGATCCCAGGTTAAGGCTAGTGCAGCTTCGGCTCCGCGAGTGCGTTTTTCTTCATTCCACCAAGTGAGTGCTCGCTTATGAAGAACACTCATGGCATAACGGACTTTAAAGTTGTCGGGGCATTCACTGTTAATGAAGGTATTTTCAATACCCTCAAACCATTGTAGGAGTCCTGAAGCTCCTTCTTCTCTACTAAATTTTGGGGGATTGCAAGAATTAAAGTGCTTAAGGGTACAGGCTGGAAGTCCATTCCCGTTGTGGTGTCCATTTTCATTTCCATTCCCGTTGCCGTTGCCGTTCCCATTGCCGTTCAACTGGATGACTTGAGCTAGTAAGTTGGGAACCAGAGTTGCGATTTGCTGCGCCATTTGTTGAGAAATGATTGCAGCCAGTTGGGTATCGACACCATTGTTGTTGTTGTTGTTGTTGTTGTGGTTAGTATCGTGGTTGTGGTTGTGATTGCTACTTCCTTCATCATGATTTTCACCACTGTTAAGACGAGTACTGCGACGTGGAGGCATGATCTGTAAGAGACACAGTGAAATGAATGAGATTATATAAGGAGTGTAATCATTTATTCATTAAAACGAATAAACGAAAACGTTGACTTATCAAAGATTCTAAATTCTAATAACATATGAAGACATGCTTTAGCCTATAAGTGAACACTCATCCCGAGAATTCCCAGGTAGGCATCCGGGTCCCTCGTCTGATTGGGATATATGCGCAATGCCAGCCTAGACAGAAGACTCAGAATACAGGCGTTCACCCTTCCAGATTGCACGTGTTCGTTATTAAAATCTAGAACTTCGACGAGATCTCAAGGTGGTTCAGGTTAAACCTGAGGATTTTTGTCCTATTAGTCTAGGAGTGGATCCAGTGATGGAGAGCAACCTTCTTGTAGGGATGAAAGTAGGGATATGAAGTAGGAGGGAGATAGAGTATAGCAAGTAAAAGGAGCAAGTACTGATTAAATCCTATGGTTATAGACTAGATTATTTTTCTAATAACCTAATTCCCTATAACCATGGCTCTGATACCAATCTGTAACACCCCAACCGATGGCGGAAACATCGGGATGTCACGTATTGATGATTGTTCAGTAGCTCATGGTGAATAATAAATTTCATTAAATGATTTAAATAAATTACATACAATTGTTCTAGAATTTGTACATCAAATTGAATAAAACTATACACATATCTTCAAGCATCAATTCAAATCTTCAAGCAAATAGAACCTGAAACATGTTAAGTTGAAAATGTTTTGGGTCAACAAAAGTTGGTGAGAATTACATAGGTTTTTGATAATTGAATAAAAATGTTGTGCAATTCATGTGTCATGTCAATCTAGTCCATATGGGAGAACATACTAGAAATAAATCGAGTGCATAACCAACCCTGATGACTGTTATAATATGATACATACCATACGCTCATGGTCCACTTGAATATGTTATACGATAACAAACACCCACGCTACCTTTGTAGGAGGCACGTATCCGGGTGGGATTGTCAGTCCAATAGATCTATCAATGTATACCGTCGGCTTGTACGGAGTTAATGATTATGCTAGAATGGTGCTTACTCTAATCATGCTCAAGACATAATGCAACATAGAAAACACATAGACACATTGATGATTGAATTGCATAAATGATGTTGTAACATGTTTCACCCCAAAAACGGTGATAAATAGAAAAGGGGCTATGTAAAACTCACCTTAGCAAAATGTTGTATTTGTTGATAAATAGAATAGTGTGTTGCCCAAATGTGTCAAGTATCACCCTATAATAAGGTAATAAATATGTCTAAGTCTATCAAGTCTACAAATGTATAAGTTTCTAGGGCTTCGAATTGGGGATAAATGCTTGTTTAATTAATATGAAAATTGTTTGATAAATGAGAAAATATTAATAAATAAATAACCAAAGATCTTTTTATGAGATTTAAATCTAAGATGGTCACAAGAATGTGTTTAAAGTATAAAAATAATTTTTATAAAATTATTTTCTTTAAAATAGATTATTAAATCTATTTATTATAAATTGACAAAATTTAACTTTAATATTTAAAAAATATTAAAATTTAATAATTATGAGTTTAAAATTTATATTTCTGTTCTAAATATTCAGAAATAATTTGTATAAAATTTTGGTGCAAAAATACTAAAAATTGGATTTATTATGATTTAATTATGATTAAAACTAACAAAAATTGATTAAAAATATTAAATAAATGATTTTTCAGAAATAAAAATCATTTCTGAAAAGTTTAATGTTATAAAAACTTAGAATAAAATTTGTGGAAATTTATAAAATTGTTTTGATATTTTAATGGATTTTTATAAATATAATAGCATAAAATTGATTTAATTATTATAAATATTAAATAAATGAATTTCGGAAAACTAAAAATTGTAGGTGGAACATTTATATCAGATTTGTTAAAAATAAATTTTTTTTAGAATTTATAAAAGGATTTTGATAATTGAAAACGAATTTATAAAATTAAATGTATTATATATAAGTATTTGTTTTAAAGGTTAAATGAAAAAAAGACAAAAAGGGACGCCATGCCGGGACTCGAACCCGGGTGGCATGTGTACAAGGCACCAGACACAACCATCTGGTCCAAGCCAGTGGTTGTGTTTGGTTGTTGTTAGTTTAAATTAAATACACAAACGCGCAGATGTTTCTTCCCCAAAAAAAATTAACTTCGAGCCCTAGAATTCACAATCAATAGAATTACACAACATTAACCCAATTGATCATGGGGTTAATGTTGTGTAGGTTCCGATTAACAAAACCCACCACAATAATCATACTTACAAATACGTTTAGATACAGAATTGCTCGGTCAAGCTTGGAAACTAATTCGCGATCGTTTATGAAGAACAAGGGATTTTTAGGAGGAATTGAGGATTGGGAAAGGTTATTCGGTGATGTGAGAATGTGATGTGATGCCCAATTTATAATGCTAATGTCTAGATCGTATAATTGGTAGGTTTGACTTGATTTGAATGGTCTACGCGTATGAACGAGCAATTTGGTCAACCTGGTTGTTAATACACACGTAATTGATAGGGATTAGGCCGGAAATCACATAACCTTCCTATCTTGAATCAATCACGCGTGGATTTGAGATGATTAAGGTTGATTGATTCCACAGTTGACTTCCCAAGTCAACTGTGAAGAATCAAGTAAGTATTATAATTATTTCGCGTCCATATGGTATCAAGTATAAGGGTTGGAGCAGTAGGTTGAATGTGGGCATGGTATGGCTGTCTGCCCGGGTTCGAGTCCCGGCAGAAGCCATATATTTTTTTTTTTTAAACAGAGATTGGGCCTAGCATTTGGACTGGGCTGGGCCATGTCTGGTTTGTTGGGCTCGGTTGTGGCTTGGTTTAGACAACAAACTGATTTTAGAATTATCTTTATTATTATTATTATTATTATTATTATTATTATTATTATTATTACATATATATATATATATATATATATAGTGAATAATTATCATGGTATTATGGTTTAAAATGTCACAAAATATATAATAAAACTTGTCGTTTTTATCCGTACATTTATTTACGCGAAATGTTACAATTTTAACATCCCGAAACACGGATTGACGACTAGGAACATGTTAGGAACCCCAGGACATGTCCAATGACTTGTTAACACGTGTTCGGACTTTGTTATGCGTTAATTAACTGTTATGTTAGATTAGATGAACTCTTGCGCGCATTAAGTGTTTAATTGCATATGTTGCATGATATCTTGCTTTCGGCTAACATGTGAGATGTCGGGTCACCAATGGGACGTCGGGCCTTGTCTGGTGTGGTCGGTTAAATGTTTAAACATCATTTCACATGTACACGGTTATGGTCTAGACTGCTAGGGACTAATCAACCTACGGGTTGTTAGTCTAACACCTTATATGTGACATTCACTATTTTTTTTTTAAAATAAAGTAATTATAACTTTTAAGATTTAGAGTGACAATTATAAAAAGGTTTAATTTTCGCATAAACGATAATGTAGTATAATGTTTTGGGTAGAATTTGGGTACATGAAAATTCTATATATCGATTTATTTTGTCAAACTCTTAAACGAAAGTAACTTGTCGTAAAACGATCCTTTTTTTTTTGTAGCAAAGGCGAAGCGAACCTATATCGATTTATTATTCTTAGTGATAATAATAATATAAGTTTAGTTACATTTTTTTTCTTTAAACATAGAATCTACCATATTTTTTTAAATATGTTTTAAAATACCGTTTTAAAATTTGGACATTATGATCAAAAAAAAAAAAAAAGCATATAAAAACCTAATACGTTGAATTTGGCCCTTATGTATTAATTTGACTTGCATTTATAATAATAAAGAATAACAATGGTAATACAATTTTTCTATCAATATTAGGAATTTGGTCATCCTCCCATTAACGAGGAATCCGGAGAAATTTCCGGTGACTTTACCCATTCAATCGCAAGCCCCAATCAATCTTGTATCTTTCTATTTTAAACCCAATCACAACCGCAAATCAACCCTCGTGAGTTATGCATCTTCACCACTAAAATTTCTCGTTAAACTTCGGTATCAATCTCACCGGAAGATCCGGGAGTTTCCATAAAACCAATACGCCTTGACTCTTTTAAAAGTCCCATCCTACTCATTTTCGAACCCACCCCTCGCACTACCATCTCGTCGGCTCCCTTGCGTTTCTCTAACCAAAAGTTCAGCCTGACAAAACGACACCACCATCCCTTCTCTGTTTTGTTTTTCTGATTTAGTACATCTAACCAACCCCATGTCCATTGAACGCCCACAACCACGCATCACATCGAACTAGTCACCTCCGCCACACACTTCTGCAACACCACTGTATGTTGCAACGAACCAGAAACACCACCATCAGTGTTAAACTTTCAACCCACCGTCGCTACCCGGGTTTCTGTTTTTCTAACTGAACTACTGGTATTCAACTAAGCCGAAACCATTGTCGCTACTTTGACACGTTCCGATTTCCTCGCAACCAACGCCACATTGATCCACTATGTTACTGAGATTAGTTTGAGGTACAACTCTAGTTCATAACATATTTAAATGTTTGCATTAATTTAGACATACGAGAAGATGACCACTGCATGTTTTTATTTATTTATTTATTATTTTTTTTTTGAAAATGGTGAAGCTAGTGGTGAACTCCAGCCAAAGGCTTGTGTTGGTTTGTTTTTAATCAAGTATTGTAATAAAATAACATTTTCTATTTTCCTAAAAAAAAAAAGGCTATATGTATAAACTAGTATTTAATCAATACAATTCTGATGATTTTGTCGACTAATAGAGATTTAAAGCCTAAATCAAATTTCATATAACGGACGAATTTTTCATTCTTTTATTACTCCATAGTTATATCTACAATACTGTTTTAAATAGGGAAGTTAGGTTGATCCAAGTAAGTATTTTTTTTTTTTTTTTAAGGAATAATGATCGTCGGAAAACAATAAGCCAACAAGTCCGATAGCTGACTTAGTGTTTCAGAGATGAAACTTGATAATTAAATAGATAAATCAAAATTGATGATTTCGCACGTACACTATAACTATAGTCGCTTAATCATAAATTTTCATATACTTAGGTTCAAGCATAATTCATAGATTCTCATTGATTCCTTGCAAGTTAATCATTTCAACCAAGGTGAGTTTACGTAACCATGTTTATGCGATTCTTTATACTTGCAACAATTTTAAGCAATTCAACATGCATGTCTAGTAGTAAACTTTATTGCCTCATGAATTAGTCAACAGTTTCAACGAGTTTCAACGAGTTTCAACATTTACATAATCATTAGCTATGGCCAAGCCGGCGATACTCAATAATAGATCTATTGGATTGACAACCCCACCCGGATACGTGTACCTCCTACATAGGTAACGTGGGTGATTGTTATCGTTCAACATATTACTAAGGTGAACCGTAGATGACGGGATGGACCTAAACTAGTCGGAGGTTTGATTATGTCAACATATTATACTATTCATGTAGACTTAAATTTACGATAGACATACGAATTGCTAGACTTTTATACTTAAACTATATGCTTAACATGGATTATGTATTCTCACCAACTTCTAGTTGACCCCCCCCCCCCCATTTTTCCAAACTCAACAGGAAATACTGATGCTTGAAGTCTAGAGCTAGCATGAGGAGATATTTGAAGCTTTGTTTGATTATTTGATGTAGACTTTAATGTAATTCAATATTGTGATGAAATAACGGATTATTTAAACTTGTGTACTACCATGAGCTACTGAACAATCATTCATACGTGGCACCTCGATGTTTCCGCCATCGGTTGGGGTGTTACAGATTGGTATCAGAGCCATGGTTATAGGGAATTAGGTTATTAGAAAAATAATCTATTCTATAACCTTAGGACTTTAACCAGTACTTGCTTCAATTACTTGTAGCTCTACCTTATCCTTATCTCTATCCCTACCCTCATCCTTATTCTTAACCTAACTTGGTCTTGCATACTCTCTTTCACTTACTTGCTACAATCCTAACGTACTTCTAGACCATTAGGGCAAATTCGTTGGGCTTAGACCTGATCTGTTTTAATAAGCCAACATTTTCGTTTATTCAGGGTTAGATATTTACAATCTTTGTGTTTCATTTATACCCCCTCACTCCCGTATAAAATCTAAGTTTTGAATCTCAAATTTTTTTTTTCAAATATATTTTCTTCTTATATATTTCCCTCATTAGCTTAAACTTCATGAATCATTTCTGGGTTTCACAATCCTAATTCATTTTATAAACTTATAATATTACCCATAAGTCTAATTATTTTTAACATCTAACCCAAATCATATGTTTTCCTTTACATCATACATAAATCTATCATCTTTGATGTTTCTGGCCAATTTTATTTTAAACTTCCCCCCTACATTTTTAATTATGTGTATATATATATATATATATATATATGTATATTTTGAAGATACCATCAACCATAAAATTTCATCACATTCGAGTTTTTTAAATCCTTATAATCTGTGTATAGGAGATACTGTAGCACCAAAGCTAAAGAGTAATGAATTTTGTCAAACTTTCATCACTTGGGAATTTCACAAACTATAACATATATGTATTTAGAAAAAAAAAAAAGGTCTTTTATTTCCACAAACTTATTTGCTAAATTTCAAATTTTTTTTTTTGAACAATTTATTGGCGTAACAAATGAATTACGATAAAAATGTTTTAATCTATTAAGAATGACTTCTTTTATGTATTACTCGAAGCTTATTATACAAAACGTCTGAACAAATTCTTGATTTTTTGAAATCCGACATCATTTTTAAAACCTATGACTCATCGAAATATTTTGATCTAAATCAATTTAGTTGTACTATTTAATGATTTTTGCTTTATATACAACACCAAATTTTGAAAATAAAATCTTTCCATCCACAGGAACAAAATTTACTCTACAATTTTTCCATTAACACCTACCTATTTTAAACTTGTCCGAACCATTACAAATTTTTGGCAAATACCACAATCATGTTTTCTCATACGCTTGTATCTAACTATTTATTCAAACCCCACGATTATTCTGCATGATCACCTTACTACTTGCGTCTTTTGAAACCCTATAAATTAAACCCTTTATCAACCATCTACACATTCACCATTTTTCACAACCTTGATGTTACTTTGAGTTTTCATCATCTCTCAAAAACCAAATTCACATCCTTTACCTCCTCGAACATGAACTTGATCTCCACGATAACCAAACTATTGAAAACTTAATTGTTCGTTGCATCAAACTTGAATATTAGTTATACATGAGAATTTGATTACCTACCTGAACATTTGATTATTCATGATACTTGAAAGCATGGAATATAAACTATTTGCTATAAACACACCTAGAGTTATTATCCTTGTCTAGGGCAACTCTGTTACAACTCCCATGCTATACTTGATACTTGATGCATTTACAAACTTGCTTACATGTACATATTCCCAATTTGCGACTCATGTGTAATAATTGGTACACTTAATCAAACAACTATTAGAGGATGAAGTACCTGCTCAACAGTTAATAGAGTACCAAATAACCTACTCAACGATTGGTAGAGGTCATCATGCCTGCTCAACAGTCGGTAGAGGCCCTACAACCTGCTCAACGACTGGTAGAGGCTATCGCACCTGCTCAACAATCGGTAGACGTTCTTACTCATTGACTGGTAGAAGTCTTTTTCCTGCTCAACAGTTGGACTCATTTTTGGATACATCATACATTTAATTTGATACAAAAATTTATTAGACTTGTTGATACAAAGACTCAAACCCAAGATTATATTGCATTATTTTACATGTGTGTTTAGAATCATAGAAGGACACAAAACCCTAAGGTAAGGTAAATTGGTGATTGCGGTCCGGAACGTAATCATGAATTTACAGGTACATTAAGGTGGTGTGGAATTCTATTAGGGTTTTGGTAGATGTCAAATACATATTCGAGATTTCAAAGATGTTGTGACTTAATTGAGGGACACTTTATAAATAACATTAACTGTGCATCGAAAGTGGCACTAGGGGTTGTAACCAGGACTGGCGCTTGTCAAACTTAAATCATGAATCACCCTCACAAAGACACCAAAACTCGCTAATAGTAGAATTTTGGGGACAAAATTCCTTTAACTGGGGGAGACTGTGACATTCACTATTTTTTTTTAAAATAAAGTAATTATAACTTTTAAGATTTAGAGTGACAATTATAAAAAGGTTTAATTTTCGCATAAACGATAATGTAGTATAATGTTTTGGGTAGAATTTGGGTACATGAAAATTCTATATATCGATTTATTTTGTCAAACTCTTAAACGAAAGTAACTTGTCGTAAAACGATCCTTTTTTTTGTAGCAAAGGCGAAGCGAACCTATATCGATTTATTATTCTTAGTGATAATAATAATATAAGTTTAGTTACATTTTTTTTCTTTAAACATAGAATCTACCATATTTTTTTAAATATGTTTTAAAATACCGTTTTAAAATTTGGACATTATGATCAAAAAAAAAAAAAAAAAGCATATAAAAACCTAATACGTTGAATTTGGCCCTTATGTATTAATTTGACTTGCATTTATAATAATAAAGAATAACAATGGTAATACAATTTTTCTATCAATATTAGGAATTTGGTCATCCTCCCATTAACGAGGAATCCGGAGAAATTTCCGGTGACTTTACCCATTCAATCGCAAGCCCCAATCAATCTTGTATCTTTCTATTTTAAACCCAATCACAACCGCAAATCAACCATCGTGAGTTATGCATCTTCACCACTAAAATTTCTCGTTAAACTTCGGTATCAATCTCACCGGAAGATCCGGGAGTTTCCATAAAACCAATACGCCTTGACTCTTTTAAAAGTCCCATCCTACTCATTTTCGAACCCACCCCTCGCACTACCATCTCGTCGGCTCCCTTGCGTTTCTCTAACCAAAAGTTCAGCCTGACAAAACGACACCACCATCCCTTCTCTGTTTTGTTTTTCTGATTTAGTACATCTAACCAACCCCATGTCCATTGAACGCCCACAACCACGCATCACATCGAACTAGTCACCTCCGCCACACACTTCTGCAACACCACTGTATGTTGCAACGAACCAGAAACACCACCATCAGTGTTAAACTTTCAACCCACCGTCGCTACCCCGGGTTTCTGTTTTTCTAACTGAACTACTGGTATTCAACTAAGCCGAAACCATTGTCGCTACTTTGACACGTTCCGATTTCCTCGCAACCAACGCCACATTGATCCACTATGTTACTGAGATTAGTTTGAGGTACAACTCTAGTTCATAACATATTTAAATGTTTGCATTAATTTAGACATACGAGAAGATGACCACTGCATGTTTTTATTTATTTATTTATTATTTTTTTTTGAAAATGGTGAAGCTAGTGGTGAACTCCAGCCAAAGGCTTGTGTTGGTTTGTTTTTAATCAAGTATTGTAATAAAATAACATTTTCTATTTTCCTAAAAAAAAAAAAAGGCTATATGTATAAACTAGTATTTAATCAATACAATTCTGATGATTTTGTCGACTAATAGAGATTTAAAGCCTAAATCAAATTTCATATAACGGACGAATTTTTCATTCTTTTATTACTCCATAGTTATATCTACAATACTGTTTTAAATAGGGAAGTTAGGTTGATCCAAGTAAGTATTTTTTTTTTTTTTTTTAAGGAATAATGATCGTCGGAAAACAATAAGCCAACAAGTCCGATAGCTGACTTAGTGTTTCAGAGATGAAACTTGATAATTAAATAGATAAATCAAAATTGATGATTTCGCACGTACACTATAACTATAGTCGCTTAATCATAAATTTTCATATACTTAGGTTCAAGCATAATTCATAGATTCTCATTGATTCCTTGCAAGTTAATCATTTCAACCAAGGTGAGTTTACGTAACCATGTTTATGCGATTCTTTATACTTGCAACAATTTTAAGCAATTCAACATGCATGTCTAGTAGTAAACTTTATTGCCTCATGAATTAGTCAACAGTTTCAACGAGTTTCAACGAGTTTCAACATTTACATAATCATTAGCTATGGCCAAGCCGGCGATACTCAATAATAGATCTATTGGATTGACAACCCCACCCGGATACGTGTACCTCCTACATAGGTAACGTGGGTGATTGTTATCGTTCAACATATTACTAAGGTGAACCGTAGATGACGGGATGGACCTAAACTAGTCGGAGGTTTGATTATGTCAACATATTATACTATTCATGTAGACTTAAATTTACGATAGACATACGAATTGCTAGACTTTTATACTTAAACTATATGCTTAACATGGATTATGTATTCTCACCAACTTCTAGTTGACCCCCCCCCCCCCATTTTTCCAAACTCAACAGGAAATACTGATGCTTGAAGTCTAGAGCTAGCATGAGGAGATATTTGAAGCTTTGTTTGATTATTTGATGTAGACTTTAATGTAATTCAATATTGTGATGAAATAACGGATTATTTAAACTTGTGTACTACCATGAGCTACTGAACAATCATTCATACGTGGCACCTCGATGTTTCTGCCATCGGTTGGGGTGTTACATTATACGCTCGTCATGATAGGTCACCGGTATTTGATGCCGTCTATTGAGCAGGTTTACTTGTCTTAGTGCGAGGAGCAGCATCAGGTGAGTTTCACGGCCCCACTTTACATTTTACATTTCGGGGGAGACACATGCTCATACTTATTTCATAAATTATCATGTTATACTAGTGTTAATTCATTTACATACTATACGATACGTAAAGTCCCGGGGAAACCATGAATATGCTGGATAGCATAACGGGGGAAATGTGGATAGATCTATTGGGACTGACAGACCCCACCCGTCGGCTGGGAGCCGAGCGGGTGCATATTGTCTCGGTCATAACGCTACCGGGGATGGTAGTGCATAATCGTTTCGGGCAAAATCATATATCGTTGTCTGTAATGGTTTCCGGTCGTAGTAGTATTACTCATGCGTCTAGCTAACGCTATCATTTCTGACATAGTGATAACATGATGGCTTTCATTACTTAAACGTTTAACATAAAACCTATGAACTCACCGGCATTATTTGCTGACATTTTTAGCATGTTTGTCTTAGGTCGTTGAGGTAGCAGCTTATCATAGGCGCACGGAGTCACACGGCGTCTAGGATTCATATGCATTTTCTTATCTTTTTCAGACTTACGTACTTTTGCATTTTGGGTTGTAATAAAGTTACGCTTCCGCAACGAATGGGTTTATGAAAACTTGATGGTTGTTTATTTCATTTTACGTATCATATAGTGCCGTTTATTGTGACCGTTGACTTAGATCCTGGTTTGTCACGCGCCTCGCGGTAAAACTCCGCACGTGGAATTTGAGGGTGTGACAGTTTTTTAAGTGTATCTATCACCTCCAACAATCTACTACTTAGTGTACCTACATTCCACGAGGCCACAAGTAAACTATACCCCAAAATCTTACCCTTTCCCGCACCCCTTGTCCTTGGACACGATATCACAGAAAAATCATGGTTTCCACTACCTATTATTTGCTACAAATCACCCAATGCCTATTATTTCTACAAATCACCCCTCGCTTGAATATTTTGAAAAATACTGGGTTTGTACAATATATGTTTATGTTAAGGAAGGAAAGCACCTGGGCCGGAAAAGATGTCTGAAAAACCCTGAGTAGCTGAAAACCTTGCCTGTCGTACTGGAGCGTCGGGAAAAGGTGGTACCGTTGTTACTTGTTGCAGGGGTATTTTGCAGTTTGATAGATCAAAATATTCGATCGGAGATGACGCTGTAGGAGACGATCATATTCCTGAATAATCGATTGTTACGAATTGAAATATTTTTACTGTCGTTGAATCCATTGCAAATCACGTAGATACTATTGATCAAGTCTAACGATATGATATTGTTGATCAAGTCTAATAGAAGAAAACCGTCGATCCGCCGACAATTTTTTTTGAACGACAATAAAGAACAATCCAAGAAAAAAAATCTCTAAAAAATATTCTCCGGATCAATTGAAATGGAATCGATAATGAACAAAGAATCAAGAACAGTTGTAAGTTAGTGGTTATATGGAATCCTTCATCGGACAAGAGAATAAAACTGAGTTGTCAAGCATAAAGATAGGCCAACAATGCATGTATGATACGAATAATGATGTCATTAATCAGCTTAAAGTATTTAGAAAAATATGTGGGTCATTCATTAATGTAACACTGTTGAAGTCAGCAACATTTGTTTGTTAATCTCGGTTAATGAACAGATGTTCAGATCAATAATTGAGCTTCCCTCTTAAGGCGCCTAAGTTTTGAACATTTAAGAGGGAAATTTTTAAATTAACATAGGGAAACATGGTTCATTAATTATGGTGCAGGTGTAATCATAATAACTAAGCTTTCTTTATAAGTATAACCACATACGCACATAACTAATACAACCACTATAAAATCAGTTTTTAAATTTCTACAGATTTTCGCCTAACCATCCTCTCATCTAGATAAATAAATTCTTTAAAAGCATGTCAATGGACGCGGAGAACAATAATCTTAGTTTTATTTGTGATCTCAACCCAGCCAAAGATATGTGGTATATGAAGGGATGAGTGATACGAAAATGGAATCAAAATTTTAAGATGGAGCTGATATTGATTGATGAGAAGGTAACGTCATAACAGTGATTGTTTATGTTTATATATAATGTTTAAGGATAATGTTGTTATCTTATCTTCATTATATGGTTATATGTATATGTTATGAAAGTTGTTGTGATTTATCTTGATCTTTTATTTATGGTTATTTTCAATGTGATAAGATTCAGACCTGTATTAAAAGGTTATTTGGTACAAGTTTTTGACAGTCAACTTCACGAGGATGATGTTGTTGTTCTGTCCAAATTCGGGGTTGGTGAAAGAAAGGACCCCTACAGTGTTGTTGTGCATGATTTTAAAATCAATTTTTATCGTTGTACTACTGTCAGCTATGTTGATGGGTGGGAAGGTCATGAGTATGGGTGGGTTCAGGTTCATTCCTTTTAAATATATTCTAAAAGGAGAAGCTAAGGAACTATTGATTGTTGGTTGGTCTATTATTCTTTATGTTACAATAAACTTCAATAAACAGTTTCTTGAAGTTTTTGGTTCTTTAATTTGTATTGATGTTTGATAGAGTTGTATTTTTATTTTATTTTAATTATAGATATTGCTGGTAGTGTGATTTGGTGTAGGGGTTTGGATGTGTTTGGACAACCTCCAAAAGAAACCAAAGATATGAACTTTGATCTTCAAGATTTGGAGTAAGCATTGCCTTATATTATTATAGATTTGTTTATTCTTATGTTTCCAAAAGTTAATACACTACAATCATATGTGTAATAAATGGTACAATCATATGTGTAATAAATGGAAACAATTAATAAAGTGGTGTAATAAGTAAAATCAAGAATATACTCAGTGACCGTATTATTTTGGAGGTCTATCTCATTTGGTGATGTAATAAATGGTGCATATCAAATCTTGAGTTCCCATTTTTGTATATGTATTTAAAACCATAAATTTATTGTTTGCATGTAAATGTACCATTTTATGATGTACCATGTAGAATGATTATGCAATACAGTTTAAAAACTTCATTTCTAATAACACAGCTATTGAGCATGTGATAGCTATTATACAACATGGGAAGGTTAAGGACTGGAAAGGTAATTTCTGTTAGATTTATGGTTTTATAAAATAATGATTAATGTTAAATGAAGTCACTAATATATGTATATTGTTATATTTGGAATAATTGACAGTACAAAGCGACAAGTGTAGAACTCGGCTCTTTCTCAATGAAAAAATTGATGAAGTTAACCGGCTAAGGAGGAGGTACAATGTTATAAGAATGCGCTGCATTTAAATTTATATTTGACATTATTTTGAGACTTGTAGGTCATTCTGGATACTAATTCTTTGTACCTTTTTTGAGTCTTCTTAAGAAACAAGCACAAGAATCTAGTTCTACTTCTCAAACACTACTTTCCTGCTAGTCTATTTACCCATTGCATCAAGAATTCATTGTTGCAACGCAAAAGAAACACATTGACGAGCATAGCGAGATAGATAGGGTTTCAATATTTTTTACATAGCTTACATATTTCTTCATTGAGTTTATTACATCTATTTTGCTTTTTATATCTAAATGAAAACAATGTTGAATATATTGTTGTATTGTAGGCAATGTCTTGCGTCGTGGTTGGAACTATAAAAATTGTGCAATAAGGCTTTGGTTGGTTTTATGTTGCGTGTCGGAAATGTTTCATAAAGGTGCTAACTAAATCAGAGTATTTATAGCATGCTGAAAAACTTTCTAAAAAAATTATGAATTTTCATGTTACTGCTTTGGTTTGTCCTAAATGCGAGTGTGAATGTACATCCATCACACCAAAGTAAGGAAAAATGTTTATTTACACTTTGTTCAAGTTTCATATGATTTCATTCAACTTATTGTAAGTTATCTATTTCAAGTTCAAGGTACAAGTGAAGGTTCAGGATGAGAGTAGTAGTGTATCGTTTGTGTTGTTTGATAGAGATTTGTCGAGTATTGTCGGTTCATCTGCAAGTGATATAAGAGAAAGACAGTTGAAGCTGAATGATAGTAAAGGTTTGCCTCACAAATTATTTTGGTTGGTTGATAAGGTACTGGCTTTCAAGATTCATGTTTCAGAATACAATCTCAAAAATGACTACCATGTGTACAATGTCCTATAAATATGTCATGATCCCGTCATAATTGCTGAGTTGGTTGCGGCCAATGATAATGGAGATGATAATGCTGGAAAGGTATTGATGCGTTTGGTTATAGTATTAAAAAGATGTCATTTTCTCTGGTGCCAAAAACTTTGATTTAACAATCCCAAAACAGTGGTTTGGGGGAAAAGACTGAATTTACTAAATCCTAATTAACAAAGTTTTAAATTTATAAAGTAAACAATATTTACTTTCGAAACTAAAACCAACACATAGGCAAAGAACCTGACGTGCATAGTATAGTCTCGGTGGTAAGTATTGAGTATCGTATTCCAAGGTTCACACTTTCCCTTACTCAACCATTCATCAATTGACCAATCGGGTTTTGAAAAGAAAAATAAAACGGAGGGTTCTTTAAAAAGAGTTTTGAAAAAGGTTTGGTTTTTATAAAAACTAAGGTGGGACAAAATAGTAGATAGCTATGCACATCTCGGGGCCCTTCGCCTAAGTAGTTAAGTTTAATATTATAACTAATAAGTTAATATAGTTAATTGTGTGGAAGACGAGAGTGATCTTGAAGTGCCGACTCCTTGATAGAGAAGCGAAGGCGACTACTAAGAAGAATGCTAAACCTCTCCAGCGTGCGTCCACCTGGGGTACTGACTAGGGACATCGTACACCTCACCTTAGTTCTCGCGTTCCGTACCGAAAAGTCTCTTTATCCTGGAAACCACGTATCCCCATTGGTTAACGGTCAAAGCCAAAAGATCTCTCTTATGGTTGTCACAGGAAGGAAGTCTCTCCATTGGTTAACGGCGTTGTACTAATGAGAACTAGATAAAGAACCTTTATTTTATTTATCTTAGTAACACTTTATAGGCTTGTTAAATATAAAGTTGGTTTTTATGATAGCTTAATTACCCAACCATAACCTCCCAAGCTGAATGAAGTCCTTAACAAAGGTGGCCCCTAACCCTATAGGCGTATGATACAAAAGATCACTGGTGCGCCCATAGGTGAACCATCCTTAGCCAAGAAAATCACTTAACTATCTGGTATGAACCAGAAATGTGTCACTCAGATCTGGTCCACTTCAGAAGCCATTGCTTAGAACCCGGTTCGGATGTCAGAAGCCCGAAGGATCTGTCTCACTACTGGTTTCCTCGCCTTGGATTTAGCTCGGGACTACCAGAAGCTGATTATATCATTAATTAATTAAATTAAGGTTGTTATTAAGTTAATCATCATTCAAACCTGTTACAAAGATAAACAAATAAAGATTAGAATAAGATAACACAACAAATAACTAAAATAAACAACTATTAATAATAATAATAAAAGTCTATGAATCGAAGCGGGTTCGGAAATACAAGAAAGATACAACCATAAGAATGATCAAACCAAGGATCATGGCTGCTCATAGACAAGCTCTCCATCTTCCAAGTGATATGTATTCTCTCATGATCCTCACGACCCTTGATGTTTTATTGCATAACTACTCTACGATCTTCTTCTTGGCCAAGCTAATCAAGGTAGGTCGAAGCCTAACCATTGAGGGATGTTAGGAGGACCAGAAGACTTCCCAAGGGACCCCAAGATCTCTGGAAGAAGATTGGTAGTCGGCCCAAGAAAGAACAAGAAGGGATGAACAAATGGTGGGGGTTGGCTTGCTATTTATAGACCTCAAGGGGCTGCACGGTCGTGCCAACGTGTGTCAAGGGCGTGCTTGCTGTCTCATGTACGTTCTGTTGCTGCATGGCAGACTCTGTCTGTACCTTTGGTCCCCTGCACGGTCGTGCACCTTATGATGGCACGGGCGTGCACTAGCTGCTGGTCTTGATTTCTTGCTCTCCAAGTTTGTTGCATTGTTCTCTCGCGTGCAGGACCTTCGTGCAGGTGTGCGTGGGCGTGCTTGGTCACTCCGGGCTGAGTTTAGTGTTGTTTAAGTCCCGAGATTGTCTTCAAAGCATACAGTGAACCGGCTGGTAGTCTCGTATCTTCAGGAATCTCTTGTTTTTGTCTGTTTTTGCTCGGAAATCCTTCATTTCCATTTTGGAGCTCCATTTTCCTGCAAAATACAAATATGAACGAATTAATTAACAAATATTAACAATGTTACCCAAATTGTACTCTATTATGAGACTGTTTATGACCGTTTTATATGATAACTTTTTGAGTTATCAGGTATTTAATTATTTTTCATTTGTAATATGCATTTACTTTTGAGTTGTGGTTCCAAAGATGGTGAAGTTGATTGTTATATATTTTGTGTATGAGCACTTCTTAGATCAGGTAGGGAGATGGTGAATTCAATTGTGTTAACCTTTCCGAATCTTCGCAGGGGGGGTTGCCAAGTCTTGTCAAAGGTGAGTATGTATTTTTGCAAGTGCTTTAAGCTGTTGACAGAGTTTGTTAATTTCTTGATTTTAACAGCTCATTAGTTTTTTTTTTTGTGATTTATTTCAAGGATGTTGTGTCTGTTACCGCCGACTCTTCCCATTGTTGAAGCTTTAAAGGATTATGGTACAAGTCCCAATGGAAAAAGAAGTGTTGAAAATGCTGATATCTTAAATGTTGGTGAGCTATCCTCTACCTGCAAAAGAACACGGAAGAGATTATCTAAGATCGAAAGTTAGGTAGTTGTGGAGTAACATGTTTTATGAAACTTTAGTAGAAAAACTTATTTTTGGGAATGTTTGAACTTGAAACATTTGTATGTAAGTTTTAAGAGAACATAATTAACATCATGTAAGGTGGTACTTAATTTCAAGTGATGACTTTTGGACTTGATTGGTAATATTTGAAATGTTGAATTAGCTTTCTGTTATCTATTCGTTTTCTTCTCAAATATATCAGGTTTATGATTATACATGTATGTCTTTGGTTTTATTTTGATTATTATGAATATTATCATTAGTTGGCGTATAAAACATTTAGTGTTTTATTTCCAAATAGTCAATCAAAGCCAATATTATCAGATTAATTAGAGTTGGGTTGTTTTTAACATTGATGTTTTATCAAGTAGATAACATTTGTTAGACACTCTTAAATAGTCTCGAGAAACAACCGTTAGCAAGCATCTGTTGATACAAGAGGTGGAACCGTAAATGTATGATAACTAATTATGGAAAGCTCCGTGGTACGATTAAATAGGAAAATGTTTTAATCAAAGTATAACTTTAATATATCATCACAAATATAATATATGTTATGTTAACAACTGTGCTACTACAAACAACAGACTTTTTTAGAAATCAGTTCTTAGTCTTCAGTTGATGTTTCAAGGTCATTTGGTAAGGTCAACAGACTTTTTTTCTCATCTATTAATTAATCATATGTCTTCAACTTTTTTGTTTGTTTGATAGTATCTCTGGTAAGATTTTTTGGTGAGGACCTATGTTTCTGGGCAAGGGTCTCTTGAGGAGGTTCCTCTTCATCAGGATAAACGGGCTTTCTAGGGAGAGTTAGATCATTTTCTCTATTTTTCTCCAGTAGTTTATCAACTCCAGAGTTCATTGGCAAGATCACCTGTTGTCTTTTGGATCATTTCCTTTATTGCTTCAAATGAGGCTTCAACTTTAGTGACCCTTTTCGACAAATTCTGATATTTTAAAGCATCAACTAAATTAACAGGATCATCTGGATTCCTACCAGTTGTGGTTGTATTTGTTTCAATGGTATCAGCAAACTGACCCTTTTTTCTTGATTTTGGGGACTTCCAACAAGAACAGAGGTACAATTGTAGGCTCAACAGTTGTTTCCTTCAAGGAAGTCTGATTTATGTAACCAGTTTCCAACTGTGAGACACTTGTCTCCGCGGTTAGTGGCTACTTCATTTGAACTACCAACAATATTTACTTGTAACTCAGAAGCTATGGTCTTCTCTGCATGTGGTCTAGCAAATTGATTTTTTCCAGGATCAGTCTCTTCTGAGTGTATATTCTTAGTGATGGGTGATTACAGGAACTGATTTCAGCCTTAGATTTATCAATTGCCTCAAACAATGAATTAAAGGTAGGTGGAATGAGAGGTAGTCCATGTGAGGGAGAGGGTGGTAGAGTTAAAAGAGATCCAGCTCCGAGAGGAGGACTTGTAAACAAATGTTCAATTGAATCATGTAGGTCATGTTGTATGTGTCCTTGACTTACAACATGATCCTGTTGAGAGGATATATTAACAATATCTCTTATTGGTGTTATTTTCATCTGCTAAGAGGAAGCATCAACATATGTTGTTTGCTGCTCTTGTGTTGCCGAAGTTATTTACTTTGGTATTTCAACCTCCAGAGATACGCTTATTGTTTTCTTTTTGGTGTGCTTTCTCAATGGTGGTTTCTTTGTCAAAATCATTGGAGTGGGTTTCGCAGCATTGGTTATGGTGTCATTTTCACTAGGAACAGTGGGCTCGGCAACAGATGTTACAACAACAGATGTTGAAGCATCAGTCTTTGTTTGTGTTTTAGAATTTTTGCTTTTAATGATCTTTTCTTGGCCTTTAATGGCTAACATTCTTGTAAAAGTTTCATTCTATAAGATTTTAATTGTAATAGGTACACCTTTTCTAAAATCATTATCAGGCAAAAATTTTTGTAAGTAGATGCACAACAATCTTATATATAGTAACAAAGCATTATTGGATCCAGATTTTATAGCCTTTACATTGGATACTAAATTAGTAAATACATCATGGGATAAGTTGTAATAATTGTTCGTTAAAATTGCATACCCAAGATATTATGTTTTCAATGGTATCTCCTTAAATGATGTTGTGTTTGCAGATAGACATATAAGAAGGGTATGGAAAAAAACTTTATTGCTGGGGTAAACTGTGGTTTGAAAATTGTTGCGACAATAAATTGACCCTCATACCTCTCTCAATGAACTTTGTGTGAAGTTCATTTTTAAGAAAAGAATTATCACCATGCAAATTGTTTAGTGAGAATATACTGTAGATGGATTATGGGGTTATCTCGATATCTGTATTTCCAATTTTGGAGACAATTGCATAAGGCTTTTTGTATTTTTCCAGACACTCAGCTTTAATCCAGAATGATTTTAGAGTATCCACATATACTGGAGCATCAGCGGTGGGGATGGGTAGGTATTTCGATTTGCAAAGCACATCGAATATAGAGTGAAATGGACGGTTATGTTGTGTTTTAACCAGATATGGTAGATAGTTTGGGAGGGGGTTTAATTAAAGATCCATGCAGATGATTGAAAGAAATGAAGTGAATCGGATTAAGGTCGACAGAGAAAACCTGTTTTGTGAATTTAGAATCCAATAAGACAGAAGATTCAAAGTTTCAAAGTTGAAAGGGTTTAGGTCATAATTGATAGGGAAACGCCTTTCGAAATTTTGAATACAATAAGACAGTGTAATCTCTGTTTGGATGTAAGAGGGGTTTTCTATATGAAAAATTGCCGCTGATGTCTCCAAAAGTGATGCTGACATGTCCAAAAGTTGGCTGAGAACATATGTTCCCAAGTCAACAGATGTTGTAAAGATATGTTCCATATGGTCAACTCTGATTGGAAATTGTTAATGGATGACAGTTGTTTGTGAACATCAAGTCAACAGATGTTGTAAAACAAGATATAGAATAAAATGAGGATACTTTAAACACTGATAGACTTTGTGTGGGAACATCTGTTGACAAGCCAACAGATGTTGTAAAACAGAATATAGAACAAAATAAGGATACCTTTCAATATTGTAGAATTGGTCAAAGAGATACTTATTTTATCTCAACAGAGGCTCGAATACCAAACTTAATGATAATGGTTTTGAAACTTAGTTTATTAAAGTTTATATTGTTTGAATCTTAATTATTATAGTAACAATAATTTCAAATTACTAAAAATATTATTTTATTATTTTTGTGTTCCAGTTGTGTTTCACTCTATAAAAGGCCCCATAAGTGAGTTTCCAACTTGATATATACTTGAAATGCAACTTATACTTGAAAATCAACTTTATAGATAGATGTTTTGTTCACCCTATAAAAGGGAAGGAAATCCAATAGTCATTTTCAACTTTATATCCCTTGAACCATTGTCACTTTCCAACTCTCCATCCCATATGCATAATGATATTAAGTTCAAATGGCCTTCTACCAGTCTTCTGAAAGATTCTTACATTTAAAGAAAAATGTATTACCAACAATATGTTGGTAATGAAGATGGAATTGGTGCTCTCGGAAGATTCTTACAATTAAAAAAACATAATTCCATTATTACTACATCCAGAGCCTGTTTAGAGACGAGATTGATATATAGAAAAACCATATGTCTCGATCTATTCAAGGAATGACAAAGAAGATCATTCTCTAGGGTTTGTTTGTTAGAAGACTTTTTTTTATCTTCGCTTCTATTTTGTATGTAGTTTGTTAACTCGGATATTGTAAATCATTAATGCAGTTTTTTAGAAATATTTGTATTTGTTCTTTTAGAAGACTTCCCTTTTGTATGTAGTTTGTTAACTCGGATATTTCAGTTAAATTATGTAATTGCAATAATAAGTTTGAATACTATAACAACAGTTTGACAAACTTGTTGACAAGTCAATAGATATTGGTAAACAGAGTATACAATGAAGTCAGGATAACTTTGAACACTGCAAGACATTGGTCAAACTGATGGTTATTTTATTTCAAAAGACTTTTAGAAAAATCTGACCAACTGTTTAGGCAAAAACTATTTTTAATGAAATCTCAGTTGAAGATTAAGATTGTGGAGTGGCAAATAATAACTTAATCTTGTGTTTAGGATAATAATAATAATAAGTGCGATAGTTAAAATATTCATTTAGGATAATAATATTCTTTTATAAGTTTTGTTGTTATAAAAATATATTTTCAGTCAAGTAATGGAATACCAACAATAAGTGTGATAGTTAATAGCAATAATTATAGGAAAAATAAAAAGAACCCAAATGATTTATAGATTAATTTTTGTAAAATTAAATAGTTTTTAATGTTGAGTTAAAATAAAAAAGATCAAAATGTAAATTAATTGTAATATTTTCTAGTTATTTAATAGTAAAAATAAGTACTATACACAATAAATAAGCGTCGTTTTGTAAATAAAATAATCTAGATTCTTCATTTGTACAGTGACTCTCATAGATTTAAACTCACGCCTTATTGTTTATTTATTTGCATTTAAATAATGTATGTTATCACTACTAATTATCAAGGTAAACAATAGCACAGATGGATTTAGATTTGCAGACACAGATGTATGAAATTGGTAAGAACAATGAATTCAGGTATTCAGATGAAATGCTCTTAATGGAAATGTTGGAGCAAACTGTTGCTGATGAAGAATTGCTTGAGCCATATCATGTTGTAAGTTGGTTTTACTCTCATGACTTTGAAATAAAAATAGTTAACTATGAAATTGGTTTGGAAAAATTATTTCTCCGAGAGAACATAGAGTATTCCAACGACTTGGAGTTTCTTAAAGAACTGGACCATAAAAGGATTAGTAACATTAATCGGAATACAGTTCATCTTAATCTAGAACAAACGATCAGGGCAAGGATAATGTATTTGAAGGAGAAGGTGGAATAAATTATGGAAGAGTCATTCTCTTATTGGAGTTCAAATGATGAAGATAATGAAATTTAAATGTTTTTATATGTTTGCATTTTCAAATATGAATATTATTATAATGTGTTTATTTTGTTCATAATGTTTATGGTTTGTGATTGAAAATACGTGGAGACAAATCTAATATGAAGTCATAAAATGTGAGTAATTATTATCTATCTTTTGCTTGAATATGTGGTTTAAAAAAATAGTAACTAATTAAGTTAAATAAAGTTTATTATATGTAAAACGACGAGTAATTATTACCAATGTTTTGGCGGTTAGGCTTCATCATTTCTTACACATATCAAGATTTTAATTATGAAGCTGAAAAGACTTCTGTAATTTAAATATATAGTGATATTTTATGAACAAATTGAATCCTCTAATAAATGATGTTAACTAAAGTAAATGCACATAATAATACCAATTGTTAGTATTTAAGTTCAATTTTTTATGTTGTTTACCAACTATAAAACATTAATAATGACGTTTGATTTGATAATAACTTTTTAAACATGTCGGGTTGTTTCAACGTGTTTCATTACTTTCAATAGATGATGATTTATCATTGTCTGTTTCTTTTTAATATCTGTTCTATCCAACAGAGCTTTACATGTGTCTGTTGATTTATCCATCCATGGTTTTAACATCCTTTAGTGATTACAACATCTGATCAGCATCTATCATCTGAATCTCTTCAAATGAATAGACCTTACTAAACAGATTTTTCTTACAACAGGTGATTGGCTTCTTGATTTGTTTAGTAAAAAATTGGAGACTATATTGTATTAAAAAGTGATATAACTTCCCGTGTTTTCACACGGGATTTCACCTAGTTGTTTGGTTAATAGCCGGTTTTCCCGGTTAATAACTAGTTCTTTCCTATATTTTTTTTTTTGGTCTTTTTCTTGGTAAATCTGATAAAAATCGATTCCTTCTAAAAAAATAATACCTAACCAGTTATGAACCTATGGTTAAAAAACCACTAATTGGATATTAACCGGTTACGGTATTGATTGCGTGTCGATGGCTAAAAAAAACTATATTAACAACAACTCCTTAGCTACAAGGACTGCAGTATAAGAAGTAGGGTTGCCAAACCACGAGGAGTATGTGTAAAGTGTTAATAGCAATTTTAACAATTATACTTAACAATAAAAAATGACGTGGTTGCGAAAGTTGATTAAGTAATTTGAAAAGAATGTAATAGTAATAAATAAGAACCCTCCTCTAAACTTAGGTTCTAGGTTTCACACAGTATTCAGTTAATTTATTGAAAACCAAATAGACATAGTTCTGAAAATTCATTAACTAGTGACGAGGTGGGGCCTAGTTAAGCCAAACTGGCCCACACCACAATAGCCCAACTCATTCAGAAAAAGGCCCAATAAACAAAAGCCCAACCAATTTGAAGGAGTCAAGACAGTCAACACAATGGTCAAACGAGAAGTAACTATCAACGAGATCTTTGTGCTAATAAACCGGCAATGATTACCTCCTTCCTTTTTGGAAGAAGGTTGACTAACAAGCAACTTTATCATCGGCTATAAAAGGAGGTTTGAGGTAAGACGTAAGGCATTCACTATTCTCTCCATCATTATCTTTTTACTATTCACATTGTTTAAAAGTCATACTTATTCTCACGCCGGAGGTTGGTCACAGAAAAACCCCCAATCCTGTGGCAAGTCCTAACGGTGTTCTTTTTTGTAGTAGATACGACTTCATACATTATGGACAGTTTGGAATGACCTTTCTGCATCATCTAGAAGACTCGACTACCATCAGGTTCTTGTTTCTTCAACTAGTAATCAAAACAGGTTTTTGTCATCAAACCTTATTAATTACCCAATTTATAGCCCCACACCTTGTGGTGTGGTGGTAAATGTGTTGGGGTTTTAAATAGGAGGTTGGGAGTTCAAGCATCATAAGAGGCAAAAAAAAAAAGGTGTATTTAAAAAGGGGATGGAATCAAGTGTGTAATAAAAAAGGTGTAAGAGGGGTGTAAAAAATGGAGAAGCAAATTAGCCGTTGAAAAAAAAAAAACAAAACAAAAACAAAAATTACCCAATTTATAAGTATGAAGTCAAAACCATTTAGTCACTCAACCCGCTTCTAGATTTTGTCATCAACTGACCGAAATTGTAAAGAGCTAGATAACTCACACCAATTTTTAAGTGTTGTATGCTTCTCGTTTGGGTGTTGTCGAGTTGGGGGTCTCTCTGGAAGTAGCTTCTCTATCTGCAAAGATATAGGAAAGGTCTGCCTGCATCTCACCCTCCCTAGACCCTACTCTTAGTTTTGCTAATGATGGGATTTCCTGGGTAAGGTTTTTGTTGTTGTTGTTATTGTTATTAGTCATATTTAAATGTTTGTCATCACATTAAAATAAGATCCAATAGTAGAAATAAAGGGAAATATCTTAAAAACAATAAACTTTCTATTTTTTCTCACTAAACTTTCAGTTTTTTCTTATAAAAGTCACCTAACATTCTTTTGTACCTAAAATACACTATACGTTTTGTTTTTTTTCTTCATAAAAGTCATCAAATATCTTTTTTAGTTTTTTGATGTGTTTATTTATTTTTTTTAGTTTTTAAGATATTTTGTAATTATATATTTACTTTTGTAACAAATTATATGACACAAAATCTCTTGTTGCAATTAAAGTAATATTACTTTGCTAATTTAAATTGTCATACAATTAAGTACCAACAAGAAAACTATATAACTAATAAGCATTGTTTTTTATTCGATGTAAGATGCTTGAAGTACTTAATTTTCTTGATCAACTTCATCATTTTGATTTTTTAAGGATAAAATATATATATTTTAAGGGATTTTATGCGGAAATTTTTTTTGTTTGGTGACTTTTATGAGAAAAACAGAAAGTATAGTATTTTCTAAATGCAAAAAATTGTTGAGTGATTTTTGTTAGAAAAAAATAAAAGTGTAGTGTTTTATTATGTGTAAAAAATTATTGAGTGACTTTAGTAAGAAAAAATAGATAATTTAGTGTGTGTGTTTTTTTTATTTCCCCTAAAATAACTTAAAAACTATATGAAACCTAAACGATGCCGCGCATGCTCACCATAGAATAGTCTACTCTTTTCATTTTGTGCGATTTGCCTCCTCCTAAAAATTCAGCCGTCAAGTAATGATGTCCTCCAAGTTGATCTAATGTTTCATTTTATTTCCACCACTAACCGACTTTTTTTAATTGCCTCCGGTTGCCGTCTAATATTAGCCCAATGTAATTATTTTTATTTTTATTTTTATTTTTATTTTTATTTTTGATATTTTTTTTCCATTCATACTTCATACCAAGACAAAACAATGTAATGAATTATCCTTTAACCAAACTAGATGTGTACAAAAAAACCGGTTGGGAACCGAAACCAGTTAAACCGAACCAAAACAAGTAATAAAAAATGTCACACCCTCAAATTTCCACATGCGGGGTTTTACCGCGAGGCGCGTGACACACCAGGATCCAAGTCAACGGTCACAATAAACGACATCTATATGATAAGAAAACAACGTAAACTACCATTGAGTTTCAAAACGTTCTAACACAGCGGAAGCAAAATGTATTATTACAACTTAAAAGTAAAACTCAAAGTCTGAAATGTTTAACAAAACATGCATATGATCCCTAGACGCCGTGAGACTCCGTGCGCTTAAACTCAATGCTGCTACCTTAGCGACCTGAGAAAACATGCAAAAAAAAGACGTCAACATATAATGCTGGTGAGTTCACAGGTTTTAAGTTCGTAAACGTTTTCATGTGTAAAGCAATTCCTCATAAAGTGCCAAGTGTGCAAAAGTTCCAAGTAAATAACAAACGTTCCATTACTACTACGACTATGTTGTTAAAACCATTACTGACAAACGTTGCTCGAGTTGCTGCCCATGTGCCAAGTGTCAAGTGTCAAGTAGAGACAATATGCACCCGTCCGGCTCCCAGCCGTCAGGTGGGGTTCGTCACGCCCGATAGATCTATCCACATTTCCCCCGTTGTGCCCCGCACATTCATGGTTTCAATAGGGACTTAGGTTTCGTCGTATAGTAAATAAGTGCCAAGCGCCAAGTGCCAAATGCCAAGTGTCAATGTTTAAAAGTGTCAAGTGCTAATGTTTAAATATGCCAAATGCCAATGTTTAAAAGTGTCAAATGCTAATGTTAAATATGCCAAGTGCCAAACGTGTCACGTTTCTTAAAAGAGTCACATTCCCAAAAGGCGTCATGTTTCTAAAAGCGTTGCGTTTCATAAGTGTTGTGTTTCAAAAGCGTTGCGTTTCAAAACATAAACGTTGTATTTGTTAAAACGTGTGGCATGCTTCTCCCCTGAGAGAAAAGAGTATAAAAGAGGGGCCGTGAAACTCACCTTAGAGTGCGTCTTCTGATAACTAGAATTCCAACACGTGTATGATAATCCCAACTAATGACAACCTATCAATGAGTTTACATAAGTGTGATGACTATTAACCCGAAGGCTATCTAGTCCCCGATTGTCCAGATCTTGACTACGTGTGTTAAAAAGTGTGTTTAAACGTTAACTGGACATCCCAGACCGACCCGACATCTCGTTGGTGACCTATTACATCAATTAGTCATGCATATAAGTTTAACACATAAGTTTCAAGCATAAAACACTTAGTTTGCAAAAAAAAATCTCATTCCGGACATCAGATGGTCGAATGTGGTTTTTCCCATTTCCACGTTCGCCCGTTTGAGCCACGTTCGCCCGTTTGAGCCACGTTCGCCCGTTTTTCCCACGTTCGGCCGTTTTTCCATGTTCGCCCGTTTTTCCCACGTTCGCCCGTTTTTCCACGTTCGCCCGTTTTCCCATGTTTTGTTCCACGTTCGCCCATTCGAACCAATTTTATTCCACGTTCGCCCGTTTTCATCAGCATTTTATAAAACGCACCAAAACGCATCTAAACGGTCCGAAAACATCACAAAACATTACCAATCACAGCAGTCAACTATCATTAACATATTCCTACATAACCCTACCAATTTTATCCCGAAATCCGTCTGTTTTACAGGTTACCCGAAATAGCAAATTATGGAGATGTCACATCAAACGCATGCAATCTTTACCCAATTAGGAAACTTTATGAAATCAATCAATAATCAACTTAATATACTCAGATTATCATGAACAATAAATCCCCCAATCATATCCTTATTACTATCATCATGAACAAGCCCTAGATCTAACCCAAAATCCCCAAAATGGACAAAACATCATCAATAATCAATTGTAACCTATCTCCATCATAAAACATCATCAATAACAGTCCTAGATCATTGTTATAACATCTATACAGCAATCAATCATCAAACAATACAAATCATCACATAAAACACCATTAACACATGTTAATTTGTAAGAAAACTCATTGTTTATGAATAGGTTTTGTTTAGAAAGACATTAGGAAGGTTTTTATACATGAAAACATGTTTGAATCAGATCTGGACTCTTGGGGTTTAATGAAAACGAATTGAAATGCTTTAAAAATGATTTAGAATGAAGAACACACCTTAGATCTTTGTGTAGAAGGTGTTTGTAGGTTAGATTATAGGAAACAAGGGCAAAAACTCCTTCCCCAATGTTTATAGTTGCTAGAGAGTGTTTTGAGACGGTTAGGGTTTGTGAAATGGTGAAAAATGACAAAGTGTGGTATTTATACTATGTCCACATTCGCCCCTTTTACCTGGGCGAATGTACCCTCCTTCGACCCTTTCACAGGGTCGAACGTACCCTGACTTGGTCGAATGAAATTCTTTCAATTCCATATCCCAGGTTCGCCCCTTTTACAAGGGTCGAACCAGGAGTATTGTCCAGGTTCGCCCATTCGATTGGTCGAACCAGGACTCAAGTTTTTCTAGTTTTCCAATTTGTCGTGTTTAACGCATTTTAACGCACCCTACCATACGAGCATGCAACCTTAGTCTATGTTTTACATATTTAAGCACGAATGATTATCTATACATCATTTAAACACATCCAAGCATAAAATCCACCATATGCCAATTAGTCTACACATACACTTAATTAGTTTATGTAATTCACCAACAACGGGACTCGTATCGTGTGTGTGTGTGTGTGACTAACCCAATGATCTCCCGAATCATTGAACCATGGACAATACGGACTGTGTTCCGACTCTACTGACCCCGTCAAGTATGTTTAATAAACGTTTTTCGCTAAGGTAGACTTATGTGTTTATAAAATGTTGATCCAAACATGTCGGGTGTCACATCATCCCCCTGTTGAAAGAATTTTCGTCCCGAAAATTTCCCGAAGTCAAAGAGAACGAAGCGATAAAAAGAAAAATTTTCCCGGTCGTCACATCATCCCCCTGTTGAAAGGAATCTCGCCCTGAGATTCACTCTTCGACAGTAATGAGTGTCGACCTAACCCAGGTAACGTCTCCCAGAACGCAAACGAAGTGATAACCACAAACGAAAGATGATATCAACAGATACTCTATGCCGGGGAACCGCCCTCCCCAAAGTGAATACAAAACAATGAATCCTCCTGATCGAAGGCCTAGTAGAGACTGTGATCGGTATAAATGACACACCGGGTACCGTCCAAGTAGCATCTCCAGAGGACCCACATCAGACCCATGAATGCAAAACGATGACCAAATACCAAACTGAATGCACACAATGAATACGAATCGCCAAACAATGTGAACGAGAATGAATACAAGCATAACGAGAATCAAGAAAAGAACACTCACCAGTAACAGTGTCAGGATCCTCCTGGTTCTCCCTAGCGCCAATGACGTAGACATGACCATGAGTAGTTCGACCGCCGCCTTCGTTCCCAGCACCACCTGCAGTCCCTTGGTTCAACATAGGACAATCCCGCTTGAAGTGCCCAGTCTCCCTACAGTTAAAACACCCATGGTTTCCCCGAGGAGCAGGAGCGGGGACGACCGCTTGAGTCTGTTTCGGCTGCAGATTGACCCTACAATCCTTAGCCAAGTGACCGACTCGCTGACAACGATTACAGCGAAACGCATCGCAACCCCCAACATGGTGATACCCACACATGTTACACTTCGGACTCTTACCAACATAACCCCCAGTCTTCTGCTCAGATGACGCTCCCACAACGTCTTGCCTCTTAACCTGCTGTTGAGACGACCCAACGTTCTTCCCAACACTCTCCCACTTCATCTTGTTGTCCGCAAGGGCCTTCACAGCAGCACCCCTCGGAGGTAGAACGCCCTTAGCAACCTTCATGTTGGTCAGCTTGTGAGCTGCCCGAACAGTGGCCAACATAGTAGTGTGATCAGCAGCGGCAACAAGCCCAGCAATCTCCGGCACTAACCCAGCAACGTAGTACTCAATCCTTCGGTACTCCGGTGTAGCCAAACCGGGGCACATCACAGCCAACTCGTTGTGCCTAGCAGTAAACTCCTCGATCTCCGACCCAACCATCTTCAGATTCCAGAACTCATGCTCCAACTTCATAATCTCGTCCCTCGGGCAATACTCAGCTCGCAACATCTGAACAAACTCGGACCACGGCATAGCATTGGCCTCACCCAGGCCAAGATTCGCAGTGGTGGAGTTCCACCAGGTCAAAGCGTGTCCCTCTAGAGTAGCAGAAGCATACTTGACACGATCAGCGTCAGGACAGTTACACATAGCAAACACCGACTCGATCTTCTCTAACCACCGGAGCAGACCCACTGCCCCTTCAGTCCCATTGAAGAAATGGGGCTTACAGTCCATGAACTTCTTGTAGGTGCACTCAGACTGCACCTGATTAGTATTTCCCAGGGTCTGCTGAGCAGCCTGGAAAGCAGCCAACGCAACGTTTAACTGCTGCTGCAACATGTTCTCCAACTCCGCCTGAGTCATGGTGATGTTTCCACCACCTCGTCCACTGCCATTGCGACCCCCGCCGCCACCACGGCGTCCTCCAGCACGTCCACCAGCGCGACCAGACATGTTCTGCCAAACATGAGACAAGATACTCAAAACCACCAACAGATCGAGCTACAAGTGACCAAACGAATTCAGAACGTGGTTCCAGCGTGACCATTAGTCCGAACACGAAGTCCACCAATATTTTCATGCATTTCGATTTATGATTTCGTGTGCACCCGAAATAACAAATCGCTCTACATGGTCCTCTAGGCGTGCTCCTAGCTAGAACTTCAAATCACCCGATACACACATTCCTAAAAGAAACTGTTATCGCACGAGGATCCCAAAGTGAACAGTCACCCAGGAGTGTACTATGACAAGTACTAGTGCATGATAGTGTGTGTGTAGGCAAGTATGTACATTAGAGCATAGAGGGGAGATATCCAAAACCCGGAAAGATCTCAAAAATGTGCCGAAGCCACCCCAATGTACACTACTGCCAAGTATAAGCGATAAGCCCCTTCATCTTCAAACCCGAAGAAGAAGATAGAACCAAGGTAGGAATAACAAAAGATAGGTAACGTGATACTGCGTGATGAGGACACTGACACCCCGACAAGGTTAGTATGTTTACCAAATGACACGACTCGTAAATATGTGTGACCGTCTAATGTGTGTGATACTCGGCTATAGACTATACTCTACATGCAGTCGTAGTTCACTATAACCATTGGCTCTGATACCAATCTGTCACACCCTCAAATTTCCACATGCGTGGTTTTACCGCGAGGCGCGTGACACACCAGGATCCAAGTCAACGGTCACAATAAACGACATCTATATGATAAGAAAACAACGTAAACTACCATTGAGTTTCAAAACGTTCTAACACAGCGGAAGCGAAATGTATTATTACAACTTAAAAGTAAAACTCAAAGTCTGAAATGTTTAACAAAACATGCATATGATCCCTAGACGCCGTGAGACTCCGTGCGCTTAAACTCAATGCTGCTACCTTAGCGACCTGAGAAAACATGCCAAAAAGACGTCAACATATAATGCTGGTGAGTTCACAGGTTTTAAGTTCGTAAACGTTTTCATGTGTAAAGCAATTCCTCATAAAGTGCCAAGTGTGCAAAAGTTCCAAGTAAATAACAAACGTTCCATTACTACTACGACTATGTTGCTAAAACCATTACTGACAAACGTTGCTCGAGTTGCTGCCCATGTGCCAAGTGTCAAGTGTCAAGTAGAGACAATATGCACCCGCCCGGCTCCCAGCCGTCAGGTGGGGTTCGTCACGCCCGATAGATCTATCCACATTTCCCCCGTTGTGCCCCGCACATTCATGGTTTCAATAGGGACTTAGGTTTCGTCGTATAGTAAATAAGTGCCAAGCGCCAAGTGCCAAATGCCAAGTGTCAATGTTTAAAAGTGTCAAGTGCTAATGTTTGAATATGCCAAATGCCAATGTTTAAAAGTGTCAAATGCCAATGTTAAATATGCCAAGTGCCAAACGTGTCACGTTTCTTAAAAGAGTCACATTCCCAAAAGGCGTCATGTTTCTAAAAGCGTTGCGTTTCATAAGTGTTGTGTTTCAAAAGCGTTGTGTTTCAAAAGCGTTGCGTTTCAAAACATAAACGTTGTATTTGTTAAAACGTGTGGCATGCTTCTCCCCCGAGAGAAAAGAGTATAAAAGAGGGGCCGTGAAACTCACCTTAGAGTGCGTCTTCTGATAATTAGAATTCCAACACATGTATGATAATCCCAACTAATGACAACCTATCAATGAGTTTACATAAGTGTGATGACTATTAACCCGAAGGCTATCTAGTCCCCGATTGTCCAGATCTTGACTACGTGTGTTAAAAAGTGTGTTTAAACGTTAACCGGACATCCCAGACCGACCCGACATCCCGTTGGTGACCCATTACATCAATTAGTCATGCACATAAGTTTAACACATAAGATTCAAGCATAAAACACTTAGTTTGCATCAAAAATCTCATTCCGGACATCAGATGGTCGAATGTGGTTTTTCCCATTTCCACGTTCGCCCGTTTGAGCCACGTTTGCCCGTTTGAGCCACGTTCGCCCGTTTTTCCCACGTTCGCCCGTTTTTCCACGTTCGCCAGTTTTTCCCACGTTCGCCCGTTTTTCCACATTCGCCCGTTTTTCCCATGTTTTGTTCCACGTTCGCCCATTCGAACCAATTTTATTCCACGTTCGCCCGTTTTCATCAGCATTTTATAAAACGCACCAAAACGCATCTAAACAGTCCGAAAACATCACAAAACATTACCAATCACAGCAGTCAACTATCATTAACATATTCCTACATAACCCTACCAATTTTATCCCGAAATCCGTCCGTTTTACAGGTTACCCGAAATAGCAAATTATGGAGATGTCACATCAAACGCATGCAATCTTTACCCAATTAGGAAACTTTATGAAATCAATCAATAATCAACTTAATATACTCAGATTATCATGAACAATAAATCCCCCAATCATATCCTTATTACTATCATCATGAACAAGCCCTAGATCTAACCCAAAATCCCCAAAATGGACAAAACATCATCAATAATCAATTGTAACCTATCTCCATCATAAAACATCATCAATAACAGTCCTAGATCATTGTTATAACATCTATACATCAATCAATCATCAAACAATACAAATCATCACATAAAACACCATTAACACATGTTAATTTGTAAGAAAACTCATTGTTTATGAATTGGTTTTGTTTAGAAAGACATTAGGAAGGTTTTTATACATGAAAACATGTTTGAATCAGATCTGGACTCTTGGGGTTTAATGAAAACGAATTGAAATGCTTTAAAAATGATTTAGAATGAAGAACACACCTTAGATCTTTGTGTAGAAGGTGTTTGTAGGTTAGATTATAGGAAACAAGGGCAAAAACTCCTTCCCCAATGTTTAAAGTTGCTAGAGAGTGTTTTGAGACGGTTAGGGTTTGTGAAATGGTGAAAAATGACAAAGTGTGGTATTTATACTATGTCCACATTCGCCCCTTTTACCTGGGCGAATGTACCCTCCTTCGACCCTTTCTGTAACAACCGGCAAAAATAAGGTAATTCCGTACAAATTAATTAATATATGATTAACGTAATTAAATGCAATTATGTGTGATTTAATTATCAAGGCCTTAGGAGATAGCAATTTCCAAATAGTGCATAGGAATGCATACGTTTAATGGTAAAACATGATTGGATCATGTGCGAATAAACTATCCGGTATGGACGTTGGCAATTACCCGGTAATAATTAAATAAACGAAAAGGATCCCAGACACCCAGGATATAAAATAAAGGGTAGTTTCATAAAATATAATGAGTTTTGGAACTCCAAAACCATAAGTGAAAACGTCTTGTGCAAATCTCCCGGTAATGAATAAAATGCGCGTACCGCACCCGATACGCGTATAACTCATAATTTCACCCGGCAAAGGCCTAAATAACCAATCAACGCTTAAATTAGACTATATTTAAGGGTTATTAAAGGTATTTTTAATGTCCGAATAACGCGTGATTAAAACCCGAAAAATACCCGAACGACACCCGAACGACGAGGGATTAAACATAACAAATATTGGGTAAATATTTGGAGTTGTGGACCCCACCTAGACCCACACAAGGGCCGGCCTAAAGGCCTTGTAACCTTCCATAATTTGCTTGCAAGTGGTCTTAATTATAACCTAAAGCCTAGGATGTAAAGCATGTAAGGATAAGACAAAGTTGTAAGAAACATGGAAGTACAAAGCATGCAAACTTTTGTCTACCCCTTACAAATTTTCGGCCAAGAGGCCATAAAATCCAAGACAAAACTTAACCAATCATTACACTAGTATACACATGCATGTGAGAGGTCTTATATAAAGATTATGATAGATCACAAGGATTTAGCAAGATTTGCAAGAAACCTCTCACATATATACATACATACACGGCATCATACACACACACATATGATACCTTTCCAAAAATCCCAAGTACACAACTCAATCTTCCATAAGATTACTTGAATCTTTGGAAAGATTACACATGATAACACTATATAAACATGTGTTAGCCATTTGAAGAAAAACAAAAGCAAAACTCTTCTTTTCTTTCCTTCTTGGAGCCGTAGGTATCCCCTCCCCCATACACATTCTTCTTTCAAGTTTTTACATCTCCAAATCACTCAAAACAATCCATCATCCAAACCCCTATTGTGTGTTTCAAGCTTGGAGCTTAACCATTAAGGAAGAACACACTAAACCCCTCTCAAAATCCAAGGTTTTGTCTTCCCTAGCCTTGTGCTAGTAGTAAGCTTCTTAACCTTGTTTTTGATTATTATTATTCATGTATGTGTTCTTAGAAGCAAGTTGTACATGAAGGGTTTAAAAGGTGGTTTGAACATAATCTTTAATAGGTTTTACATGTGTAAAATGGATGATTAAAGATATGTAAATAAATCATGGATTTGATGATGATAAAGTAATGATCTTGAAAATATATAAAGTTTACACTTAAACTAAGTAGGATGATGATTTGGTTGAGATTTGTGGAATAAACTTGAATGTAATAAAAAGTAGTGTTAATCATCTTAACATGATCATCTAAGGTATAATATATGGTGGAACATGTTAGAAGTTCAAGAATAAAGAAGATGAAAAATTAATGTTACTTACTTAGAAGAATAATATTTTGTTAAAATGGGCAAATACATAAAACACACATACAAGTAGTCATGTATATGGAATAAAAGACTAATAAAAGTGTTTTGATACAAAAATAACTTACCAATAAAAAGTTGAATCTTCAAAGTCTACTATTTTGAGTGAAAAATGTTAACTTTGGAAGCTAGAGTGGAAAAATGCAACATTTGAAAGTTGAGGGACTAATATTGTAACTTTGAAAGTTAGAGGACTAAAATGGATATTTTAGAAACTATTAGTCCAAAAATGCAAGGATGGAAAGTTTGGTGTCAAAAGTGTAAGTAATAAATTTCTAAGGATGATTTTGGTAAATACTAGTAGTTATACTTGGGTATTTTGGTATAAAAGTATATTTTTGAAAGTTATAAAAATATGGATTGTATTAACATAAGGATTTTTATAAAATAGAGATTTTATAAAAATATTAAACAAACTTGAGAAACTTATACAAAAATGAATACTTTTATATAAATGGGAATATAAAAGTATTGGAAACATTTTTGTAGTTAAGTTAACAAGTTGGGTTAAAAATACATAAGTATTTCAAACCTTCCAAGTAATATGTGTAAAGAGGAAGAAATATGGATAATATTTCTATAAAACACATGTTGGGAAAAACTTGGAAAAATTAACTATTCGAGCTAAGATATCGAACTAGGACGCGTTAACGAACCGTACACGGACAAAACATGAGAAAAATGCCATTGCGGCAAGATAAGAAAATATATATTTTTAAGAAGTAAAATATATATACATCATGGGTGAAAACTAATAAACACTTTCCTAAGTGTTAAAGGAATTATTCGTGGGAGAAAAACATGACATAAACAAATAAGACGTTAAACAAACGTATATACTTAACAAGAAAAATTACACATTTATATATATGTACGCTCGTCTCGGCAAAATTCTAGTATATCTACTTAATGGGAAAGTAGATATGTGGGAAGGAAAGCCGCGACAAGTAGACAAAGATATATATGTGTATGCCGCGCCGACAAGACCCTAGTATATTTATTTGAATGGGAAAATAAATATACGGTATGGTGAGTTGAATCGGGTGTTAAGAATATACAATCGAACGACAAGATCTTAGCATATTTGTTTAAACGGGAAAACAAATGTGCGGCAAAGTGAGTCGGGTCGAGTGTTGAAATATATATTATATCGAGCGATGCGATCTTAAGTATAATTATTTAAATGGGAAAATAATTATATGTTAAGTGAAGTCGAGTCGATGATAATAAGGTACAAGTTAAGGAAATATTAACAAGAGTAATATATAACTTGTAACGCCAAGGGGTAATCTAACGCCAACGAAACCTAGGATACGCGCTTAATTAAACGGGATTTGGAATAACTTGTGGTCGGGAGTTGGGTGTACAACTTGCCAAGGCACATGCACTATAGGGATAGTGACTTATACGTCTAGGACGTTTGTAGGTGCGAGACCCTCTTTGCTATCTGCCTAGTAAGCCAGACAGAGTTTCAGGTGAGTTTCACGGCCCCATTTTAAACTATTTTTACGTTTTTCGGGGGAAAGATATGTTAGGGAAAATGTTTGACGGATTTATTACTTGAGGTGTGACCGCCACTCGGGGTTGAGTCCTTGCCTCTATAATCATTTGTTCAGGGAAATGAAACCGGTGGAATATTTGGATAGTACTATTGGTGCCTGACAAGGCCCACCCCTAATCGATAGCGTCGATTATGCATTAGGTTATGCCTGGGGTGCATATATTCTGAACTTAAGTCGTGGGAAACCGAGTAACGACTTGGAGCGGGGCACAATTATTATATGTCTTGGTTTGATTATAGTCTCAAGTAGAATTATAGGAATTTGCAACTCCTATATATTGTCATAACATGGTATTTCCCAAGTATTCAAGTTTTGGAAACTAAAAACCTGTGAACTCACCAATATATTTATATTGACGAAACTTTTAAACATATCTTTCAGGTAATTAGATGAAGACGAACCGGGGCAAGCTGGGTCGTGGAATCCTCCAATGCGGCGTCAAACGTTTTGCGGGGTTTCACCTTTATTTCCCAAAGGCTTTGGGATATATTTGAGAAACCTCTATGTTGTCTTAAAAACAATTTACTTTTATGTAATATTTGGAACAAGATTTGACGCCTTAATAAATGACCCATTTTCTTAAATTACTTGTGTTTAGCAATAACCTTGACTTTATGCTTTGAACCGTCGCGCCACGTGTTTCCGCCATTGTCGTGGTGTGACACTTTCACAGGGTCGAACGTACCCTGACTTGGTCGAATGAAATTCTTTCAATTCCATATCCCAGGTTCGCCCCTTTTACAAGGGTCGAACCAGGAGTATTGTCCAGGTTCGCCCATTCGATTGGTCGAACCAGGACTCAAGTTTTTCAAGTTTTCCAATTTGTCGTGTTTAACACATTTTAACGCACCCTACCATACGAGCATGCAACCTTAGTCTATGTTTTACATATTTAAGCACGAATGATTATCTATACATCATTTAAACACATCTAAGCATAAAATCCACCATATGCCAATTAGTCTACACATACACTTAATTAGTTTATGTAATTCACCAACAACGGGACTCGTATCGTGTGTGTGTGTGTGTGTGACTAACCCAATGATCTCCCGAATCATTGAACCCTGGACAATACGGACTGTGTTCCGACTCTACTGACCCCGTCAAGTATGTTTAATAAACGTTTTTCGCTAAGGTAGACTTGTGTGTTTATAAAATGTTGATCCAAACATGTCGGGTGTCACATCATCCCCCTGTTGAAAGAATTTTCGTCCCGAAAATTTCCCGAAGTCAAAGAGAACGAAGCGATAAAAAGAAAAATTTTCCCGGTCGTCACATCATCCCCCTGTTGAAAGGAATCTCGCCCTGAGATTCACTCTTCGACAGTAATGAGTGTCGACCTAACCCAAGTAACGTCTCCCAGAACGCAAACGAAGTGATAACCACGAACGAAAGATGATATCAACAGATACTCTATGCCGGGGAACCGCCCTCCCCAAAGTGAATACAAAACAATGAATCCTCCTGATCGAAGGCCTAGTAGAGACTACTGTGATCGGTATAAATGACACACCGGTACCGTCCAAGTAACATCTCCAGAGGACCCACATCAGACCCATGAATGCAAAACGATGACCAAATACCAAACTGAATGCACACAATGAATACGAATCGCCAAACAATGTGAACGAGAATGAATACAAGCATAACGAGAATCAAGAAAAGAACACTCACCAGTAACAGTGTCAGGATCCTCCTGGTTCTCCCTAGCGCCAATGACGTAGACATAACCACGAGTAGTTCGACCGCCGCCTTCGTTCCCAGCACCACCTGCTTTCCCTTGGTTCAGCTTAGGACAATCCCGCTTGAAGTGCCCAGTCTCCCCACAGTTAAAACACCCATGGTTTCCCCGAGGAGCAGGAGCGGGGACGACCGCTTGAGTCTGTTTCGGCTGCAGATTGACCCTACAATCCTTAGCCAAGTGATCGACTCGCTGACAACGATTACAGCGAAACGCATCGCAACCCCCAACATGGTGATACCCACACATGTTACACTTCGGACTCTTACCAACATAACCCCCAGTCTTCTGCTCAGATGACGCTCCCACAACGTCTTGCCTCTTAACCTGCTGTTGAGACGACCTAACGTTCTTCCCAACACTCTCCCACTTCCTCTTGTTGTCCGCAGGGGCCTTCACAGCAGCACCCCTCGGAGGTAGAACGCCCTCAGCAACCTTCATGTTGGTCAGCTTGTGAGCTGCCCGAACAGTGGCCAACATAGTAGTGTGATCAGCAGCGGCAACAAGCCCAGCAATCTCCGGCACTAACCCAGCAACGTAGTACTCAATCCTTCGGTACTCCGGTGTAGCCAAACCGGGGCACATCACAGCCAACTCGTTGTGCCTAGCAGTAAACTCCTCGATCTCCGACCCAACCATCTTCAGATTCCAGAACTCATGCTCCAACTTCATAATCTCGTCCCTCGGGCAATACTCAGCTCGCAACATCTGAACAAACTCGGACCACGGCATAGCATTGGCCTCACCCAGGCCAAGATTCGCAGTGGTGGAGTTCCACCAGGTCAAAGCGTGTCCCTCTAGAGTAGCAGAAGCATACTTGACACGATCAGCGTCAGGACAGTTACACATAGCAAACACCGACTCGATCTTCTCTAACCACCGGAGCAGACCCACTGCCCCTTTAGTCCCATTGAAGAAATGGGGCTTACAGTCCATGAACTTCTTGTAGGTGCACCCAGACTGCACCTGATTAGTATTTCCCAGGGTCTGCTGAGCAGCCTGGAAAGCAGCCAACGCAACGTTTAACTGCTGCTGCAACATGTTCTCCAACTCCGCCTGAGTCATGGTGATGTTTCCACCACCTCGTCCACTGCCATTGCGACCCCCGCCGCCACCACGGCGTCCTCCAGCACGTCCACCAGCGCGACCAGACATGTTCTGCCAAACATGAGACAAGATACTCAAAACCACCAACAGATCGAGCTACAAGTGACCAAACGAATTCAGAACGTGGTTCCAGCATGACCATTAGTCCGAACACGAAGTCCACCAATATTTTCATGCATTTCGATTTATGATTTCGTGTGCACCCGAAATAACAAATCGCTCTACATGGTCCTCTAGGCGTGCTCCTAGCTAGAACTTCAAATCACCCGATACACACATTCCTAAAAGAAACTGTTATCGCACGAGGATCCCAAAGTGAACAGTCACCCAGGAGTGTACTATGACAAGTACTAGTGCATGATAGTGTGTGTGTAGGCAAGTATGTACATTAGAGCATAGAGGGGAGATATCCAAAACCCGGAAAGATCTCAAAAATGTGCCGAAGCCACCCCAATGTACACTACTGCCAAGTATAAGCGATAAGCCCCTTCATCTTCAAACCCGAAGAAGAAGATAGAACCAAGGTAGGAATAACAAAAGATAGGTAACGTGATACTGCGTGATGAGGACACTGACACCCCGACAAGGTTAGTATGTTTACCAAATGACACGACTCGTAAATATGTGTGACCGTCTAATGTGTGTGATACTCGGCTATAGACTAGACTCTACATGCAGTCGTAGTTCACTATAACCATTGGCTCTGATACCAATCTGTCACACCCTCAAATTTCCACATGCGTGGTTTTACCGCGAGGCGCGTGACACACCAGGATCCAAGTCAACGGTCACAATAAACGACATCTATATGATAAGAAAACAACGTAAACTACCATTGAGTTTCAAAACGTTCTAACACAGCGGAAGCAAAATGTATTATTACAACTTAAAAGTAAAACTCAAAGTCTGAAATGTTTAACAAAACATGCATATGATCCCTAGACGCCGTGAGACTCCGTGCGCTTAAACTCAATGCTGCTACCTTAGCGACCTGAGAAAACATGCCAAAAAGACGTCAACATATAATGCTGGTGAGTTCACAGGTTTTAAGTTCGTAAACGTTTTCATGTGTAAAGCAATTCCTCATAAAGTGCCAAGTGTGCAAAAGTTCCAAGTAAATAACAAACGTTCCATTACTGACCATTACTGACAAACGTTGCTCGAGTTGCTGCCCATGTGCCAAGTGTCAAGTGTCAAGTAGAGACAATATGCACCCGCCCGGCTCCCAGCCGTCAGGTGGGGTTCGTCACGCCCGATAGATCTATCCACATTTCCCCCGTTGTGCCCCGCACATTCATGGTTTCAATAGGGACTTAGGTTTCGTCGTATAGTAAATAAGTGCCAAGCGCCAAGTGCCAAATGCCAAGTGTCAATGTTTAAAAGTGTCAAGTGCTAATGTTTGAATATGCCAAATGCCAATGTTTAAAAGTGTCAAATGCCAATGTTAAATATGCCAAGTGCCAAACGTGTCACGTTTCTTAAAAGAGTCACATTCCCAAAAGGCGTCATGTTTCTAAAAGCGTTGCGTTTCATAAGTGTTGTGTTTCAAAAGCGTTGTGTTTCAAAAGCGTTGCGTTTCAAAACATAAACGTTGTATTTGTTAAAACGTGTGGCATGCTTCTCCCCCGAGAGAAAAGAGTATAAAAGAGGGGTCGTGAAACTCACCTTAGAGTGCGTCTTCTGATAACTAGAATTCCAACACGTGTATGATAATCCCAACTAATGACAACCTATCAATGAGTTTACATAAGTGTGATGACTATTAACCCGAAGGCTATCTAGTCCCCGATTGTCCAGATCTTGACTACGTGTGTTAAAAAGTGTGTTTAAACGTTAACCGGACATCCCAGACCGACTCGACATCCCGTTGGTGACCCATTACATCAATTAGTCATGCACATAAGTTTAACACATAAGTTTCAAGCATAAAACACTTAGTTTGCATCAAAAATCTCATTCCGGACATCAGATGGTCGAATGTGGTTTTTCCCATTTCCACGTTCGCCCGTTTGAGCCACGTTCGCCCGTTTGAGCCACGTTCGCCCGTTTTTCCCACGTTCGCCCGTTTTTCCATGTTCGCCCGTTTTTCCCACGTTCGCCCGTTTTTCCACGTTCGCCCATTCGAACCAATTTTATTCCACGTTCGCCCGTTTTCATCAGCATTTTATAAAACGCACCAAAACGCATCTAAACGGTCCGAAAACATCACAAAACATTACCAATCACAGCAGTCAACTATCATTAACATATTCCTACATAACCCTACCAATTTTATCCAGAAATCCGTCCGTTTTACAGGTTACCCGAAATAGCAAATTATGGAGATGTCATATCAAACGCATGCAATCTTTACCCAATTAGGAAACTTTATGAAATCAATCAATAATCAACTTAATATACTCAGATTATCATGAACAATAAATCCCCCAATCATATCCTTATTACTATCATCATGAACAAGCCCTAGATCTAACCCAAAATCCCCAAAATGGACAAAACATCATCAATAATCAATTGTAACCTATCTCCATCATAAAACATCATCAATAACAGTCCTAGATCATTGTTATAACATCTATACAGCAATCAATCATCAAACAATACAAATCATCACATAAAACACCATTAACACATGTTAATTTGTAAGAAAACTCATTGTTTATGAATAGGTTTTGTTTAGAAAGACATTAGGAAGGTTTTTATACATGAAAACATGTTTGAATCAGATCTGGACTCTTGGGGTTTAATGAAAACGAATTGAAATGCTTTAAAAATGATTTAGAATGAAGAACACACCTTAGATCTTTGTGTAGAAGGTGTTTGTAGGTTAGATTATAGGAAACAAGGGCAAAAACTCCTTCCCCAATGTTTAAAGTTGCTAGAGAGTGTTTTGAGACGGTTAGGGTTTGTGAAATGGTGAAAAATGACAAAGTGTGGTATTTATACTATGTCCACATTCGCCCCTTTTACCTGGGCGAATGTACCCTCCTTCGACCCTACCCTGACTTGGTCGAATGAAATTCTTTCACTTCCATATCCCAGGTTCGCCCCTTTTACAAGGGTCGAACCAGGAGTATTGTCCAGGTTCGCCCATTCGATTGGTCGAACCAGGACTCAAGTTTTTCTAGTTTTCCAATTTGTCGTGTTTAACGCATTTTAACGCACCCTACCATACGAGCATGCAACCTTAGTCTATGTTTAACATATTTAAGCACGAATGATTATCTATACATCATTTAAACACATCTAAGCATAAAATCCACCATATGCCAATTAGTCTACACATACACTTAATTAGTTTATGTAATTCACCAACAACGGGACTCGTATCGTGTGTGTGTGTGTGTGTGACTAACCCAATGATCTCCCGAATCATTGAACCCTGGACAATACGGACTGTGTTCCGACTCTACTGACCCCGTCAAGTATGTTTAATAAACGTTTTTCGCTAAGGTAGACTTATGTGTTTATAAAATGTTGATCCAAACATGTCGGGTGTCACATCATCCCCCTGTTGAAAGAATTTTCGTCCCGAAAAATTCCCGAAGTCAAAGAGAACGAAGCGATAAAAAGAAAAATTTTTCCGGTCGTCACAAAAAAACCATATACCGAACTAAAAAACGGGCTAAAACTGGTCAAACAAACCCGAACCGGAACCGAACCTAAAACGGTAGAGCTAAAAAACGGTTAGAACCGGGAAAAAATCCAAACCGAACCGAAACTAGTTTAAGAAAAAAATATTCATGGCCATAAACACAAATAAAACTTTATTTTTTGAATTAAAATTCAATTTTCTTCATTAAAAGACCTAAAAGTTATTACAAGTTAAATTTATGTAATTTATATTATTTTAAAAAGTGCATACGTGAAGCGGAATGGAACTGAAACCAAACTGGAATCAGAACCGAAACCAGGTAAAAGATCCGATTTGTGGTCGACCAATCCGATACGGAAGCAAACCGGTACCGGTTTGGGTTTAAAAAAAAAACCCGTATTGTGTGCACTTCTAACCCTAACGCAACTTCACTACTCGTTTATTTTTTTTCTTTGCTGGGTTGCTAGTCACTAGGCCCAGTTAGTAAGTTACCACAATTGTTCAATATCTCGTTTCTTTTGTTTGCATGTACTTACTGCTAGGGGTGTTCAAAGTCGGATTATTCAATTTTCGGATAGTTAATATTGAGATCCGAATCCGGATCCAAAATTTCCGATATCCGGTTTTCGAATATCTGAAATTTTGGATTCGGATTCAGATAATCCAACGGAAAATACGAAATTTAAAAAAAATTCTCTTCCTCTTATGCTTAAAGTCTAAAACCGAACATGTTTAAAACAAACATTCAATATATATATATTATATTTTTTAATATTTCAAATTCGATTAAGAAGTATTATGTTAGTTTAAGGTTAGGGTTAACTTGAGATGGATTAAATATATAGTATATATCAAGGTTTTGAAACCCGGACCGGACTGGCCGGTCTGACCGGTCGGACCGGGAAACGAACCCCCGACCGGTCCGGGTCACTACATTGGACCACTCGTGCATAGAACCGGACGTTGAACCGTTGGACCGACGGTTGGACCGGATTTTTGGCTGGTTGGACCGGGTTTTAGGTAGGTTCGACCGGTTTTTTATTTTATTTTATTTTTTGTTTTGGTTCGACTTTTGGGCCGGTTCATTGGGACGGCCGGACTGGTCGGACCGGTCGAACCAGTGGACCGGTGACGACTCCGGTTCGACGTCCGGTCCGGTTCTGAAAACATTGGTATATATGTAAATAATATTATATATATATATATATATATATATATATATATATATAATATAGATCTTTTTTAATATTTCGGATTCGGATAATCCGATTATCCGAAATTTTTTAAAAATAGGATCCGAATCCGAAATTTCGGATTATCTGATTTTTGGATATTTTGGATTCAAATCTGGATTCGAATATTTTTCAACGCCCCTACTTACTGCAAAACCAAATAACATTCAAGCCTAAAATCTTAATTCAAGCCGTTAATGTAATTCAAAGTTGAAGTCCATTAACAATTGTTTAATGTTTGTTTTCCAAATTACGTAATAAATTCATATCTCCCAACTAGTTAATTTTCATAAATCCAAATTAAGTACACCATTCTTCACACATAATTTGTTTTTTTTTTTTTTCTTTAGAACTTACAATAAATCATTTTAGCCGGCTCAACATAGTTTGTTAAAAATAATCCAAACCAACCCACTAAAATTATATTTCAACTAACACAACCAGCCCCAAAAAAATAATAATAACAATCCCAATGTTTCTGAACAAGCCTCGGTCCACATACAAAATTTTGAAGTCAAAGCTGGCGCAAAATTGTCTTTTGAATCAATCCAAAATGTTTTAAGGAATCAAAATCCATATATTATTATTATTAGGCTATATGGTGTGGTGCCTCTTCCCTCAATTATTCTAAATGCCGTATCACTCTCATATCATTTTCTCTTTTCTCTTTTTCAAATCAAGAAAATGGTTTCCCCCAATTCCCACTTCCTATTTTATTATTTTATTTATTATATTTAATATATATTTTATATTTTTAAAAAAATACATTACAAGTATATATATATATATATATATATATATATATAGGGGAATTATAATTAGGAAACCCATTTGAGTTAAAGAAACTCTCAAAACCCAACCAAAGACTCTCATTACACCACGTCACTTTTCATGATATAATATTTAAGGGTATTTTTGGTAGGCAATAAAGTTCATCTTTTCATACTTGCACATGCTCCCATATTCATCTGACACAATGACAATAACTTTTGTACAATCCTAACTTTTCTCCATCTTATATGTCATACACTCTTTTCTCCCAAAAAACCAACCCCCTGACCTTCACCATTACATATTTACATCTTCAACCTACTCTCTTCATTCACTAGATAAACAACCACATCGAACACCACCATCTATTTCAAGGAGCTACATCTTTAACCTACTCTATTCACTTTACTGATTCGGTCAAAGTTTGGCAACCCAAAATAGCCACCGTCAACACCATCTCCACAGTTGCAAGGAATTGTTAGGTTTGTTTCTCTCACACCAACACCGCCACCATCCAGATCATTGCAACACCACTACGATTTCTCTAGGTTTGAGTTAATTAGTCGTCTCCCCTATCCGACTTCTTTGTTGATGCCAGATCTGAGCACCACTACGGTTTCAAATTCAGCGAGATGAAGGACGGACGAAGGAACGGTGGTTTCAGATCCTGTGGCGATTTAGATCCACCATCACCACCATAATCTGAACCCACCACTAGACCACTCCCAACTTCACTCACTGTAATGGTAAATTGTTTACTGGAGATTAATGGGTCACCCATTTCAAAAGCCTTTTTATGAGGTATGTAAAGAGATTTGTTGTCACTCATCATTTCTTTAATGGAAACAATATGGGTTCTTTTTAGTGGGTTTGTGGTTTTTTTCTTTATATACAAAGATTTTGGGGTGGTTTTTGTCGTGGTTTTTTGGAAAAAAAAACATTAGATCCTTCTGAGTTTTTGTTATTTTTTCCATTAAAAAAACTTTATTTGAGGCATTTGTGATTGTTAAAAACCACACCTTGTTTACCTTTCATACCATTTTGTTTTGCCATAACTATAATTATAGATTAAAAATGAAATACTTGCACATACGTTTTCAATTTCACATATGAAATAGTTTGTTTTAGCAACTATTTTGTTTGTTTGATTTTCACTTGAATTGGTTATTTTTTTGTTACAACTTTAGGACTCGTCAGACAGATATGGAGTAGTTCTGGTGGTTCATTGGGCTAGCACGTTTTTGTAGAGAAGAGATATGTAAAAACATATATGTAAATGTGTTTTAGTGTAAAAGTTGTAACAACATATAAATTTCTTAAGGTGTAAATTATATGTTGTTTTTTCCGTGTAACATTGTAAATTATATGATACAGATCATGTAACATTGTCATGTTATATATTAACATTCCTGGTAACATATTGTTACAGATTTATGTTACAATAGATTTCTTATAAGGTGTTACAGATTTCAAATGTAAAATATTTGTCGATCATATGTTCTTCAATGTTACGATGTTAAATTTATTTAGTGACATGTATATATTATGTAACAAGTTTTCACAAAATGATTGTTACAAAGAGAAATGAAGAAGAGAGAGGAGAGGAGAGAGAAATGAAAAAAAGACAGGAAACATTGTAACAATTATATAGTTATATGTAGATATACACTGTTACAACATGTTTCTTATAAGTTGTAACAAACAATTTAATTTGTTGTTACAGTTACCCATGTTAGTTTATATGTTATGTTACAAGATAATCTGAATATGAAACTAGAAAAATGTTAAAATTAACTATTAAAAGGGAGAGGAGAGAGATGGCAGAGAAAAGAGAGATGAAAGAAAAGTTGACGAAAGGTGATTTGATTGAGGAGAGATGAGAGAGAAGGGAAAAGGAGAGAGAGTGTTGTCATAAGTTACCATTTTACCCTTTGGTACCTTTTATTATTAAAATAAAGGTTTGAAAAGTGAGATCTAATCTAAACCGTAGATGATAGATGATCAATGGATAAGATTGAGTTTTCAAAGTTTCTTTAACTGGAGGAGGTTTTCAATTTATCCTCCCCCTATATATATATATAGGGTGTGGTTCAAATAGGAACCACTCATTGTTTAAGAACCACTTTCTAACCATTGATTTAAAGTTGTAAGATTGTAATTAAATACAACTTCATTTAATTAATTAAATTAAATTAAGGGTAATTTTGTACTTTTCAAAATCCACCAAAATAAGAAGTTAATTAATTAATTAGATTCGAATCTTTAATTTGTTTTTCAAATTTGTTTTCTAATTACACTTAGTATTTTTATTTCTTTTTTAAATACGTTTTACAAATCTATACATGTAATAAACCAAAGCCATTTTAATGACATGGCACTCAAAGAGGCATTCTCTTCTTTGAGTGTGTCATGTGTCATCCCATGTGGCATTGAGATATTTTAGGAAAAAAATAATTTAAAAACAAAATTGGATTTTTAACCCTCATGTTTCCTCCCATAATTTTTAAACGTTAATATCTTTAATATACGAGATTTTTTAAAGAAAAAATACACCAAATTAACGAGCGTTTTATTATCTTTCCAACGAGTACCATAGTGCTATATAAAAAACGGAAAAAAAAATTGTGGGATTTTGTTCATACAGGTAAAAAAACACAAAGTGTTCAGGCAAATCATTAATCATGTATAGGCAAGTCACTAATTATGTTCAAATCAGTAAATATGATTTTTTTTCAACCAGAGCCGAATAGGTTAATAGAGTTATACGTTGTTTTAAGTTAGGTATCAATATTAGTATGTTAGAGTTGTACATTTGTTTAGTCTTTAGGACAGGTGTTAATATTAAAGTTACATTAAAGTTCTACATTCTTTTAGGTTAGGTGTTAGCATTGGAGTTGTATATTGTTAATTTGTTTTAGGTTAGATATTAATATTAGGGTTATATATCAGTCTATTTCATATGTAAAATTGATGTATCATATTAAATTTCTTAACCCGGGACGCTCCCTGCGTATAATCTAGTGTTATACATATGTGTCTTACATCGAAATATTACACATGTGTACATAGCCTATGGATTGGTTGGTAATGTACACATGTGTATTTAGATGTTATCTTCAATAAAATGCCAAATAGCCTTCTTATAAATATATTGTACACATATGTATTATGTATAATTATGCCATCATACGCTGATAATGAGCAAAAAGTTTATGTTTGTAGTTAACATACACATGTGTATGTTAAATTGAAGAAACACGGATCCTGGATTACTGTACAAGCGCTAATCCGAGGAGTGATTCTACGGTATTTTGTAAAAAGAGCGTGTTTATAAAATACGTGTGGGTCTAAGGATAAGACCAGGGAGTTTAGAAGACCACCTATTAGAAGAGCCGAGCCTCTAAAAGTTAGTGAAATAAACGAGGGGTTGAAGAAGGTACGAAGGAGTTCATCTCTTCTTGAGTGAAAGTATATGTGATATTAGATGCCAACAAAAGGAGAAGGAGCTTCTCCTTTTATAGTACCTAAACACCACACTTTCTCAGCCCATCCTCTACCCTTGCTGGGGCCCGGCCCTCGTAGAGGTGTCTCCAAGAATCCGGCCCAGGTCCTTAAGCCCATTTGGTGCAAGTGGGTTTTGATAAAAAGGAGAAAGTAAAATACTAAGGGGGGATGTTACCATCTTGGCGACTGTACACGTGGCGCCCGCCTAGTGGTAGATCGAGGGCGGTGGATAATCATACTTTTTCTTGGACCTCGAGACAAGTTGAGAAAGTCTGCTGTCAGGAAGATATCTTGGCTGGGAGGCTGCCACGTCGTCGTCCTTCCTGCATGCCAGACTGAGAGCAGTCTCTGATTGGAGAGGAACTCTGACAGGCAGCCTGTTGCGTCAGAGATATTTTGTCTAGGGCAGGGGTGAGTCCCAAGGCTGCCCCAAAAGGTATCTTCCAGTTGTGTTGGTGAAGCTTCCTTTGGCTTGCTGGGGAAGCTTCGAAGCATGTTGGGTCCGCCGACGTAGAACGGGTGGACGATCTCGCGCCTGGCGTTGATTGGATGCCAGGTGTATCGCCGACGTAAAACGGGCGGGTAATGCTACTTCTGGAGCCAGTTGGACGCCAGATGTATCGCCGACGTTGAACGGGCGGGTGGACGCCAGACGTTCCGCTGACGTAAAACGGGCGGATGGACGCTAGAGGATCTGCTGACGTAAAACGAGCGGATGGACGCCAGGCGATGCTGGTTCTAGTTGGGCGATGATATGGTATTTTTAATGCTTTGGTACCATATCCCTTCATAAATATATATAAATAAAATTATACACTAATGTTTTATAGCGTACGCATGTGTACAATAGTTTGTATGCCTGTACACATGTGTATCTACGGTTTAATAACGTATATACACATGTACACTAATATGTTTGTCTTTACACAGGTTTCACTATGGTTTTATAAGTAATGTACACATGTGTATCACCAAGGATTTATGATTAATCGATTGTATCTCAACGCAGACTCGTTGTCATCAAGGGTGTTCTTGAAAAATTGTCAGCAACTTCTATAAAAATAAGAACATATAAAACAACACATCGTCCAAAACAAAACAACATAGTACAACAAAAATGTCTTTTCCCCATGGGGTGTTCTTGAAAACAAAATGTCAATCACAACCCAAGATTAAAGAGATAATGATTACTAGAAAGTAGTTCACAAGTAACTAGCGGCAAAGGTATGAAGGAAAATACATCATCCTTCTTCTCCAAATGTCCTCTCTGCTTTTTTATTTCTTCACCAACACGTTCCGATCTGGAAAAATGGCTAAGTGATGGTGTTGGGGTTGTAGGTGGTTTACTATCCCATTCGTTCGCCGCACATATCTGTATATTAAATAGTTATATGGGTTGCCAAGAAAAAGATAAACAATAAAACTGTGCATATACATAGAATGTTAGTAAATACAACTTATCAATGCAATAAAAACATAGAAACCAATAATAAGAAATACAAACAAATCAAAAGCACCAAAAATCAATTTTTCAAGTGTTATAAATTAATTGTATGTGTATCTATTTACGTTGTTTCTGGTCGACGCAAGTCGGCGGTGTACCGGTTTGAATTTCTTCTTCCTTTTGTCACCGTCTTTTCAATCGATGGAATTGCCTTGCCGACTGAAACCTCCCGGGGCTCTTTGACATAGCGTAATGAAACTCGAAATCTATGTAATTCCGATCAATGATTTTACGATTAAACTTGATCTGAGAGTTGAATTTGATATCGGGTTTGCGAATTAAGCTTGATCACCACTATTGAAATCAAAAGGAGGTATACAAATAATCTCTAAAATAAGAATTGATAATGGTAATTGAAACTTAATAGCAAGTCAGTTAATATGATCAAATGCATATTTACACTTTTACCCCTTAGATAAAAAATAAGATGGATGGCTAGATTTGGTTCACAAGGTTCTTAAGTAGACCCTAGGTACTTATTTGATCCTAACCCCTCATACATACATATATATATATATATATATATATATATATATATTTCATCTTTATCTTCATCTCCAACAAACCATTATAACCACCTCCGCTCCATCACCAACAAACCATCACGCACATATTTTCATCATCTTTCTTCGTCATCTTCTTTCCCCGCCGCCATTAACGTAACTACAACCATCTTCATCTTCAGATCTGCAACTGTGAGTTATACATATGGTAGGATATCATTTTTGCTTCAACCAATACAAAACTGCGTGAAGAATTTAAGAAACTCATGCAATCTAAATTTGAGATGAGTACTATGGGAGAACTGCAATACTTTCTAGGACTGAAGATCAAACAATAAGCAAATGGAACTTTTATACATCAATTTGAATATGTTAAAGAATTATTGAACAAATTTTCTTTGCAAGACTGTAAATTGTGTTCCACTCCCAGGAGTCCAACCACACAAGTTGAACTAGATTGTCAAGGAAAACAAGTTGACCAAACCATGTATAAATGTATGATGGGTTCCCTTCTTTATTTAAATGCTTCTAGACCAGATATTATGTTTTCAACATGTGTTTGTGCTAGATATCAATCAGCTCCAAGGGAATCACACATTATGGCAGTCAAAAGAATTTTCAGATATCTGAAAGGAATTCCTAATCTACGAATTTGGTATCCTGCTATCAGCAGTACCAGATTAATAACCTTTTCAGATAGTGACTATGCATAGTGTAAAATGTCAAGAAAATCAACATCTGGTGGTTGTCAATTTATTGGAAACTGTCTGGTGTCATGGTAATAAAAGAAGAAAACATCTGTGGCAACATCAACTGCTGAGAGAGAATATATTGTAGCTGCAAGCTGTACTTCACATATACAATGGCTTCAAAATCAATTGCTTGATTATGGAATCAAAGAAACCAAGACACCATTGCTCCAAGACAACACCTCAACCATTAGCATCATTCAAAACCCTGTCCAATTTTCAAAGACAAAGCATATTGAAATCAGGTATCATTTCATCGGGGATTGCTATGAAAAATGCAAGATTGAGGTAAAATATTTGTCAACAGCAAATCAAATTGTTGATATTTTCACAAAACCCCTTGCCAAAACAACCTTTCAGAGGTTAGTATTGATTCTTGGGATGCTAAATTTCGAGTAAATTTTGTAAGTGTTTTCATTTTTTTGCACATATTTCATTTCACTTATTTTATTGCTCAACTGTCATAAACCTCTGATGACCATAGAGGGAGAAAATACTGATGTACAAAACATCAGTATATAAATATTTTCTAAAAAGAGAAACTATTGATGATAATAATCATCAGAAGTTAAATTGGGTGTTTTCAAACATAATCTCATCAGCTGTTGAAAACTACTGAAGAGAAAATGGGAAACTACTGGTGAGCAATTTGTTCATCAGAAATTTTGGTAAAAAAAGGCAAATAAGTCTATTCCCATTTCAGAAGTTTGACCTAGGGCGGTTATAAACTTCTGAAACCCCCTATTTTCACACTTATCGTTTCAAAAACAAAAATTCCCTCTCTCAAACCTTCTGAAACCTGCAATTGTTCCATCAAAACCATCCATGGCTCTCGTTCTTAAACAGGGACACAATCAAAAGGCTACTTCACAAAAGATAAAGTCTGGTCCCAATACGATTAAATCATTGATTTAATCTTAAAATCCCAATACTACACAACGTTCACTATTGACCCACCAATACATACTGAAACTCTTAATAAGTTATGGGAAAACGTTGTGGCAGTTACTGTTAATGACAAGGTCATTTCCCTGAAGTCGACGATCAATGGGAAGACCATGGCGATCACACCTGAAACTCTGGGAATCAGACTAGGTCTGAATGATGCTCAAGCCCCAGATCATATTCCATATACATGGAACCATTTAATAAACCATTACAGGGTGTGGTTACCAAGGTACTCTTTCACATGCAACAGTGAAATTTTTGCTATTCCCAAGGTTCCTAGTGCACTGTATTATTAAGGAACTTAGTGAAGAGGTACTTGTGGGTGAAACAACAAAGTTAAACCCTTTAACCTGACAAGTATACTCAAGGCATAACAAACCGGCTTTCATGCCTGAAGATGACCAAGGGGAACAAGAAACAGTCCCTAAGGAACCCACATCTTCCAAACCCATTTCCCAAAAAGCCAAAAAGCCTCAACAACAAATATCCAAACCCACCAACCCAAAAAGAAAAGCAATTCAGGAGGTTGAGATGCTTAAATCTGCTGATGTGCAATCTGCACTTGACAAAGGTGTAACTGAAACTTCCTCTCAATTACATCCATCTCCATCCTCACCCAAAAGAGCTAAACCTATATCCATTCAGTTTTCAAGAAGAAACTTAAAAAGACTAAAAGTACTGAACCTATTTCTTCTACTGACCCTAAAACTACTGAATCAGAACTCTCCCATACAATAATAGAGATTGCTCATTTCACTATGGGCTGAAAGAAAACATTAGGGGCGGCAGTTATTGACACGACCCGAAAACCGACCCGAACCCGACACGGAAAAAAACAGGTTTGGGTCAAGTAACACGACCCGTTAAAAAAACAGGTTGGGTTCGGGTTGACCCGTATTAAAAATGGGTCGGGTTCGGGTTGACATATATATAAAATGGGTTGACCCGTTAACCCGTTTAAGTATTTAGAAAAAAAATTTATTATATTTTTATGTTTCTTTTTTCATTTCTATTAAATGTTTAGTTATAGTTTTGTTATTTTGGCACACTATATTATTTATTTGTCACACTTATATACTAACCATTAAACATTTTATTGATAACCCGCTTACAACCCAACAACCCGCTTATAACTTATGAACATGTACGACTCATTTAAAAATATGGGTTAAACAGGTCGTCTTTGGGTTGACCCGGATTTTATGTGGGTCGGGTTAGGGTTGAAATATTTGACACAAATAATAATATGGGTCGGGTTCGGGTTGCATATTTCAACCCGTCAACCCGCCAACCCGCAACCCGTAAACCCGTCAACCCATCAACCCGACACGATTAACACCCCTAGAAAACATCCCATCTGATAATGTCATTCCCCAATCACCACATAAAACAGGGGAACAAACTACTGAAATGGACATGGATGTGGATGTTATCAGCCCTATCCCAAGAGATAAGGAGGAACCAAGGCATCTAAGCCCAAACTTAGATACTTTAGGTACATTTGAGGCTGCTACTACTCTTATACCACCTAGTGGTGGATCTGAGGATAGTGGTAACATAATTAAGAATTCACATGAGACAACTAGGTTGGGCCTAACTCATGGTGTAACTGTTGAAGTCATAATTGATAATGTAGTTAGAGATTCAGATGATTCCATTAACTTGGATGATGATTCACAAATTCCACAAAAAGAATTGACGGCTGAATGTGAAGGTCCTGAATCTAATGTATTTGCACTCAAAGAGTCAGTCACAAAGGATCAGGTTAAAGACCACTTGAACCCTAATTCCCCGAAAGTGCCATCCCCAGTCTTTACTGAGGATCTCCCCAAAACACCCCCTCCACACTCACAAAAGCCTACCCAATTTTCTGGTGCTTCTAGCATAGAATTGAACCAACTATGCAGCCCAAATGGTCCCTTATACCAGATGATAGACCACATCATATCTTCACATCTTCAAACATTCACAACTGCTGTGGAGCGAAGAATAAGATTCAACTAGAGATGATCAACACTGCAATTGACCTAAAGATGAGAGAGTTGTCTAGAAGAGTTGAAGACAACATAAGGCAATTAGAACATTTATCTGGTGTTGCACCTCCTGCTCCTTAGTTTCTAGAAGTGGATGAAGCCAAAAAAGAGGGAGATGTTAGCTAAAAGCAAGGAACCTGAAAAGATTTCTCTTGAAGCCTCTAAAAAGGCTAGAGAAGCTCAACAACTAAGGGATGCCCAGATAGAAAGTTTCAAGACTAGACATGACATTTCTTTAAAAGAAAGACATGATTGGCAAGAAAAACAAGAAAGGATCCTTAGAGAGAAAGTTCTAAAAGCTTCCCAAGGCTTAGAAGCAACTGCTGAAGACAAAACCAAAAGTACTAAAGACAATCCTTCAGTAGTTGGTACTCAAACCAACACTTCGGCAGTTGTAACTCAAACTACAACTGCGCAACTTTCTAAATCGACTGAACTAACTCCTATTCAAATTCCAGTGCCCATTCCTACAACTACAACTGTTTTGAACCCTTCTCCAATAGCATTTTCATCAGAAGAAATGGAGAAGAGCTTATTAGCAGCCAAAAAGAAGGCTAAGGAAGATGAAATATGGAACAACTTAGAAGCAAGGGAAGACATTAGCTTTAATGAAAAACTACAAGCTTGTGAAGACAAATTATGTTGGATCAGTAATGCTCTTGATGTGTTGCTTGCTAGTGAACACTTATGTGTTTAGCAAGTTCAATCAGATTTGCATAGCGGAATGATAAGTAAAGTTACACTATCAACAGGAGTTATTACTCCTCCTGGATGTTTGAAAACTAAAGACAAGTATTTAATGAGAATCTAAGTAATGAATGTGAATGATAATAAATACTCAAACAGATTCTCAATAAATGAAATGGAAAGAACAATAATAAGCTTTGAAGGATTTCTGTATTAATCAAAATCAATGTCTAAAACAGAGGGGATGAACCCATCTATTTATAGACTTTACATATACATGAACCTTGCTAAAAGTAAGTCAGTAACAAGTTGCAACAAGTTGCATTCTTGGAACTTGTACAAAAAGATAAAGTAATACTAAACTAATAAACTACTGAAACATAAGTCGGTGAAAAAGATTCTTTACAAGAGCTGATGAATGACAAACTACTGATGAGTAGTTTGTCTTCAGTAGTTCTTCAGTGAACAGTCTGGTTAGACTTCAGAACTTCTGATACTTCTTCTTCAGTACTTTAGTCTTCTTTCTTCGGTAGTTCTATACTTAGGATATTTTGTAGAAGTGAATTAGACTAAGGTTTACAAAAGTGGTTTCACCAATCCTTTTTGTCCTAACAATCTCCCCTGGATTGATGAAGCCAAAACCTTTTCTAATTCTTTATTGTCTTCTTCTGTCATTCACAATCTTCCATATCTCCTTGAACATGGAATTCTTCAATTGATTAAGCTGTTCATCAGTGAGAGATCCCTTTTGAGGTTCCAGATGTTGAATTGTAAGCAAGTCCTGAGTTGATAGTTTCTTCAGTTCATTCATGGATTTGTAGGCCTTGCTTGTAAGATCTCTCCTTGTCACTAATACTGAGTTGTCATCAGTAAAGGACCATTTGATGATCAGCACTTTAGACTTGTCAAAGTCTGAAGTATAGGGAACCATGCTGGATCCCTGGGATGTTCCTGAGTGTTGGATATTTTCTATTTCTGTGACTCTCAGGTGGGATTCACTTCTATCTTCCTTTTGCATCACATCAGGTAGTTTGAATGTGGGTAAATGATGTTCAGTAACTACCTTAGTATGCAGTCTGTCTGTGATAGTCTTCTGGATTTGGTAAGCAAATGTTGAAGGATCCCTAAATTGAGTTATCAGAGGCTTCTCTTCAATATCAAAGTCACCTTGAACAACTGTGTTGCCTTCCAGCAACACCATTTTGAAGTCAGTCTTTGTATTGTCCTCTGGTTTCTTCTTGGTAGCTGGTCTTTTAACACCAGAAGTTTTAACTACTGAACTTGATACTTCAGAAGTTTTGAACTTCTCTGGATTAGCAGCATTGGCAGCCTTGTACTTCTTGTATGTGTCTAGTAGTGTTTCTTCTTTCCATCTTGACACAGAGGCTTTTGAACCATAGTTATTTGCTACCAGTTCTTCAATCATCTCAGCTCTCTTGGCTTTTCCATCTTTATTTGTTGCAAGTTTGTCAGCAACAAGTTGAGCTCTTTTAGTCCGCTCATCCATTGAGAGCCCTTTGAGTGAATAGGCTTTTGTTTTGCTGTTTTTTTGTTATAAAAGAATCAGTTGTTGTCTTTAGTCTTCTTCAGCAACTCTCTCTGTTTCAGCTTGCCTATTCAACTCTGCTTCATATGCTTGTAACTTTTCATTGAGGCTTGAGTCTTCCCTTGCTTCCAAAGCATTCCAGATCTCATCTTCCTTAGCCTTTCTTTGGGCTGCAATCAAACTTTTCTCAAGTAGTTCTTTGGACATTGATAGTGGAGAAGGGTTCAGCACAGTCATTGTTGTAGTTGTTGTAGGCCATGGAATAGGAGTTGGTTGTTGTTGTTCAGTTGGTTTGGAAGGCTCTTATGTTGGTTGTATGTTGGAAGTGTTAACTTCTGATGTGTTGACAGGAGTGTCAACTACTGAAGGATTGTCTTTAGTATTTTCTGAATCATCAGAAGTTTCATTAGAAGTTTCTTCAATATGGCCTTGGGAAGTTTCATCTTCAACTTCAGTTCGAAAGATAAGCCTTTGTTGATCTTCTCTTTGTTTTTGGCTTTCACTTGGAGTTCTCTTTCTTGTAGAGCCACTCTTGCCTTTGTTCTGGCTTCCAGTGACTCCCTTGGTTCCTTAATCTTCTCCCCCTTTTTGGCTTCATCCACTTCTGGAAGCCTAGAAGGTAGAGAAGTTCTACCAGTGAGCTTGGCAATTTGTCTTGAGTTGTGGTCAATTTTGTTGGACAGATCATTCATCTTGGTTTTGATCACCTCAAATTGGTTTTTAGTTGACAGCTCCAAAGCAGCTGTGAAAGTTTTGAGGTGATTGACAATAAGGTTGTTCATCATCTGGTATAAGGGACCATCTGGGCTGCATAGTTGGTTCAGATCTATGCTTGTTGACCAGGGAATTGTGTAGGCATATTTAGTGAGGGGTGTGTTTTGGGTTTATCTTCATGTTGTACAGAAGATGCCACTTTAGGGGAATCAGGGAGCAAGTGGCCTTTAACCTAATCTGGTGTGACCAGCTCTTTGAGCTTAGAGACACTAGGTGTAGGACCTTCACTAGAAGCCGTCAATTCATGTTTAGTGGAGTGTGAATCATCATCCAAATCAATGGAATCATTTGAATCCTTGCTTACTTCCTCAATGAGGACAGTATCAGTTACATCATGAGCTGAGCCCAACTCAGTTGTCTCATGTACCTCTTTTTCTTGGTTCAGAGGATTTCCTACCTCAGGCATTAAGCCTTCAACAGTAGTTGCCACAAGTGAGGTCTTAACTATGTTACTTCTTTCCTCAAATCCACCACTGGGTGGTATATGAGTAGTAGCAGCCTCAAATGTACCTAGAGTTTCTAAGTTTGGGCTTAGAGACCCTGGTTCATCCTCATCTCTTGGGTTAGGGCTAGGGATATCCACATCCATGTCAAGTGCTGAAGGTATGTCCCCTGTTGGATGTGGTTGTTGGGGACTGACATGTTCTGATGGGATGTTATCTTTCAGCCCATAGAGAAGTTTGGCAATTTCAAGGGCTTCAGGTTCAGAAATTTGTGGTGCTGGTTCAGTAGTTTGGTCTATGGGTTCAGCAGTTTCAAAAGAAGAGTCTATAGGGATTGTTTTCTTAAATTTCTTTCTTTTGAATAAAATGGTTATTGGTGCTCTTGTGGGGGTTTGAGATGGATGAGACTGAGAGGATGTTTTAGTCACATCTTTATCAAGTGCAGATTGCACATTAGCAAGTTCAGGCATCTCAACCTCCTGAACTGCCTTTCTTTTCAGGCTGGTAGGTTTTTGTTTTTGTTGTTTGGGTTTCTTGGCCTTTTTGGGTGAAGGTTTGGAAGATGAGGGTTCCTTGGGGACTATTGTGTGTTCCCCTTGGTCATCTTCTGGCCAGGTGGCCGGTTTATTATGCCTAGAGTATGCTTGTGAGGTTAAAGGGTTTAAAACAGTTGTTTGACCCACAAGTACCTCTTCTCCAAGCTCCTTTATTATGCATTGCATAATAAATCTTGGATACAACAAAAACTTCTTTTTAGAATTGAGATGATGTAACACCAACTCATTAAAGAAAAGTGCTGGTGCCCTGAATTTTGTTTCATTCACAATGGAATGAAAAATAGGTTGAAAAGAAGAGGGCATCTGATCATATGATCCAGTTTTTGGACTCAAACACATAATTATATAGTGAAACAAAAGTTTGTACTTAGGTTCAAAATATTTCTTAAAAATAGTAGCATGTGAGAGAGTACCTTGGTAACCACACTCTGTCATGGTTAAATGAATTTCAGGGTTTGAAAATTGATTTGGGACACCCACATCATCCAGACCCAGTCTAATTCCCAAAGTTTCGGGTGTGATTGCCATTCTTCTCCCTTGGATGGTTGAATTGAGGGAGATCACCATATCATTTACTGTCACCGTCTCCGCATTTGCCCAGAACTCATTAAGAGTCTCAGTGTGGATTGGAGGATCAATGGTGAGGGCAGTAAAGTATTGGGATTTAACGACTAAATCAATGATTTCGTCGTATTGGGACCAGGCTTCATGTTTTTTGAAGTAGCCTCTTTGATTGTGTCCCTGTTTCAGAGTTAGAGCCATGTGGTTTGTGTTTGTGTGGATCGAACAATGTTTTTGCAGGTTCAGGGGTTTGAGAGCTTTTTGAGAGAGAAGGAGGGAATTTTTGCTTTTTGAATGGATAAGTGTTGGAAAAGGTGTTTATCAGAAGTTTGTAACCGCCCTAGGTCAAACTTCTGAAGTGGGAAATGTCTGATTTGCTCTTATTGACAAAACTGCTGATGAAGAACAATTGTCATCAGTAGTTCCCATTTTCTCTTCAGTAGTTTGTTAACAACTGATGAGAATGTTTTATAAACACTTTATTCATAACCTCTGAAGATTATTTTATCAGAAGTTAATCATTTTTCAGAAAATATTCCCATACTGATGTTTTTGTTCATCAGTAGTTTCTCTCTGTTTGTTTTTCAGAAGTTTTTGGTTTAAAAACAGATGTAAGTGAAAAATAAAATATGTGCAGGAAAAGTAAAAGAACACTTACAAATTTAGCATCCCAAGCATGGATACTAACTTCTGAAATGTTGATGTGTCAAGGGGTTTTGTGAATATTTCAGCTATCTGATTAGCTGTTGTGACATGCTTCACTTCAATCTTGCCTTTTTCATAGCAATCCCTTATGAAATGATACCTGATTTCAATGTGTTTAGTTTTTGAGAACTGAACAGGATTTTGAATGATGCTAATGGCAGATTTGCTGTCTACAAGCAATGGTGTCTTGGTTTCTTTGATTCCATAATCAAGAAGTTGATATTGGAGCCATTGTATCTGTGATGTACAACTTGCAGCTGCAATGTATTCAGCTTCAGCAGTTGAAGTTGCAACAGATGTTTGCTTCTTTGATTGTCAGGACACTAGACAGTTTCCTAAGAATTGACAACCACCAGATGTTGATTTTCTTGACATTTTGCACCCTACATACTCACTATCTGAAAAAGCTGATAACTTGGTATTGCTAGAAGCAGGATACCAAATTCCAAGTGTAGGAGTTCCTTTCAGATATTAGAAGATTCTTTTGACTGCAATGAGGTGTGATTCCCTAGGAGCTGATTGATATCTAGCACAGACACATGTTGAAAACATAATATCTGGTCTAGAAGTAGTTAGATACAAAAGGGAACCTATCATACATCTATACATGGTTTGATCAACCTGTTTTCCTTGATCATCTGGTTCAACTTGTGTGGTAAGTGTCATGGGAGTGGAACATGATTTACAGTCTTGTAAAGAAAATTTGTTCAATAATTCTTTAACATATTTTGATTGATGTATAAAAGTTCCATTAGTTTGTTGTTTAATCTGCAGTCCTAAAAAGTACTGCAGTTCTCCCATTGTACTCATCTCAAATTTTGATTGCATGAGTTTCTTAAATTCATCACACAATTTTGTGTTTGTTGAACCAAATATGATGTCATCAACATAAATTTGAACAAGTAAGACATGATTTCCAACATTTTTAATGAAAAGAGTTTTATCAATGGAGCCTCTTGTGAAGTTATTTTTGAGTAAAAAGTTGGAAAGTGTTTCATACCAGGCTCTTGGAGCCTATTTGAGCCCATAAAGAGCTTTGTCAAGTTTGTACACCCACTCAGGATGAGAAGGATCCTTAATCCCAGGTGGCTGAAAAACATACACTTCCTCTTTAATCTTTCCATACAAAAATGCACTCTTGACATCCATTTGAAAAACTTTAATTTTGTTGGAAATGGCATAGGCCAGAAATAACCTGATAGCTTCAAGCCTTGCAACTGGAGCAAAGGTCTCATCATAATCAATTCCCTCTTCTTGAGAGTAACCTTGTACTACCAGTCTTGCATTGTTCTTTATAATCATACCAGCTTCATCTTGTTTCTTCCTAAAAACCCATCTTGTGCCAATTAGTAGCTTGTTTGGTGGTAAGGGACAGATTTCCCAAACCTGTTGCTTCTTGAACTGAAGCAACTCATCTTGCATAGCTTCTACCCATTTGTTGTCTTTGAGGGCTTCTTGGTACTTCTTAGGTTCCAACTGAGAAATGAATGCTGAGAAGAAGCAAAAGTTGGAAAGCTAGTTTCTTGTGAGAACACCTGATGCAATATCACCCATGATTTGTTCAAGTGGATGATCTTTGTGTTCAATCAGTTGTTGTAAACCACTGACAGGTGTAGGTGGCTCTTGTACTTCATCAAACAAACCACTAAGGTTAATAATATCTGGTTCAGCTGTTTGAACATCTTCAGTAGTTATAGGAGCTGAAGCAGATGTTTGAGTTTGTACATCAGCAGTTGTTGAATCAGAAGTTTGTGAAACTTCTGATGGTTTGAAAGTTGACTTAATGACTGTATTAGGAGTCCATGGTGCTGGATCCTCATCATCAAACCTCTGATCACCATAATAAGTAGGTTTAGATGAAGTAACAGTCTTTTCAGGTCCAAAATGGAAGCTGTCAAGGTCAAAGAGTTCAGCAGGATGTGCTGGAATAAGTGTGTGTTTTGACTCATTGAACTTGACATTCAGTGTTTCTTCTACTATCTTGGTTCTTGAGTTAAAAACCTTGTAGGATTTTCTAGTGGAAGAGTAACCAAGAAAGTAACTTGAATCAACTTTAGCAGCAAACTTTGAAATAGAGTATTTAATGTTTAGAACGAAACATTGACATCCAAAAGCCCTGAAAAAGGAGATAATGGGCTTTATGCCATGAAGAACTTCATAGGCAGTCTTGGAGTTTTTCTTGTTGACAAGGACTTTATTTTGAACATAACATGCAGTGTTAACTGCTTCAGCCCAGAAATACAATGGTAGGCCTGAATCTGCTAACATGGTTCTTGCTGCTTCAATCAGTGTTCTGTTCTTCCTTTCTACCACACCATTTTGTTCAGGAGTTCTGGGAACACTGAATTGTCTAATAATCCCTTTAGACAAACAGAATTTATCCAGAGTTTTGTTCCTGAACTCTGTCCCATTATCACTTCTAATGGCTTTGACAGATAGAGAATATTGTTTCTCTACTTGTAGAATGAAGAACTTGATGATTTCAGCTGCCTCATCCTTGGAGAATAAGAAGAATATCCATGTGAATCTTGAATAGTCATCAATGATGACCAAGCAATACTTCTTCTTACCAAGGCTCATGATTTTTACAGGCCCAAATAAGTCCATATGGAGTAGTTGAAGACATGCAATTGTTTTTTATTCTTCAATAGACTTATAGGAGGACTTATGTTGTTTTCCCTTCAAACAGGATACATAGTGTTCTTGACACTGGTATACTTTCAAAGGTAGACCTCTGACCAAACCCATTTTTGTGACTTTATTTATGGTTTTAAAGTTCACATGGCCAAGTCTCCTGTGCCGGAGATCAGTCTCTGAAGTTGATGCCTTTGAGAAGAAACAGGCAGTGTTGTTCAGTACTTTGTCCTTTTCAATGTCCACTACATAGACATTGCCACATCTTTTGGCTATCAACAAAGTATGATCTTCAATGATCTTCTCTATCAACTTCTGGCCTTCTGGTGATATGATCTTGCATGCTGTCTTTGTGAAAAAGGAAGAATATCCTTTATCACACATTTGAGACACACTTAGCAAGTTGTACTCAAGGTTTTCAACCAGGTTGACCTTGTCAAACTGTATTTTGCCAGAGGAGACATTGCCATGTCCTAGCACATATCCCTTAGCATTGTTCCCAAAGGATACAGATCCTTCTCTTTGACTGATAAAATTGTTTATCAGGTATCTGCATCCTGTCATGTGCATTGAGCCTCCACTGTCCATATACCAAATGCTATTGAAGCCTCTGGAAACCCTCTGCACAAAGTAGCAAATTAGTTAGATTTAGGAACCTAAGCCAGTTTGGCTTTGGGTTTGCTCTTGAGAACATTAACAGTTTGTTCTTGACCAGGTTGAGGAATCCATGTCTTTTTGGCAATGGATTTTTCATTAAGAGCAATGGTGGTAACCTTTTGAGGACCACCATCAACCCTGGTCATCAGTAGTTGTACCATGTTCATGAGATCTTTTATCTCAGCAGTTTGTGAAACTACTGATGATGTAGGTCTAACTACTGAAAGAGAATTTTGAGAAAAAGACTTTTGTTGAGATTTTATCTTTTTCTGAGAAAAGGTGTTTACTGGTTGTTGTTTCCTGGGAGAAAAAGTTTCTTTAAAATCATTTTTGATTTGTTTTCCCACAACCAGTTGTGAAATTTTCTTGTTGTACTGAATTCCTTTTCTATATCTACAAAATTCTGTCTTGTGGTTGAACAGACCACAGATTTCACATTCTTTTGCCTTTTCTTTTTCATTTAAAGGCAAGTTTCTGACTGTCTTGATTGGTTTTAGGTCATCAGTAGTTTTCAGGTTCTCAACTCCTGATGTAGATGAAACTACTGATGGCTTAAAGTCAGATTTTATCAGTACTTCTGAAGAACTTTCTTTGTGAGTTTTTAGAAAGTTTTCATGGAAAGATGTGCATTCTTTCTCTTCAGAGGTTTCATCTGAAACAATTTTTCTCCCATCTTCAGTAGTTTTGGGGGAAAAATCTGTTGGTGTTTCAGTGTGATTGTACCCTATGCCAAACCTAACATTTGAAGCACTTTGATTGTTAAGCAGCAGTTGGTACCCTTTACAAGATTCTACCCATTTTTCACAAGTAACCTTGGTGTCAGCAAGCTCTTTTCTGACATTTCCTAGGTCATCTATCATGATTTTAAGTTGTGCTTGGGTTTCAATAGCATTGTTAGTTAATTTAGAATTTTCTTTTGCCTTTGCAGCAAGTTTTCTTTCTAAATCACATTTCATCTGAGTGAATTTTCTCTCAGAGTCATTTGCTTTGCCTTATAAGTGCACATTAGTCTCTCTTATGAGAGCAAAAGATTCTTTACATGAAGTTGAACAAAGTTTTGCTAAAGATTCTTTTGATACCTGAGACAGGGCAGATTTTGAGGTGCAGCCCTCAAATGCCATTAAGGCAAAATTCTTTCTGCCATTGTCAGGTTCTCCCCAGTTGATGTCAAACATTTTGTTGTCTGCATCAGGATTACACTCAGTAGTGTCAAAAGGAAGACTGCTCCAATCAACATACCCTGAAGTGAACAAGCTTTGTTGTGAGGGTTGCTGAGTCTATGGAGGTTGTTGAGCCGCTGGAATGGGAGGGATTGATTGTTGGCTCTGCATCTGTTGAGCAGGCATTTGTACATATTGTACTTGTGGCACATATTGGATTTGTGGAGCTTGTGCCTGTACAAAATGTGCACTCCCCTGTGTTCCATTATTCCTATTATAACTTGGGTTAAACTGATTTCCAGACTGAGATTGGTTGTAGCTAGAGCTTCTACACTCTCTAGCAAAGTGTCCCAACTTCTGACACTTGTGACATCTATATTTAGACTTGTCAAAACCAATTTTTGTAGAACTGTTTAGTCATGGAAATTTCCCTCCTGACCTTTTATAAAATTTGTTTGTATTAATGCTAACATGGCCAGTTGGTGTAAGATGTCCATTTCTTCTAAGTCATCATTGCTGAAAATTTTTAAATCATCCATGATAAAACACATGTTATCAGCAGTTTGACTATATTCATCATTGTCATAACCTGGGAATGATCTTTCTGATGAGATCCCAGCAGTTATGTCAATGTGGTCAAAAGATCCAAAACTATTTGAACAAGTAGGTGAATCTTGTCCCAATAATGTTGTACTACCTAGTAGATAGTCATCAGCAGTTTTACCAGAACTTTGCAGTTTATTCTTTTGATCGATTTCTCTTTCAAAAGTTAATAATCTCCCATGTAATTTTGTAAGAGTGAGGGAGCTAAAGTCTGGTGAGGATCTTAGGACTATAGAGTATGTATCCCATTTTTCAGGTAAAGACCTTAAAAATCTATGAAGCATAGATACAGTTGTGTAGGTCTGACCATTTAATTTTAGCTCAGATATTAATGAGGAAAATCTTTCAAATTGTTGAGTTAAAGTTTCCCCATTTATGTGAGCAAAAGCTTCATATTGTTGAGCCAGAATTTCTCTGGTGTTGGCAATCACCTCTTCAGTTCCTCCAAACTGTTCTTTGAGGCAGTCCCAAAGCTCTTTGGCACTATCACAATGTAATAGGCCAGAGTAGATTTCATTTGGGAGTGCCATTGCCAACATAGAGAAAGCTTTAGCATCAAGCTCAAGTTTTAGGAAATCATCATCTGTATAGTCTTTTGGGTCTTTTGTTATTTCTTCTTTAGTTTCAAGATTGATATTTACTTGTTTGTGAGGACCATATATCACAGATTTCCAGCAACCAGTGTTGGTCTGTGATAATGTATGTGCCATTCTCCTTTGCCAGATATTGTATTCATTTCTTACTAGCATAGCAGGTTTATTGGCAGAACCAGTATTGTGAGGATCCATTTTAAAGAGTATTGATTTGTCAAATATCTCTTAAAGTGATGGATGTTGATAAAAGTGAACTTTTAATCCTTTATTAAATATCAATAAGAGCATGTGTCTGATTCTCAATGTGTTAGATTGATATGTGATCAGATAAACCAGTGCTCTGATACCAATTGTTGGATCAGTAATGCTCTTGATGTGTTGCTTGCTAGTGAACACTTATGTGTTTAACAAGTTCAATCAGATTTGCACAGCGGAATGATAAGTAAAGTTACACTATCAACAGGAGTTATTACTCCCCCTGGATGTTTGAAAACTAAAGACAAGTATTTAATGAGAATCTAAGTAATGAATGTGAATGATAATAAATACTCAAACAGATTCTCAATAAATGAAATGGAAAGAACAATAATAAGCTTTGAAGGACTTCTGTATTAATCAAAATCAATGTCTAAAACAGAGGGGATGAACCCATCTATTTATAGACTTTACATATACATGAACCTAGCTAAAAGTAAGTCAGTAACAAGTTGCAACAAGTTGCATTCTTGGAACTTGTACAAAAAGATAAAGTAATACTAAACTAATAAACTACTGAAACATAAGTCGGTGAAAAAGATTCTTTACAAGAGCTGATGAATGACAAACTACTAATGAGTAGTTTGTCTTCAGTAGTTCTTCAGTGAACTGTCTGGTTAGACTTCAGAACTTCTGATACTTCTTCTTCAGTACTTGTTGAATCCTTCTTCAGTACTTTAGTCTTCTTTCTTCGGTAGTTCTATACTTAGGATATTTTGCAGAAGTAAATTAGACTAAGGTTTACAAAAGTGTTTTCACCAATCCTTTTTGTCCTAACAATCTCCCCCTAGATTGATGAAGCCAAAACCTTTTCTAATTCTTTATTGTCTTCTTCTGTCATTCAAAATCTTCCATATCTCCTTTAACATGGAATTCTTCAATTGATTAAGTTGTTCATCAGTGAGAGATCCCTTTTGAGGTTCCAGATGTTGAATTGTAAGCATGTCCTGAGTTGATAGTTTCTTCAGTTCATTCATGGATTTGTAGGCCTTGCTTGTAAGATCTCTCCTTGTCACTAATACTGAGTTGTCATCAGTAAAGGACCATCTGATGATCAGCACTTTAGACTTGTCAAAGTCTGAAGTATAGGGAACCATGCTGGATCCCTGGGATGTTCCTGAGTGTTGGATATTTTCTATTTCTGTGACTCTCAGGTGGGATTCACTTCTATTATCCTTTTGCATCACATCAGGTAGTTTGAAAGTGGGTAAATGATGTTCAGTAACTACCTTAGTATGCAGTCTGTCTGTGATAGTCTTCTGGATTTGGTAAGCAAATGTTGAAGGATCCCTAAATTGAGTTATCAGAGGCTTCTCTTCAATATCAAAGTCTCCTTGAACAATTGTGTTGCCTTCCAGCAACACCATTTTGAAGTCAGTCTTTGTATTGTCCTCTGGTTTCTTCTTGGTAGCTGGTCTTTTAACACCAGAAGTTCTAACTACTGAAGTTGATACTTCAGAAGTTTTGAACTTCTCTGGATTAGCAGCCTTGGCAGCCTTGTACTTCTTGATAGTGGAGAAGGGTTCAGCACAGTCATTGTTGTAGTTGTTGTAGGCCTTGGAATAGGAGTTGGTTGTTGTTGTTCAGTTGGTTTGGAAGGCCCTTCTGTTGGTTGTATGCTGGAAGTGTTAACTTCTGATGTGTTGACAGGAGTGTCAACTACTGAAGGATTGTCTTTAGTATTTTCTGAATCATCAGAAGTTTCATTAGAAGTTTCTTCAATATGGCCTTGGGAAGTTTCAGCTTCAACTTCAGTTCGAAAGATAAGCCTTTGTTGATCTTCTCTTTGTTTTCTGGCTTTCTCTTGGAGTTCTCTTTCTTGTAGAGCCACTCTTTCCTTTGTTCTGGCTTCCAATGACTCCCTTGGTTCCTTAATCTTCTCCCCCTTTTTGGCTTCATCCACTTCTGGAAGCCTAGAAGGTAGAGAAGTTCTACCAGTGAGCTTGGCAATCTGTCTTGATTTGTGGTCAATTTTGTTGGACAGATCATTCATCTTGGTTTTGATCACCTCAAATTGGTTTTTAGTTGACAGCTCCAAAGCAGCTGTGAAAGTTTTGAGGTGATTGACAATAAGGTTGTTCATCATCTGGTATAGGGGACCATCTGGGCTGCATAGTTGGTTCAGATCTATGCTTGTTGACCTAGGGAATTGTGTAGGCATATTTAGTGAGGGGTGTGTTTTGGGTTGATCTTCATGTTGTACAGAAGATGTCACTTTAGGGGAATCAGGGATCAAGTGGTCTTTAACCTGATCTGGTGTGACCAGCTCTTTGAGCTTAGAGACACCAGGTGCAGGACCTTCACTAGCAGCCATCAATTCATGTTTAGTGGAGTGTGAATCATCATCCAAATCAATGGAATCATCTGAATCCCTGCTTACTTCCTCAATGAGGACAATATCAGTTACATCATGAGCTGAGCCCAACTCAGTTGTCTCATGTACCTCTTTTTCTTGGTTCAGAGGATTTCCTACCTCAGGCATTAAGCCTTCATCAGTAGTTGCCACAAGTGAGGTCTTAGCTATGTTACTTCATTCCTCAAATCCACCACTGGGTGGTATATGAGTAGTAGTAGCCTCAAATGTACCTGGAGTTTCTAAGTTTAGGCTTAGAGACCCTGGTTCATCCTCATCTCTTGGGTTAGGGCTAAGGATATCCACATCCATGTCAAGTGCTGAAGGTATGTCTCCTGTTTGATGTGGTTGTTGGGGACTGACATGTTCTGATGGGATGTTTTCTTTCAGCCCAGAGAGACGTTTGGCAATTTCAAGGGCTTCAGGTTCAGAAATTTGTGGTGCTGGTTCAGTAGTTTGGTCTATGGGTTCAGCAGTTTCAAAAGAAGAGTCTATAGGGATTGTTTTCTTAAATTTCTTTCTTTTGAATAAAATGGTTATTGGTGCTCTTGTGGGGGTTTGAGATGGATGAGACTGAGAGGACGTTTCAGTCACATCTTTATCAAGTGTAGATTGCACATTAGCAAGTTCAGGTATCTCAACCTCCTGAACTGAAACATAAGTCGGTGAAAAAGATTCTTTACAAGAGCTGATGAATGACAAACTACTGATGAGTAGTTTATCTTCAGTAGTTCTTCAGTGAACTATATGGTTAGACTTCAGAACTTCTGATACTTCTTCTTCAGTACTTGTTGAATCCTTCTTCAGTACTTTAGTCTTCATTCTTCAGTAGTTCTATACTTAGGATATTTTGCAGAAGTGAATTAGACTAAGGTTTACAAAAGTGGTTTCACCAATCCTTTTTGTCCTAACAAATTAAGAGAGTTAGAAGAAGAAGAAGAAAAATTTGTTGAGGAACAACACCTTGTTACTGAAGAAGATAAGAGACATCAGCTGATGAATTATATCAGCAAAAACAGGAAGACAAAGAAACACTCTCTTAGGGGACTCTCAACTGATGAACTAGCTACTGAAAAAGAAAGGAAGATGAAGAGAGCCCAGATTATTCAAGAATTGACAGATAATGATTATGGTTCAAAAGCTCAATTGTCAAGATGGAAGGATATTGATCTTAATGAAACCTACAAAAGGTTTAAATTTTTGCAGCAAACAAATCATGAAAAGTTCAAGACATTAGTAGTTTCTCAAACTTCTGATACTCCAAAAAGACCAACTTCCAAACCTCAAACTGCCAAGAAACAAAAGCCAGAGGAACATATCAAAACTGATTTCAAAATGATACTATTTGAAGGAAATCAGATAGTAGATCAAGACATTGAATGGGAAGAAAAGCCTCTGCTTACACAACATAGGGATCTGCAACTTATGCTTATCAACTGACTCAGACCATCATAGACAAGACACAAACCAAGGTAATCACTGAACATCATATTCCTATTCCTAGTGATACGCCTGGTTTTGTACAAGTTGAACAAAGAAGGAGATCCAACCTGATTGTTGCTGAAATAGAAGAACCTCAAACATCAGGAAAAAACCAAGAAAAGGGCATAGTTCCCTACACACTACACTTTGACAAGTCTAAAGCAAAGATAGTGAAATGGTCCTTCACTCATGCATCAAACTCAGTGATGTTGACAAGAGGAGATTGTTCTTTCAAGATACTCAAAAGCAAAGATGAATTGAATGACCTGTCAACAGAAGACCTTCTAATAGTTCAGCATCTTGTACCCAAACAGGGACCACTTCTCACTAAACAACAAGCTCACCAACTCAAGATCTCCATGATTAGAGAAATATGGAGAATTCTTGATTGCAGAAGAAAAGAAAATAAAGATTAGATAAGGTTTTGGCTTCATCAATCCAGGGGGAGATAGTTGGGTCAAAGAGGATTGACAAGCCAGTTATAAACCTTCGTCTGGATCACTCTTCTGCATATTTTGCTAAGTATAGAATCTACTGAAGAAGAAGAAGAAGAAGAAGAAGAAAAGTACTGAAGAAGCTTATACAAAGTGCTAAAGAACAATGTTATGAAGATGAACCAGACAAACATCTGAAGAACAACTTCTGGAGAACTACTCATCAGAAGTTTGCTACTCATCAGCAGTTCTGATATAAGCTTTCCACCGCCCTTAACTTCGGTAGTTTTAGTATTATATTAGTTTTTGTAACTTTATGTACAAGTTCCAATAGTACAGCCTGTTGTAGTATTAGTATAATGTTTCTAATACTTCTCTTGTACGTATTATTCAGTCTATGGGTTCACCCCTTCTATTTTAGACAACTTTTGCAGTAAACATTTCTACTATATTGAGAATCATTTCAAGCAATTTATTACTATTTTATTCATTAACTGTTTGATTCTCATTAACTGCTTTAGTTCTATTATTGAGGGGGAGCAATAACTCCTGTTAAAAGTTATACTTTAACTTAGAACACTTATTACATTCTGCTGTGAAATTTACTTTGATATATCTTAACAAGTGTTCTTAGAAGAATCTGTGATAAACTATTAAGAATTGATCCAACATTTGGTTAGCCACGTGTTTCTTAACATGTGGCCGGAAGCTTGTCTGTGTGCATTACAAGGAGAATTTTCTGATCATTGTCCGCTTCTTCTGACATTGGTCATGAATAATTTTGGAGCAAAACCTTTCCGATGGTTTAGTTCTTGGTTAGATCGACAAGGTTGTGATGAGGTGGTTACAATTACGTTAAAAAATATTTTGTTTCAAAGGACCACCAGATTTATTTATGTCCTTCAAATTTTGGCTGCTTAGGAAGGCGTTGAGGCGGTGGTCAGATCAAATGGTGAAAAAAGAAGGACGTGAACTCATGCCCTTGAAAGAAGAATTAGAAAGATTGGAGTTAACTTTGGAGGATAGAGATTTGGATGAGGCCGAGGTGTGGATTTATGAGGAATGCAAAAAGAGGTTGATTTTATTCATCATATGAAGAGCAAGGATCTTAAACAGAAATCGCGAGTTAGATTGGCAGCTCAAGGGTATGAAAACTTGGCGTTTTTCAACGGTGTAGTTAACGGGAGGAAGGCTAAAAACTATATTCCGGGTCTTTTTATTAACGGCGAGTGGGTTTCTAAGCCTTCCTTAGTAAAAAGAGAGGTTTTCTTGCATTTAAGGAACTTGTTTTATGCCAAGGTTAAAAGACGCTCGGTCCTCACATGTGATAATATAAAGAAGCTACCAGATGAATGTATATAAGATTTAGTGGCCCCTTTCACCAAAGAAGAGATAAAGAGCGCGGTTTGTAGTTGTAGCTCGGATAGGGCCCTGGGCCCTGACGGGTTCAATTTTCAGTTCCTAAAGTACTATTGGACTCTTTTTGAAGAAGAGTTTACATGCCTTATGGATTTTTCCATGATACGGGGATTATTAATAGAGGGTGCAGTTCGGCCTTTATTACGCTTATTCCAAAATTGAAGTCGCCTGTGGGTTTAAATGATTACTGACTAATCACACTGATTGGGGTTATTAGTAAACTAATATCGAAGATCCTTACTATTCGTATTAAGAAGGTATTGAAGTGGATTATTTCTGAACTCAAAGTGCTTTTTTAAGCGACAGATACATCCTAGATGGTCCCCTTATGCTAAACGAGCTAATTACTTGGTTAAAGAAGAATATGAAGGAAGCTTTTATGCTTAAAATTGATTTTGGGAAGGCTTATGATAATGTTGATTGGGCTTTTCTCAATTCTATTTTATTACAAATGGGGTTTCCTAATCGATGGTGCATGTGGATTGATGGGATTTTGCGGTCGTCTAGGTCATCCGTGTTAGTTAAGGGGCCGCCTACGTATGAATTCCAATGTCATAAAGGATTAAGACAAGGCGATCCTCTTTCGCCTTTTCTTTTCCTTATTGTTATAGAGGCTTTAACTTGTTCAGTTAATAAAGCTATGACGGTGGAGGAGTTTGAAGGAGTGCAACTGTCTACTAATGGGCCGAACATATCCCATTTTTTGTACGCCGATGACGCCTTGATAGTTGGGAAGTGGTCGATTCCGAATGTAGAGAGGATGGCTAGACTCCTTAGAGTTTTTCACATATGCTCCGGGTTAAAGATAAATATGCACAAGTCAAAGTTGTATGGTATAGGCATGGAAGATGAGCTTTTAAAGAACACGGCCCGGGTTTTTGGATGTAAATCTGGGAACCTTCCGTTTGAATACTTGGGCATCAAAGTGGGCTCAAATATGAACCGTATAAGCCATTGGGATCCGGTGATTCAGAAATGCAGGAATCGTCTTTCATCTTGGAAAGCGAAATCCTTATCGATGGGTGGCTGCCTTACGCTTATTAAGTCGCTGCTTTCTAGCTTGATGATATACTATTTGTCGCTTTATAAAGCTCCAATGAATGTTATTCATACAATGGAAAGATTAATGCGCAGTTATCTTTGGGGAGGAGATAAGGAGGTAAAGAAACTTCATTGGGTCTCTTGGGATGTCGTTATGATGCCAAAGAAAGAAGGAGAGTTGGGTGTTTCTAAATTAAAGGATGTTAGTTCAACGCTTATGGTTAAATGGGCTTGGAGATTCAAGAACGAGGGCGATAGTCTTACGCGAAAGGTGGTTCAAATGTATCATTGGCGTCAAGGGGATGCGTCTTATTTGCCTGCTAAGAACTGTTATGCAGGCTGCTGGAAAAATATAGTTTTTGTTATTAATGATTTAAATATGCAGGGTCGGAAAATGGAGTTTTTTATCAAGGCTGTTGTAGGCAACGGGAGAGATGTACGTTTTTGGTTGGATCGTTGGAATGAGAATGATGTTTTAAAGGAAAGATGGCCGCATCTGTTCTCTTTCACTGCACAAAAAAATGACAGTCTTCGGGATGTTTTGGTCAAATGGCACTCAGATAACAGTCTGCGTGCAGGATGGAAATAGACACTGACTTGTGCTACTGCCCTGCAGGAATTGCAGCAGCTGCAGACGTTGATGATTCAGCTGCAGTTGATTCAAGAAGCGGACAAATGGAGGTGGGGAGGCAGCGTAGATGGGGCTTATTCAGTTGCGTTTTATAAATAATTGTCGGTAAAGAATAGGGGACTGCATAGACAAACTTTCATGAAATGGATTGCGTGGATTCCAATCAAGATAAAAGTGTTCGTTTGGAGGGTTGAAATGGCTCGTCATCCTACTCGCGCGAATTTATCTAAAAGGAACATAAACATCCCTGACATTTCTTGTGCTCTTTGCGAGGTTGATGTAGAGACTTCTCTTCATTTATTTACGGGATGTGGTTATTCATACGGTGTTTGGGCCGCTATATGTAAATGGTGCAAGATCGACTTTTTCCTTGCTCTTGAGATTAAAGATCGCCTGCTTCTGTCCTCTGAGGTTAAAGGGAGTAATTGGGCGAAGAAGATTGTTGGCGGGATTGTCATGATTACTATGTGGATGCTTTGAAAGACTCGAAATGATAAGGTTTTTCAAAGGAAAGAGGCAAAGGTCATAGATGTTGTTACGTCTATTAAGTCATTAGCTTACCTTTGGCTTAGGAATAGAGCGAGATTTAAGAACATTGTTTGGAAGGAGTGGGTCTCTTTTCCTTTGTATATGAGGTAATTGTGTGATGGTGGTTCTTCTTTTGAGTGCGCACATTTATTGAATGAAGTTAACTTTTAAAAAAAAAACAAATATGCTATTTTTGACTCGAGTAACCCTGAGTGTTTTCTATTATTAGTGTCCCTATTAACGACATTGTTTCTCTCAATTAATAAACCAATATTTCAAGTTTAGACAGCCGAGTTGAATGGAGTCTATAAATAAACCAATATTTCATCAAATGTTACACACACATCATTTTACTTCATCCTTGATTGTAATACCATTAACGACAATGTTTCTCTCAATTCATCTCACGCTATCTACAATTATTTCATCCTTGATTGTAATATCAATCTTCATTACCTTCAAATGGTTTTTTTCTACTTCAAACCTCCCAAAAAACCGACCACCATCCCCACGAAAGGTTCCAATCATTGGAAACCTTCATCAACTAGGCTCGAACCCACACCGCTCTCTCCAAACCTTAGCCGAAAAACACGGTCCACTCATGCTCCTTCAACTAGGCAATGTGCCTGCACTTGTAGCCTCATCGGCTGAAGCAGCCCGTGAGATCTTGAAAACCCATGATCTAATCTTTGCAAGCAGACCCAACTTAACTATCACCGATACACTTACTTACGGATCTAAGAGCATAGCATTTTCACCATATGGAGAGTACTGGAGGCAGGTGAGAAGCATTGCAGTGCTACAACTTTTAAGTAGTAAACGAGTTCAATCATTTCGACAAGTGAGACAACTAGAGACCCAAGTTATGATCGATACAATTGGAAAAAGCCGTGGATCGGTAATTGATTTAAGCAAGTTGATAAGTTCATTTACAAATAATGTAATTTGTAGGGTGGCCTTAGGGAGAACATATGAAGGGGTGGAGTTTATAGACTTGTTGATACGGTTTACTTATCTTGCTGGTTGTTTTTCGTTCGCTGACTATATTCCGTGGTTGTCATGGGTGGATCGATTGAGCGGTTTAGTGGCAAGAACTAAAAGAGCAGCTGAAGAAGTCGATGAATTTCTTGAGGGTGTTCTTAATGAACATATAAGTAAGAGAAACATGGTGGATGGTGATCAAACTCAAAGTGACAAACGACAAGATTTAGTTGACATCTTACTAGATCTTCAAACAGATCACACCACCAACTTTATTCTACATAGGAATGTTATTAAAGCTGCCATCATGGTAAGTATTACTAACGTTGTGATTAGTTGTAGTTACTGGCAAATTGCTGATAGGTTTTTAAGTTTACTTTTCTTTTGGTATTTACTGTGATTCGTTGGTGAGATCAATCCGCGTTAACAGTAGATAACGCCAGTAGGTGATTTTCCACCGGTGATACTCATTTGTCATTAATTTTAACGTTATTTTACTAATTTCATGAAAATAACATTAAAAATGATGGACGGTTAATTATGCATCAGGTGGTAACGTTGATAGCCAAAAGACAAGGGGGTACATGACCAATTGGGTTTGTCCTGATTACTAAGTGTTATGTGCCTTATGTCTAAGGCTTGATACAAAATCACTATTGAGCCGCGGCTGGAAGTAGCCTCTCTATTCACACAGAGTAGAGGTAAGGCTGTCTACATCCTACCCTCTTCAGACCCTACCTTAGCTTTTGTATTGATGGGATTAAGTGAGTATGATAATGCTGATTGATTGATACTCATTTGTGTTGGAGTGATATAAACATAATTTCTTTTTCTTTTGTAGTACAAGAATTGTTTTAGATTTTGTACCTCTTGCAGGATGTATTTGCTGCTGGAACCGATACTACATCCACTACAATCGAGTGGGCGATTAGTGAACTAATAAAACACCCAAGAGTTATGAATAAGTTACAAAAAGAGATCAGAGAAATAGCTCATGGAAAACCCATGATTACCGAGGATGATTTGGAGAAAATGACCTACTTAAAAGTTGTCCTCAAAGAGGCGTTTCGATTGCATTCTCCACTTCCATTACTCATTTCCCGAGAATCAACACAAGATGTCAAAGTTATGGGCTTCAATATTTCAGCCGGTACACAAGTGTTTGTTAACGCGTGGGCAATTGGAAGAGATCCTTCACGATGGGTGGAACCCGAGAAGTTTTATCCAGAAAGGTTTCTAAACAATCCTATCGACTACAAAGGGCTTAACTTTGAGTTTATTCCATTTGGTGCGGGAAGGAGAGGGTGTCCTGCAATTCAGTTTGCAACAGTTGTTTACGAGCTCGCTATAGCAAACTTAGCGTACAAATATGACTATGCATTGCCAAACGAGGTGAAAGTTGAAGAACTTGACATGACTGAGATCACTGGCCTTACCATGCGTAGGAAGTCACCTTTAATGGTTTTGGCAACTCCTCATTTCGAGTAGATGCGAATATGTATTAGGATCACATATGCACTTTACGACTACATCCTTGTAATAATATTCTTAAATAATAAGAAGTTAATTGTCAAACACTCAGACTCAACCCCTTATTAGACAATTCAAAGATAAGCATTGCTAAGGTTATCTTTTGCGGTAAATTTTGTACAGCCATTTTTTATGCAAAGCGAAAGTAATAAAACACTGAGAATAACTATTAAGGAAAAGTTGTTATATATTTTTTAATAGTAAAATCTAGTACATAAAATCTTAAATTTAGCCAGTTTGTCAAATTTCTAAAAATTGCATACCATAAATTGAATACAGAAATTACGATAATAGATGTGTAAATTATGAAAATCAGTTAGTTATGCATTTTAAGCTAAATAAGAGAATACGGAGTTTGGTTAGCCTTGACGGAGTGATGATTTCGGTCGGCATCGTGACAATGAGTCACTTATAAGAAAGTCACTGTTCAAAAAAAAAAAAAAAAAAGTAAATGATCTAAGATTGCAAAATTTGGCGGAATATCTTGGTTGACAAATTAAATTGGTCACAACTAGGCCAAAACACACATAGCCATTTTCAGATGATCCGGCTCATCGAGACATTTTCTGAACTAGTTATGGGCACCATAATTCCACTACTAGCCCATGTTATATTCATATGATGTTTAGGCATTTCTGTCATATTTTCACACGTTCATTTGGTCCAAAGAAAAGTATGTCAAGTTTTGGATCAGCTTCCCTAAGGATAAGTGATTCGTTTTATTTTCTCACCACAATAACATTTTAGAGATATATTACTCTCTAATGAAACAAGTTTGTTAAAAAACAAGTTTTAACATATGCTTTGACACTTGTAACAAACAAAAAGACAACCCAATTTGTGGACAAACCCTTGTTTTGTTATATCTTGAATCTTCTTTTATGAAGTATAACAGAATCTAGTCTAATATTATTAAACTATTGAGCACTATTACTTATAAAAATGTAATAGAAGCGATATCAAACAAGTTTTAACGTACATATGCTTTGACGCTTAACAAACAAAAAGAAAACCCAATTTGTTGACGAACCCTTCTTTTGTTATATTTTAATTAAATATTTTTTTTTATGAAGTATAATAGAATCTAGTCTAATATTAAACTATCAAGCACTGTTACATACAAAAAACGCTAATAGAAGCGACATTTTTTAATTGTTAATTTGATTCCAAAACTTCCAAACCTAGGTGTTTTTTAAAGTTTTGTTTTTGCCAATGAACCACCAGCTTCTTTGGTTACAAAAAGGACGCTTATCCAGATCTGTACAGGTTGTCCAAGGCCAAAAACGCGTGGGTTGCTGCTTTTATGGTGAACACGAATGGTTATACTGGGTGGGATTGAAAGTGGGTTAGAGAGCCTAATTTAGCAGCATAAAGGAATCAATTTGGAGTGCTTTTGGGTCATCTTGGTCAATATTCGTTCAATGGGGGCGGTACAAATGGGTTTGGGCAACGTTTTAAAAACCGGTTTTTTAACCATACTGGATTGGACTTAAAAATGGTTCAACCTGTTGAACCGGGTTATATCGGGTGGTTTAACCGGATTGACTAGTTAACTCTACAATTTTATAAATACAACTTTAACTAAAAAATAATTTAAAAGTATATGCTTTCGTAGTAAAAAATAATAATTGAAAAGTGAATCCATAATTTAAAAAATTCCAAAGTATTCAATTTTGAACAAAGTTGTTTTTATATAAAATGGTATAATTGGTTTATGTCATTAGAATGTTGAATCATAAAAATATCAAGTTTATGATGGCTTAAAAGATAAAATTCGTTATCATCGTCATCCTCATCAATAAAAGTATAACTATTTTCATTTTCCTCATTCTTTAATAAGAATTTTTAGTTACCAATAATCAAAATATACTAAAATTACGTAAGATAAGTAACATATATACCAAGTAGCCTTGTCTTTGAGAAACCGGTTCATGTTCTTTCTCACTTAACATGACATCTATATCATCATTATGGGCCGATAAAGTCCAAAATTTAACCTTGTACCGGTACCGGTATAACGGTATAAACCGGTATACCAGATACCGGCGGTTCAAATCCTTTACCGTTTTCCCATATTACTGGATTGATTTGTGCCGGCCAGGAGACCGATAAACGGTATAACCGGTTCAACCGGCCGGTATAAACCGGTTTTTAAAACACTGGGTTTGGGTCAATAATGGGGGTTTGAACTTCTCAGCAAAGGACATTAGACCCGGACTCACTAGCTTCAGGAATAACCAAGAGCTGGACATTCCGTTCATATAGAATATGTGGGCATCGCATAAATGTAATTATCTCCTTTGGGGGGTTGTTTCTTGAAGAATTGCTGCTAAAAAAGTGTTGTTGAAGCGCGAGGTCAGCCTCTCGAACAACATTTATGACAGATGCGGTTAATGTATTGAAGACTCAGATCATATTTTTCTCAAGTGTCTCCAGGATAGAGCCGTTTGGTGGAATGTTCTTGTTTAGATGAGAATACAATGGCCCGTGAGTGTACTTCTCTTAGTCAATTGATCGAGATTATTTTGTAGTGCCCGGGATCGAAGAAATTGAAGAGAATTGTGCATATGATGGAGAATTTGGTATGCGAGAAACTCGAAGGTTGTGACAAGTTTGCAGACTTTTTTCCAAACGCATGTAGTGGACCCCGATGGGTTATAGACAAAGAAAAAAATTCAACATTTAAAAGTTAATGGTTTTTTTAATTTAATTAATTAATGATATAAATCCCTTTCAAATTAACAAATCTCTCCACCACCTTGACACGGAACAAAATTTAAAATATGAGCATATCTATCTCTATATTTATATCTATAATCTATAACAACTAGTAAACAAAATTCCCTATTGCCCCATGTCATTCCATTCTTCCTTCTTCAAATTTTTGGCTCTCCCTCATGACAAATGGCAACATCTCTTTTAGTTTTCTATTTTTCTCCATTCTAAAATAAAACACATTAAATGAAAATTAATAAGAAAACATTTTTTTTTAAATCCAGTAACCGGCTTAAAAACCTTCCCCAATCCTTATTTTTGTAAATTATTGTCAGAGTTTATTTCTTTTCTTCTTCAATAACCAAACCCTAACATAACAATCTTCACCTTCTTATACCTCTCTGTACTCCCTAAACTCCAAAATTTTCATCTCCAGCTTCTAACGATCTTAGGTGTGTTATCGAATCTTTTATTTTATTTGTTTAATCTTACATAATGTTCATCTTCTTGTGGGGTTTGTTGGGTCTGTCCCAATTGCGATTGTTAGGGTTTTCTATATTTGGGTTAATTGTTTTAGTGCGTCTTGTATGTCTAATTTTTTTTTTTTTTTTTTTTTTTTGTGTGGGGTTTATATAGTCTTTATTATAGAAGTAAGAATTACTTAGGTTGTGTTTACATTTGAAAGTGATTATTAGATTTCAATAGCCGATAATAAGCTCTAAAAAAATGGACTGTAGGAGTAAAAGGAGGAGATGTTAATCATCTGAATGACGATTATTTGTTATTAGTCACTTAGATATCGGTATCCATATGGTTCTTCTATATGAACATGAGTTAAAAAGTTCTGCTAAAAGACAAAGTCCAAAAATGATTGAAATTTGAACACATGTATTTGGTTTTTATCACGAACTGAGATTTATGCATTTGAATTTCTTTTTTTTTTTTCTTCCACAGGGAATGTTATGTATAAAAGTATGTGCTTTTCAAATGCTATTGAAGGTTAGATTATATTTCGTAAGTTGTCATTTTACCAAAGTTATTGTGACAACCTACACCCTTATATTTTAGCAATTTGTCAATTTTAGCCCTTCGTCCCTTTTGAAATTTCACCGCTAGTCCTCATCAATTATTATTTATTTTATTTTAACTTTTCTTTTAAAAAGGGTGTATGTATACATTTTGTAAACGCATGTTTTGACATATAAAACGTACCATACTCATATAGTCATGTTATCTTATGAAAGTCCTATTTATTTTATTTAAGTTTAAAAAGTTTAAAGTTTTAAAAGGTTAAATACAGTTAGTTGGCTAAGTTTTCTAAAGGAAAAACTAACTAAATGGTAAAGAAAATAACTTAGTTAAACATGGGGGACCGAAACTGTCATTAAGCAAAAGTTTTAAAAAGGTCCATCCCCTCCGCTCTTTCCCTCGGTTTCCCGGTCAGTCTACTCGCTGGACCGGCGAGATTTCCGGCGACCCCATAAACCCATTCTTAAAGGGACTTTAACTCGTTTTTAATGCGCCAAACGTTTTCTCCATCATTTTACATTGAAATCCAATCATAATAGCGAGCGTTTAACATGATTTAATCGATTTTTAATTTGGGTATAAACCTGAAACGGCCGGAATTTAAAACCAAGTGAATAATGCGTTTTGGTCGAACCTTTGTATAAATTGATGTTACCATTTTGTTTCTGCATCACAACCCAACGGAAACCCACCTCTTAATGTCTCCAAAAGCGTCCAGGAAGCCTTATAATCAATCCAAAACGTTCGGTTATTCATTCTCGTGTTCGACCTTAAATTGCATTGTAAGTTCATTATTATTGATGCCGTTTTGTTTCTTATACATTTCTGAGCATAAGCCCCTTATTACAGATGACTATTTGTTTCTGTATTGGGTTTATTAGATTTGGTATAGGGTTAGGGTTCTTGAGCTAGTAATTGAGGAAGAAGGCCAATTTCACTTAATGCTTATATAAATTACATTTCAAGTTAGTTATCAAATGCTTTGCATGGTCTAGTGGCTTGGTGGTGAGATGGAAACAAGAACCACCTGGGTTTGAGTCTGCCATGCCCATTCTTTTTATTTCGTTTTTTTAACATGTTATTTAAATTCCTTATTTATATAAACCATAAAGAAAACCAAATAATTCATAATAAATTCATTTTTCTCCAAAAATTATAAAATTTAGGTGTAACATCTTTGACACAATTAAGAAAATTTCCACATTTTTATTTTCTAGAAAATGTCCTATTTTCATATTTTTATTGAATTTTTTTGCTTTAATCATATTTAATTGATTAAAAATTCATTTTTAATGATTTTAATCTCAAACTTTTTGGGAAATTAGTTCTCATCATCATGGACTGAAATAAAAATTATTGGTTCAGAAAACATTTATTTTTATTGATTTTTCTATTTTTAATCATTTAAACATGATTTAATCTCATTAAATCAGTTTTAAATATAAATAAGTTTACAAAAATTATGGGAAAATTAGTTTCATTTATTTACATCAGAAAGTATTTGTTTTCTACAAAAATAATATTTTTTGGATTATGTCTTGTATTTTTAGTCTTATTTACGTTTAAATAGACATAATTAAACATTTATTTATTTATACTATTTAAACATCTATTTTATAAATACTTTTCTTATAAAATAGAAATATTCTTATGTTGGAAAGTCTTAGTTATTATTTGTTGTACCATTGTGTAGTTCATATTTATTTATACAATTGTGAGTATTGTATTTATTTTAATTTAGTTAAAGTAATTAACTAAATTATTTTGTCTTAATTATTCAAACATATTTTTATCTAAATATTCAAATGGTAATAATTATATTAACTAAATCTTATTTACAAACTTTTCTATACTATTTTTGACATACAACTTTTTACATTAATGCAATTTATCATAAAAACTCTAATTCCCCAAATCGACTTAGCAAACCCTAATGCCTTAGACCCTAGTTACTTTAGACGCTTAGACATTTCCTTATTAGTATTCATATATATATATTTAAGGTTGAATTCCTCGGAATTCCCATTACATAGCTCACGATCGCTTAAGTTGGATTTTGATCGCTTTCGCAAACTGTGAGTATTTTTTTTCCCTTTTACATTTTACTTTTTGGGGCTACTCATGTACCTTATATCAAGTTACTATTTCTTTTTACTAAATAGAAATTCTTATGTGTGTTTGCTTGTGTCATTTCGTGTATCTATGACTTGTCAAATCATTAACCGTTGCGACCTAGCATTTCAATGAATAGATCTATGGTATATACCCTTGTGACTCTATTGAGAGTCCTTATCATTGCTATGTGTTTTATTACTACTGTTACTAGCGCATACTATATATATTTCATTTCTTTTCACGTTTTATTTGACCCGGATACCACTTATTACATTTTGCAAAATAACACATGAATTGTTAAATTTTCCTTACTATATGTATCAAACGGGTATGCTCACCAATACATTTTTGTATTGACCAAATTATTTTCATACATGTTTCAGGTTCTTATGAGATCACTTCTAAGCTTTTGGAACTTAGACTTATATTGAGATTTACTGTATTTTAGTTTTAGATTGCTAGTTTTACTTGTTGTATTCCTTCCAATGTAATAAATTATTTAATTCAATGTATTAAAAATTTACATTTCTAGTCCATGAGCTATTGAACATTTGTCACTACGTGACACCTCGATGTTTCCACCATCGGTTGGGGTGTTACAGATTGGTATCAGAGCCATGGTTATAGGGAACCAGGTTATTAGAATGCCTTTTAGCCTAGTCTATAACTAAGCTTACATTCACGAGTCCTCTTGTGTATATTTCTCTTATTCTTATATTTTCTTCCAAGATATTTTCACTATGACACCTTCTCGTTATTCTTCTCAGTATTTTGCTTAAAGAAGAAGACACTCGTATTTCACAAACGAAACAATATCACCAAGTTAGGAGTGGCATCCATACCTTGGTGATTAGTTTCACTCCTCTATATGTCATTTATCTTAGGTATATATCTTTGAGATAGGAGTGACATCCACACCTCAAAGAGTATCTTCTTCAAAAAGAAACTTAACCACTAAGCTGGGAGTGATATCCATAACTTAGTCATTAGTTTCATTCCACAATAGTTTTCAATTTTGAAATACATCTTTGAGTTAGGAGTGAAATCCACATCTCAAGGATCTATTTCTGCATCTCGTTTTAATCACGCTAAAGTTTTGGAATTGACTGGTGATGGGGTACGTGCAGTTTGGAAAGGTGAGCGCCTGTATCCTGAGTTTTCTGTCTAGGCCTGGTATTTGGTATAAATCCCAATCAGACGCGGGACCTGTATACCTACATGGGAAATCTTGGGATGAGCATTCACTTATAGGCTAAAGTACGCCCCTACAAGTCACTAGAAAAATTTATATACTTGAGTTAGTCAAAGTTTCCTATGGAAACAATTCCAATGTTTTATATCATTGATATTTATATTTGTTTATCATTTGAGGACTAAATTTAATCACTTGATGTTTCATATGCCATTATTTATTGATCATTCACTTTTGAATTTCTTACCATCATTATTAAAACTTTTTGTTCATTATATTATCGCATTAAAGCTTACACTAATTCACTTATGCTTTGTGACTTTTACACTATAAAGCATCATTTTCTTGTGTTAAAACATTTTTCCCATGACTCAAATCTTTAAACTTCAACTTTAATCACATTCTGATTTTTTAACGTTGCGTCTTCATACACAGTTAAACACGAATGTGGTTTCAAAACATATTAATCAACTTGTTTTATATCATCATGTTTACAAATTCACTTGATCGATGTCACAGTATATCATTAAACTATGACCTTTAGTATCCTCTAGTGTCTCCCACAATACTCATAATATCATAAATGCCTATCTATATGATACACACCAGTATACTACTCTCTAAAACGATTAACTTGGCAACTTATCTTGTATGTCTTCTCACAAAGCCTATTTGCCAGATAAGTACACACTTTATATACACCTTGTGCCTTGAAACAAGTATCCCGCTAGGAGCCCAAAGAGATGCCTTAACGACCCTTACAAACAAACGATCTTTCAAGGTATAAATTTCGTAAAAGTTTGACAATTAAAAGGTTTCAAGTTTTCCCAGTCCTAACGGATAACACTTAGATTTTCTCAAACATTTCATAACAATTAAAAATTTTCGACTTTAATGAGATTTCAACCCACAAATTAAAGAAATGTTTAAATACAGAAAATTCTATTTTTCAAAATTCGTCAAGGTATCTGGGATCATTCACAACTTTCACGCCATTTTGAACCTTGGTCTTTTGAAACACATTAGATTTACACATACTTCATGAAATGGTTTCATCTTGTATTTTATAAACTTGTATTGTATATTTTACAAGTCAAATGTAAACCTTTTGATTTCATATGACGTATCCAATATATGTTTTCGGGAGAAACTTGCACCACCACCTAATGTTTTACTTTTGTTAGCGTTGTTCTTGATAATTATCAGTACCACTGTAAATATAAAACTCCGGCAATAAGTTCTCCAGTCATCTTCTTCAGTAGAACTCCGACAAAACTTGTCTTCTCCGGCAAGAATTCCGGTCATCCTTCTTTCTCTCTGTTTTTCGGGTTCTTCTCTGTTATTATTTTTGGGTTGGATCTGTTAAATTGGGAAGAACAGAACTTTGTTGTTTGGTTCATCTGTTCTGTTTTTGAATCAAAACATTAATGTCGATTCTCAGCAAAACCCAGCGATCGGATGAGATGAATCACACCTGGGTTCTCCTCAAACTACAACATAATCGGACTATTGCCGACGTCTGCTGATTAAACCAATTGATCTCAAACAAACAATATAACCAGATCGAGGAGCAACAAATTACGGAATCGTATAATAATGACTGATTAGAAGCTTACCAATAACCGTTGATCCGTCTGATCCCATTTGTTGCTTCAATTGGTTGCACGCGTTTAGGGTTTCGGTCACCGAGCTAAACCTGTTAGTTTATTATTATTATTATTATTATTATTATTATTATTATTATTATTATTATTATTATTATTATTATTATTGTAGAGAGAGGAGATGGTGAGGAGAGAGAGGGTGGCGGTGGAGGTGGTGGTGGTGGGTGGTGGGTATGTTGGTTGGAGAAGATGATGAAAGGGTATAAAAGAAGTGAAGATTGTGGAGGAGAGAGGAAAGGGAGGGTGGCGGTGGAGATGGTGGTGGTGGTGGTGCACGTGGTGGTAGTGGTGTTGCAGGTGGTGGTGGTGGTGATTGGTGTTGCAGGTGGTGTTGTAGATGGTGGTTGGAGAAGATGGGGGTATATTAGTCAATTTACCCAAAAACTAACGGAACAACTAACGGCCGTTAGGTCGAGGGATCTAAACTGTTAGAAAATGAAAGAACAGGTACTCAGGGTGTTAAGTCCTGGCTGAACCTGTTAGTTTAGGCAAACCACAGGGACGAAAACTGCAATTAACTCATATTATTATTATTATTATTATTATTATTATTATTATTATTATTATTATTATTATTATTATTATTATTATTTAAGCCTCCGACTCGGGTGTTATTGGCTTATTCAAATTTCCTCTTCAAAGCTCCAATGTCCATGAACACCTATCACTTTCCATGCTCGCTTTCAAGCGTACGCGACTTGATCATTTTCTTTCGGCTCACACATGTTACACGATTTCATCTTAAGTCCATCCATTTTAGCCGCTTCACCTGCAATCACACAATATAGCGTAGTTATCTTATTCAAGGCATATAATCACTCAAACGACATTAAAAGCACACAATTAAACATCTTAAACACCATGATTGACCCCGTCCATCACACACCCCGAAATCTGCATTCGGTCGTGATCTATTGGTACCTTAACTACGCAGCGGAATGATTAAACTAAGACTTCAAAAGCTAATGAACGCCAACTAAGAGCTTGCTAGGGTATCAAATTCCATAACTCCACTTAATCCAATTGTGCCGTGCCAGATTGCCCGAGAAAAACATGCTTAAAAAGCCAACATAAAGTTGGCAAGTTCATGGTTTTATGTTTGTTTCTTATAAAACTATTTTCCTTTAAATCATGAAAAAAATTATTGTAAAGCTTGGTGAGAAAGTTTAACTTCATTACTCAAAACTAAATTTGAGGAATTCTTGTGAAAAGTTCCAATGGAATGCTTGTCGGCATTCCACTATAACTTTTAAAAACTGTAGCTTTGGAGTGCTTGGAAACATAAGCTATTCCTTTGGAACATTTATGATAACCCTTGCATGAGCCTATAACCAAACCCAGGCTAGGATGTGCCTCACAAAGATCGTGCTCTCGCTACAATGCCTACTAGCAGTTGATTACAGTAGCGGATTGTTGTGAGGACTTAACTGTACAGTCGAACGATGACAAGGACCCTCTAACCCTTAGAAGTGTGATCAAGGCAGTTCGGTCCTAAGAAATGAACAAGGACAATCCAATCCCTCTGAAATGAACAAGGACAACCCGGTTCTTAGTGACAACTCATGCATGTTTGCAAATAATGTTTACTTGTTTTGGTATGTTTTGATATGAACTTTGTATAAACCGTCTGTGAGATTCGAAATCTATTTGGTAATATGACTTAAGAAATGTACAACTCATTTATCGAAATATCAAATGCTTTTGCGAAACTTGCATGCTTCTCCCCTCCCCTCCGCACGAGCCCCAGCACCACAATACACCACCATCAGACAAGTTTAGCCCTCAACCACACCCACTTGCAAGGCAGAAGCCACCGCGCTGCCTTAAACCACCATAGTCGGCCACTAAGGCCTGTTCTGGGCTTGAACCGTCATGCCGCCGTCGATCCACCACAACCACATTATAAAACAACCTTGAACCTTTATAAAACAACCACCACAACCACTTCGGGCCTAAAACCACACACCACCACCACCAAGATAATGGGGCCGGCCATTTCTAGCAGCATAGAGGGGGAGAGGGATCGAGTTTCAGGGATGAACGGTTAGAGAGAGAGAGAGAGAGAGAGAGAGAGAGAGAGAGAGAGAGTAATGGGCTAGAGAGAGAGAGTTAGGGTTTTTAGAGAGAGGGGGAGAGAGAGAGTAGAGAGAAGGAGGCGGCTGAAAAATGAAGGAGAGAGGAGGGTTGTGAGCTTAAATAGCTAGGGTTAGGATTGTCCTTTTGTTGTATTGTTCGGGTTGCTTTGCTAGCTCCTTGCTAGCTCGGTTATGAATAAAAGTTTGTTTGGCCGTTCAAAAAAAAAAGTAGGTGTGTATAGTGTATCGAATCCGTTTTAACGTAAAAGTCTCGGTTGTTATTTAGGATCAACAACCTATCACAAAAACTAGTCGGTTTTATTCGAAATTGAAAACAAGACTAAACCGAGCAAATATAAGATTATTTTCAACAACGGACGTGCACGTTCAATACACGCGTTTAAATTGCGTTATAGATTTGGTCGCAGTTTCCTTCATTTAAACGATCTGTTTCCTTTTGAAATTTAATAAACGACAGCTTGTTGCCCGCCTACCTACCATCGTTATGTAATTTACCTTTTTTTGTTAATGGAAAAACCATATGATATAAACGACATTATTTACAATAAAAAACTCATTCCAAATGTTTGATAATGGTTAGAACCACACATTTCGGCGTCCGATTCCCACATTAGTTACCTTTCGCATTTTCCAAAACGGTTTTTTTTTGCCGCTTCTCGTGCCGATTTTACATCCGATCGCATCGATAGCAAACAAGTGTCGTATTTACATATATTGACCTTATGGTTGTCCAGTTAGACGATTATTTACCGGTGTCAGTTCGTTAAAGTTAAGCGCATGCAAATCTTTCTTTAAAAGCATCATGGCGTTCACGAACCTTGAGGAGGACATCGTAGGACTGGTAGCAGCTTAATTAATTTGAAATTAACCACAAAACATGTTAATTTCATCGGAAACATGATTAGGATCAAATTAAACATTGACCCAAATTTGCTGGTTATCACACAAAGTCCTACCAAACACATATTATATGAATGGACATCACTCAATGGTGGAAACCTAACTACCCATTAATGTTTGTTATTCCTTTTTTCATGGTTACAGTGGCGAAGCTTGAGAAATTGATCCGAGGGTCGAAAATCACTAGTCACTGGATGAGACCTAATTTTTTTTTCTATAGCTACGTTTCGGATTATATGTTTGGGTTGGTGATTCGATTCGGGTCGAGTCAAACATAAATACAATAATATTAAAGTTCTAAGCATTGTTTAACAAAAAATTGAACAACGTCCAACAATTATAAGAATATTTATGCTAAAGAGAAGATGATAGATATAATTATCTTGTGGCATTTGGTGACACATACATACACAAACAAACTGACCCCCATTTGTAAATATATCTGAATCTAGAAATTAGTACTTTGAATGGAGACTTGAAAAATGAAAGTATGAAACTATCAGGGTAAGATCGAGAGACAGAGTACAGAGCGGGTTTAAAGTTTTATTTAGGTTTAGGCTTTTATTTGGGCTTTTTAATTGGATTTTTCCTTAAGAAAAAAAATGGGCAAAATCAAATAATTAGGTTGTACATCTCAAAATGGTCCCAAAAGAAAAAAAAAAGAAAACAAAAACAAAGAAAAATGATAAACTTGGTAAAACAACCGATATTTGGGAACCTTGTATCATCCGATATATCGTTAGTTTTGGTTTATATAATATACCTATTTTTTTTTTAAAAAAAACGGGGGGTCGAAACTGTATATACCTAAAAAAATCTATACAGATACTATATGATCGGAATTTCTGAGCGAAAATTCGGGGGGGTCGGCCGCCCCCTCCCGCCCTTTGAAAATCAAACGTATCATGGACACTGATAAAAAAAATCCATCAAACCTAATCTTATGACTGTCCAAAACACAACACATGAAAAACTTAAAAAAAAATTATATAAAATAATTAATAAAATACAGTCTAAGTACGTTGTCCGTCGAAGTCTAAGTCTAAGGTCAGTCGTTTGGTCGTCTACTCATATTCAAGAGCTCTAACTTGTTTTTCGTGCACTTGGTCTAAACAGATGGCACTCGATGGGGATCCAAGAGGAATGCATAATCAGCCGATGAATCTTGAGACCGACGATGTAAAGTTCAAAGACGTAGTCACCTGGATCGGACGAAGCGGAGTCAGATACGCTATGGGGCATAGTTTACAAGTTTACTGCTCTCACATTGAAGACTTTTGGAGATCTGCTCGAGTAGAAGTTGCTGGACGGGTCAAGCGAATCAACGCTACAGTCAGAAACAAGGCTGTAATTATCACTGAAGATACCATTAGGAATGTGCTGAGAGTTCAAGACCAGCCAGGAACAGTCAGATTTCTATCCAAAGCCGATGTTCACCAAGAGTTCAAGAATTTCGGTTACAAAGGAGATTTTGACAAGAGAGGCAATATCAAAAAGAGCTGGCTGACCAGAGACTGGAGACTCATCAGTCACGTGTTTATCATGTCTCTGTGTCATAGGAAAGGAGGCTACAACGCTCTCAGCACAGAATGGTCGACTGCTATGATAAAGATCTGCAAGAATGAATCTTTTAACCTGTCGAGTATAATCTTTGATTATATGGTGAAGAATGCTGAGGCTGGCTCCGGCAAATGGGCTATGTACCCCAGATTCGTGCAGATGATGATTAACACACAGCACGAGAATCTGCCCCTTGGTGACCAATACAACTTCATCAAAGGTGCACGATTCTTCACTGAGTGCAATACGACTGACTGGGAACCCATGCTGGAGAACATGTATGCAGCACAACGATATCCTATGGTCATGGAGCTTTACAACAAGATTAAGAAAAGAAGGCAGGATGTAACAAAAGCTCGTCAGCAATCCACTGCTGCTTCTGTACCTGGATCATCTGACCCTGCTCCTTCTTCAGCCCAGCCAACTGCTGAAGAGATTGCTCGAGAAAAGGCAAGGGGCAAAAGGGTGTCAACTGAACCAGCTCCATCTAAGCCCACCAAGAGGAAAAGGCCAACTGGTTTATTGCAAGAGGGCAGAGAGTCACTGACACCAGAACAGCTTGAGACTGTTGCAGCCCTACAACAAGTTGCTGAGTTACAAAGGGCCGAAAGAAAGAAACGGAGAGAACAGTTACCACAGTCTGAGGTTCCTCGCGTAATGACTGAGGACGATATTGAGCAAGAAGTAATTCTGGAGTCTATGTTCGGGGGAGAAGATCAACAAGGACCATCCACAACTACTGCACCAGCCCCTAAAGCACCTGCACAACGGCCAACTGAACCTTCCTCCTCAGCTCCTGCTGCACCATGCAGGAACTGTACGAGAAGTTGGTCAAGGAGGTTGGAAAGACAGCTGCTAGGGAGATTTGTACCCTCAAGTGTGATGTGCATAACAATCAAGAGCTCAGAAGAAAAGTCAAGAAGCTCAAACACAAGAACAGGAATATGGAGAAAGTTATGAAGGATCAATGATATCTGATCAAGTTTCAGACTCAGGTTCAGATGAAAATGTTTGATATGATCCAAGAGTTGCAGAAACAGCAGACTAGTGCTCCTAGCACAACATTCGATGAGGTATTTGATTTTGGGAAATTCCTTGAGGAGGAGGAGAAAGAGAAAGAAAGAATCGCTGAGGAAAGTGATGTGGACGAGATCAGCGAGGATGAGATGCCAGAAAAGTTCGTGGAGATGGGTATGGAAGAAGAAACAGTGTACGAGACGTCAGATGGCCATAAATTGGATCTAGAAAGATCAACATGGTTTCCCCGAAGGCCCATCACTATTCCAGCCCTGCATCAACACATCCATCATACGAGAGAAGCTCATCAAGAGAGGATCATTTCATGGAAGTATGATGAGGTGAAAAGGTTGTTTGCTATAAAGAGACGAGGGGGAGTTATACAGTACTTCAGAGGTCGACAGGAACTGAAGTCTCTCCCTCGTTGGGACATCAGGGAACTTAGTAGAGCCTCATTCATCAACCACACCAATGACACCACGGGTTCCATGCTTGATTGGTTTATAAAGAAGGAGTGTGAGAATGATTTCCAAATCTTCAAGCCGCAAAAGCCAAGGAGACGGATCTCCAAGAAGCAAATCGATCCGGCCACAGGACAAGGAATGATCACTTATGTGATTGACCCCCCCCCCTAGGTCGTCACACGAGTTCTGATACGTCCTGAGCTTCCAGTTATGCTAAGAGACTTCAAGAAGTGGTTTTATGACAGCAATACTGGTGAAGCCGTTATCAAGCTGAAATATGATTCAGAGGCTATGAGGATTCTGGATCCGGTAGATGTGTTTGCCTTTAATCTATCGGATTTGAATATGCTGTTCGCCAATCAGATTAATGTGGGTGCTGGAAATGTTTTATTTGAGGAAGCTGTCTTATTTAGAAGAGCAGTTGATCGGGCGATGAAGCTGAAACAGGAATTGCTTGACATAGTAGACAGGATCAACGCAGCGGACAAGGAAAAAGAAGAAAAGGAGAAAGCTGCCCAAGTTGCTGCTGCAGAAGAACCACAAGCTGAAGTCGAAACCGCTTCAGAGGTGCAGATACAAGAACCTGCAACAGCAACCGATCCAGAAAGACCAGCAACTGAGTCTACTCAAGCTCCTGCTGTGGTTGAAGAAGATCCGGCCACCTTGTACATTCAAGACCCCCCGAGTTAGGAAGAGGGGGAGACAAGCGATATAGAGATTGATTGAGAATGAAGAACTGGTAGTTGTGGTCTAGGGGGAGTATTGTTGGGTTATATTGAGACCACAGTTACCAGATCATAGACTTTTGATAGCTTGTTGAGTAGTTTCTAAGTAGAAGGGTTGTTTATGTAATTATGACATAGTTAGTGTGTAAAACCCTAGGCTGCGCACTTAATGGACGGGCCCTGCGCACTTAGCTTAAGTGCGCAGGCCCATCTGAATTACTATATAAGGAATGCTTGTGTGCAGCTCTAGGGTCAGGGTTTTGGATATTATCTTGGTAGCACAAGTTAAAGGGTGCGTACTTATTCTGTGTAATCCATGGTTCTTTGATGTTAATCAGTAATGGAAAGCTTGAATCTCTTTATCTTGTGTGTCGGTTTTGCTAGTATTATCTAGTATCTTTGTTTTTCAAGATTAATCACTTAACACACCTAACAAATAGGTGTTTCTAAGTGATAACAATCTCTTGCACTTAACAAGATCTAGTATTTGGGACTTACAAAAGTGAATGGTACTTTATATAAAACAAAAGGTAAAGAAATGTTGAGAGTGATTAAGAATTAAAGAAGAAAATGAAATGTTTAAGAAAAAAAAATTGCAGTTTATTAATGAGTGTAGAACTATAGAAGATGGTTCACACTTATTTGTTTTTGCTTTTTACCAGTTGGTTTTGACTTCGTTTTTAACTTTTATTTTTGTTATGAAACAATTTTTTTTTTAATTGCCAAACTTTCACCCATTTATATTTTCACTCTTTGTGAGATTCGTACTCCCAACCTCCCCCAAGAGGGTTTGTTCCCTCTACCCTTAGACTACAACCTAAATAGGAAATAAAATTTGATCCACCAATTTATTATTACTTTAATCGTAGCTTAAAAAAATAGTTTACATTATTTATTTCGTTAAGGCCTAAAGCTAAGGCTAAGGAGGACACTTTTTTGCAGCTCGGCTCGGGCACCTGAATTTTCAAGGCCTATGCCAACCCCAAAACATGTAAAAGGGGGTTATAACTCACGTTAATTAGCCATTGCCACAACGTTTTCTCCGTCCTACTCACTCGTGCATTCGTAAAGCGTCCCCACGAATACCACCTTTCATCCTACAATACCACCTTTCATCCTACACCTACGTGACGCTCCAAACCCAAATTCACAAAAATTTTGGGTAATGGTACTGGGTAAAAACTCAGATTCAGGTGATTCAAGAAGCCACAAACTTGTCTCGGCATTCCGGTCTCTTGGAAATAATATCTAACGGCTGTTGTTACATGCATACTTGTGGAAATAATCCCACCGTGATACCTTATTTCACGTCGATGCACTAAATAGATCAAAACAATATCAAATGAACTCGCAATCAAGTGATTCACACAGCCACTTGACGCTCACCAAGCCCCACCAGCGTCACCACCGCTACATTCGCTAGAAATTGAACAACCTACTCGATATCTTGTTTCGCAGAGAGTGAACCAATACCGACTAAAAGTAGTCATGAAGTGCAGGAAAACCAACTAGTTCTAATAACAAAAAAAAAAAAAAAAAATTAAATAAAATTGTACGTTTAAATTTACATGTATTCATAAATAAAAGAGTTAATTGCCAATTTAGTTCTCAACGTTTGCAAAAAATTGTCACTTACATCCAAATCTTTTTATTTGGTCAATTTAGTCCCTGTGGTTTCATTTTTTTGTCATTTTAGTCCATGTGGACTAACAAGATTTGAATGAAAGTGACAATTTTTTGACAAAACTCAGTGACCAAAATGACAAAAAAATGAAACCACATGGACTAAATTGACCAAAAAAAAGATTTGGATGAAAGTGACAATTTTTGACAAACCGACTAAATTGACAGTTAACTCTAAATAAAAACATGCGCAAACATTGTTAATTACACACATGTAAAAAAATTATTAAGAATTATTTTTGGATAAGATATAGATTCACTAAAATAAAATCTTTTTCATATTGTTGTATTTTAATGACCAGCGGGTTATGCCCGGGATTCATAGCCGGCGCAAGCTATTATTAAAAATATAACGTTGGACGAAGGATATTCAGTGGTGGGTATCGGTTTGATTTATTATAGAATCGTTCTTTTTTTAGTGTGTTATCTATATTATCTTATTAAGGAGGAGTGATGTACAACATGGTAATTTGCATTTCTAAACAACTTAACAAGCAACATGTACAACATATTTAAATAAAAAAATTAAGGGTATTATTGGCATAGTTGTGACAATTAAGACACTTAGAAGGATAGATTAGTAAATTTAACATAATCCAATACCTCACATCCTAAAATCTTATCCCAATTATGCCCTTATGTCCAACTTTTAAAACACAAAATACAACCTAACCTATGATGCATCTTAAATGTGAGACCTTTCAATCCCTCATTTATATTATTATATATACTTCATTATAATCAATTTCTTGAATGCTAATAGTGTTTTCATAACCCCAAACAAAATCTTAGAGCTAATTTTAAGCTTTGAAACATTGTTTTGTCCAAAAAATTTATGTCTTTATTAGATAAGAAGAGAAAAAAATTAATGAGAAGCTAAGACGCTTGCAAGATATGGTTCCCGGATGCTACAAGGTATAAAGATATGAGTTAATCTTTATATACATATATACATTTTTTCTATTTGTTCATATGTTCTTTGACAAAAATTTATGTCTTCATTAGATGAGAAGAGAAAAAAATCAATGAGAAGTTAACACGCTTGCAAGATATGGTTCTCGGATGCTAAAGGTATAAAGATATGAGTTAATCTTTATGTACATATATACATTTTTTCCTACTTGTTCATATGTTCTTTCACAATTACAAAAATTTATCTTCATAATATATCATTGTTTTGCTTCATTTAAATTTAGTTATTTGCTATAGACAATGGGAATGCCAGTGATGTTGGATGTAATAATCAACTATGTTGGATCATTGCAGAATCAAATTGAGGTAATTTAATTGTGCAACTAACAATTAAAACAATAAACAAACAATATTCAGAATTATTGATGAGAAAATATTTTTCAAAATTCATTAGTACTGTTTTTTCTCTTCTTTGTGCATTTTTAGTTTCTCTCCATGAAGCTTTCAGAAGCCAGCATGTTCTATGACCTATTGACCTCAACTCTACTGAATTGGATGTTATGGCCCCTATGAAGATGACATATGGCTTTCCTAACTATCCTTGTTAAGAAGTTGTGTATCTTGAATCATATATATTGTTAACAAAATAAAACGGACAAAATTATAAATATAACATTCTAGATTTGCTAATACGTTTCTAATATATTATAAATATTACTTCCACTTACTGCATGGGATGAAAACTGATGTTGTAGGGAACAAATAGACATGAAGGACATCTGATGGAGAGGATGGTTGGAGAAGGGTATGGAGATTTTCCTCAATTTCAATCAACATGGTCTCCTTGAACGCCATGAAATAGTTAACTCTATAAATCTATATATGCATGCTCAAATATAACTTTATACGTAAACTATATTTGTTCTAAGACTTTTAAGGTATTTGTTGATCTATTTAATGTTCTTGTTTAACGTTGTATGAAGTGTGGTTCACAATATTATTTTGCTTTTGTCAATTGTATATTGTTTAAGTTCTAATTCTAATTAATAAAATAAATTAAACACTAGCATAAAGAGAAAACAAAAACTTAACTATGTGTTAATTACTTATGTTATTTGTCTTAAGAAATAAAAAATCGAAAAGCCATAAATTCATGCTCACGCTAATGAATCAACCCAAATCTTTATCTTCTATAGTATATATTATAAAGCATCAGTGAAGAATACCCGCAAAATTTAAGTAAATACAACCTTTATTGCTTATAGTACAATGCTTATTGAAGTCATTTAGGGGGTAAAATTGTCTTTCTACCTAAATATTAAATTTTTGAAAAAATTAATTTAAACATAATTATAAAATTGATGAGGAAATTAACAATAATATGGTGACTCTTTATATTCATAACCTCCATGTCTTTATTATGTTTGTATCAATGTTGTAGTCTTATAAATAGTGGTCATGTATTTGGTATATAAATAATGTGGTGACTTTTCACATACATAACTTACATATCTTTCAATGTTTATAGTAAATAAATTACATCATATATTATGTATTTATATCTTCTTTTTAAATTTCTGTGGTTCCCGGATAGTATGATGTGACACTTTCTGCACACAAATGAATATGTAGGCTTGAAGTTTGCCAACACACCCAATCCATGACACGTTTCAACCCATTAAAATGAGCGATATATGTTGGCTTGACGTTTATACAAGCAAATATGGTAGACATACTTCATGAGCAACGTCATCATATTCCTTGATGGTTTTTTGTTTTCTCTACTACTATAAGCTTCTAGGAATAGAATTTAAGTTTCCGATCTCACGAAGTCACCAATTGTTTACATATCCAAAAGAAGACAACTGCTTATCAGTCGATTTGGTAGTTTTAATTATATTAATTACTAATTTGTTTGGTCTAATGTATTTGTTACGACACTTGTCAAACTAACATAAAACGAGAGTATCTATGCAAATCATTGACTCCGCTGCATCTCGCGGGTGCCCTAAAATAATAGAAATAAGTTGCACACTACAAACTGCATTTTAGTAATTACATCACTTCCACTACAATCTTGTGGTCATTAAGAGATACAACACCACTTCACTACGTTAAGCACCGCTCTACGATGGCATACTTATCTGCATTCGAGATACATAAAAAGGTCCCACCAAAGGACGTGGGCCAATCTAAGGGTGTTGCAAGGAATAGTACGGCCTATTGTGATGTACCCATTTAAAATATTTAGAAGATATACTTATGAATTTCAGTTTTTAATAACATATATTTTATACATCGTTGTTTTCTATTTCATCATAACGAATAACCAACAAACACGATGCACGAGGGGCAAAACAGATACACCCGCCGCAACGCGCGAACATTCTTACTAGTTTTTATAATATGTAGCATACCAGACACGTGAAACAACATCACACGTTAGAGGAAGAAAAATATTTCTTTATCCATTAACTTTATTTTGACAACCTTTTCACATGTATTCAATTATTGTTAATTATTTATTCTATATCGATTAGCAATATATTCATTAGAGAGTTAGGTTGATTAATTTATTTAATGTGTTTAATAATTTAGTCTATATATTATATTTTATATTATATTTTATAATAAGATATATGGAACCTAAAATTCAATTAATAAAAAACACGGGTCAATATCATTTTAGGCATATCAAGACTATATTTTTTTAGGGTTTTCTCTTTCTTTTCTTATAGCGGGTGCACCAAAATTGATTGAATTTTAGCCTACGCCATGAACATTAAAAGTTCTATATAAGAGTTATTAGGAAAAACTATAACATTATTTATCATTAATTGTTCATCTGTTAAATTAAGTCGTAACAATGTTTTACTTTTTTTCCTAACATTTCAATATAAATTGATTAAAAAAAGATGTGCAAAGAACATTGGTACCATTATTGGTATTTCGTTTATAGTTTATGATCGATATAAGGTTTCAGGTTTCTATATTGTATTATTATACGGCTTCGTCTGCGGTGATAAATGAATTAGGTAATCATACTATGTAAAGAACATTTGTAGTACCATTACTGGTATTCCGTTTATGGTTTACGATTGATATAAAACACGTGTTGATTGTTATATTGTGAGGTCGTCTCGTACCGATACGTAATAAACCGAACTAATACATGCCAAAAGCCAGGGGAAACCCACTAATTATTAATATAAATTATTCAAAAATAAATTTATACATTAAACTTACATGTATTTCGTAAATAAAAAAACTTACACATGTGTAACATTTTTTTTTTTCATTTACACACGAAAAGATTATTTAAATTTATTTAGAGATGAAAGGTAAGCTATTTGGAAAATAAAATTATTTTTATAATGTTATATTTTAAAAATAACAAGTGGGTTACACTCATGCTTTGAGATGGGGTGAGCTGATTTAAAAAAGAAACTAAATGAAAACCTAGATGCAATGGTAAATTAACGTTGAATGAAACGAATCTGGACAGTATAAATGTGGTTTATTATTGTCTCTATCCTTTTTTTCGTGTTATCTCTTTAACTTCTAGCATATTTGATACGTGCAACAACATCACATGTTAGAGGAAGAAACATATTTGTTTGTCCATTGAACTTGTAGCATATTACGACTGTATTTTTTGGGATTTCTCTTATTTTTCTCTTTATCAGTATCTTACGACTGTATTTCTTTGGGATTTCTCTTGTTTTTAATTACAGCAAGTGCATCGAGACTGACCAAAGCCCGTTCTAACGCATGTGCCATGAATAGTGAACTATGTTTTTAAGAATTACTTAAAAGATTTAAGTAATATTTTATTTAGCGTTACTTTTGCATCACTTAAAAAATCAAATCTGTAACTATGATTAACTTTTTTTTCAACATTCCAGTATAAATTTGATTAAAAACGGATATCATACTGAACCAAAACCGACCAAACTACAGTGGCATTTATACCGAACCGAATTAATATCAAACCGAACTGATACCGATCGAAATCAAGGGGCGAAGATCCGGGAAACCCACTAGTTATTTTTAACATAAATATTCAAAAATAAATTTACGTGTATTCTGTGTAACCTTTGTTCATTTACACGTATAAAAAATTATCAATAGTTAATTTAAGATGAGGGATAAATTCATTAGAAAAGAGTACTCTTTATTATGTTAATAACTTGTGAGTTCGCAACTGGGGTGAGCTGATTTTTAAAAATATTTAAATGAAAACCTAGAAGTGATGGTAAAAATAGCATTTAATTAAAGAAATTTTGTTGATATTTGTATCGGACTTTTTTTTTTTTTTTAACGGCAAAACACTTTATTATTGCAATAAAGAGCCAGCAAGCGGCTGGGGAACAACAACGAAAAACAAACAACACAACAGAAAACAACAAACACCCAATCCGGGCTCCCCAAAACTAAAGACAGGCACTAATATCAAAGGTTAGCCAGTTATCCCAAGAAGGCTTGCAAATATTCGCTCGATTGCTGATCCAAACATAAGAGTCCTCCTTAATGTGATCAACCACTTTGCATACCGGGACGAATTTACCTTCAAAAATCTTCAAGTTCCTTGCCAACCATAAACGCCAAATAGTAGCACACATTATGGAATGGATGATGCGTTTCCAAATCTTTGATCCCGGATTATCCTCAAGAAAATTCACCAAGTCGGGCAGAGAATCAATGTTGAGAGGGAAAGGTATCCGCGTCCACACCAAGACATGCCACCAAACAGCTTTGGCAAGAACACAATTCCAAAGTGCATGATTAACATCTTCAGCACCATAACCGCATCTAGCACAACTTAGATCATTAAGCTGAACGCCCCTCTTAGATAACTCCGCTTTGACAGCAATCCTCCCAAGTATGGCCCTCCAAAGAAAGACGTTACATTTGGGAGGGACCCACGAGTTTCAGCGAATAACCTTATCCGAATCAGCACCGTTCCTGACTTGATCCAGCAGACTTCTAATGTGTTTGACAGAATAATCAACCCCATCATCATTCTTCCAAGACCAAACGTCCCTGTTTCTTGTAAAACCAAACCTGCAAATTTTTGACAACAGATTCGCAAAATCGAACCACTCACAGGTAGAATTAAAGTTACGTTTCCATTCCCCAATCCAGCGAACAGAGCCGCCGGTAAGATCCACCATCTCGGAAACAAGCGCTTCTTTATTGTTAGTCAGCTCAAAAAGATTCGGAAAAAGGGAGCAAAGAGGCTCATCACAAGACCATCGGTCTTTCCAAAATTTGGTTAAGCTACCATCGCCAACCACCACTTTCAGGTGGTTATTGACAAGAATACCAGCAGCCTCTAACTCTCCGTCCACCTTACTTATATCCTTCCACAAACGGGGGCATGTTTCTTTGATCGGGATGATTTTATTCTTGAGCTTTCCACCATGAATAGAGGAAACAACTCTGGCCCAAAGCTGGTTCGGGTCATTTCTAAATCGCCACCACCATTTAGTTCTCATGGCAAGATTAAAATCTAGAATCCTGCCCAATCCAAGACCCCCACGGCTTTTGGGTCTAGCTAGTTTGTCCCATCTAATCCACCGCACCTTGTTATTTCTACCCGAGAGACCCCACACAAAATCCCTTCTAATACCTTCAATTTTCTTAATTATGCATTTTGGGACTGAGAAAATAGAAAGAAAATAAGAAGGAAGACTTCCCAATACCGATTTGGCAAGGGTAACCCTCCCAGCCAAGGATAAGTGCCTAGCTTTCAAAGCTGAAAGCCGTTTGTTACATTTCTCCACAATGGGAAGCCAGTGTTTTGCAATTTTCATGTTGGCTCACCGGGATGCCGAGGTAAGTGAATGGGAATTTACCCGGTTTACAGTTTAACACTTTCGCAAAAGCCGAAACATCATCCTTACTAACTCCAACCCCGAAAATCTGACTTTTATTCCGGTTGATCCTAAGACCCGATATTAAGCTGACCCAGCGAAGAAAACGATTCAAACTAGTAGCATTAGATTCAGTCCATTCGCCAAAAAATAGAACATCGTCAGCGTATGCGAGATGGGAGAGGATAGGGCCGTTGTTTGGTAATTTAACACCTAGGAATAGACCCCTTTCAACAGCCCTATGCATCAACATTGAGATAACCTCCATGGCAATGATGAACAAGAAGGGAGATAAAGGGTCACCCTGACGAAGACCCCTCTTTATAGAAAATTCCTTGGTTGGAGCACCGTTCACAATCGCCGAGCCTTTACCGGATTGAAGACACCCCTTGATCCAAACGATCCACTTTTCTGGAAATCCCATGAATTCCATGGTACGAAACAGAAACTTCCAGTTAAGTGTGTCGTAGGCCTTCCGAAAATCCACCTTGAAAATCATTATTTTCCGTTTTGCCTTCTTCGCCCAGGAGACCATCTCGCTAACAATCATGGGGCAATCAAGAATATTTCTCCCTTCGATAAAGGCCGTTTGGGCCGAAGAGATGATAGAGGGCATAACACATTTCAATCTGAGCATGAGGGTCTTCGCCAAGATCTTGTACATAGAGCACACAAGTGAGATGGGACGGAAATCCTCCAAGGTTTGAGGATCGGTTTTCTTTGGAATCAAGACAATAAACGAAGGATTACATCCAGCGGCAATAGTTCCGTTCATAAAGAATTCTCCCATAACGCCATTAACAATCGGTTTCAGATGATTCCAGAAATTTTTAACGAATTTCAAAGGAAATACGTCGGGTCCTGGGGCCTTGCTACCGTTACAACTTCGAACAGCGTTCCAAATTTCCTCCTCATCGAATGGGCGAATAAGCGATTCAGCAGCTTCGTTTGTTAACATGGATAAGCCGTGGTTTGTAAAGCTTGGTCTCCTTTTTAGCGGTTCAGCGAATTGAACATGAAACCACCTTCTTACCTCATCCATTATCCGAGCAGGATCCATCGTCCAAGCACCCTGAATAACCAGCCCATGTATCCTCCGGGACGCATTGTTGGCATTAATAATCTTGTGGAAGTAAGAAGAATTCTCATCCCCGAATCTGACCCAATTTTGCCTCGCTTTTTGTTGGAGATCTTTGGCCTTGTTCATCTCTATTTTCCGCAGCTTTAATCTATAGCTAGCTCTTTTACTTTTCTCATCCACATTCAAGATGGCATTTTCAGCCACTTCATCAAAATAATTAATCGCGTTTAGGAGCTAGGGGCCATCTTGGTTTTCAAGAGTTGGTTTTCAAGGTATGGTGGTTTGTAGTGGACTATTGTCTATTATCGAATCCATCATTTTTTTCTCTGTCTCATCTCTTTAGTTTCAAGTATATTGATCATGATCAACCAAATCACACGGCATAGAAAGAAACAGATTTGTTTATCCATTAATCAAGTTTATTATTTCACACAATTAACGTTTGTTAATTGTTTATTCATTTTCTATTATCAATATAATAATTATAGAATTAAGTTTATTAATGGATTTACTATTGTCAATTATTTAGTCTAAATATTATAATTTATTATTATCTAACATGTGGAACCTAAAAATTCAATTAATAAAATGAATTGAACATGTGTCGATACCATTTTAAGCATATTACGACTTTCGTTTCTTATAGCAAGTGCACCAAAACTGACCGAACTTTAATCCGATCCAACGTGCGTGCCATTTGATTCGAATAAATGTTCATGTAGCGACTGAACCTAAATATTTGACGACACTCCACGGAGATTTGGTGACACTCTCCAGGTTATTTGACGACACTCAAAAGTGTCACCAACGGCATGATTGTAGACACTTAAGAGTGCCATTTGATACTCTGACTATTTATAGTGACACTCAGATAGTTGCCTAATGAGACTATGACACTAAGCCCCAACGCAAGTCAGGTGACACTCATGTGCCACTCTAGTAACACCACTCAAGAAAGTTCCTAGTAACTTTATCTTATAGTATTAGGAAGTGACAAATTTCATGCGTTAACTTTTATACAAATCGTGCGACGTTTGTACTAACCCGTGCACTCTAGCACGAAGTAATTAAGAATAAACAGGTGAGTTTATAGACCCTCTTACCTTACTGTTTTTGGACGGTGTGCATACTCATGATGTTTTCAAAAGAAAAGTAATGACGTTTGTCTTATTATGTGATAGTTTGAGGAATGGTTTTGTTAACACGTAGTTACAATTTTAAGTAAGATAACGAAGCGAATAAATGTTGCACGTGATGGGCAGTTACGTTCGCGGCCGTTATTGTAGCGACAATGTTGTTGTTTTCTAGTGGTTGATTAACTACCTAGATTATAGTGTGCATGGAATACTTACAATATAGAAGTTGCAGTCATGTTATAGGTCTGAGTTTACTATATTATGTACAGTCGTATATGGTTAACTGCTTATGTGTGTACTTACTTTTGATTGTTAAGTTTATAGTTACCTAATAAAAAAATAAGTCTAAATATTATAATTTATTATTATCTAACACGTGGAACTTAAAAATTCAATTAACAAAATGAACTGAATGTGTGTCGATACCATTTTAAGCATATTACAACTTTCGTTTCTTATAGCAAGTGCACCAAAACTAACCAAACTTTAATTCGATCCAATGTGCGTGCCATTTGATACGGATAAATGTTCATGTGGCAGCTGAACCTGAATATTTGACGACACTCCATAGAGATTTGGTGACACTCTTCGGGTTATTTGATGACACTAAAAAGTGTCACCAACGCCATGATTGGAGACACATAAGAGTGCCCTGCGTTACTCTGACTATATATACTGACATTCATATAGTTGCCCAACGAGACTCTTACACTAAGCCCCAATGCAAGTCAGGTGACACTCATGTGCCACTCTGGTAACACCACTGAAGAATGTTCCTAGTAACACTATCTTATAGTATTAGGAAGTAACAAATTCCATGCGTTAACTTTTATGCAAATCGTGCAACGTTTATGCTAACCCGTGCACTTTAGCACAAAGTAATTAAGAACAAACAGGTGAGTTTATAGACCCTCTTACCTTACTGTTTTTGGGCGGTGTGCATACTCATGATGTTTTCAAATGAAAAGTAATGACGTTTGTCTTATTATGTGATAGTCTGAGAAATAGTTTTGTTAACACGTAGTTACAATTTTAAGTAAGTAAGATAATGAAGTGAGTGCATGTTGCACGTGATAGGCAGTTATGTTTGCGGCCGTTATTGTAGTGGCAGTGCATTTTTTGTTTTCTAGTGGTTGATTAACTACCTAGATTATAGTGTGCATGACATAGTTACAATGCTGAAGTTGTTGTCATGTTATAGGTCTCAGTTTACTATATTCTGTGTAGTCGTATGTGGTTAATTGCTTATGTGTGTACTTACTTTTAATTGTTAAGTTTATAGTTACCTAATTAATCTAGAACTCACTTAGCGTAGCTACGCGGAATTTAGTATGTTCATAAGGGAAATCAACAAAGTGGTACGTGCTACAAGACTTCCCAACCACTTGCATAAAATGTTTATGATTTCAGGGTTTTAAGACAGTGTTTTAACGAATTAACTAAGTAGGTTCATTTCGGGATGTTAGATGTGTTTATTGTTAAATATAAGAAACTTGTTGCCCGGATAAACAACACCTTATCCCTTGGAATTTCAAAATACTCGGAGGGCGAAATTACACAATGGGATGAGTGCCTTTATAAATATGCCCCCAAGACAATGGATAAGGAAAGTGGTGGTTTGAAAAAGATAAAACATCATAAAATAGTCCACGTCATCAAAACTTTGACTTTTTTTGCCACATAAGTAATCCACATTGGTAGAAACTAACTGGGTTAACTTTTAGTTAGTATAAACTGCTAAAGGGAAAAAAATTCAAAGCTAAGACTATTGGTAATCTTTTTCTGAGTTGGAATAAATCCCAGGACAATAGATTAAATTTTGTTATTTTAATCGAATTTTAATCGAATTTTTATTCATTTTTATGGTTTTCCTTTCGGATAAACTGATATCATTAGCTCCTTCTATGACGACAAATTAATCAAATAGTGACACAAATATTGTGCAAACACCATCGGTATGGGTATGGGTACTGGTATTCGATCTTATACTTTTCGATCTTTGTAAAACACCTGTTAATCGCTATACTGAGTATCTGTCTCGTACTAATATGTTAACCAACCCAACCGATACCGAGTGAAACCTGTCGCAAAGCGCCCGAAAACCTACTTGTTATTATTACCAATAAATTTAAAAAAAAAATGTACATTAAAAATTACATGTATTCGCAATTAAAAATAAAATAAACATGTGTAAATTTACCATTTACACATGTATAAAAAATTTCCTAAGAGTGATTTTGAGATCAATTCATGGGAAAAGAAAATTAATTTTAAAATGGTACACTTGTGATTCGCGTTGGAGGTAGGGCTGGTCTATTTAAAAATAATAAATGAAAACCTAGACACAATAGTAATGATAAAGTTAAATGAAGGGAACTCAGCTGTTATCGATTTGGTTTATTACGGGATTCATACGGTATTGACACTCGGTCTATCCAACGAAACAGAAAACTCAAAAAATGAACTCTCCCAGAAGGCTTTGGACACGTATTTTAAGTCAATTGAAAACCACAATAACAAATTCAGTATCATGTTGCTCCGGGGGGTGTAGCGTCGGTGGACAGTACATAAGGGTCGATTCTGACAACTTGTACTTTAGTATCTAAAAAAATTAATGATGAAACGATGGTAAAAATATGCTAGCCAAGCGGTTAAGTAAAAACATCTAATGTCAAAAGTTTGCTTTAATTATAATAAGTTAAATAAAAACTTAAAGGTATAAAAAAAAAGATATAAGAAAAAATATTGGTAAAAAATGAAGAAATCAACGTTATTAAACTTCGAGGGTCATACGATGACTTTATTAAAATTCAAAGATGTAAACATAATTTGGTCAATTAAAAAGAATTATTATATTTTAGAGATCATATGATAACTCTGTTAATGTTGATGACCTGTCGTTCTGGTCAAGCAAGACCATAAATAAACTAGATATCTAAAGTAAGCAGGGTATCAAATATACAAGTAGCATATGAATAGTATTACATGTTTGGTCCGATTATTCAATCTATACAATTAATTAAACTAGACCTAAAGGTAAAATTAATCATTAGATTGGTCTAGAAAAACAATTGCAAAGCAAAGAACTTTATTACGGATTAAAAACAATTAAACAAAAAACCCTTCCGCGTTTCAAGATCAAGAATCCACACAAACTAGATTAATTATTTGGAAATCACATAGACATGATTTTGCAAATAGTTTCAATGTTTTAATTAAAGATAAGTTTTTAATTCTAACTCGTACAATCCAATTACCAAATCTTAGATGCTAAATACCACCTAATTACAAAAATACTCATGATGCAAGAAAACCGAATGCTAATGATAGACAAAAATTTAAAACACAAACAACTGTTTTAAATCAACAGAACCATAAGTATTTCAAAGCGTCTATAAGAAAACCATCAGATAATCTAAATCAATCAAAATTTTGAGTTGAACCTATATGAATCCTACCCACGGAGAAGATATAAAAAATAACCAATTATATTATAATATATATATATATATATATATATACTAGTAGGAAACCCGCGCGATGCGGCGGCGGCAACAACAATTTACAGCGCGATACTCGTTTGTAAGTCCTTCCGCGAGATGTTGTATGTCGACATATTTTATAGTACGTCTTTTAATTTTCTCAGGAATAGCAAAATTCACTTTAGTGACGAATTAGTATGGTATATAACATCATGACCATTAATTATATTCATTTGCAATAGGGGAGATCATGTAATGACTATTGTCGCATTAGTGTTGGGAACATTAATATGCAAACTGTTTTAAAACAATAATCATGTTGCTACAACAAGGAAAATGACCGGGATTAGGTTGGGAGATGTCTAGGTTAGAAGGTTAGTGGTATATTAGGTTTAAGTTATGATTTAGGGGGTCCTCCGGCTCCTGGAATGGACCTGCACAAGGTAACAGACACCGTTAGCCTTAACTAGGGGTGCAAACGAGCCGAGCCGAGCCCGAGCTCGACCAGGCTCGAACTCGAGCTCGATTAAGTTATAAAAGCTCGAGCTCGAGCTCGGCTCGATTCGAGCTTTGTTTTTAAAGCTCGAGCTCGGCTCGTTTGTAATTTCTCAAGCTCGAGCTCGGCTCGGGCTTGGCTCGTTTAGTATTTATTAGTTAATATGTTAAATAAAAATAATATAATAATAGTTCATTTAGGCTCGTGAGCTCGATAAGTGAAGCTCGAGCTCGGGGCTCGTTTACTAAGCAACGTTAAATGAATGCTAAATATTATTAAATATTCAAAAAACTAATATTATACTAGGCTCGATAAGGCTCGACGAGCCTAACGAGCTTCACATGCTAGGCTCGAGCTCGAGCTTGATAAATAAACGAGCTTTGTTTTAGGCTCAAGCTCGGCTCGAGCTCGATAAAGCTCGGCTCGTTTCGAGCTTTTTGCCGAGCCGAGCTCGAGTAGCTCGCGAGCTGCTCGGCTCGTTTGCACCCCTAGCCTTAACGCAGGAGGGGGTCTCCTGCGTTTGGACTCCGGCGTGAGAATAAGTATGTATTCTTTTGGAGTTAATAATGTAGAGAATATAAGAGTAAGAGAAGTAGTGAAGAATGTGTGTAGAATGCAAACCCAAGGGTCTCCTTATATAGGCAACAGAAATCTGCCCAGGAGCTCCCTTAGGGTAGCATTCTTACTATACCTGGCCATGGTTGACTCTCTTTCAGCTGCCTGCAGTGAGACTTTACCCTTTTGGTACATATTCAGCTTTTACTATTTCCTAGGTGGGCATGGAGCTGTGTGATGTTTTGTTTTATGCCAATAGTGAAAAGCTAAAGCACCTTTTTATATTTCCAATACTTTTACTGTTCACTTTCTGCTGCACAGCTACCGTATGGCAGCCATGCTGCCTTGTGTTAGCGTTTCAGCTCCAAGAAGCTCTACAAACCTTAATATCTTTTTTACTTTACTTTATTTTCTTGACAAGGGTTTTTAGACGTGGTCGTTTTAGGACCCACGTCATCAAATCACAATTTCTATGAACAATGCTATGTTATATTTAGGTATATGGTATGTAAGATTGCTTATCAAATTGTTTTAGAAACCAAACACAATTTAATCCAGAAACTTATATTTAGGTTGTCTTTGAACATAATTTGATCTAGATGTACAAGACGACTAAATTTAGCATCAACAATATACATCATCATTGTCTGCTAATAGATCTAAAATCCTAAATCTTCAACCATAACCTTTCAAAATCCTGTATGTTTTCGGTTTGCCGACCTTTAACTTTTTAAAAAAACACCTTTTGCATTTTTGAATACCCTTGAAAACTGCAACAAATTCTTATTGTTAAGTGTCTCACACTAAACATTGTAAAAGCTTCATGTATCTCCAACAACGATATATATGTAAACTAACACAAAAACCTTTGCAGGTCAAGTGAACCTATGAAATTACCCTTTTGTTCATACATTAAGGAATTTAGCCTAAAGATACATACATAATATAGCACCTCGAGTCTAAAATGGCCTTAGTTGGCATTTTCATTATAAAAAAGAAATTATCAGTTTGAGTTCTTATACTCCATTTTGTGATTCAAACTCATTTTGAGATACGAATTTCCTGCCCATTTGAATTGCCAAACCATTTTATTGGGTTCTGGGGGGATTTCTTGCAGGACTAAAGGACACCTCTTCCTACTTAGTGATTCAACTTTCATAAGGGACGAAAGGAAGAAGGTAACACCTTCTTCTTTCGTATGCATGTTCTCTAAAGTGATGCTGAACCATTTAGGCCAAATCTCAGGCAAATCTCTTTACGACAGAGGGCTCTTCCCAACAGAATCATATGAAGCAGTGGATATCTGGTTGTACGATACATACTTTGATGCCATTTGAAGCATTTAGGGCCTTTTATTTAGCTATGCAACAATGGTTGTACCTCAAGCATTATAAGTGGCAACCCCCTTAAATTTAAAAGTTTTGGAGAATTGACATTTTTTAGCTTCTAAGATGTAATATAGAATTATTTGTGGGTGCAACATTTTTCGTTTAAAAAAATTGTATTACGTAGTAGTAATGGTTTTCCATTAGGTTATTAATTTTTTCGTGATAAATTGTGAGGTACATCTATTGGTTTGCTCATTCGCAAGCAGTGGCGAAGCTTGAAGTTCACATCGACGGGGGCCGGACTTAATTTTTTCCGATCGGTATGGGCCGAAAGATCAAATCGGTGGGTGCCGGACTCAACCCACACTTAATTTACCTATGAAAAACGCAAACTTCCACCACTACGCCAAAAAACAGAGGGGGCCGGGGCATCCCTGGCCCCATTGATACTTCGCCCCTGTTCGCAAGTTTATAGGACTAATATTTTCGGTATAGTGTCACATTATCATCATAACCATAATATCCTAGTGAAGGACATAAGTCACGCTGATTAGTTTTGTTATGTGGTAACTTTATATGACATTCTATATGAAATGTGATCTCTATCCTTCATTTATAGCTATGACATTTTATTAGATAAAAGCGTCTAAAAAATAACAGGTTCTTAAGACATCTATTTCATAAAGACTCCACAATCACGTGTGATTATGAATTTAGTATGTTTATAGATGCAACGTGTTAGGATCTGAGTTTGTTTGTTTTGATTGTTTAACTAAATGATGGTAATAATGAAATGAAAATAGAATGAAAGTGCAGCGGAATAATAAACTGTAAATCAAAACAAGAGAGTAAATGTTTTTAGATCGAATGCTTTCATTAATTCAAAGATTACAATCGTACAAGTTACTCCCCCTCAGCCTGATCACACAGTGTTTGTCAGAGAGAATGTTTTGTGTGTGATGCAATAGAACAGTACAAGCACTGTTCTATTTATAGACAGACTCAAACCACTGATGACCTAAGCTGACGTCACCTAAGACAGTGACCTCTAACAGAATAACAAACTTAAACATCTGCTATACAAACTACTGTTACATTGAAAGCACTGATATTAAACAGCTGTTGAAGATAAACTCTGATGGTCTTGTATCCACTGCTGGAGCCTAAGTGCTGTTGGTTCCAGCAGTGCTTTGGTCTTCAGTACTTGTATCAGCAGTTGCTCTTCATCAGACCTTTGGTCAGCAGTTGTTCTTCATCAGTTGTTTCCTCAGCAGTTCTTTATATCAACAGTTGTTGAGCAGTTGTTTGGATAGAACAGTAGTTAGGGTCAGCAGTCTTTTGGGAGAAGCAAGTTGTAAAGACTGTTTATTCAAGGATCAAATAGATAGCATGTTTTGGCTTTCTAATCATCTGTTCTTCTCCAGGTCAGCAGACCCAACAATCTCCCCCTAGAACAGATGATGCCAAAACTCAGCTTTATTTATTGATCTTTATTCCTCATCAGACTTTCTCTGATTTGACCTTTGAATTGTAGTTCAAAGTTCAGAGCAAATAAGTCTTCTTCATCTCTTTCTAGATCCAGATTTAGCAATGCTTGGTGATCTTCTGCACATAGGCTGTAAGCATCATCCGTGCTGATCTTCTGAACCTTTCCATCTGACCTGAGCAATGTCAATTCGTGGTTGTCTTTGTTGACCTTCCACTTTAGAATTTTTGAGTCAGTGGATTTGCTGAGATGAACCTTTATTCTTGATGAGTTGGGTGAAGGAGGTCTTCCAATGAGTTCTCTGAGTTTCTCTGTTGTAGGATCAGAGAAATAATGTATTTGATTGAAGAGCCCTTACTTGATAAATGTATCAGCAAACTTTCTTTGATCTTCCTCTGACATCTCCTTCTTCTTTTTGAACTGTCTATTTGCAGCAGCTGTGAGATCAGAGGTTTCAAGTAAGCTGTCCAGATTAAAAGTCTGTTGGGGTCTCTTCATCATTGGTTCATCAGTGTAAATTGGTTTTCTTGGAAGGCTGGGATCCTTCTTTCTATTTTCTTCCAGACTTTTGTAGGTTTCAACCAACCTTAACTCTGACCATCTGGAAACAGACCTCATCTCCCCATAGTTAGCAGCTACAATCTCCTGCCTCATCCTTTTGAATTTCAAGGCTCTGACTGGGTCTCTGCCTTTGCCAAAATTAGGAGTGGAGACTTTAGCTTTGGGGTCTTTGGCCATTTCTTCAATTCTGATCAGTTCTTCTCTCAAAGCATGTGTAGTCCAACCATTGAACTGCTTTTTGTTTGCTTTGTAAGGCTTGGTTGCCATTATCTGTTCAAGAAGGGATTCCCTTACCTCCTTTTCCAAATCTACACTGAGAGGCATGGTGGACATGGAATTGCTCAGGGTCTTAGCAAAATCTTCAATCCTTCTGAGTTTGCTAAGCTCTGCTGAATGGATGCCCTGAGCAGTCCTGTCATCCTTCCCTTTGCATTTCTCCCTGATGATGGCATCCACCTGTTCACCCTTGTATTTCAGATAAGTATCAATATTGAGGGGAACAGGGAAGTTTGGGAGAGATGGGAAGGATCTTTCAGATGGTTGTTCAGTATTGTAGAAGGATTGTAATTCCCCCTTGAGTAGATCAAGTTCAAGGGGATACTGAACAACCAATGGTGTAATGGTTGGTGGTGGTCTATGGGATTTGAATTTGGATGTATGTGGTGAGAATGATGTGAGTGGAATAGCTGTGATGGGAGGAGTGGATTGGGCAGTTGAAATGGTGGTTGGTGATGTGTGTATGTTTTCATCATGCACAACAAAGGTTGATTTTCTCTTCCTTGTGTACATGATTTTTGGTGAAGGTGATTTGGTAGCAGTGGTTGGATTAACATCTGTTGGCCTTTTAGAAGAACCAGCAGATGTTGGGGTTTTGGCTGGTGATGTAGGTTTGGTGGTTGTTTGTTCAGGTGTGTGTGTTGGTTTGGGTATAGTGGTTTCAGTGTTTTGGGTAGTTTCAGTGTTTTGGGTGGCAGTGGTTTCAGTAGCAGTGGTTTTATCAACAGAGGTTTTCAACTTAGATGGTGGTTTTCTAACATGCTTGGCAGGTCTTTTCATCCTTTTAGAGGATCCCACATCTTCTTTCTCCTGCTGTTGTTCTCTTTTGAGATTCACCAGTAACTCTGCTTTAGCTTCCAAGGTGTCAGCCCTCTTTTGTTTGGCCTGAGCTGCCTTTTCAGCTTCTATGTTTGCAGAGTCATCTACTGCTTTATTCTTTTCAGTGGTTTGTTGTGGTGGTGCTGTTGGTGTTGCTTGTTGTTGTTGTTGTGGAGCTGATTTGGTAGACTCTGGTTTCTTGGCAGACTTGGCTTGACCTTTTTGAGAAGGAGGACAACCAAAAGGATCTAATTTTGGTAGCCTATCTCTGCCACTCTCCCCCTTTTTGGCATCATCAGCCGTGAAAGCATCATCATTTTCATCCCTGAGGATGGTGGTAGGGGCAGAGCCAGTAGTCTTCAGCAGGTGATCCTTGATGGCTTTGATATCAGCATGGGTATCTTTGTACCTTGCATCTACCATATTCCTGATCTCAGCCATGTAGGTTTCATGTGTCTGATCAGCCAATTTTCTGTGAGCTATGATGATGGGGGAAACTGATTTCCATAACTCATTGGCTATATCAGCTGTGGATGGTTGACTCTTGGAGAGATCTGCAATTGAGCTCAGTAGAAGCTTGACATCAGATTTGATATCAGCAACAGAGGTTTCAATAACAGAAACTCTGTCCGTCAATTCTTGGTATTTTGACCCATCTCCTAAATTAATAGGATCATCTGAGTCCCTACCAGTGGTAGTTCTACCTGATTCAGGCCTAATAGGTGAATCAGATGCCCCTTTGTCTTGGTACTGGGGACTTCCAACTGTTTTTGGAGACACTATAGTGGCTTCAACAGTTGTTGCCTTCAAGGGAGTCTTAGCTATGAAATCACTGTCCTGATGTGAGACAGTGGTCTCTACATCAGTAGTGGCTGCTCCACTTGAAAACTCACCTAGAGTTTCATTGAACCCAGGTGGTGTAACCTCCTCTTCTGTTTGTGGGATAGCAGATTGAATATTCTCAGGGCCAGTCACTTGTTGGAGTATACTCTCAGTGACAGGTGGAAGAGAGGAACTGGGATCTTCCTGAGATTTGTCAATTGCTTCAAACAGAGGTTGCATTGTTTGTGGGACATGTGATGGTGAGAGTGGAGGAGTAAGAAGAGAATTAGCCCTGGGAGAGGGGCTTGTGAACATATGGTCAAGTGACTCAAATGCATCATGATGTGTGTCCCCTTGGCTTACAACATGATCCTTTTGAGAGGATTCATGAGGAGTTTGGTCAGGTGGAGGTATGTCCAACTGTTGTGAGGAAGTAACAACAGTGGTTTCAGGTTGCTTTTGTTGTGCAACAGAGGTTTCTTCTGGTACCTCAACATCCAGAAGCCTCATTTGTGGTTGAGTGGTGGTTTTTGTGGATGGATGTTTCCTTTTGGAAGTGGCTGGTGTGGGTTTCACAGCACTGGATGTAGTGCCATGATCACCAGGAGCAGTGGGCTCAACAACAGAGGTTTTGACAACAGTTGTTGCCTTTGTCCTCTTTGTTTGTGTTTTAGAAACTTTTGTCACTTTAGACACTTTTTCTTGGGTGCTTCCACCCAGCATTCTTGTGAAAGTTTCATCAGTTAAGCTTTTCATTTGCATAGCAGCACCCTTTTTGAAAACTTTTTCTGGTAGGACTTTTTGTAAGATTACACTAAGGATTCTTGGGTAAATAAGAAAAGCATTGTTTGACCCAGACTTGACTGCTTTCACATTTGATACCAAGTCCATGAACAATCCCTGGGAAAGATTGAAGTCAGAGTTTGACAACATAGCATAACCCAGATATTGCATCCTCAATGGAATTTCATTAAAGGATGTGGACTTAGCAGAGACACAAAGAAGAAGAGTATGGAAGAAAAATTTCATGACTGGAGGGAAAAACTTTTTGAAAAGAGTTGATCCAGTCATCTGACCATCATACCCTCTTTCTTGGAACTCAGTGTGAAGCTCTGTTTTAGTAAAGGAATCCTTACCTGCCAGGTCATTCAGTGTGAAGGTTGTGGATATGATTTCAGGGGTAATGACGATACTGGTTTCTCCAATTTTGGAAATAATGGAGGTAGGCTTTTTGTCTTGTAGTAGAAACTCAGCATTCAACCAAAATTCTTGGAGTGTATCAAGATAAATGGGGGCGTTGGCGGTTAGGATGGGTAAGTATTTGGAGTTAAGGAAAATGTCGATGGTGGAATGAAATGGAGTGTTGTCATCTGTTTTAATCAGATAGGGGAGACAATTGTGTGTAGCTTTGGCTTGAAGATCCATTGTAATGGATTTCGAAGGTGAAAATGATTGAAGATTGATGAAGGGTTTGAGAGTGAAGAAGGCGGTTTACAGTATTTTGAATACAATGAGACAGTGTAACATCTGTTGTGGTAAAACAGGGTTTTTATAGGCTCAATGAAACCGCTGATGTGGCCAAACCTCTGCTTGTATGAGCAGACGTGGCAATCATCTGATGGATGTAACATCTGGTGGAGAACAGCTGTTTTTGGTAAACAACTGATACAAACAGCTGATGGATCCAACTGTTGGGTTTTTTTTTTATTTTTTTTTAATATTATATATATATATATAGGCGGACAGTTGTTTTATCTGAACAGATGTTCTGAAACAGATTTTTCAACCAACAGTGGATATGAATAAAACAGTGGTTGTTTTATCTGATCAGATGTTATAAACAGATTTTTCAACCAAACAGCTATTAAAAAAAAATTGAATTTCTGAACCATTTTATTATGATTTAAAAAAATTTATTTGTTTAATCCATGTTTAACATACCAATTCTGGAAATCAGATTTGTAAAGGTAGATGTGTCTAAAGCTTTTGTTAACACATCTGCCAACTGATCCTCTGTTGGAACATGGTGTAAAGAAATCAAACCTTTTTCATAGCTGTCTCTGACAAAATGATGTCTTATGTCAATGTGCTTGGTAGTGGAATGAGAGACTGGATTCTTGATGATATTTTCAGCAGCTTGGCTGTCCAACATGAGTGGAGTCCTAAGTGCAGTTATCCCAAAATCCAGTAGTTGATTTTGAAGCCACATGAGTTGGGCTGTACAGCTTGCAGCAGCAATGTATTCAGCTTCAGCTGTTGAAGTTGAAACAGCTGCCTGCTTTTTGCTTTGCCATGAAACTAAGGCATTCCCTAGAAATTGGCACCCTCCTGAAGTGGATTTTCTTGTGGTGTGGCAGCCAGCAAAGTCACTATCTGAATAACCTGAAAGCTCAATGTTTCCATTAGCAGGATACCAGATACCAAGTGTGGGAGCACCTTTGAGGTATCTGAATATCCTTTTCACAGCAATAAGGTTTGACTTTCTGGGTGAGGCCTGGGATCTGGCACAGACACAGGTAGCAAACATAATGTCTGGCCTAGATGCAGTTAGGTACAATAAAGACCCAATCATACATCTATAATGTGTTTGATCAACCAGTTCATCCTTGTCATCAATAGTGAGCAGCTTGACTGTACTCATGGGTGTGCTACATGGCTTACAATCATTCATCTCAAATCTGGTTAATAAGTTCTTTACATATTTTTTTTGGTGAATGAATGTGCCATTTTGCAGTTGTTTCACTTGAAGACCAAGGAAACACTGAAGCTCACCCATGGCACTCATCTCAAACTCTGCTGTCATGAGTTTTCTGAACTCTTCACACATTTGGTTACATGTGGATCCAAAAATGATGTCATCCACATATATTTGAACAATCATTAAGTGTTTCCCTTTCCATTTAAGAAATAAAGTTTTGTCAATTTTACCTCTTGTGAAGCCAATGGATAAGAGAAATGTGGAAAGAGTTTCATACCAGGCCCTTGGTGCTTGTTTGAGTCCATACAAAGCTTTGTTGAGCTTGTAGACATAATCAGGATGGAATGTGTCTTCAAAACCAGGTGGCTGACATACATAGACCTCCTCCTGAATTTTGCCATAAAGGAAAGCACATTTGATGTCCATCTGATACACCTTTATGTTGTGGTTGACAGCAAAGGCTAAAAAGAGTCTGATGGCCTCTAGTCTAGCTACAGGAGCAAAGGTCTCATCATAATCTATTCCTTCTTCTTGTCTGAAGCCTTGAACCACAAGCCTGGCTTTATTCTTGACAACAATACCCCTTTCATCAGTCTTGTTTTTGAAGACCCACTTTGTTCCTATAGGACAAACATCCTTAGGAAGTGGTACAAGCTCCCATACTTGTTGTCTTTTGAATTGAAGGAGTTCTTCTTGCATGGCTTCTACCCAACTGTTGTCTTTCAGTGCCTCTTGGTACTTGACAGGTTGTGTGAGGGATAAGAAACCTGCAAAAAGACAGATATTTGAGGATTGGCTTCTTGTGAGCACACCCTCCCTGATGTTGCCAATGATCTGGTCTGGTGGATGAGCTCTTAAGTAAATAATATCTCCTTGATATGGAACAATGGCATTTTGAGGTGATGGACAGAGGTTTGGTGACTCTGTTGGTGTAACATCTGTTGGTACTTCTGTAGTGCCATCAGATGTTTGAAATGGTAATGGAGGAATGGGTCCAAGTGGTGTGAAACCTGACTGACTTTTGTCAACAGATGATTGACTTTTGTCAACAGATGATAGGTCAGTGGTTGTGAGGGGTGAGGCAGAGGTTTGAGGATAGGACTGGCCAACAGTGGTTGACACAGTTGTGGCAGAGTTTTGACAATTGTTTTGAACAGCTGCTTCCTCTGAGGCAGAATAGACTTTGTAGTGACTGGGGATCACAACATCTGTTCTGTAATCTTGCTGTGGAGACTGTGGAATACCTGCATTGTTAGTTTTAACAGTGATATCTTCAAATTTGAATTTATCTAAATCAAATAATTCAGCAGGGTTTGCAGGGATTTTTAGAGATGAAAGTTCATTGAACTTAACATTCAAAGTTTCTTCTATTGTCTTAGTCCTTGTGTTAAACACTTTGTAGGCCTTAGCAGTAGAAGAATATCCCAGAAAATAACCACAGTCTACTTTGGCTGCAAATTTTGAAATGGAATCTTTGAGATTTAAAATGAAACATGGGCAGCCAAAGATTTTGAAAAATGAGATTAATGGTTTGATTTTGAACAAAATTTCATAAGCAGTTTTTTGATGTCTGGGGTTGATCAAAACTCTGTTTTGAACATAGCAAGCAGTGTTTACAGCCTCTGCCCAAAAGGACAGTGGCAAACCAGAATCTGCTAGCATGGTTCTTGCAGCTTCTATAAGAGTTCTATTTTTCCTCTCAACTACCCCATTTTGTTCTGGTGTTCTTGGGATGCTGAACTGCCTCACAATCCCTTTTGACACACAGAAGTCATCCAACTCCTTATTTTTAAACTCTGTTCCATTGTCACTCCTGAAGACTTTTACTGGCAAGTCATATTGCTTTTCAACCTTGGTGACAAAGTCCTTCAATATACCTGCAGTCTCATCCTTAGAGTGTAAAAAGTAAGTCCATGTAAACCTAGAAAAATCATCAACTATGACAAGACAAAATCTCTTTCTTCTTAGACTCATGATTTTAACAGGGCCAAACAAGTCCATGTGCAACAGTTGTAAACACTGACTAGTTTTGGACTCATCAATGGATTTGTAAGAGCTTTTATGTTGTTTCCCTTTTAAGCAAGAAACACAATGCTCATCACATTTAAATTCTTTTGATGGTAAACCTCTGACAAGGCTTTGTTTTGAGAGTGTGTTGATAGTATTAAGGTTGGTGTGACCCAATCTCCTATGCCACAATTCTGTCTCCTTAGTGGAGGCAGCAGAAAACAGACAGACATTTGCCATAGGATTGTCCTTTAACATATCAACAACATACACATTGCCACTTCTATGAGCAACAAGCTGTGCTTTGCTCTCAGCAATAATGGTATCAATCTTTTTCACCACTTCTGGCCCAATAATCTTACAAGTTTTCTTTGTGAAAAATGAGCCATAACCTTTGTCACTCATTTGTGAAACACTCAGAAGATTAAACTTGAGATTATCAATAAGATTGACATTTTCAAACTTGAGTTTTCCAGCCTGTACAGTCCCTGAACCCAACACCTTACCTTTAGAATCATTACCAAAGGATATATCACCCCCTCCATGAGCCAAGAAGTCCAGAAGTAGGGCTCTACATCCTGTCATGTGCCTGGAACCTCCACTATCTACATACCAAAGACTATCTAAACAAGCAGAAGCTCCCTGCACATCAGTAAATGATTAGTTTTGGTGAGTGTCCAAAGCCAAATTGGCTTTGGATGGGTCCTCAGACCTTTCAGACTCAAGCTTTGGAAGGTGATCAGTGGTTTGGACCAATTTCTGAATTAAGGTCAACAACTGCTGCTGACCATTTGCCAGTGCTTGGATGTCAACACTTGGGGCAGCAGTTGTTTGATCACTTCCTGACAGATGATAATACCCATATGGATTTCTGTTCACTCTTGGTTTAGAGGGTCTTTTTGGCTCCTCATAAACATGTGGCAGACTGTGACATGGAGGTTGATCATAACCTCTTGGGTATTTGCTTGTGGGTGGAGCATCTGTTACTTGGACATCTCTAGAAGCAGATGTTTCAAGCCTTTTTGTAACAGATGTTTGGACAGGGGTGAATGTCTGTTTGGGCTTTCCTTTTGGAGTACTAACCACAGGGTTTGCAAGAGTTTTAGCTTTGTATTCTTGTATTTTTACATCAAAATTTTTGAGATACAAGCACTCTTTGGTCTTGTGATTCTTTTTCCCACATATTGAGCATGTGGCTTTGGAATCACATTCACTTGTTCCTTTGTTGATATCATATGCTTTTAGAAGAAAACAGTTTTTGGTGACATGGTTCTTCTTTTCACAGAAATCACAAAACAAGTTAACAGTCTTTTCTTTCTTCTTCCCCTTTTCAGTCTTCTTTTCAGCAGATGTTTGAGCATCTGCTGAAGAATCTTTCAGGGGAATGACTTTTGCCAAGGGAATGACCCTTGCCTGAGGAGCTGTCTTTCCCTCAGGAGTTTTAAAATCTATAGGTTTATAATTCTCAAGAGTATCACACTCATCAGACCAAGTAGGTTTAAATTCATACTTTTCAAGTTCAGCAAAAGATGAGGAACCTTCTGGTTTTTCAAGAACAATTTTCTTACCATTTGGTTCAGTGATTTTAATCTCTTGACCCTGCAGGTTTGTTGGTACTATCTCAACAGACTTTTGACTCTTTGTGTCAGTGTTTTCAAAAGATGGAGCAGTGGTTGCAAAACCAAAGCCAAACTTCACATGACTTTTGGTTTGTTTGTTGAGTAGCATCTCAAAACCTCTACATGATTCCACCCATTTTTTACATTCAACTTGGGTGGACTCAAGCTCACTTTTACAACTTTGATATTTTGTTATCATAGTTTGGAGCTGGTCTTTGGTTATAGTTGCTTCATGTTTTAAACTGCTGATTTCAGACTCTTTTGCAGTTAAACTTGTTTTCAAATCTTTTGTGAGTTTTTCAAATTTAACTTCATCATCCAAAATTTTCTTTCTAAGGTTTTCATTCACCTCTTTGATGTTAGCAAATGCTATTACACATTTGTCAGAACACAACTCTTTAAGAATTTGAGGAGATACCTTAGCAGCAGCCATCAAAGCACAATCACACTTGCACTCACAGTCATCAGATGCACCCCAGGGATCTGAGAGATTCACAACCTCTTCTTCAGGTTTTTCACCTGCAACAGCTTCACTAACAATATCATCAGTCACAACATCAGATTCAGTTACCACTTCCTCAGATTCAATCTCATCTACCATAGCCATGAAACAAAAATTTTCTGGTTCATTTTCAGCTTTGGCAACTAGTGCAAAATTCTCATCTGTTAGCTCATCAGGTAGACTGCTCCAATCAACAAAGCCTTGTGTAAAGAAGCTCTGTTGACTGGTCTCTGCAGGAGCAGAGGATGGAGCAACAGTCGTTTGCACAGGTGTTTGAGCAACAGGTGTTTGCACATAATGAATCTGAGGAACAGTGGTTTGGACATACTGGACAGGAACAGTGCTTGAGGACTGTGCAAAATGGGCAGTGTTTTGCACATTAGGTCCAGGGGTATTATAGGAATTCTGATAAGTGTTGGTCTGTGGTCTTTGATTTGGATAGGTTATCATAGGTGTACCATGTTGACCCCTACATTCCCTAGCAAAATGACCAAACCTATGACATTTATAACACTTGATCTTTGATTTATCCAACCCAACCTTAGATCTGCCTGTCAACCCTGGAAACCTTCTCCCAGTTTTCTTGTAAAAATTATTAGTTCTTACACTGAGAAGGGCCAATTGGTGCATAATGTCCATTTCTTCCAAATCATCAGGGTCAAAGTATTTCAGGTCATCATACTCAAAGGATATATTGTCAGATGCCTGTATATCACCACCACTTGCTGTGAAAGCATAGTTTGGTGAATAAGAATCTGAGTTAAAACCTGAGTTAAAACCTGAAGTTATGTCAATAAAATGATCATAACTCTGATCCTTTGTGTTTCCAGGCACCTCATCATGACCCAAAAGTGCTGTATTCCCAAACACATAGTCATCAGACACTTTTCCAGAGTCCTGGAGCTTCTTTTTCTGGTTAAGCTCTCTTTCATAGGTCAAGAGCTTACCATGAAGCTGGGTCAGTGATAGGTCTTTAAATCCTATTGAGTTTCTCATTACAATAGCAATAGTGTCCCATTTGTCTGGTAATGATCTTAAAAACCTATGGTTCAAAGTTGAATGAGGGTAAGTAAGACCAACCAATTTTAGTTCACTAATTAAGCAATTAAATCTCTCAAACTGTTGAGTTAATGACTCTCCTTTGACATGACTGAATGTTTCATATTGTTGGTTAAGTATTTCACGGTTGTTTTCAATAACCTCCTCAGTCCCACCAAACTGTTCTTTCAGTGCATCCCACAACTCCTTTGCACTGTTACAGTGTAACAACCCAGCATATATATCATTGGGTAGAGCCATGGCCACAATACTGAAGGCCTTAGCATCTAACTCAATTTTCTGAAAATCCTGGTCGGAGTAGTTTTCAAGTTTCTTTGGCTCAAACACTTTGGGATCTTCAGTACTCGGCACAGTCGGAACATGTGGTCCGAAGATAACCGACTTCCAACACCCAGTGTTTTGTTGAGCTAGAACATGGCTCATCCGACGTTGCCAGATATTGTATTCAGATCTGACAAGCATCGGTGGCTTGTTGTTCGTGCCAGTGTTATGTGGATCGTGATTGATAGAAGCCATTCTCTGATTTTTCAAAAAACAAAGTCTGTTTAACAACGGTTGAAGCGAAATTAAACTATTACTCTGTTTTCAATCTAACTGACAAACGATATCAATAATTGTGAGCTGATTATTAAATTGATTTGTTAGATCGAATTTAATTGACCAAGCTCTGATACCAATTGTTAGGATCTGAGTTTGTTTGTTTTGATTGTTTAACTAAATGATGGTAATAATGAAATGAAAATAGAATGAAAGTGCAGCGGAATAATAAACTGTAAATCAAAACAAGAGAGTAAATGTTTTTAGATCGAATGCTTTCATTAATTCAAAGATTACAATCGTACAAGTTACTCCCCCTCAGCCTGATCACACAGTGTTTGTCAGAGAGAATGTTTTGTGTGTGATGCAATAGAACAGTACAAGCACTGTTCTATTTATAGACAGACTCAAACCACTGATGACCTAAGCTGACGTCACCTAAGACAGTGACCTCTAACAGAATAACAAACTTAAACATCTGCTATACAAACTACTGTTACATTGAAAGCACTGATATTAAACAGCTGTTGAAGATAAACTCTGATGGTCTTGTATCCACTGCTGGAGCCTAAGTGCTGTTGGTTCCAGCAGTGCTTTGGTCTTCAGTACTTGTATCAGCAGTTGCTCTTCATCAGACCTTTGGTCAGCAGTTGTTCTTCATCAGTTGTTTCCTCAGCAGTTCTTTATATCAGCAGTTGTTGAGCAGTTGTTTGGATAGAACAGTAGTTAGGGTCAGCAGTCTTTTGGGAGAAGCAAGTTGTAAAGACTGTTTATTCAAGGATCAAATAGATAGCATGTTTTGGCTTTCTAATCATCTGTTCTTCTCCAGGTCAGCAGACCCAACACAACGGCTAATTTCTTTCCCCATTTTTTACACCCTTTTGACACCATTTTTTACACCCTTTTGACACCATTTTTTACACCCCTTTTCAATATTCGTTTTTTTTTTTTTTTTTTTGCCTCTTATGAGGCTTGAACTTTCAACCTTCCATTTAAAACCCTAAACCTTTACCACCAGGGGCGGATCTACAGTGTTACATGGGGGTTCCCAGGAACCCCCTCGGTTTAAAATTTTTAGTGTTATTATATATAGAAAATTCTCTAGGAACCCCTAAATATATTTGAGAGGAACCCCTAACCAAATCATGCAAGTGCTCCAATGGTTATTCCCTTACTTTCTAACTTTCAAATCCAAAGTTCGATTCCCGTCCCATACTTGTTTTTTATTATTCTGTTTTTTTAATCAATGTTAGGGTTCAAATCAATATAAATCAGCTTCACAACCCTAAACCTCTCCTTTTTCCTCACTACTGTCCACCTCCACAGACCACAGCCCCACTCATTTCCTCATCAGGTCCTCCTCACTCAATCTTGCCATTGCCGTCAGCCTCTCCTCCAGTCCTCGTTTCCTCCTCCTCCTCCTCACAGCGCCGCCCTCCGCCTTTTATCCTCCTCATGGCTGCCCCCTCGTGCTCCGCCTCTCCTCCCCGCGGCTCACCGTCTCCCCCTTTAGACTCATCAAGGTAGTCACAAATCTCAATTTCTCTTGTTCTTTACTTCTTATTAGACATTAGTTATTATGTTCTTGTGAGGATTTGGAGAGTTGAGTTTGAGGATTTGGAGAGTAATTAGGAAATAGTTCTGGAATTAGAAGAAGCTATTTTAAATTATTATGTTTAGTTTTAGTTGGTAATTATGTAAACCTTATCTCATGGTTTGAGGCGGTATGTTGTTATGAATGCATTTGGAATTAGTTGTAATGTCAATTGGAGTAAAGCTTTCTCAGTTCTCAATATATAGATGGGACCCATAAAACAACATAAAGATAGAAATGGTTGGAAATGCTTATTACCAACTAGTTGAAGAGCTTGAAGGTCTAATAGCAAAACATAAAAATATGTTTTTTTTTTGTGTGTGTAAGGATACAAAAGCATGACAGATGGCTTTGTGCTTTTAAAAGTCCACTTATGTCAATTAAGTAATGTTGGTGTGTAACATGCCATCTCTTACGGTACAGATTAATGTAAAGCCTTTACTTGACTCATTGACTTGTTTAAAATTCCCTTAATCAATCTGATTCATAAGACTTGAGTTATCAATTAACCATGTTCTATTGAGTTATTTGTGTTTTAGTAGTGTTGAAACTTATTATTTAGTGTTGTTAATTTTTAATATGTTGAAACTTTAATTTGGTATCTAGGTAGTATGGAGGCGAATATTTCAAGTTTCTATCGGACAACGACCATCAAACCTTGAATCATCTTCAACAAGTAAACCCGTGAAAATTGATTTGGAAATTCAAGAGCTTGAAAACCGTTTTAGCGAGGTAACCACCAACTTGCTTACATATATTCTATTGCATTTTTATTATGTGATGAACTTTACCCGAACCGTCAAACCGACCCGACTTTTTTATGTTCAGTTCGGTTATATAGAATTGGACCATAAAAAAGGAACCCCCTGAAAAAAATTCCTGGATCCGCCACTGTTTACCACCACACCACAAGGATACGGCTTTATAGATGTAGTTATTTGTTCATCACTACACCAAATTTTCACACCTTAAAACAGTCAGATTCTTTATGTTTAGTGCTAATTGGTTTCAGACCAGTTTTGGGTCAAGCCCATTTAGTTGTTGATCATGGTGGTGCATGAATGCACCTAGTTAGGTGTCAACCACCTTGTTGCATTTCGTAACTTTACAAAAAAAAAAAAAACTACATAAAATATGGCAAGGAATAGATTCAAGCTAGCAAAGTAAAAAACACAAAGTTATAACCGCTAGAACCAAGTCCTACATTTGTATATGGGTTCACCTGATACTTATCTATGGGTTCATCTAATTTATTTTGTATATTCTTTATTAAAAAAGCGAAAGTCAGCGAGTTCATGTGAACCCGTCACTTAGTCTATAGGTCCACCCTTGCAGCCATTAACTTAGATGTTGCTGCATTTATTCTTCTTTTTGCCTCAAGTTTCAACCTTTTTTGAATTTAAACAAGCATCATATACTCCTTGAAGGCACATCAATGATGACTCTACTTCTTTTTCCTTTTTTTTTTTAAATCATCTTCTTGTGTTTAAGCTGATAGAATAGTTCAGCGAGCATGCTTCTTTCTGCAAAATACGTACTTCATTAACATTTCATCATATGAAACAGTCAACTCACTATTAAGTGGTCCAATAGAACAAATTAGCATCTCATCTCAACAACCCCACTTTTTTTTTAATTTAGAAATTATGATAAAAAAAAAGTTCACGACTCAACCGAACATAACATGCATGAACCATACTTAAAAAAAGGCAAACCGCAAACTTACTCAACCCATATCTTTAGTACTATTCGGAACTGGATAGGTTAGGGTCTACACAAAAAAAATGATGACGTCAATGCATCAACTAAAAGTATCGACTTCCATAACTTACTTGGATATTTAACAATAAAATCACCTGCAGATAAGTGTGGCCTTAAGAAATCAGCTTGCGTCTGTGTTGTCAAGTAACCATTGGCCTAGAAACCTAAAGGTAAGCATGTTCACATTTCTTATCATCCTGCATAAGGACTAAAAGAAGAGAAAACCTTTAGCCCTTGGTAGCCATAAAAATAGACTATTAACATAAAATATATAAGTTTTTGATCACTTCCATATGTCAACAATTTAGTGTTTAATGTTTATAGAGAGTGACATACCTTTCCATCCATCATATCAACAATTTATTGTTTAATGTTTAATCACAAGCCTCCATTCATCTCTTCGTAACTCACTATGATAAACCAGTGACATACAAACTGAACATAAATCATAAATACTAAAAGTAATAAAGGAACTCTTATCGACTCTTAGATCTCGATCTAGATCTGGACCTTGATATTGAGCTGTTGTATCATTTTTGTGGTGGCGAAGGAGGTCAGTACCTAATGACCAAATTGAGCCATTTTATGAGTTTAAAATATCCTTAAGAACCAATACATAAGTAACCCAGAGACATACACATACCTTGACTTCCTCGAGTATGACATCTGGAAGAACCAAGAGGGAAAAAAAACAAACACAATAAACAAACCAAGGGAAAACAAAATGATGCGTTGATGATCATAAAAGCCCAAGGTTGAGAAAGAGGAGATTCGAAGTGGCTTTTCAGTATTTAGGCCTTACATATACAATGATTTAATATCTAGACCTGAATCCTCAAACTGACTAATTGAAGTATAGACCATAACATAGGTTAGATTAACAATGGCTTATTTTGAGAAGGTCTAGAAGGCTGGTGAAGGTACCAAAATTGCTTGTAGGTGAAAAACGTTAGAACCGTCGCTGCAAATAGAAAATGGGCGGTAGAAGGAAGGTTTTGTGGAGCTAAAAACCTATTTCAAAATTCAAACAAGAATACAATGGAGCCAAAAGTCTGACTTTTTGTGTGTGTGGAGTGGTCTGGGGGGACCATGTTTAGGTTTGATGACTTGTACCTTGTACATATAAAAGTTGTAAAATTCACAATTTTAAGAGATTTGGTGAAAAGACTTTTTTACCCTCCTAATATACATTATAAGATAGAATAGATAGGGGAAGTATCCATAGAAAACCCTCTAAATTGAGTAAACTCTAGTAAACCCAATACTAGGCTCACATTGCTCCACATTACCCCCTAACCATCTTCTTAATATTTTATGATCAAGGTTATAAAGGTAATTTCATAGAAGATATTATTTGGGTTGATTTGATGGAGAGAGTTGTAATTGTACTAGTAATATATTTATATTTCCATCACTCCATTTACTCTTCATCTCTCATATATCATATATCACTGTTATCTCTCTCTCCCTCTCTCTAAAATTCCTAATTTCAAATCAAGATCTAGATCTAGATCATGTTCTCATTTCATCCAAATCTGGATTAGAAGGTTGAAGAAATCGCTTGTTTCTAAAACTTCTAGAGAGAAAAAGTGGTGGCGACTCCTGACCCGAAACAACTCCTCCATTTGAATTCATTCGCCGTCGCCGCTGCGGGTTCCCCGGCCAGACCAAGCTATAAATCGTGCACTATTTCGAGGTAAATAAATTACTATACTACTTATCTTGGCTTTTGGATCTGTGGTCGGCCATTACGGACCAATCGTTGTCGTCGCCAGTCGAGGAGTGGCCAGAGGCAGAAGGCCCTCACCCTCCTCTATGTCGGTTCTCTCACCCTCCTTCGTTATGTTAATAAATTTTTTTTGGGTTTTTCTTCAAATGGTGTTCAGTAAACCATTGGATGTTTTTATGGTGGGTAGGTAAATGATTTTTCAGGAGACGTTTTAAAGGTTTGGTTAAAACCCATTAGAATTGATGTTTATATGTTTTAGTATAAGATAAATTGGGGAAGAGGGAACATGGCTGTTGGTTAGGGCCTAAAAAAATAAATAACAAGGAAGATGGAAAGTGGCGAGATTTTAGGTGTAAAGAGTATATATGTCAATTTAATTGATTCATATTATTTTAATGTATTTTTAATAAGAATTCTGAATTAGGATAATGATACTGTATACGTTAATGTATTTTTATTCATACCATTTTACATCATTTATTTCAAGTTTTCATATATTAATAGTTATTTTTGATGGGTTGAATAATAAAGTTGTTAATGAGGATAATGATTTTATAATATATAAATAGTTTTGGGGATAGTTTGTTTGTACACCAAGTGTTTTATCAAATGCTTGAATGAAAAAAAAAAATAAAAACCTTATGTTAACCTTCTTTATTTTTTTTATTAATTTTCTGTTTATGTTAGATTGGATGTTAAAAATATCATATTTTTTGAATTGGGTAAATGTGTTTTTATTGCATATTTTTTGTTTAAGGTCTATTAGTGCTGAATTAGGAGCCGAATCTATCCCAATTAACATGTGTTAGGGTTTAATTAACAAGTGTTAAATAGCAAATGTGTTTTTAATTTTACTTGGTATATCTTTTGATTTGTATTGGTGCTTACTGATGTGTTAGGGTTCAATTAACACCTGTTAGTGATGCTAACACATGTTTGTATTGGTGCCTACCGATGAATTTATCCCAATTGACATGTGTTAGGGTTCAATTAACATGTGTTAGTGATGCTAACACCTGTTAGTATATGCCCAACTAACACGTGTTATGGTTCAATTAACATGTGTTAGTGATGCTAACACACGTTTGTATATGTCCAATTAACACCCAAATTGACCCAGTTAACATTTTCTAGTGATGCTAACACATGTAAAAAATAATTAATGTAGGAGTATCTATGAACAACCACCGGAGTTCAAGCCGGCTACTCCGCACAAGGATCGAGTAGAGATGTAGTGCTAAGGATTGAAACATGAAGCTGAAGATGCCTAATAAGGAATGAAGCATGACGCCAAAGACGACTATTAAAGAATGAAGCATAATTTTAAGTTTCATGTGTTTTTGTTAGTTTATGATAGTTTTGTATCATCTTTTTAATTGTTTAGATTTATATGAAATTAATTTGTTACACTCAATGTCGATTGCAATAAATTTTTATATACATGTGTTCTTTTATGTTGTTATACTAGTCCAAAATTAACCTGATAATTATTTGAACCAGTTACACGTGTTAGTGATGTCTGTGAAATGAGTTTGTTTGAAGAGACCAAGTAACATGTGTTAAAGGGCTCGTGTGGCATACGTTATTAATAAATCTGGATCTTTTAAATTAATATGTGAAAGAAATTGTAGAGAGAAAAGTAGAAGAAAGGAGGTGGAGAGAGAGTGTTGGTGAAATGAGAGGTGGAGAGAGAATGCAAAAAGGTGGAGAGAGAAGGTGAAATGATGGAGAGAGAAGGTAAAAAAGGTGGAGAGAGAAGGTGGATGAATGGACAAATATACCCTTTTCCTAATATAATATCAATAAAGTTGGAGAGAGAAGGTGTATTTTAGTCAAATGGTGGGACCATTAACCACAACCATTGATCATGCTTAATCAATGGTTGTGATAGAGTTTATAGAGTTTACTCAAATATTTAGAGTTTACTCTAGAACCATCCCCGATAGATATATAATGAAAGTATGGTGTGACACATAACATTAAGTTAGGCCCTCACACTTCTTGAGTGACACATGATCCTAGGTGGGGCACTCCTCCCCTTATTTCCCTCAAAAGTTTTTTTCTCTCTCATGTCTCCCTCCTCCAATTTTAAATGTTAATAACTTTTATATACGACACTTAAAAAATACACCCAATTAACGAGCGTTTTTTTATCTTTTCAACGGATACCATAATGCGATACAAAAAATGAAGAAAAAACGATTTTTAGTGGGTTTTTGTTCATACACTAAAGAATAACCCAAATTAAACCAATTTTTATTAATTTATAAATTTTAATCTTTATCTCTATCATTATTATTTTCATTTACTAAATAATAAATAAAAATCTTAATATTATCTGAATTCGCTTATTAAAAACTTTTTAATATTTTATTGATCCTAGCTACCTCATTTAATATTAAATTGTCTAACTTAATAATAAATAAAACAACAAAAAAATGTTATAAACCATGTTTTTTTTTGAAGGTGATTTTCTATGTTGTGGCAGAGTTCATCACAACCCCCGAGAAGGGGGTCCCCTAGCCACTCTACAATGGTCAGACTATGTTGTCTTAACCGGGTCCACGCTGACGCGAGAGTGGCCGGCGCACAAGCGAGTCGAAGCTGCGCATAAGGGGCACTAAGGCTTCCACCTGGAAAATTTCCCGCCATCTGCCACTTGACAGATGTTGCACCCTCCACAAGAGGCAAGCCTCTCTGGAGTAAATACACGGTAATAGAAAACCGGGGGGGCCATCAGAATCAAACTTGTCCCCTCCAAAGAGGGTAGGCTAAACCATGTGATACACCACTTTTATTAAATTCCTTACATTAAATGAAATTGTAAATGAGAGTTTTGTTTTCATCTAGGGCAAAACAGATTAAAATCAATCGTTTTTTTTTTTTAAAAAAAAACTACACATTAAAAAGCATTGCCCCAATAGCGGTTGCAATGGTTGTTTCTGGCTCTGTTGCTCATCCAAGCCTGCATTCTCCTTTGAATATATATTTTTATTATTGCTCACATGAATAAAATTATTGTTTTCTCATGTTATAGTACATTAAATCATTAATTTCTATGCTACAGCGTAACACACATTTTGTTACTTTATATTAGATTTGTCTATCTCAAGAAGCTCCCAGAGTATAATCTAGAAACTAATAAATATGAAAGTGTCACTAAAAGATTCATAGTTAATATTGAATAGCGAAATGTTCGACTTAGGAATGAAATAATAAAATCTTCCCCTTTCACTCTGTTCCAGAGTTTCATTAAAGGATGGAAGAGAAAGGATCTCCCTACTCTTCCTTTCTCTCCGGTTCCTTCCAAATTGGAAAGATTGAAAATCACCCTAAAAACCTCTTTATTATCCCTCTTATTCCCTCATTTTCCCTCCTACAAAAAAACTCTAGAACACATTTTTTTCCCAGTTCCTTCTCAATTTTTTCTCTTTCATGAAACTCTGGAAGTGTTTATGTCTCTTGTAAACCGTCAAATCTCCTTCCTGTCTTTGCTGCGTGCCCTTTTTAACCTTATTTGTTCGGATTGGCTTGGCCCAATTAATTCTTTTTCAGCCATCTAACTGCAATCCATATTCCAATTTACTTCCATCATCTTGTTCTCGAAAGCCCAATAATTGCAATCCATATTCCAATAATTTGATAACAACATCTGATTTTTTTTGTTGTAGTTCATAAAGCACCTACAAGGTTACAAGTTTGCCAATTTAAAATAACATCATCATTTAAATTCAATTTACTCTAGTTAAAGAATAGTTTAACCATCCAATAGAATGCATGTAGAAACCTTGTAAACAAAATACTAAAAAATAAAAAATAAAAGAAATGCTAAAATTGAGTTTAAAAAAAGGAAAAAAAAATTTTTTTTGTAAAAAATAATTTTTTTTATTGGAATTGCTTCTACACATCTTTAAATGCAAAAACTCCCAAAAAATTTGAAAAAAAAAATAATTTTTTACATGTAAAATTGATTTTTTATGATATATTTAACATGTTAAATACATGGTTCCTCGATTCCCATTTGAACCTAACGTTATATAAATAGGAATGAGTTAGAATGAAAACCATCTCTAGTTCAGAAAATCGTCAAAACCTTAGGTTACACATCCAAAACAACGTATTTTTTAAGAAAATTTATGGAAAGTAATATACGTGTTTTCAAACGTTTTTTGCAAAAAAAAAAAAAAAACAAAAACAAAAACAAAAACAAAAAAAACGCCTAAGGTGTTTTTTTAAATGACTAAATTACTATGTAACAGGTGTGTAACATCATCTTTATAAACATAAGTCTATATTATCTTATTAAGGAGGAGAGATATACAAGATGGTAATGTTCATGTCCGTACAACTTAAGAAGCAACATATACAACATATTTAAGCAACACATTTAAGGGTATTATAGAGATGTTGGTGACAATTAAGACACTTTGAAAGGTAATGTAGACATTTCACCATCCTCCTCATTTACAATATCAAAACAAATTTACACTACTACCCTTCATTTCCTATCCCTACCCTTCAACCATTTGCCTTCTTCAGTTGCTCTTCATCAATACAGATCATTAACGCATGAATAACCCTATCGTCACTTTAAGTTTCGTAACCCTGATGATCAGCTTGAATGAGATTGATTGCGAAATTCAAGTCCTCCTCCTACAACATTCGATTGAAGGCCTACATGAACTGTCTTGCCTTCAAAGCTAACAATCAGAGAACGATTCCCCAATACTTCTGATGCGGACCTCGGCATGGATTCAATCGTTGGGATTAGCTGACAGGCGATAGTTAGCGGCTTCGGCAACTTTACGTACTGATTTTATTAGTTGGTAACTTGAAGTTCTTGATGATTACCTGTTATTTTTTCTTACTTGGATTTGTTCGTTAACCCGTTCGTATACTTAGGTCGCCATGTTTGAGCTTCCAAAACCCAATTTGTGTTGTAGAGGATAGGGTTATAAGCTTTCAATTCCAGTAACTGATGATTTTAATGAAATTACTTCGTTTTTTGTGATGCCTAGTGATATTTTTATTGTTTATCTGCAGCTATCTCAGGTTCACAAATGTTGGTTCCGTGTAGAGGTCATGAAGATTCATCTTAGCATATCAACATAAGGGCGATTTTATCACACCTTCAAATTACACATGCGAGGTTTTACTGAAAGGCGCGTGACACACCAGGATCTAAATCAACGGTCACAATAAACGACAACTATATGAATAAAATAACGTAACCAAACCATGCAGTTCAAAAGTTCCAACCAAACACAGCGGAAGCAATTTAAGTTTACAATCCTCCAAAATGTAAATAAAAGATAGATGTTTATAAGTTTCAACATAAAGCATGAGATCTAGACGTCGTGCGACTCCGTGCGCCTACCCATACGCAGCTACCTTAGCGACCTGAGAAAACATGCTACAAATGTTAAAATACAATGCTGGTGAGTTCATATGTTTTATAAAAACGTTTCATAAGTTTTGAAAGATCAATCCTGTTACTACTATGTTATGCGAACGTTAGCTAACCATTAAGTATGTTATTACTACGATTAGAAACCATTACTGACAAGATGTTCTATATGTTGCTGCCCACTCGGACTACCGTCATCCCTGGTAGGCCCTGTAGTTTGAGACAATATGCACCCGTCCGACCTCCAGTCGACCCCGGGTGGGGTTCGTGAGGCCCAATAGATCTATCCATATTTCTCTGTTATGTATCCCCACATATTCATGGTTTCCTTGGGACTTGGATGACTCGTATAGTAAACAAATGATAACCATAGTATAACATGATCTTTATGAATCCAAAATGTGTAGCATGCTTCTCCCCCATGAGAAAGTGTGTGAAAACAGGGCCTTGAAACTTACCTTAGGTTGCGCCTTCAAGATAATAGTAAACCAGACTTGTTATAGTAGTCCCAACTACTAGAAACCTACCATTGATAGTCTATAAGTGTTTAATCGATAATACGTTTGTAAGTAACCCTTAGTGTCCAAGACCTTGACTTTGAATGTTTGTAAAAGTGTTTAACGTTTGACACAACCACACAAGACAAGACTCGACATCCCGTTGGTGACCCGATATCCCCGTGTTAGTCAGATATAAGTAAACAAGTAATCATGTGTAGATATGCACCTCATACAATTAACAGTTCACAAGTTCATGCATATAGATCACAAAATACACGTATACATCAGAACACATGTTACGAGATTTCCTAAATATACCACAAGGTTTATAATATGTTCCTAGGTGTCCATACATGTTACGGGGTTCCAAAATGCATTTCTGACATCAAAACACATGACTGGCAACTAAAACACACGACTAGCGTCAAAACAAGCGACTAGGCACCATAACAAGCGACTAGCTAAGCTATTCGCCCCTTATGGGCTCGATTAGCTTTCTATCAGGCGACTAGCTTAGCTAGTCGCCTACCTGCAGACTGATAGTTCTTTTCGCGCGCGAAACCCTCCAAATCAAATCCGAAAAATGTAGAAACACCCAATATCAATCCACAATCATCAAACAACTTAACCAAATGAAAAACCCCCCTATTTTATCATTAGTCTAACATCCTAATTGCATGTATTTCCCAAAATGGAATCATATTATAGAAACATCACATCATTGCATGAAAACTTTACCCTAAATAGCAAATAATTAGATTTCATCATCCAAACACATTTCAATCATCATCAAGTTATTGTTGCATCCTTCTAGCATAAACCCTAACAACATTCAGTCATCAAAACATCACATAACATCCTAAATCCTTCTAATGCCCTCAAACGGGTCAAAACTCATATTATCAATAAAACACATCAAACAACCTTCATAATCTGAGATAATCATCCTAATAACTCATTCATATCATCAAAACATCAAACACACAAGAATCCCATCTTTTAATAATCAAAAACCATTTTAAGCTTGTATTCTTATAAGAAAAAAACCCACGCAGATGTTAAGATATAGATTAGGGTTTGTTTTTCAAGAGTTTTCAAAGGTTTTCAAGGATAAAAACTTATTAAAATCAGGTCTGAACCTTTGGGTTTCAAAATAATGACTTAACAAGAGTTTAGGATGAATAAGACACCTTAGATCTTGCTTGGAAATGATGTTTTAGGCTTGGAAATGGTAGATTTAGGGCAAAAACGAGTTTCAGAGGTTAAGGGTGATGTGAGAGAGATTTGGGCGAGTTAGGGTTGTACATATGATGTTTAACAAGTCAAATATGGTATTTATAGCCGCTGCTAGTCGCCTGACACTCAAGGGGCTAGCTATCTAAAATACTGATGCACCCTACTAGCTAGCTAGCTATCTAACATGTTGATGCACACTACTAGCTAAGCTATCTAACATGCTGATGCACACTACTAGCTAGCTATCTTACATGCTGATGCACATTATGTGACATCCGTCACTTTTCTTCTATTTTGTATAATAATAATAATAATAAAAAAAAAAAACTAAGCTAAACCTCTAAAACCACACATCCTAACCCATTAACAAACCCAACCCAACCATCTTTTACCCTTACTTGAAGCCCACTATCTGAGCCCACAAACCGGCCCGTCAATATACCCGGACCTCACCTCCCATTTCCCCTTATTAGTTAAAAAAAAAAAGTTTCTGCCGGGACTCGAACCCGGGCAGAAGCTGCACAACATGCCCGCACCACCACTGGACCATGAGGGGTCTTTGTGTTCTTATTTGGAAACAATTAATACATAAGCACACATTAAATTGTTGCTGTTCTTCTTTTCCTTCGTCGCTGTGTAGAAGCCAAGCAAAGTCAAGATTCATCTTGACTTTTGACCAATCACAAATAGTAATAAATCATTAATTGTTTTCGTGGTTGACTAAACACGTCCTTTACGCGTCATTAAACAGCTAATTAGCATCAATCGTTTCCTAATTCCTACAATCAGTCGCGTCATCGTTTTTATGTGGGTCAAACTTGCCAAATCTTCAATCCAACCCTTATGCTATAAATTGAACGTACCCACATCGTCTCTAAGCGCCGATTATCACTTCCCCACATCCAATTTCTATTTTAAATCCAGTATTGAAGCTATTCAAGTCGTTTTTTTGTGAGCGTTTTTGTTTGAACTCGCAGACCCGTTCACGAGGCTTGTAAGTTCTCTTTTCTTTGTGGGTTCTCTTAATCGGCCCCTTGTGATCATTAGCCCTAAGGTTTCAGAGGCTAATGATCACCAATTGTAAGGGTTTGAGGATTAGGGCACGGGTTAGTAAGGTTTGGGGAAGAACACTCTGAAACTATGTGGTATATAATTATATTGATGGAAAAGAAACACAACCAACTGATCAGCTCAGTTGGTTTGCACGCATAGGCCAAGGGAACGAACCGGCCTTGTGGCCAGGTTCGAATCCCACATTCACATTTGATTTTCTTTTCCTTTTTCAATTAAACCATTAAACCTATATATAATCAATTTAAATCTAATATATTCTGTTCTCAGGGTGTGGCTCAGTTGGTGGCCACGCTTGTGATAAAACCCGAACCGGCCAGAGGCCCGGGTTCGATTCCCATAACCAACAAGTATTTTTGTCACTTTTATATATATATTTAATACATTAAATCTTTTAAAATCAATTTTAAATACTAAAAGTGCTTTATAAATTCTACAAAAATTATCATATGATCTCCTAATGATAAAGTTCATTACCCAATTTTTAGTTTTTCAAAAATAATTTATTTAACATATATTATTAATAATACAAGTTTATTCATTTATATTTATTAAATTCTATAAAAATATCTAAACGATTTTATTAAATCTTACAAAAATTATCCTAAATTTGTATATTCATAAACATTTCAGAAATAATTTTTAATTCTGAAAAAACCGGCCTTTTTATATTTTTAATTAATTTTTGTTAGTTTTAATCATAAATAAATCATAATAAATTTATTTTTCAATATTTTTGCACCAAAATTTTATATAAATTATTTCTAACTATCTAGAACTGAAATACAATTTTTAACTCAGAAATTCTTTAATTTTAATATTTTTAGATATTAAAGTCATATTTTGACAATTTGAAATAATTAGATTAAATATTCTATTTTCAAGAAAATAATTTTATAAAAATTATTTTCATACTTAAAATCTTATGTTGTGACAATGTTTAACTTAAAATTTTACAAAAAGACTTTTATTTAATTTCTTATATTTTAATAAACAATTTATTTATTAATCAAATAAACGTTTATCCCCAATTCGAAGCCCTAGAAATACATATATCCTAGAGTCATTTCTCTTACACATTATCGAATACTTTAGGTTGATCATTTGGGAGTAATCTCAATTCATATTTCGTTGTCCAAGTTCAAATTCAAGTTATTACGTGAACTGTGAGTATTCCTACCCCTTTTTGCTTTTATACATTTTTGGGGTGTTACATGTACACTATTACAATTTCAAATACAAGTTTACATTTTTACAATACAATTCTAGTACTATGTGCATTGATTACAACGTGCTTTATGCTTAGACAATACATGTGGATTACATTTGTACTTAGTGAAATCATTAACATGGTACAAGCCGACCTTAACATTGGATAGAGCTATTTGGATTGACAACCCGCCTAGATTGATTCTCCCCCTTTTTCATCGGAGAATCCGTGGCCATTGTTAAGTTATTATCCATTTATTGGATAAGTACACTACAGTTCATACAGTACATTATACAGTCACAGGGTTGATTTCGCTCATTTGTATGATACATAGTTTACATAATTGCACTGTAGCTTGCACTTGAATTGTATAACTTTTTTTAACCTACTATATATATCAAATCTAGGAATGCTCACCAACATTTCATATGTTGACCAAATCTATTTTGTACATGTTTCAGGTGCAGTTTGATCTAGTGCTTTAGCAAGGAACATTTAGTGCTTTATTTTAATTCAGTTATTTCAATATTTACATTTCATTTAGATAATGTATTTTCCATTTCCATGTAAGACAATTTTGATTATTCAATAATATTTACATTTTAGTACCATGAGCTTTTGAACAATCGTCACTACGTGGCACCTCGATGATTCCGCCATCGGTTGGGGTGTTACAGATTGGTATCAGAGCCATGGTTATAGGGAATTAGGTTATTAGAATGCCTTTTAGCCTAGACTATAACCGAATTTCAACTTACAGGTACAACACTTCCTAATTTATCATTCCTCTCATTACCCTTCACTTCCCTTCCTCAATCTTTCCCTTTCTTCTCCATTTCTCCTCATCTTTCATCATGACGTATAGAGATGGTGTCCTACGAGGAGTGGAAAGACTACATCATCATGGAGCGGGAGCAGTACCTTTCATGAAGACACTCTTAGATATAATATCTACTCTTATTGTTACTCCTTCGAAGTTGTTGAACTTTAATGAGTGTGATAAGGACACGTGCAATCTGGAAGGGTGGATGCCTGTACACTGGGTTTTCTGGCATAGGCAAGCATAGCGCATAAATCCATTTACGGACCTGTTATGCTTACCTGGGGATTCCTGGAGTGAGTGTCCACTTATAGGCTAAAGCACGTCTTCTTTGACCACCATTGGGTTCAATTCCTTTGAAAAGTCAACGTTCTTGTTGGGCTTTACAGCTAGACAAGGGCACTCCAAGCATTTTATGCAAGCTTTTTCAATAATACCCTCTCGTTTCATATACAATACTTTGCATATCATGATTGCTTACAAGATCACATCTTCATAATCAGCTGTACGATTATACACTTACATTTTCTAATCTCATGATTATTATTTGACTACCTCATAGATGTCTGCTCGCCGCATGCTCCGTGATGCCAGCCAACGCCCTGTTCATGCTTCGGGACGACGTTCTGATCGTCGCCTCGCATCTTTAGTCGCCGAACAAATTGCTGCAGTGATCCCAAACCTTGTCAGTGAGATAACCCAGAATAGTAACAGTGCCAACACAGGGAGTACGACTCAATTTCGGTGCACTTTCAAACACTTTAACTCCTGCAACCCCACAAAATTCACTGGTGAGGAGGGTGCTACTGGCCTCCTCCAATGGTTTGAAAGCATGGAGAGTACTTTTGTGAACAGTGAATGTCCTGATGAACTCCGCGTTCGCTATGCTACCAGTGTCCTTCAAAAGGGAGCGTTAACCTGGTGGAATGGCGAAAAACGCAATCGAGGAGCTGATGTTGCTTTATCTTTATCTTGGGCTGAAGTTAAGGAACTCATGATCGCCAAATTTTGCCCTAGGAACGAAATCAGGAAACTGGAGGAAGAGTTCCATGGACTGAAACAAGACAGTGGGGAGAATCTTGCGTATAATACCCGATATCACGAACTTAGCATACTGGTTCCACACATGGTCACCCCAGTCTCTCGAGCAATCGAAAAATATATCGAGGGATTACCTGACCTAATTCAAGACGTTGTCACTGGAGGCAAAGCCACTACGGTAGAAGAAGCCATCCAACTTGCAGCCACCTTAACAGACAAACACGTAAGGAAAGGAAACTTGGTTAGGAAGGGCACCAAGACACCTACTGAGAAAACCACCAATGTTGTCGAACAACCTAAGATTGTTTTAGCAAAAGTCGCCACTACTGCTTCGAACTCTAAGAAACGAATGGGCGATAATCAGAACCATGCTGTTGTTGATCCGGTGGCTCAGCCTCCTATCAAGAAAGCCTACACGGGAATCCATCCTCAATGCAACACCTGCAAATATCATCACCCTGCAAATCTTCCATGCCGTCAATGCACTAGATGTGGGAGGTTTGGACACCTTGTTACCACTTGTCGAGTAATGGTTGGAACACAGAGTAATCATCAAACAGCTGCCCAGGGACCTCTACAGATTACTAACGGTCGGGCATGTTATCATTGTAGAGACCCTAATCATATGCTACCCCAATGTCCCAAATTGAACAATGTAAACCTGGTGGCACATGGACGAGCTTTCAATATCAATACCAACGAAACAACTGATCAGGATGACGTTAATCCCACTGGTTAAGCCATGGACGAAATTTTCCCAAGACTCGAGAATCCAATACTTGTGTTTTCATTTTCATAATTCTATTTTCATTTTGTATCCAATTTTGTCGCACTCATTAGCATACAACATCTAGAAATTTCCTTGCGTATTATTGTGTATTAACACAGATTGGAAATTTATTATATTTATCATACAAGACTCTACCTTGCATTTATTTGAAACGTTTGGACTTGATACTTGATCTTACAGATGCTTTTCTAAGAAAAACATCATTGGTTATTACATGAAACTAGATTTTTCTCTTAATTTGACTACGCATTGAACACCTAATTATTCATGATACTCATAAACATTTAATTATTCATGATAACACTTACACTTAATGGTTGTAGTACTTACAAACTTGCTTGCATAAACATGCTATCAATTTGCAATCTATGTGAATAATAATTGCTGCACTTAATAGAAGTCATCATGCCTTTTCAACAGTCGGGAGAGGCCCTACAACCTGCTCCACGACTGGTAGAGGCTATCGAACATACTCAACGATTGGTAGGGGTCACTATGCCTTTTCAAACAGTCGGGAGAGGCCCTACAACCTGCTCCACGGCTGGTGGAGGCTATCGAACCTGCTCAACAATCGGTGGGGTCATAGAAGGACGCAAAACCTTAATGTAAGGTAAATTGATGATTCCGGTCCGGAACGTAATCATGAATTTACAGGTACATTAGGGTAGTGTGAAATTCTATTAGAGTTTTTGGTAGGCGTCCAGTACGTTTTCAAGGTATCAAAGGTGTGGTGGGTTAGCTGCGGTACACCCTGTATACAAGCACTAATGATGCATTGAAAGTGAGACTGGAAGTCGGACCAGGAACGAACTCTGTTTACTTGGTAGTTCATTTAGTCTTTCTGTAGTCAATCAGCTCGTACATTTATCATAGGATTCCTAAAACTTGAAACTTAGTGATTCACTAGATCCTTACTTTCCTTGTTATTCGAGACGAACCTAATCCAAATCCTTAACTCACACCTATCAAACCTCATACCCAAATCATTTTCCAAACCACAGTTATCTTGATGTTTACCCAAGCATTTATAACCCTATGCTTCTAATAACTTCGGGACGAAGTTTCTAAAAGTAGGGGATGCTGTGACATCCGTCACTTTTCTTCTATTTTGTATAATAATAATAATAATAAAAAAAAAAACTAAGCTAAACCTCTAAAACCACACATCCTAACCCATTAACAAACCCAACCCAACCATCTTTTACCCTTACTTGAAGCCCACTATCTGAGCCCACAAACCGGCCCGTCAATATACCCGGACCTCACCTCCCATTTCCCCTTATTAGTTAAAAAAAAAAAAAGTTTCTGCCGGGACTCGAACCCGGGCAGAAGCTGCACAACATGCCCGCACCACCACTGGACCATGAGGGGTCTTTGTGTTCTTATTTGGAAACAATTAATACATAAGCACACATTAAATTGTTGCTGTTCTTCTTTTCCTTCGTCGCTGTGTAGAAGCCAAGCAAAGTCAAGATTCATCTTGACTTTTGACCAATCACAAATAGTAATAAATCATTAATTGTTTTCGTGGTTGACTAAACACGTCCTTTACGCGTCATTAAACAGCTAATTAGCATCAATCGTTTCCTAATTCCTACAATCAGTCGCGTCATCGTTTTTATGTGGGTCAAACTTGCCAAATCTTCAATCCAACCCTTATGCTATAAATTGAACGTACCCACATCGTCTCTAAGCGCCGATTATCACTTCCCCACATCCAATTTCTATTTTAAATCCAGTATTGAAGCTATTCAAGTCGTTTTTTTGTGAGCGTTTTTGTTTGAACTCGCAGACCCGTTCACGAGGCTTGTAAGTTCTCTTTTCTTTGTGGGTTCTCTTAATCGGCCCCTTGTGATCATTAGCCCTAAGGTTTCAGAGGCTAATGATCACCAATTGTAAGGGTTTGAGGATTAGGGCACGGGTTAGTAAGGTTTGGGGAAGAACACTCTGAAACTATGTGGTATATAATTATATTGATGGAAAAGAAACACAACCAACTGATCAGCTCAGTTGGTTTGCACGCATAGGCCAAGGGAACGAACCGGCCTTGTGGCCAGGTTCGAATCCCACATTCACATTTGATTTTCTTTTCCTTTTTCAATTAAACCATTAAACCTATATATAATCAATTTAAATCTAATATATTCTGTTCTCAGGGTGTGGCTCAGTTGGTGGCCACGCTTGTGATAAAACCCGAACCGGCCAGAGGCCCGGGTTCGATTCCCATAACCAACAAGTATTTTTGTCACTTTTATATATATATTTAATACATTAAATCTTTTAAAATCAATTTTAAATACTAAAAGTGCTTTATAAATTCTACAAAAATTATCATATGATCTCCTAATGATAAAGTTCATTACCCAATTTTTAGTTTTTCAAAAATAATTTATTTAACATATATTATTAATAATACAAGTTTATTCATTTATATTTATTAAATTCTATAAAAATATCTAAACGATTTTATTAAATCTTACAAAAATTATCCTAAATTTGTATATTCATAAACATTTCAGAAATAATTTTTAATTCTGAAAAAACCGGCCTTTTTATATTTTTAATTAATTTTTGTTAGTTTTAATCATAAATAAATCATAATAAATTTATTTTTCAATATTTTTGCACCAAAATTTTATATAAATTATTTCTAACTATCTAGAACTGAAATACAATTTTTAACTCAGAAATTCTTTAATTTTAATATTTTTAGATATTAAAGTCATATTTTGACAATTTGAAATAATTAGATTAAATATTCTATTTTCAAGAAAATAATTTTATAAAAATTATTTTCATACTTAAAATCTTATGTTGTGACAATGTTTAACTTAAAATTTTACAAAAAGACTTTTATTTAATTTCTTATATTTTAATAAACAATTTATTTATTAATCAAATAAACGTTTATCCCCAATTCGAAGCCCTAGAAATACATATATCCTAGAGTCATTTCTCTTACACATTATCGAATACTTTAGGTTGATCATTTGGGAGTAATCTCAATTCATATTTCGTTGTCCAAGTTCAAATTCAAGTTATTACGTGAACTGTGAGTATTCCTACCCCTTTTTGCTTTTATACATTTTTGGGGTGTTACATGTACACTATTACAATTTCAAATACAAGTTTACATTTTTACAATACAATTCTAGTACTATGTGCATTGATTACAACGTGCTTTATGCTTAGACAATACATGTGGATTACATTTGTACTTAGTGAAATCATTAACATGGTACAAGCCGACCTTAACATTGGATAGCGCTATTTGGATTGACAACCCGCCTAGATTGATTCTCCCCCTTTTTCATCGGAGAATCCGTGGCCATTGTTAAGTTATTATCCATTTATTGGATAAGTACACTACAGTTCATACAGTACATTATACAGTCACAGGGTTGATTTCGCTCATTTGTATGATACATAGTTTACATAATTGCACTGTAGCTTGCACTTGAATTGTATAACTTTTTTTAACCTACTATATATATCAAATCTAGGAATGCTCACCAACATTTCATATGTTGACCAAATCTATTTTGTACATGTTTCAGGTGCAGTTTGATCTAGTGCTTTAGCAAGGAACATTTAGTGCTTTATTTTAATTCAGTTATTTCAATATTTACATTTCATTTAGATAATGTATTTTCCATTTCCATGTAAGACAATTTTGATTATTCAATAATATTTACATTTTAGTACCATGAGCTTTTGAACAATCGTCACTACGTGGCACCTCGATGATTCCGCCATCGGTTGGGGTGTTACACATTACTAGATAAGCTATCTAACATGTTGATGCACACTACTAGCTGAGCTATCTAACATGCTGACACATAATTTCACGCATACACATATCAGCACGTTATACACTGATCGTAAAACATTTATTACCCGATAACTAACAAGTGTACGTTAAATCACCAACTTCCGGGACTCAAGACTCACGTGTGTGCGTTTGACCCGGTGAATCACCATAACAACTCCCGATGATCCTCTGAATCATCAAATAGACTCAACTAACCCAATTAAGTATGTTTTATAATTGTTTTGCTATGGTAGACTTATAAGTTTGATAAAAAAATTATTAACCTAAGTTTGTCGGGTGTCACGGATTTAGGGCAAGTAACTAAAAAAAATCATTGGTTTTGTTTTGTGAGGGGCCAACTGGAAATTGTTTGCTATAAATAATTATTAAAGGCGCTAGGTGCAAGACATGTTTTTGTATTAAGCCTAGGAAATGGATCTAGAGAAAGAAGTAATGGCCGAAAATGGGCCTAGACTTGTACAGGGTAGACAACATTATGATTTTTAACATTTGAAACCGTCGTTGTTCATCAATACAATACAATACACTATGATTTTCTATTTAGTACAATACACTATGATTTTCTATGCAATACGCTATAATTTTTTATTTGTATGATTCATAGTGAAGCCTCCAAATCAATTGTCGAGAGCAGGGTAGACGACGCCCCTTCTAATTTCAGCTTCTTATTTCCAATGACTTATCTGTAATCAGCTAAGCAGTCAATTGCGGCGATATATCGGTGATATATCGGTGGAATCTCGGTTCTCGGTGTGAAGGAGTTATCTCGGTGCAAAATATCGGCTATAATATCGGGACCGAGAATATCGGCCGATATGGCCGAGATATCGGCCGAGATAAGTGGTTGAAATATCGGCCGAGTTACCGAGATATGTCATTTGCAGATTTTTTGGGCCCATTTGATAAAAGTCTTATAAAACCAATAACTTAGCCCAACATAAACAATAGCCCAATAGAAAGATAAACTTCTAATTTCTAAAACCCACCAAAGATACACAAACCCTAAATCGCTGTTGCTGTCTGCGTATTTCACAAAAAAAAACGATTTTCTCAATCGCTGCTGCTGCTGTGCTCCTCTGCTGCTGCTGCTGCTGTGCTCCTCTGCTCTACTCGCTGGCCGCTGCTGCTGTGTTGCTCCTCTGTTCCTCTCTCACAGTTTGGTAAGTTAAGTTAATTGATACTTCATACTTGATAGTTTAGTAACTTTGTATATTATAAGTTTGTATCAGTAAATTTGAATTAGTTAATGTTAGTCAGTAAGTTTGTAAGTTTGTATCAGTAAGTTTGAATCAAATAAGCAGTGTTAATTATTGTATGTTTGTATGATAAGTTTGAATCAGTTAATGTTAGTACTTAGTCATTAGAATCTGTGATAATGTTTTTCTTTGATAAGTTTGTATATTAATGTTAAATCACAGATCATATCAGGCTGTGAATCTGTTAATTATTGTATGTTTGTATGACTTAATGTTATGTTTTTGAGGCAAACTAATGAAGCTTATCATCATTACAGATTTGATAATGGTTGGTCCAACTCCAACTCCAACTCCCACTCCATCCTCACATGCATCTGCAAACCCTACAAATGCTAATACAATGTCGTCTGATGCCAACACCAGCCCAAAATGTTTAAATAGAGATATGGCATGGGAATGGGGGGGAGTGCAGAGATCCCTTGAAAAAACAAGTTGTCTGGTGCAAACTGTGTGGTCATAAGATGAGTGGAGGAATCACACGACTAAAGCAACATCTTACGCATACCGGAGGACAAGTCAAGGGTTGTTTGAAAGTAACCGTGGACATCTCAAAAAGAGTCATGGCAACAATTAAAGAAAAAGAAAAGATATAACTAGAAAAGAAAAAAAATATGGAGATTCTTAGATCACACGCAATTGATCTTGATGATGAAGATGACGATGAAGAAGGTCAAGAGGATGTACAAGAAGTTAGTAGGATGAGAAATGCTTCAAAGAAAAAGAAATTTGTGGGTTCTAGCAACATACGAGGTTCTCTTGATAGCATGTTAAAGACCGACCATGGAAAAACAAAGCAAACTACATTGGATAGAAATAATCCAATAAAGGAGAAGTTAAAGTTAGAGGCTTGGGATAAATTTGCAACTTGGGCTTACTCGGTTGGTTTACCCTTCAATGCCGTACGTGACGAAGGTTTCCAAGATATGATAAATGCTATTGGAGAATATGGAAAAGGTATTTAAATAATTAAACGTGATTAATTGGATTATTACTTATTTACCTCTTATATTATTTATTACTTTTTGATAGGTATGCCGGCTCCATCTTATCACAATATACGTGTGACATTAATGAAAAAAAAATTAGAAGAAGCGACAAAGTTTGTGGATTCATTCCGGCCACATTGGGAAGAATATCGATGTAGCATTATGTCTGATTTTTGGACAGATGGGAAAGGAAGGTGTTTGATAAACTTTTTAGTCAATTGTCCTCATGGAACGATATTTTTGAAATCAATTGATGCATCGGAGCATGTGAAGAACAAAGAATTAATTGTGGAGATGATAAATGAGGTGATAAAAGATGTTGGAGAAGCGAATATTGTGCAGGTAAACTATTACTTGTTATGTTTAGTTGTTTACTTTGTGTTTGTTTTATTAATTAAATTCTTTATTATTTTTTATTTATAGTTTATTACAGATAACGGGTCAAACTTTAAAGCAGCCGGAAAGATTTTAGAACAACAACACCCTAAGATGTTTTGGACTCCTTGTGCAGCACATTGCGTAAATCTCATGATACAAGACATCGGTGAGAAAATAACAAAGATAAAGAATACCTTAGCTGATGCAAGATCAGTTGTGCTTTACATCTACAACCATGGAAGGATTCTTAATCTGATGAAGAAGTTGACGAAAGGCAACGAGCTATACAGGTCTTGTGTTACTAGGTTTGCAACACAGTTTTACACCATCCAGAGTGTCCACGAGAATCGACATCATATTCAAGTGTTGTTTGTTTCTGAAGAATGGAGAAAAAGTGACCTTGCAAGTAAGCCGGGCGGAAAAAAAATTGAACGAATCGTTGGAAGAACGGATTTTTGGGACAACATGCTCCTAGCTTGTCAAGTGCTAGCTCCTTTAGTGGATGTGGTTAGATTGGTTGATACAGAAGAGAAGCCAAGTATGGGTTACATCCATGATGCCATGAAAAAAGCGAAGGATCAAATTCAAAAAAATGTAACCCATGAAAGACTTGTCACTAAAGTTTGGGGTATGATCCAAGACAGATGGTCCGACCAACTTCATCACCCGTTACATGCAGGTTACGCAACTTTACATTTATTAGTTTATAATTAAATTATTATAAATATTTAGTTTTAATTTTAACTCTTTATTGAATGTGTAGCTGGATATTTCTTAAACCCTGCCATTTTACATGGTGAAAATTCGTCTGTCAAAAAGAAGGATGCAGAAGTTTTGACCGGACTTTATCTTGCTATTGACCGTGTAGTGCCTGATGAAGATGAGAATGATAAAGTGAGACAAGACTTGAATCTATACATTGATTCAATTGGGCAATTTGGAACTCCGGCTGCTGTAAGGGGTAGAACGAAAGTCGCACCATGTAAGTAAAACTGCAAAACATTATAAACATTCTCATGTTTTATTGCTTAATTTTAGATTGAAGCATTGAACCACTCAAGTTATTTATAAAATGTAGATATATGGTGGCGTACTTATGGTATCGACACACCTTTGCTCCAAACATTTGCTATCAGTGTCCTTAGTCAAACTTGTAGTGCTTCACCTTGTGAACGCAATTGGAGTACATTTGACAATGTAAGTTCATTCTGCCATATATTTTTATAAGTCATGTATATTCAAGTATTTAACTTATTTACTTCATTGAGTACTTTTTTTATTTTCCATGTTCAGTTACATACAAAGAAAAGAAATTGTCTTTTGCAACAAAAACTCAATGACCTTGTATTCATCCAATACAACACAAGGTTGCAAAGGCGCTTCAAGTCATTAAAAGGAAATGGATCTTTGAATCCTATTTTTTTGAGAGATGTAGAGGAAAATGATGATTGGGTTACACCAACAGAACATGAGTTTCAAGAGTTTGTTGATGGTACTGATGGTGGTCTTCTTTGGTCGGATGCGCGAGAAGCGATGGGAGGAAACGAACAAGCTGGGCCAAGTACTAGGAGCAAAAGAGAGCGCTATAGAGATGATGATGATGATGATACTACCACTGAAGCGGGAGGTCTTGATAAACAATTGGATGGCTTGATTGATGTGGACTCGGAGGATGATTACGAGGCTTACGATTAGTTTATGTTATCTTGTTAGTTGACACTTTTAAATTTTGAACCTCTAGACTATTGATCTTAGTATTATTATTACTATATAGGTTTTAGTGTCTTACATTATATATATATATATGTATAATATATATATATATATATAAAAATACACACTTTATGAAACTACCGATATCGCACCGATATCTCACCGATATCTCACCGCGAAAACCGATATATCAAATATCGGTCCTCGACCGATAACCGATATTTTCCGACATTAACTGCTTAGGTAATCAGGTATGTTGCCTCCACGAATGGATTGTGACGAGCAAGGTTTTTAGGTTGATTCCTTATTGTAATTGATTGTTGCCTTAGTTTTTGTTATGACTTATGAAATTGGTTATCCTTTGAAACATGTGAATTGAATATACAATCCACACCGGCTGAATCACGTCACGTGTAATGAAAATCAGTTCCTTATGAAAATTATTGTTAATTAACCATGCGTATGGATCTTCTCCTAAATTTAATTTTATTAATTTGTACCTGTATATATATTTGTGTTTGTGCGTGTATGTTTAAACTAGGGGTTTAGCAACTCTCTTGCGATGACTGTGCTCTTCAAAATTGGGGAAAAATATTTTTGAAGTCGAGAACGATGATGATTCAATTGTTCAAAACAAGCCACTCTTTGAATGAGATATAACCATGGTTTATTAATCATATTGAAGCCTCAAAATCGAATGTCGATGAGCACAAGAAGTAGGTACAAGTTGTCCTAATTTCAATTTTAGGGTTTTGAATTGGGGTGAAATTCAAAAGCTCAGATTTGCATAATTCAGTTTTTGGTAAGTTGGTTGCACAAACGATGATATATGTGCGCATCTGTCCCTTTGTTGAGTGTTTTTAGGGATTTTTATGTTAATGTAGCGTTATGATTTATTAGGTTGATTCTTCCAATGCTGCTTTACGCATATTTTATGGAGTTTTGTTCATATGTTGTCAGCATTTTAAGTGTGATTTGTAACTCTCTGTTAAGTACGAACATGCAGTTTGTGTAGTTTGTTGATTCTTTCGATACCGGTTTGAATAATTTATGCATCTGTTCATAGGTCACCGATTATTAGGTTTTCAATTGGGTTGTGATGATTTTGAAGTCTGAATTGTAACTGAAGGTCGAGTGCCTTTGTTATGGAGTTTTGTTGTTATTAAGCATTGATTTTTATAATATATATTTTTTTCGTGAAATATAACTTCTTTCAATTATGTCAAAGCAGAGTACCAGACATTAACTGAATATGAGAACTGAATAGAACTATATATAAATAGTACAACACTAGATAGCGGACAGGTTTGATGTTCTTCGATCTTCAATTTGAGTTGGAGATTAATTGCTTTTATGTTATTCTGATTTAAGATTGTTAGTTGACTGTTGACGATAGTTGTCCTGTTGCATTGGCGGTCTAATAGGTGAACTATGCCTATAAGAATTACGTGTAACAGTTCATAGCTATAATTTTGTTACAATTAGTTTTAAACCACAATAATCCCGTTGTTTTCCAGATTGTTATTGCTTGCATCAACTGCTTATCTTAGGTAATATGTTCATCTTCTTGTCTTTATATTAATGGAATAAATATTGAAATTTTGAATTGACTCGTTCATAGGCAAATTTGTTGTTTTAGTCTTTAATTGTAGATGTCAGTCATTTCATATACATTTGTATACAAAAAAATAAATTTAAAATTAGGTGCGAACATAATTTAATTTTAATATCTGTTATGGTAGTTTATATTATATTGTTAGTTGCAACTAATGCTGGTGAAAATATAATTGGATTGTTACCGAAGGAGTTCAGGGTCTGGATACCAGCAAACTAATGTAGATGTAAAACTATCAACTTAATTTCAATTTTAGGGTTTTGAATTGGGGTGAAATTCAAAAGCTCAGATTTGCATAATTCAGTTTTTGGTAAGTTGGTTGCACAAACGATGATATATGTGCGCATCTATCCCTTTGTTGAGTGTTTTTAGGGATTTTTATGTTAATGTAGCGTTATGATTTATTAGGTTGATTCTTCCAATGCTGCTTTACGCATATTTTATGGAGTTTTGTTCATATGTTGTCAGCATTTTAAGTGTGATTTGTAACTCTCTGTTAAGTACGAACATGCAGTTTGTGTAGTTTGTTGATTCTTTCGATACCGGTTTGAATAATTTATGCATCTGTTCATAGGTCACCGATTATTAGGTTTTCAATTTGGTTGTGATGATTTTGAAGTCTGAATTGTAACTGAATGTCGAGTGCCTTTGTTATGGAGTTTTGTTGTTATTAAGCATTGATTTTTATAATATATATTTTTTTCGTGAAATATAACTTCTTTCAATTATGTCAAAGCAGAGTACCAGACATTAACTGAATATGAGAACTGAATAGAACTATATATAAATAGTACAACACTAGATAGCGGACAGGTTTGATGTTCTTCGATCTTCAATTTGAGTTGGAGATTAATTGCTTTTATGTTATTCTGATTTAAGATTGTTAGTTGACTGTTGACGATAGTTGTCCTGTTGCATTGGCGGTCTAATAGGTGAACTATGCCTATAAGAATTACGTGTAACAGTTCATAGCTATAATTTTGTTACAATTAGTTTTAAACCACAATAATCCCGTTGTTTTCCAGATTGTTATTGCTTGCATCAACTGCTTATCTTAGGTAATATGTTCATCTTCTTGTCTTTATATTAATGGAATAAATATTGAAATTTTGAATTGACTCGTTCATAGGCAAATTTGTTGTTTTAGTCTTTAATTGTAGATGTCAGTCATTTCATATACATTTGTATACAAAAAAATAAATTTAAAATTAGGTGCGAACATAATTTAATTTTAATATCTGTTATGGTAGTTTATATTATATTGTTAGTTGCAACTAATGCTGGTGAAAATATAATTGGATTGTTACCGAAGGAGTTCAGGGTCTGGATACCAGCAAACTAATGTAGATGTAAAACTATCAACTTAATTTCAATTTTAGGGTTTTGAATTGGGGTGAAATTCAAAAGCTCAGATTTGCATAATTCAGTTTTTGGTAAGTTGGTTGCACAAACGATGATATATGTGCGCATCTATCCCTTTGTTGAGTGTTTTTAGGGATTTTTATGTTAATGTAGCGTTATGATTTATTAGGTTGATTCTTCCAATGCTGCTTTACGCATATTTTATGGAGTTTTGTTCATATGTTGTCAGCATTTTAAGTGTGATTTGTAACTCTCTGTTAAGTACGAACATGCAGTTTGTGTAGTTTGTTGATTCTTTCGATACCGGTTTGAATAATTTATGCATCTGTTCATAGGTCACCGATTATTAGGTTTTCAATTTGGTTGTGATGATTTTGAAGTCTGAATTGTAACTGAAGGTCGAGTGCCTTTGTTATGGAGTTTTGTTGTTATTAAGCATTGATTTTTATAATATATATTTTTTTCGTGAAATATAACTTCTTTCAATTATGTCAAAGCAGAGTACCAGACATTAACTGAATATGAGAACTGAATAGAACTATATATAAATAGTACAACACTAGATAGCGGACAGGTTTGATGTTCTTCGATCTTCAATTTGAGTTGGAGATTAATTGCTTTTATGTTATTCTGATTTAAGATTGTTAGTTGACTGTTGACGATAGTTGTCCTGTTGCATTGGCGGTCTAATAGGTGAACTATGCCTATAAGAATTACGTGTAACAGTTCATAGCTATAATTTTGTTACAATTAGTTTTAAACCACAATAATCCCGTTGTTTTCCAGATTGTTATTGCTTGCATCAACTGCTTATCTTAGGTAATATGTTCATCTTCTTGTCTTTATATTAATGGAATAAATATTGAAATTTTGAATTGACTCGTTCATAGGCAAATTTGTTGTTTTAGTCTTTAATTGTAGATGTCAGTCATTTCATATACATTTGTATACAAAAAAATAAATTTAAAATTAGGTGCGAACATAATTTAATTTTAATATCTGTTATGGTAGTTTATATTATATTGTTAGTTGCAACTAATGCTGGTGAAAATATAATTGGATTGTTACCGAAGGAGTTCAGGGTCTGGATACCAGCAAACTAATGTAGATGTAAAACTATCAACTTAATTTCAATTTTAGGGTTTTGAATTGGGGTGAAATTCAAAAGCTCAGATTTGCATAATTCAGTTTTTGGTAAGTTGGTTGCACAAACGATGATATATGTGCGCATCTATCCCTTTGTTGAGTGTTTTTAGGGATTTTTATGTTAATGTAGCGTTATGATTTATTAGGTTGATTCTTCCAATGCTGCTTTACGCATATTTTATGGAGTTTTGTTCATATGTTGTCAGCATTTTAAGTGTGATTTGTAACTCTCTGTTAAGTACGAACATGCAGTTTGTGTAGTTTGTTGATTCTTTCGATACCGGTTTGAATAATTTATGCATCTGTTCATAGGTCACCGATTATTAGGTTTTCAATTTGGTTGTGATGATTTTGAAGTCTGAATTGTAACTGAAGGTCGAGTGCCTTTGTTATGGAGTTTTGTTGTTATTAAGCATTGATTTTTATAATATATATTTTTTTCGTGAAATATAACTTCTTTCAATTATGTCAAAGCAGAGTACCAGACATTAACTGAATATGAGAACTGAATAGAACTATATATAAATAGTACAACACTAGATAGCGGACAGGTTTGATGTTCTTCGATCTTCAATTTGAGTTGGAGATTAATTGCTTTTATGTTATTCTGATTTAAGATTGTTAGTTGACTGTTAACGATAGTTGTCCTGTTGCATTGGCGGTCTAATAGGTGAACTATGCCAATAAGAATTACGTGTAACAGTTCATAGCTATAATTTTGTTACAATTAGTTTTAAACCACAATAATCCCGTTGTTTTCCAGATTGTTATTGCTTGCATCAACTGCTTATCTTAGGTAATATGTTCATCTTCTTGTCTTTATATTAATGGAATAAATATTGAAATTTTGAATTGACTCGTTCATAGGCAAATTTGTTGTTTTAGTCTTTAATTGTAGATGTCAGTCATTTCATATACATTTGTATACAAAAAAATAAATTTAAAATTAGGTGCGAACATAATTTAATTTTAATATCTGTTATGGTAGTTTATATTATATTGTTAGTTGCAACTAATGCTGGTGAAAATATAATTGGATTGTTACCGAAGGAGTTCAGGGTCTGGATACCAGCAAACTAATGTAGATGTAAAACTATCAACTTACATTTTTTTTTTCTAAAAACGTTTTGACAATTTGTTCTACCTTAACCCAGGTTTTCATATTTGTTCTATTACTTTTTTTTTAACGGCAAGTGGTGCAACCGGTGGAGCTCCGGCTAACACCCTGGGCCAGCCTGTACTGATTATCCATTCCACCTGGATCGGGGATCTCCCCAGGTGGAACCCCCACATGTGGTAAATATGACTCCAAAAAGAATCAAACCCTCAACCTCCACATGACTTCCACTCTAGCTCCCTCAATTTCATATTTGTTCTATTAGTGATTGGTTGTAAATCAATTTACGTTCTTAACTTTTAGCTTTAACTTTTTGAATATAAAATCTTGTCTGTTAAAGTTTTCTTTTGGAAAACATTTAATTTTATGAAGTTATTTCTTATTTTAGTGCACGACAATTTGATGACACATGACTATACTCTTGAGACATGAAGAGGTACATTTGTTTATGTTTGTTACGGATCACCCAACAGGTTAGTTCGATTTAATTACTCTTCAAAGATCGACCTGAAGTATGGTTATTTGTCACAATGTTGTTTTGCTGAAGTATGTTATGCGAGTTCCATTGGGTTGTATACTTGTATTTTTTCTAAAAAAAAACCCTTCAGTCATAGTCACAACATGTTGTTATTAATTTGTTTCTTACGTGATTTTCATGCTGATTTAATATCTAATCTTTTTTATGTATCTTTTTGAACAAATTCATAGAGCCTAGAAAAAGTTTGACGATGTTGTCGTTCATCTCAGATAGGTACAATTGTGTTTAGAGAACTCATACAGTGTGATTTCCCCTCTAGATTTTGTTTTCTTCTTGCTATATCATAAGGTTTTCATGGTTATTTGTATCTTATCTGTGTGTGTGATTCGTTGTGTGATTGAGCAGAGGGTCTCTTTAGAAGCGGTCTCTCTATTCCTAGGGGTAGAGGTAAGGCTTGTCTACATCTTACCCTTCTCAACCCTTACCAATAGCTTTGCTATTTGTAAGATTTACTGGGCTTGATTGTTGTTGTTGTCGTGTCTTATTTGTGACTAATCTAACTAGTTGTTTTTTGCTGCCGCGTTTCGGCCTTGGCTTAATATTGCGTAAGTGATTAAACATTGAACGTATAACACAATTTCATCAAACATTTGCACCAACCATATCCGAGTGAAAATTGAAGTGCCAAGTCAAAGGGTCTAATAGATATTCAATACAAGTGTTTCTTGGGAATATTTACCATGGCACATTTGTAATTCTTGAGATTTTGATGGCTAATTGGGTCATTTTTGTAGTTTGCAAAAAGTGTTTGGACCTTTAAAAAAAAAGACTTGCACTTGCCATGAATTGAACTTGAGACCATAGGGAATACAAATGCACAACAAACCACTCTACCACCAATCAGAGCCGGCCCGTTGGGCTTAGTAACCTAGGCAAAGGCCTAGGGCCACCAAAATATAAAGGCCCCAATTTTTTTTTATATACTTCTCTTTTGGCCCAAATAAAGAAACCACCTCTAGGCCCAAAAGTCAACAAGTAAAACCTACACTAATTTACTTAAGGTTACTTTCCAATTTCCCATATTTACATGCCATGTTCAGCCCTCTTTGTACGATGTATTCCAGATTGAAGCTTTGAATATTTGATAACTGTAGTTTTGATTTGCTATTACGGATTCGAATGATATTTTTTAGGGTTGTCAAGTATTTAAGATAACAAAAAGGATTGGACAATTGGTAATTATTATTGTTTATTTGATTCTGGTTAGTTGTCGAAACGACACTAAGTGTATCATATTTCAATTGCTAATTCAATTTCCTTATTTTTTTATTTTTTTTTTGCTATTAGCATGATAGTGTATTTTATACATACTGGTTATCAAAAAGGCACAAAAATTTGCATAACGAATTTGATATTAGTCGTGTTACACATTTGCTTAAGGAATTTGCTATTCGTCTTAATTTATCATTAGTATTCTCTTAAACTAACATATATTTTAGCAATGTCAAATTGAAACCAAACTTATAAATCCAGTTATGCAAAAAGAAAAACAAACAAAAGAAAAAAAAAATCAAAAGAAAAAAAATCACATAAACATGAAGCTTTAATCGAATCACAAAAGAGATCACTTTTAGAATTCTATTCAAACCAAAATTGCATGAGTAATGGACCTACAAGTGAACCTATAAATGATGATATTCCAAAGTAGATGTAGGTTCTTTTTGTTAAATTATACAAATTCTAAGAGCCCCGACTTTATAGTTCGCTTAGGGCCTTTAAAAACATTGGGATGGCTCTGCACCAACCCATTTTATAATTTATTATAAAATCACATATTTTTATACTAACAAAAATAGATGAAAAGAACTTATGACAACACTATTCATTTAGTGGAGCAATAAAGTGATTTATAATATGTTATGCACTACACTCACCACATATCAGCTCTATAATTTATTAGGATTCTAAATCCATAAGCATCTAGAAATGCTAAACTTTGAATTCTCTTTAATCTAATATGCCTTATTTGCCCGTAACACACAGTTTTTATAAGTTTTTATAAGGGAATGTAGAAATATACACCTCCTACTTATATACACCCCTACAAAAGCTTCAAAAATTACAAAAAGCCAAGCCTTTATAAATGACTATTTAATTTACTTTTTTACCTTTTCTTTTTCTTTGTCAGTTTAACATTAAAACAAAAACATATGTACGTAATGTTTTTCCTTTTAAGTTTTAACTTTCTTCTTTTATTAACCACTATTTTTTATTATATATTTAAATAGATTAAGCTTCTATACTTTTATATAAGACTGTCCGTTGTGACTAGAGGTGAGCCATAACTCTATCCTCTCATATTGCGTCATGTCAGCGCCTAGTTGGCAGGGTGATAAAGCTGCTTGTCGCTCACTTGATCATATTGTGGCTAGAGGTGAGCAGCAGCTTTATCCAGTTTTTTAAACATTTAATAAAAAATATAAAAAACATTATATTCACCTATTTTTATATTAACAAAAAAAGATGAAAAGAATTTGTGGCAACAATATTCATTTAGGGAGCGATAAAGTGATTTATAATATGTTATGCACTACACTCACCACATATCAGCTCTACAATTTATTAGGATTCTAAATCCATAAGCATCTAGAAATACTAAACTTTGAATTGTCTTTAATCTAATATGCCTTTTTTGCCCGTAACACACAGTTTTTATAAGATTTTATAAGGGAATGTAGAAATATACACCTTCTGCTTTAAAAGATATACACCCCTACAAAAGCTTCAAAAATTACAAAAAAGCCAAGCCTTTATAAATGACTATTTAATTTACTTTTTTACCTTTTTTTTTTCTTTGTCAGTTTAACATTAAAACAAAAACATATGTACGTAAAGTTTTTCCTTTTAACTTTCTTCTTTTATTTTATTATATATTAAATAGATTAAGCTTTTACACTTTTATATAAGACTGTTCGTTATGGTTAGAGGTGAGTCATGACTCTATCCTCTTATATTGCGTCATGTCAACGCTAGTTGGCAGGGTGATAAAACTGTTGGTCGCTCACTTGATCATGTTGTGACTAGAGGTGAGCAGCAGCTTTATCCAGTTTTTTAAACATTTAACAAAAAATATAAAAAACATTATATTACATAAAATTAAAACTTCATAAAAATAATAGGTCATAAACTATTAAAAACAAATAAAAGAACAAGTAATATAGTAAAAAGAAAAGGTAAATATATATATATATAAAACAAAAAAGAATAAGTTTTTTTAAACAAAAAAGATAAAAATCTTGTCGTCTTCTTCAGTACCCCTTCACTGCTTCAACCTGCATCTTCTTCAACCTGCAACAAGCCCTTCATCTTCTTCACTAACCAACAAACCCATGTTCATCATCTTCATCCTCCATCTTCTTCAAACACAAAAAATAGAGCAAAAATAAAAAAAAATAATAAAACAAACTTGATTTCTCCTCGCTAGCCTACGCGATCCGGCTCACGGCTGCTCGCTCGCACGGCCGTTAGCGTGAAAGTGTTGTGGTTCCAGCGATCCACCTGGCTTAGGAACTCATTCGCGTCTGCTCGGTCGCGTACCACAACGGATGGTCTAAGGTAGCCCTTATTAATGTACTATACTTATAAAATATATAAGAGTAAAAAATCTTTTTTTATATCTAAAAAAACCTCTCACAAAGTATTGTTGGTTCATCAAAATTGTAGACTAATAATCAAAAAGTTAGATTGACTTATTGACGATCTAGGATATAAAAAACTTCTATTATTACCCTTCGGTTGAAAAACCTTGGTTTCATCACTGCATCACACCACATTGATCAATCAATCGTTATGTAGCATCGCACTTCATCACATTTTTATTACATCTATTTACAAGATTTGGAATTTGAAGTAAGTTTTCTTCATTGGTCCATGTGGCATCGTGTTATTAGTGCACATTTTAAGTTTTTTTATTAATATTAATTTTTTTAACGGAGCAAACTACTTATTACAAAGATAAAATTCACGCACTCGTTCTCTAACATATTGGAAGCACTAAAAAAAGTTGGTCTTATTCTGAATAGAGTAAAGGCATAAAGCGTGATGGACTGATGGGTGAAATAGGAAGAGTGAATGAGTGATTGACTGATGGGTGAAAGATTTTAGCCTATTTTTTGGGTTTATCGAACCTACAATGTTAATATATTTATTAAAATATAAAACTGTATATTATTTATGAAAACGTGCATTTAAATTAGGATTGGCAATAGGTAATCTGTATAAGACACGATTAAACCTGTTAACTAAAAAGTACACCATGTGAAATTTTACTTTGTTTAAAAATAAAGAGAATTAGAATGATATGATTCATCATATCTCTTTGTTAGTACATAAAACACATAACTGTGTTATAAACATGCGATATAAAGTAGTTAAAAAAATTATGTTCAAGTTTATAACTTGTGTTGTTCGCGTCATCAGTGACCTGCTAAACCTGTTAAAACACGATTTGCCTGTCCTAATTTAAATTCATATAAATGTATTTGATCTAAAAAATAATTGTGGTTGTTATGGTGGGGCCGAAGAAGCACATGATGGAAGTAAATGCAGGTATAGAAAAGGCAATATTTTACTTTTACTTTTTATAATTAAATTGTCATTTTACTTGATTTTTTTTTTAAACTAGATTTTTACCCGACGCTGCGCGTTGCGGCGGCACAATGCGTCCAACAGATGGCAGTGGCTGGTTATGTTTAGCATTAGGAGTAACACGAATTCTTAAACGCCACAACCCCACATTCCCTAATCTTATGTTTCTACTTTAAAAACATGAAAGAAGACATTATCTTTGACTGCTCAAGGTCACGTAAATAAGCAGAATATGTTTGTAAGCCACACTCAGCTTAATCTCAGCAACATCCGAAAGAACATCAACTTTAGTCAAAATAAGATCACGAAAACCGATACCCTCATTTACATATTTCAGAGCAACAATAGCAAGCCAACCACAACAACGTAGACGACCCGTGGTTACACAAACATCCTGCCCAACAGCCCTGAGAAGATCCCCAGCGACACTAAATAATTCAGTAAACAAATACCTGAGATGTGTGCGGCCAAATCACCAAATCAGTTTTGTTGCCAGAGGTATTAGAGGAGCTCAATCAACAACAATGAGATTTCAAGTGGCAACCTATTTTTTTTAACTGCAAGAAGAGATATGTTATTTCAAGCCAGCAAGATGTTGGCAACATAAGAACAGTGAAATCCTAAAATAATGTTCAAAATTTAAGAACTGAAATGAAAGTGTAAAGCAAAATTAAATAATTTAAAGGTTAAATTTGAAGATAAGAAGTAAACCTAAAGCGTGTGAAGAGTCTTTGATATTTGGCAGTGGATAACAAAAAACAAAAACATCAATCAAAGAACAACAAAGCTATCTATAGTCCATGACTTGATACTCGAAATTCTCAATCTTTTGTTTTTTAAGCATATATAAGAAAGGTTTTGTACCTCCAAAGTATTCATCTGGGGCCTTTTTATCATATACTCATAAACAGTCATATCGTCATCCGATTGGATCTACTTATCACCTATGTTTCTGGGGTTAAAGGAATCAAGCTATTTCTTTAAGGCGCGTGGTAAATGAGGTCTTTTTTTCCACTTCTTATCGTCAACACCTGAAGTCGGCCTCGCGCCGTCTTCGTTACAACCGCCGGTTCAGCAGCTGAAACCGATGCATTTCACCATCATGGCCCAAAACATTCAGCGACAAATTTCAGGCGAGCATCAATTTCAACTGTGTAGTTATCAATTACTAACTAAGTAGTAAAAGCATAGTCCTTCCACTCCAACAAAGCATCATAGTTACCTAGTTATCTTAACAAATCACACAGTTTGGATCTTTACATTGTCTCAGGCAACAGACTTCCAATATTCCAAACAAAACATAACTCCTCATGTCAACATGTAACAGACCAATTAATTAACCATATAAACAAAAACAATAAACACCATATATTAAGTACGAAAAACTTCCATATATTTAAGTAAACCGCCAGTACACCAATCATACTCATGAACATATTATATTACGGAAACAGATTATAGGATTCATAATTTAAAAATTAAAAACCCTAAGTGCGTACCGAGAATAACATTGGCTCCTATAAGGTACCGTCGTATGAGCCATGACAGTCCTTCTATTTGGTGAGGCTTCAGCACGGCAGTTACACCATAATCGGAACAGTTTACTTCACCGTCGGGGCGGCGCGTGCGTCTCCATCGAATACATACTTAGCGGCGGCGATTAATCTCTTTTCGTAGTCCATTTTCAGCAATTGTGGAGCAAACACTAACGGATTTGAGTTTTCTGAAAATGTATAAACCCCCTCTTTAGCTGCAGTTACTTGTTACACGTGGCACATACACAAGGAAAGATGAGTTTTGTCATAGTGAGAGATGAGAGAGGAAGCGGTGGAGAGCAGGAAGAGACAGAGGCAGAGATACAGGGATGTGATGTGGGCTACATATCAAATTATTTTTGAAATGCGTGCGAGGCTTGCAATAGTGTCATTTGTGAGTGGCACCGACATTGAAAATTATAGGGTATATAATAGGTGTTCTTGAAAAATTTATTTACTAAAATTTATACTTTTAAAAAGTATTTACCAAAATGGGGCATTCTTAAAAATTACTTTCCCTCTCCCACTTTTATTGGATAGAAAATAATTTTTTCCCTCCTAAACACTAATTTTATTTGTTCCATACTAGTGGGAATGTCCACGCGTTGCAGCGGGTGTCACTACTGAAATCATATTCAGTTTTGATGTGTATTACGAACTACCATCCGTTCCAAGTTTCTAACAAATGAAGCTTAAACTATATGAGAATATGGACGTATCCAAATTAGGGATGAGCATATAGCCCTGAATACCGAACCGATACCGATCTAGAACCGATCCCGTACCGAACCGAGGGTGTTCGGTATCGATACCCACATTTAGAGGTTTTCGGTTTCGGTATTTTTGGTATCGGTATAGTATCGGTATTTTAAGGTAAAATACCGATACCATACCGGTACCGTACCGATACCGTACCGTATGTTTTCGGTATCGGTATCGGTATTAGGTTTTGGGATTTTTCGAAATCGGTACTTTCGAGATGGGTATCGGTTGGTACCGATACCGTCCCGAGCTCATCCCTAATCCAAACAGTAAGTTTCTAAAAAACATCACAAACTTAAACTGCTAAACAATATATGATGATTCACTAATAAATAAACAATATATTATCGTACAACTTCAATTAACTTTGCTTTCAGAATAGCATGTTCTCATAGCATGTTCCCAAGTAAACATAATACAATCATTTTATTTCAATATCCATATCCCCAAATACACACAAAAATTATATAATTTGATGGATTAAAAATGACTCTTTTATCAGAATGCTACAGAATCCATTTTAAAAGTAAAATTGCATAAATTTAACCGAAAATTCAAAACTTTTTGACATCACCAGCTTCTTGAAAGATTTACAATTATCTTTCGAGATTGGTTTTCAAAACAATACTTTTGTGATGGTTGTAAACTTTAAACCAATTTGGTATCCTAATAAACAGCGGTCGCGCCAGATAAACCGCTTGGGTCAGGGAACTCACTCTGGCTAACCCGAACCGGTGGGTGACATTTGTAATCCGGGTTCAGCCTCCCACTGATTTTGAAGTTTTGTGGCGGGACAAGCTCGGACCGGTTCAAGTCCAGGGGCATTTTGTAGACTTGCAACTGAAAAGCTGATTTCGACTTGCTTGGGTCCAATCACCAAACCGAGCATCCCGATTTTGCTGCAAAGATATGAACAGTAAGCAGCTAGGGTATACAGGGTTGCGTACAATACATATCCAGTTTTGAGTATAAAACCGCGAGAACTGCATACCGCATAAGCACTTGTCTTAAGTATCACAATTAAAGCAAATATGTACACCGAAGTTTATGTCGATTCTCGCAGTTCTCAACTTAAAATACATTTTTTTTGTATTAAAACATCCCTTTATATAAAAAAATTAACATAAAGTTATCATGTAGATATAAATACCTGCACTATAGATGAATGTAGATAAAAATTATGTGGCATAATACTTGCACCAAGAAGACTCATTAATGCAAACGCACTTTCGCCGCTAAAACTTGAAAGCATCCCGCCCATTGACAGTGGTGTGTCGCGTTGACTTGTAACCACCCCAAAAAAATACGAAAACAAAGCAACACTTGCCAACCACATGCATATGAATTTTGCTTTCCCATTTTCCTAAAACACATGTCGTTGTATCAAATATTAATGAAAGAAACGACGCAGAATGAGATAGGAAATTGAACTTAACAAATAGTTTGAGACAACCGAAAATAAAAACACGTCAAGGGAAGTCAAAAGGACACAAGTGAAAAGCCTGATGCCAAACATAAGATTTAACGCATGTGCGGTTCCCAAAATCTTACAAAATAAACAATATTTTTATAAACATATATGACGATTGTAAAGTTAATAAGGGTAACAAAGAGGAGTAGACGTTACCATTGAAAGGTCTAAAGCGATCATTGATAGTTCTGCTTGAATTCCCAAGATTATACATGTGATCATATCGTACTCCTCACTGCAAATCTGCATCATTATATAGAAACAGAACATGATTTAGTTAATAAAAAAACAATCCATGCCTATTAATGCGGTATAAACAGATTATGCTTATGATTATTTGAATATTTAGGGGAGGTGATCTGTACACAACTTTTTTTTGTTTCATACACAAGAACTATATATATGAGGGTAAAACCGTAAAAATCCCATAAACCGGAAACACTTAAAAAAACATACCTGAGCAAGATTTTTCCCTGTGAGAACAGTAATAGAAGCCGCAAGGTATTGACAGAGAACAGCAGCCAAACTAAAAACAAGCATAGCTAGACTGAGATCGTACCCAAAACGGGCCCCACCCTCGATGGCTGCAACCCATTTTCCTGGATCAACATACGTAACGGCAATAAACACAGCTGGTAAAACAGCTGGAAGTAGCCGAGGCATCACGTTTGGCTGAGTTTTTGTTATCAAATCATTTGTCTCCATTTCAGAAATAACTATAATAACACCAATCAGCGAAAGAAAATTGCAGTCATGCAATGACCAGTCAACGGATATGTTAATCTTCGAAGCTTTATCTAACGGCTGAGAAGTGCTCTAGGGGCTTCAATCACATGATAGTTGCTGGCATAGCAAGATTTTGACGCTCGCTTTGGTCACAATCATTACCAACTTCATATCAGTTTTGAAAGATTAATATCCAAAGCTGACTGAACATATCGTTGTGAATCCAACCCTGATTCACAAAAATAAAAAAGAACATCATAAAATGAACATAATGTCATTTATTTCAAATAACAAAGTTCATATATATTTAGTGACATTTATTTACAAAGTAAGTCAGTTTATAATTCATACAATAAACCATATTGAGTTGACCATTATAATTCATACTATGACTTGTATAATAATTCATATATATAATCAAATCCATAATCTTAGCTTGTGAGTTCAAGTCTCTTTAAAAACACCAATCTATCAAGTTTTTAAACCACTAATATTTTTTTAGGGACGACACAGTGCTAAGCGTTTGAGTCTTTTTAGCGCATGCAAAGCGGGTCTGGTCGGTCGCAATTTACTGAACCTTGAAAACTTTTTATCAATCTTTTAATATTATCATTTTTATGCTAAATATAATTAAAAGAGTATGTTACAAAGGTAAGCTAACCATTTATAGTAAAACAATTTAGGATGGTTCTGTTTACATTTGAATACATATGGGATGAATTTCAAGTTTGACCGGTGTAACCCATATGACCCGTCTGATATTTGGTTAAGTCGTATTCCATAACTTACTAGGTTAGAGACCCGTGAACTTCACGGGTGAAGAAATTTTTAAATAAAACATATTATCTACTAAATAAAATTAAACAGTTTTTATAAGGGCAGTGTTAAACTAAAAGTTTAAAACATAACATGAAAAAAAATATAACATGAGAAATTAATATACTATTAAAGTTTTCAAGTGTAATTTTGTTGTGCTTGTGAAATATGTAATTTGAAAAAAAGTTGATGCAAATATATATCTAATAATTAAAAAACTCTTCCACCAAACAAAATAATAGGATAGTTTCAAAAATAAAACATAGGTAAACATATAATGTTAACAAAACGTAATAATAGTGAATGTAAAAAGAAATTAAATCAAGTACAAAAAAAAAAAAGAATTATGAATATGTTCATAAGATCCATTGCAGCATGGTAACTTCCTAGCATTTTGACATGGAAAGCTGAAAAAAAAAAACATATCGACATCAATTTTTTATAATGTAGCATTAGCATAATAATAAAACTTGTAGGAGAAAAAAAAAGAAAACCATTAAAATGAGACTTACAAAAATTTGTCATAACTGTCCAAAAATCTCTTTGTAAGCAACATTTAACGTACGCGTCGTCACGCTACCGTCCTTATCTAATATTAATATCTTCAATCCATTCCTACTTTTGACTCTTGATAATGCAACATACAATTGTCCATGTGTGAAAATCGGATCTTTCAAATATAACCTAACTTTAGATAGTGACTGTCCTTGACTCTTGTTTATTGTCATAGCAAAAGACACAGCAAAGGGGAAACTGTCTTCTTTTAAATTTGAAAGGAATCTTCTTATCAGTCGGTGTCAGACTAATTCTGGGAATAAATGTCCTCATTCCAATGTTACTACCTGAAATTATTTTGGCTTCTATAACACGCTTTCCCATTTGAACAACTTGTAGTCTTGTTCCATTACACAAACCACTTTTTTGATTGATGTTTCTGAGTAACATGACTAGAACACCAACTTTCAAAATCAATCTGTGGTTTAGAATTCCCGAAAACTTAAGGCCATTAAGAACATCAGGTGAATATAAACTTTCATCGATTTCTTCATTAATATTTTCTGATTGACAAACACTATCTGAACTTAAATATTCCATTTCCTCACCAGGAAACAAAGCAAGCAACCGATCATTAATATCTTCAACAACTTCATTCTTTGGTGCCAAAATAGCTCGTTCTTGGAAAAAACCTGGAATACTAAAATTCTCTAAAATCGATGGATAAAAAAACGATATCAAATCAGAAACAGGATCCAACGATTGAGTAATAAGTAAGTCATCAGGTATATCAATGATATATTGATCCTCATATTCAGATCCAACCTTGCCTTCACCTAGATCCAAAAGCCAGTTTGCAAAATTCTTTGTTTGCTCAATCTCGGTTGCAGTGTTGCCACAACTTAACCTCATATTTTTTGTTAACTTAAGGACTTTGCATTCATGCCAAATGTATGAAGAACTTAATGAAGCATTAACGATATCATGTCTACTTGCGTTTGGAACTACCACTACTAGAGAAAAGGGTTTTTGCTACCGCATTTTTGGTAGCAAAACGGTGGCAATCACCCTTTTGTCACCATTTTGCTACCAAAAACCTCGGTAGCAAAATCACACATGGCAATTGCCCTATTGCAACCGATTTGCTACCGTTTTATGTTTTGAGACCGTTTTGCTACCGCTAGTTTGCCACCGTTTTGCTACCGCTAATTTGCCACCGTTTTGCTACCGCTAGTTTGCCACCGTTTTGCTACCACTTTTTTGTCACCGTTTTGCTACCGCTTTTTGCCACGATTTTGCTACCGCTTTTTGCCACCCCTTTGCTACGTTTTTTGCTACCTTTTTGCTACCATTTTTGCGGTATTTTTTCTACCATATTGCCATTCCATTTCTTTTATCTACCCGTTGCCATTCAATTTCTTTGCAAAATGTATCCATTTATGAAAATTTTAAATAATAACATTAATTTAAATCAATACATCAAAAAATCCAAACTAAAACATCCAAATCCGAACATTCGAACTAAAAGTGTTTACATATAGCCTATGTTATTATAGCCCTCAACTCTGCAATGATTCCATTGAACATTTCTTTATATTCTTCCTTTTCCTCGTTTAACTTTTGAATCTACAAAACAACCAATGCATAAACCTTATCAATATAACAAAACATACAAAAAAAAAATAATTATACAATTGAACACACACCTAAAGCTTAAACAGACCCACAACCCCCATGGATCAAAAGTCGCTAATAATCAGACCAAATTTTAGAAAAGACTCTACACGAGTCGACCCGTTTGACCCAATCAACCCATTATCTACACTATAAGTTGACTTTAGACAACTTTCACCCATTTAACCCGTTTGAAACATTACGATCTGTATTCAACAAACGCAAAATTCATGTAAAACCTCTAATTTCTTTCGAAACACCTAAAATTATACACAACTGAAAAACATAATTATGAATCTAACATGCACTGATTCAATTGAATTTCTCCATATTTACTAATTAAAATGAGAAGGGAACTAAGACAATCTTAAAAAAATGAATTAAAAAAAAACTAGTGAGAAGGGAACTAAGATTATATGCTTCCACTAATGGTGCTATATTTGGGTCAACCTTCAAAACTAATGGTGCTAGCGTTAGACCTGTAATCCCAAAATGCTACAGTAAATCAACATAAAACTAAACAAAAAAGAACAGAATAGACCTGTAATACTTTGGCCTATTTTTATTTTTGCTAATGTCACCAACTAATAACAAACTTATATTAACAATTCTGGCCAGATCAATGGCATTGGTAATAAGTAATAATGACGATTGCTAAACGCTTTATACATACCTTTGAGGGCGACATCTGACAATTGAAGTGCTTGTGCACGTAGCTCTCTAGCCCGGTTCCTTTTTACAATTTCAGCATTTCTTCTTTGAATAAACCATCGAGCTGAAGGAATTGCAAAGAAAGAGAACACGTAACTGTGAAAAAGAACAAAAAAATAAATCACACGTTTGACCCGTTAACAATAAAACATAACCCAAATTGAATATTTCCCGCATACCTGAAGAAGAGGGAGTATTTATATGCAAACAACATGAAAGGGATGGTTCAACAATTTTAACAGTCCTTTATATACAGATGGTAATGTTCAAGGTAGGCCCTAATACACAACGATGTTCAATTTTAAAGTTCAGACCACTACAAGGTAGTGATGGTTCTCAATTCAATATAAACCTAATTGGCCCTTCGTTAGTAAACTGGTGAAATTATCACCTTTAATGTTCTGTTATTTGTTCTAAACATCCAGCAGGCCTTTTAAGAGAAACCCTAAACAGGTCAAACTTTTCTCATTAGACCAAAAAAAAAGTGTGAAACTTTGCTTATGTCCTTCAATTATTTTACACAGTCGCGTCTTGATATATTTCTGTGAATTTGGCTGGAAATTTAAACTTCTATAACTTTTAAAAGGCAGAAACCATCAAAATATACAAATTTTGTTGAAAATCAAACAGAACTTTTAAAAGGCAGCAAGAAAAAAGACTCACTTTGTCCGAATCATATATATTATGTAATTGTAGCATCATTTGAGAGCATGATTCAGTGATATCTTATGACCTGAAAAAGTCAACGGTAGCGTTTAGTTCATAGACCTGAAAAAGTCAACAGTAGCATTTAGTTAATAGAACAACCCTTTCATTGACAAGAATTGAAATTTTAACTGAAGGATGAAACTGCTTGTAGGTTTCACGCCCAGTCTCCTCAATAATAAGATTTTCATTCCCATATTTTATGTCAGCCCTCCAAATGCGCTGTGAAGATGGAGAATTGGTTTTAAAAACATGAAAAGAGGATAAGCCAACATTGTATTAAATGATTGATGTAATCAACAAAAACTATCCAACTTAAGGAAAAAAAATCCGTCATGTTCTACAACATGTCTGCAGAAAGTTAAAGAAAAAGAATAACATTACTATGCTGATGAGCAATTAGACTTGCTTGCATAATAAAAATTACAAAACGAAGCAACAAATGAATTCACACAACTAAACCAGACCTCATCTTTCTTCTTGCCTCCTGAAAACGCCTTTTATTCACGAGCCCAAGGCAGAGTTATATTAGCTGGAGCCTGGATAAAAACAAAAGATTGTTATAAACTTATAACGCATAATGGTGGGACAACATTTAAATGACAGTGTGTACTTTTCCATTCATGAATTGCCTTGATACCAGTGACAAGAATCTGCTGTTCAGTCGCTTGTTCAACAAAAGCATGCGCTTCTCTATAATTAGGCAAATAGTGATCGGTCTCTGTTGAAAATAAAATGTGTCAAAGAAAGATAAAACCCTTTACATATAAAAGCACCTACGATCAGAATAACAGATCCAAATTCGGCGCAACAACAATGCATACAAACATAATAAAATAATCCATGTTAAGGCGAAGCATATCATTGTTTGTAGCACCAGTGAATAGAACTTTCCCAATATAAAGCTCAAAGAAACAGCAACTAAAAGACCACATATCAACAGGACGACCATAAGTCAACCCTAAAACAGCATAATACAATGCTTGACTTGTCAACGAATTGCATATCATAATATAAATTATGTAATAAAGTATAATATATAAAGTGCTTATTAATTTCAAGAGCACAATAAATCGACTCACGAGTGTGATCTCATTTTTCCCAGAAAATATAGCGTTTCCAAAGTCACAAAGCTTTAGAACAGTTTTGGCGTCATTTGCCTGTTAATCATAGAGTTAGAATGTCTACAAAATTACAAAAAAAAAAAAAATCATGACAAATAAAAGCAGAAGTTCAATCGTACTAACCAGCATACAACAATCCAGTATCCTCAACCTAAGTTTTTCTAAACGTACTACAATAAAAAAAAACAAACAAAACATCACCCAAAAAAAAACACCCATTATTATTGTCAAGTAACATCCCAAATAGGTTCACTTAGGCCTTGACACATCATAAACTCCACAAGTGTATATACAGACCGACCTGGGCCTTGACACATCTTACTGTAAATACAAATGCAAATCAACATTTAAATTACTATAATGTGAGCAAAGTTGGAGCATAATAGGTCACATTTAGTTCTTCACATCTCCATACAAAAACACTACAAAAAACAAAAGAAGCATAATAGATCTAACATGATCATGTTACAAGCACCAAAACTATGGAAGACAAACAGTAGCCAGTAGCCTGATGGCACTGTTTCCAAATCAAATCATCATCATCATCATCATCATCATACTCAGTTAATCCCACCTATAGCAAAGCTAAGGTAGGGTCTGAGGAGGGTAAGATGTAGACAACCTTACCTCTACCCCTAAGAATAGAGAGGCTGCTTCCAGTGAGACCCCCGGCTCGATGTGGTTTGGTATCAAGCCTTGGACATAAGGCACATAACACTTAGCAATCGGGGCAAACCCGATCGGCCCTAAATATACAAGTCATCAAAAACCTTATGGCCCTACCTTGATAATCTTCACACACACATACACACACTATTGGACAAACTAATAATCATGTCTTGACGTCATACAAATAGTCCCATTTCCACAACCTCAATATCCAAAAATGGTCTCACTGGCCACTTCAAGATCCTCAATACTAACAAATGATCCCACTTTTGCAACACAAATTCAATTAAAGGTTTACTGACATCTAACAAATAACAAGACAGGGATATGGAACAAATGTGCTCAGTGGCGCAGGATATAGGGGGCAGGGGCGGTCGCCCGACCCCCGAATTTTTGCTCAGAAGTCAGAATTCTCAAGCGTCACCACTGAACGTGCTTGCATAAATCACCATGGCCTAATGCCTATGTTGTTGAAATCAGAAACTCTTTGGACGAAATAACATAACCTAATCATCTGATATATGAACAACCAGATAACATATTGCCATTCCTCAAGCTAAGACAACACAAGGAACCAAAAAAATGAAAGCAATGTCCAAAATACTCAAGACGATAATTTTCTACTTCCTAATATTAATATCCCTAAGATTTTTGGCTTCATATTAATACTAATTTTCAGTTCCATGCCTTTGAAAACCGAAATATAAGCTACCATATGTATTTCGAAGTACTAATTTTCTACATCAATATTCAAAGGCTAAACAATACAAACTAACACTTAACATCAAGATATCCAAATTCTTTAATATCTTATATCAATCCAAGTTTCAACGGATTCACTAATTTTGTTGAGCCAACAAATAAAGATCGGTCATATGGTGTCCAAATTAATGCAATAACACATCAAATATTATGTCCAAACTATAAACCCTAGCTAATCTAAAACTCAAGCAACAAAGCTAGAATTATACAACAGTCAGAGACCTAATTGAACTTACAATCATTTAATAAGTGATTCATTGTAGCTTCAAGCGGTTGAATCCGGTGATTGTTACAGTGAACGGTAGGCTCCGTTCTCGGTACGCCGGTTAGGGCTACAATGATGTATGTTAGCGTTACGCTGAGATGATACAACGGTGATGGAGATGATGTACAGAGGTGGAGATGAATCGATGATGGAGATAAAGGTCGATGGAATGGTGATGGAGGTCGATGGAGATGAAGTTGAGATGGGAGGATGAATCGGGAATGTACAGGGGATGAATAGAATCAGGGTTTTTATTTGCTTTTATAACTTTTATTTTTCATTTTATTATATTTGCTACCGTTTAGCTACCTAATTAGCATTGTTTGTAAAAAATCATTGTAAAATTTGCTACCGTGATATTTGGTAGCAACTTTTAGTGGCAATTGCTTGATTTTGTAGTAGTGTACTGGTAGAATTTGTCTGAAATCACCCCCAAAAACAATTACCTTTCCACCAAATAGGACTTCTGAATTGTTATCATTATCACCACCAAAGACGTCTTTTAAAGTTCGACCTAATGCTTCAAATGCATGTTTATGAACCATGAGTGCTTCATCCCAAATAACCAAATCTGTTTTTTTTAGCAATTGGGCTACGTCACTATCTGGTGTTATGTAGCATAAAGAATCCTCTGTTAAGTTGATTGGAATTGAAAACCTTGAGTGCGCAGTCCAACCGCCTGTTAATAGTAATGAAGCAATACCACTCGAAGCGATGTTCAAAACTATTTTACTTTTTGATCTTATGGATGAAGACAATGTTTTCCATAGGAAAGTTTTACCTGTACCCCCGTATCCATAGACAAAAAATACACCACCTTTTTTATCCTCAACTGCTTTTATTATTGTTTTATAAACATTTCTTTGCTCATCTGTTAGCGAAACAAACATTTCTTCAAATTCCCCTTGCAAAACGTTTGTGTCATATCCCAATTCCTCATTAATCAATCGATTGTTTGAAGCGTATATTGAGTCATCATTAGGATAAGGCATATCTATGAAATTTCACAGAGTGGAACTATTGCGCAACAAAAAGTTTTCAATACCAAGCAAAGCAAAGTTCTTAATCTGATCTTCAGAGAGTGACAAATCTACATAAATTTAAGTAAGAAAAATGTAGTCATGAATATTAAACTTTATCATTTTTTATACAAAAGAACAAAATTTTAATAACTAATTAAGTTTACTGATATAAGTAAAAAAATCATGCCTGGACAATCAATGTCTCTTCTTCTTTTACGTAGAATGTCTTCAGACAACTCTTTCCATGTGCTTTCCCATACAAAGTTTGGTCTAGACAAACTATTAGATGTTAACATAGTGGCAAATAAGTTTCTCAAATAATCCCCAGATCCTGCATGGAATGCTTCCTGTATTGCTTCAATATACTCAGCATCATCATCCAAGAGTCACATAGCATAACACGCATCTCTATATGTATCATAAAGATGTCCATTAACAGTACGAATATATTCAAATGATGTTGGCCCTTTAACCTTATTTAACAGAATTCTTAAAAAGTAACCTTCACTAACAGAAGGAGACACAGCATGAATACGACCAACTGACTTGTTTCTTTGCCTTGGTTCCCAACATCGCTTGTCACTTTTCCAAGCATAGTTTAACGGGAATTGCACGTAGGTAAGTTGTCTTGCGTTGTCATCGCTTTCATTGCGTTTCATCCAACCTAAAAATATTGATGAAGCGACAGATGGCTTGTTAAGTACATCATCAATGTCTTCGCCAGCACCATAAACAATTATTTGTTGTCCAGGCAGATGGAAAGGTAGCCTTATTATAGGAAGTGTCCTGTAATGAACTTCATAAGAGAATATTCTGCATGCAGCTTCGCATGCAGATATATACCGACATTGATAAAATCCTTTTATTTCGTCTACTTCCTCCTCTTGACCATCTACTTTATTGCTCTGGACAACATTTAGAGTAATTCTATATGGACCTTTGTTAATATATTTAAATAAATACTTTATAGATCCAGCTTGATTACACCACTCGACATTGATATGTGCTTGATATCTTTTAAGCAGAGTTTTGTTATATGGCACAACATATTTGTTATCAAGGTCTACATTAGACGTTTCAACGAAGTAACCATTATCTCTCCTTATGTAAACAGGATAACCTTCAGAATCAACGCATGTTTCGTTTTGAAATGTCCTAGGAAAGCTTTTAGAACATTTTTTGTCGACCATGCAAGGACAGTTCACATTATAATGACCACAAGGACCATGAATCATATAATCACGTAAAAAAGTCAAAAATTTTAGAATTTTCATATTAAATATTAAATCAAAATAAAAACCGTAAAAACTATTTATGGAAAGGTAATTAATTATAATAAAACTGAAATTATAAATACAATTTTTATTACTTACCATAATACAAGTATGACTTAAATTTGAAATTTTTGATACCAAAAATTTGAAATTTTTGATACAAAAAATTTAAATTCAAATATAAAGTTAGATATAATAATATTAATAAAATTAATAAGGATTTAATTGCATAATATATGTTGCAAACGTATAAAACATGACTTAAATACAAGTATGCCACAATTAGAACCATTATGACTTAAATTTGAAATTTTTGATACAAAAAATTTAAATTACGTAATATGTGCCATATATTTGAAGAATTAAGTTATAAAATATTCAACTTTTAAAAAGTCAAAGTTTATGTTTGAAACTTTTAAAAATTCAAAAATAAAGACAGATATAATAATATTAATAAAATTAATAGGGATTTAAATGCATAATATATGTTGCAAACGTATAAAACATGATTGTAAAAAAACTTACCCAAACATTAATCGAAGAAAACTAAAGTCTAACACTTGCTTTGTATGATCTTCAAATTTAACAACGAACAAATATGAAGTAAGTTCTAACGAAATGTAAGTAAAAATGAATTATTAAAATGAGTATAGGGTGTTTTAAATATTTATAGTTAAATGGGATTGATTAAATATGGAAATGTAATTAATTTTAAAAAAATTTGAAAATTTAATGACAAATTAATTACCTCCAAAATTTCAAAAAATTTGAAATATTTAAGTGTACAAATTATGAGTTTTAAATTAAAAGAATTCGAAAAATTTGAAAAGTTTTATATTAATTTATATACTAAATATTATAAATAAAAAAACTGATCATTAAATACGGAACTGTAAAAAAATTTATTCAAATGTAATTTAGGAATAAATTTTTGTTAACTAAAAAATATATTAAAAATTTTGATTAACAAAAGTTGTAAAATATTAAACTTTAAAAAATTCAAATTTTAAGTTTGAAAGGTTTAATTTATTGAAATTGTTCGGATATTTAAAAAAGTTAATCAATTTATGTTTTCATATTAAATATTAAAACCAAAAAAAAAAAAAAATAAGCGCAAATATTAATTATGAAAAAGAGTTAATTATAATAAAATTGAAAGTATGAATACAACTTATAATACTTACAAATATCAAAATTAAAATTTTCAAAATTTAAAATTTTCAAAATTTAAAATTTTCAAAATTTAAAATTTATAACAAAAAAAACGGAATTATAATTTATGGAAATGTAATTAATTATATTACTCAAATTATATATACATATTTATTACGTAACAAAAAGAATAAAATTATAGAAATATTATAATTTTTTAAATGTAGCCATTAAATTATCCAATAATAAAAAAATGTACATCTTTTTTATTTTTCAATGTAGAAATATTATAATTGTTTAACCATCACCAGTCCTAGTATTGGTTCGAATCTTAAATAATTATTAAAATTAAATTAATTAATATTCTCCAACTAATAATAGTCATATATCACACAAAAAAAAACATAACATTAACACAATATTAAATTGATTATGTATAATACGTAGAAATATATAAAAAATAAAACCATAATTCATGCAATTTCATAACACAATAACCAAAAAAACTTAAGTTCATAAACCAAACACGCAAATACCAAACACAAGTTCATAACACAATAAAAAACATCCTCAAAAAAAAAAAAAACCTTCATTTCAAATCATTCTTCATCGCTTGAAATTTCCACCCTCAAATCAACAACGTCCAGTTTATTTGCGCCATTATCCTGTATAAAAATTATATATTAAAGAAAACATTTAAGATTAAAAAACATAATAAGAAGAATTAACTGTATATATATATATATATATATATATATATATATATATATATATATATATATATATAAACAACTTTTATAATACCTGCGCACTAAACATTTTTTCCTCGAGCTTGGACAACACATTTTTATCATCAGCGATACCACTAACGGTATAAATTTCAGAAAATGTTTTTAAATTTGTTTATGTGATTTCAATTTTAAACCCAAGCCACCTATCTTTAGTTAAATAAAATTCATTAGGAAACCGAACATAATCGCCAACCTGTTATTTGTTAGAAATTCATTATAAAAGTCCATGATCGTTGAACTATGTGGGGAAATAAAATTATCATGAAGTCAAATTGTAACAAAAATATCAAAACAAACAATACCGTGTGAATTCTTTAGGTTTGCAATTGTAAGTTTGTTGATGCTTCTTATCTTTTTTGTTTGCATATAAGTTATTCTAGTATTTCAACATGTATTTATAATAAAATTTACAAAGATATATTTTTAGAATGGACAAATTTACAACCAATTTGTAATGATGGTGTAGTGATGAAGAAAGGTATGTCAACCAATTTGTAATAAAGGTATGTCACGGGTCTCTAATTTGTACTATAATTTTTAAAGTTGGTCTACTAAGAGTGGAGGGAGTGGGGCGGTAAGAGAGGGCGGGAAGGTGATGTGGAGGCGGGAACACTGCCCCTAGAGGGCGTGGAAGAGGGGGCAGGAGGGTGAGGCGGGGAGGGAAGGACCGGCGTGGGGGGAGGGGTGGAGGTGAGGTGTCTTGCTGTGATTGGCCCTCCATTTCTAGGTGGGTTGGGATTGGTCCATTTTTTGTTTTTGTTTTTTAATTCTCACACACATTAATAATAATAATAATAATAATATTCCTTCCCCCTTCCACTCCCCACAATTTTCCCCCCCCACACGGGTCCCACAAGTGCCACATGGCGCTTCACCCCCCTCTTTTCCCCCCTCCACTCCCTATAGTCTAATGGCCTAGTAGTGGGTTTATTTTTTATTTTTTGCACTAAAAAAACTGCTAGTAAAATGGGTCCCTTTTAAAGATGGAGCAAAATTTTGGAGAATTTTAATGAAATGTATGAAATAATACAGAATTTCATAAAATCGGTTCAATGTGTTTAATGTTAAAAAAATGGAAAGTGATAAATGTGGGCGGCATTTTAGCCGAGTGGTCAAACATATTGATTGGATATTTTAATGCATTTTTGGAGTAGTCTATGTATCCTTCAATTGTGCAACTGAGTGAGCGATTATTACAAAGTCAAAGTAATAAAAATGCTTTGAAACCAATTATTGCATTAAAATCTAAATTTAGTGTTGTATAGCTCCTTCCTAATACCCGGGTCAACTTTTCAATCGAGTTAAAACATGGGTATGGATATTATGATGTATGATTGCCACGTGGATTTCTAGCATGTTGCTCTAGTATGAGGACAAGTGTCCCATAGTTACTCATTTATTAGTAGAGGTAGAGGTAGATTTGACCCATTAAAGGTAAAACATAACGAAATCCTATAGTTGCTTATAAGTAAAAAAAAAGAAGCATACAATAGTGCATATTTTTTTTTTGCTAATTTAAAACCAAACCATCTTATTTAAAAGAGAACCTATATAATTGCAACCTTACCTGGTAAAGGGAACAATCGAACAAAGGATATAAACTTCACCAATACACCATCACTAAAAAAAACAAGAACCTGCAGAATTGACCCAATGAGTTGTTGAATAATCAATATAACAAAAAAAAAATATATAAGAAAGATACACATGTTCAAACCCAAATCCATACAACACTGCTACATTTTGAGAAGAACCGTGCCGATCATCCTCCAATAATGATGTAAAAGATGCATGTGCATAGGTTGCAACCACTCTTGGACTTATAGAAGACACCAAAAAGGCAACCTAAATACCAAAAAGAAGGGTAACAACCTAAGAAATAAGTAGGTTGACTTTGACCAAATGCATTAATATTGAACAAAGTTTTATACATATGCAATATTAATAAGTTTGAAAAACTGTTAAACATACAAATGAGATTAATCATCCATAAAACAAGTAATGTTGGATGTGCTTGCAATCATATCTGTGAATGTAGCTTCCATATTAATAAAACACATCATCTCCTAAACTGGGAGTCTGCGCTGACGTCTCCCATGGCTCGTTCTAATTCGTTGCTTTGCTTAATCCAAATGCTGGTGGTGACGAGGTAGGGCCCAGATAAGTCAATCTGGCCCATACCACGGTTAACATAAGCCCAATAGAGAAAGACCCAACTAATTCGAAGGAGTCAAACCGGTCAACATAATAGTCAAATGGAATTAAGATAAAAGCGAAATCGATGGGCAAACAATCAAGCAATAATTATCTCCTTTGGCAAAGAGAACGGAAGAACAGCAAAACAGCAAGCTATAAAAGGAGGATGAAAGGTAAAAGCAAGGCATCTAATCATCACCACAGTTATTACTATTATATTCTCTTTTACCAGAAAACAATACTTATTCTCACGCCGGAGGGTGGTCACAGGATTACCCCCAATCCTGTGGCGAGTCCTAACAGTGTTTCTTTTTGCAGAGACAACTTTCTCACTCATTCTGGACAATCTTGGAGGATCTCTTTGTACCATCTAGGAGAACGAGAGCATTAACCAGGTTTTTACTTCTTCATTGGCGCCATCCGTGGGACGGAATTAGTACAAAGAGACATCCTTCCTGACCAACCTAAATGACAGCAAATAAAACAGCTCAACCAGTGTCCGAAATCCCGGGAGGATCAAGGGAAGATCGTTTTTCGACAGAATCTATAGACGAAGAAATACTAATGGAGCAACCTCCGGGATTCACGTCACTGCCGGCAGGACAAAATGAATCACGGTCTGCACCGCCCACAATACCAGCTGTTTCCACACCCCCGTTTGTGGGGCTTACCCCGACTAATGCTTACCCGAGACCAATAACCACACCCACACCGGTCGGGGGAAACCAGCCCATCCCAACTATCACGTCATGGATGACCGCCGCTGCATGCTTGCCATTATTTTCCGCGGCAATGACTGCATCCATGACATCTACACCCATGACAACACTTGCACATCCAACTTTCACCACATATACTCCACTCACCCCCGGGAACCAATCATATGTCCCACAGTATCCGATGCCATCCTACGGATACATGTATCCCCCTGTGGCGGGGAATCCGTACCCTTATGCATTCCCTTGTATGTACCCTCCTGCCCAACCCGTGATGACGGGAGCAGGAGGCGCGGCTAACACAGCTCCACGGAGAACAGGAGCCCACCTCGAAGAGGTGAGGGCAAGATTGTCGTATGATGAAACACCAGTTTCTGACCAGCTGTCGCCTCATACGATACGATCCGGGGCACGAGACACGACACACAACCGGATCCCCGACCAAAGGGGGGAAGGAGACGATGAAGACCTAACGCGGCCCTACCGCCCCCCAGCCATGACCACGTACTCGAAATTCACCACCCAGATAGCCAATGCCCCACTACCGCCAAACTTGAAGTTGCCGTCAACGGTAGGGAAATATGACGGTACGGGGGACCCGGATGATCATCTAAGCATTTTCGAATCCGCAGGGCGGTCGAAAGATTGGCCCATGCTGGCTTGGTGCCACATGTTCATTCAGACCCTCGTAGGAGCAGCACGGGTTTGGTGAGACAGCCTGCCTCCCGGATCCGTCTCTAACTGGAACGGGATTGGGAAAGGTTTCTCACAACAATTTAGCCAACAAAGAAGACATACCAAATACAGAGATGAAGTCATGCACATACGGCAAAGAGATAATGAGTCAATGGAACACTTTATCGTTCGGTTCAACAAGGAAAGATTGCAGATCCCCGGGCTCACTGAAGAGTTGGCATGTATCGCCTTTACCATGGGAGTTAACGATGACGGCCTGTTACGCAAACTCCACGGCCCAACGGGCTATCCCCAGACCATGGATGAAATGATGACCATTGCAAAGGCTTACGTGAAGCAAGAAAAATCCATAGCCATGAACCATGCCGTTGAGAAGAAGCAAGATGCAGTTAAAAATTATGAGAATCGAAGAGACGAAAGCTCCCGGAGCAGGGGAAGACCGGATTCCAATAGGCATCCATATGCCCGGAATGATCGCAGGGAAAATCGAAGAGACGAGCGGCGACGGCCCGAAAGATCCCAGGATACATTCGTGGGAAAAGGAGAGAATTTGTCAAAACCAAGACTCGAATACCCGGAGCTAACAAAAACGCCACTCAAGATATTGGAATCCGAAGATCTGAGACTTAACACGCCTCGCCCTTTGAAAGACTCGCCATCCCAGGACAAGTCTAAATATTGCGCGTACCATAAGGGTGTTGGACATGACACCAATGAATGTTTCCGGCTAAAGAAGCAGATCGAATATTTCTTCAGAACAGGAAAACTGGCTCATTTGGTAAGAGACGTAAAACCGAGTACCTCATCCGCCGGAGCGGATAAGGCTGCTGGAAAAAGACCCTGGGAGATAAATATGGTGAAAGTCGAATCAAGGTACGACCGAAAGAGGTCGTTTGAACGAATAGAACCATGGATGGAGGCAACCATGACCATACCTCCTCATTACCGGATGTTGGGCATGGAAGCCTTGGTAATCTCCACCGCAGTAGGGGATTATAGCATGAGGAGGATCCTAGTAGACACTGGTAGTTCCGAAGATATCATATATGAGCCATGCTTCCGACGGATGTGTCCGGAAGATCAAAGGATGTTAGAACCTGCAAGAGGTCCTGTGAGAGGTTTCACCGGAGAAAGCATTGAATCTCTGGGGCAGCTCACATTTCCAGTCACCATCGGAGACGGGCGCAAAGAAAGAACAGTATTGGTCACCTTCTTGGTCATCCCGGCCAATTCCCAATACAACGTGATCATGGGGCGGTATACTCTGGGAAGAATTGACGCCTTGGTCTCAACGGCCAGGGGCTTTTTGATGTTCCCCACTCCCCAAGGGGTTGTCACGGTGCCTGGAGACAAAACTTGTGCAGCCACAGACCGCAAATCACATCGTCAAGCACCAACGGGGCTTGTTGGCCCGGAGAGATGGATGCTAAACACAGAATACCCAGAGCAGACAGTCATGATAGGTGACACTCTGTCCGCAGCCGCACGGGATAGGCTCAAGCAAGTGCTAAGAAGCAATTTAGATGTGTTTGCTTTTAAACACGCTGACATGACGGGCATAGCGAGATCGAAAGCAGAACATAGGCTGTCAACCTACCCATCCATCAAGCCCGTCACTCAGAAAAGACGAAGCATGGCCCCGGAACGACGGGCCGCGGTGGTTCAAGAAGTGAAAAAGCTGGAAGAAGCAGGCATCTTACGGAAGACCAAGTACCATACTTGGGTTGCCAACCCGGTCATGGTCAAAAAACACGACAGGACTTGGCGTATGTGTGTAGACTATAAAGATTTAAACAAAGCCTGCCCAAAAGATGCGTACCCTCTTCCAGAAATTGATCTCAAGGTGGATTCACTAGCACCATTCAAGTTCAAATGTTTTCTCGATGCATACAAAGGCTATCATCAGATCAAGATGGCCCGGGAAGATGAAGACAAGACTGCATTCCACACTGATGCCGGCATCTACTGTTACACAAAGATGCCCTTCGGATTAAAGAATGCGGGAGAGACATACCAAAGATTAATGGACCAAGCATTTGAAAAACAAATTGGCCGTAACCTGGAGGTTTACGTCGATGATTTAGTAATCAAGAGTTGTACGGAAGAAAAAATCATCACAGACATTGAAGAAACATTTAGGACATTGCGAGATTACAACATCAAGCTCAATCCAGGGAAGTGTTCTTTTGCAATGGAAGAAGGGAAGTTCCTAGGAGTGGTGGTGTCAAAAGACGTCTTTAGGGTTAACCCTGAAAAGGTAATAGCCATCACAAGCATGCCTTCCCCAAAAACACTAAAAGAGGCTCAAACTCTAAACGGGAGGCTAGCAGCCATCAACCGTTTTCTGGCACGGCACGCGGAAAGGTCTCTCCCCTTCATATCCACCCTGAAAGAATGTCTGAACAAAAACAAGTTCAGATGGACGGAAGAAGCAGAAAAAGCGTTCCAGGAAATGAAGGTGTTTGTTGGCAACCTGCCTACACTCACTGCTCCTAAACCCGGGGAGGTCCTAAAGATGTACATAGCAGTAGGACATCATGCGGTCAGCACAGTCTTGTTAGTAGAACGGGGAAGTCTACAGACGCCAGTATACTATATCAGCCGGGTCCTTTCCGACCCAGAAGGAAGGTACCCAACGCTGGAAAAATTGGTGTTGGTGTTGATACATGCATCCCGCCGATTACGCCGATACTTCCAAGGGCATAAGGTGGAGGTGCTAACTGGTTTTCCCTTGGCACAAATTCTGAATCGGCCAGAAATCTCAGGGCGGTTGGCAAAATGGGCCATCGAGCTAGGGGCCTTGGATATAACATTCAAAAAAAGAACATCCATCAAAGGGCAGGTAATAGCAGATTTCATGGCCGAAATCCCAGAAGATGAAATAGCACAGTTACCAGGGAGCAGCAATGAAGCTACAACAGGAGATAAGAACTCAGCATGGCAACTGTACACGGACGGATCGTCCAATAGCAAAGGAGCGGGAGCCAGCCTCATGCTGGTCAGCCCAGAAGGAACGAAATCTTTGTACGCGCTGCGTTTTGACTTTAAATGCTCAAATAATCAATCAGAATATGAGGCGTTGCTAGCGGGAATGCGTCTGGCCCTTTCAATGGGGGCAAAAAGAGTTGATGCTCACGTGGACTCGTTGCTAGTAAATAATCAAGTTAACGAGTCCTACGAGGCCAAAGATGACACGATGGCGAGGTACCTGGAAAAAACAAAAGAACTGATGTCAAAATTTGAGAAAATAACACTCATTCATGTGCGAAGACACAAGAATGACATCGCGGATGCCCTCAGCAAGCTGGCATCCTCAGGTACTGAAGAAGACGTTCACATCGAAACCCTAAAACAGCCATCAACCCATGTGGCGGAGGTGCACAATGTATACGTGGCAGAGGAGTCATGGATGACACCCATCCAACAATACCTAGAAAAGGGAACACTCCCGGAAAATAAGGGCGAAGCAATGAAGATACGGACTAAAGCCCTGTAGTACGAAATGCATGGAGGAAACCTGTATCGGAAGTCTTACTTAGGTCTGGCTCTGCGATGTGTAGCACCATCAGAGGCAAGATTCCTAATACAAGACATACATGCGGGTATATGTGGCATACACACGGGGCCCCGAGCAGTAGTAGCCAAAATAACAAATGCAGGATATTTCTGGCCGGGAATGCACAACATGGGAGTGGAAGAACTACAAAAATGCATCAGCTGCCAGAAATATGCACCACAATCCATACGACCAAAGAACCACTTGATACCAGTCACGGCCGCGTGGCCATTCCAAAGGTGGGGAGTGGATTTGGTGGGACCATTCCCTTTGGCCCCTGGAAAACTGAAATATTTAGTGGTCGCCGTCGACTATTTCACCAAATGGGTCGAGGCCAAACCGTTGGCAAAAATTGAAGCAACAAACATGAAAAAGTTCCTATGGGAACACATAGTTTGCCGTTTCGGTGTCCCACTATATCTTGTCAGTGACAATGGAACACAGTTCACGGATAGGTCACTTAAAGAATGGTGCACGGGGCTACACATCCAACATGTTTTCACTTCCGTCGCCCACCCGCAAGGCAATGGCCAGGTGGAGAGAACAAATCGAAGCATACTGGATGGTTTGAAGAAACGACTGGATGCAGAAGGAAAATCTTGGGTTGAACAGTTGCCACATGTCCTCTGGGCACACAGAACTATGCCAAAGACAAGCAATGGAGAAACGCCGTTCAGTCTGACATTTGGCTCAGAAGCAATGATCCCGGCAGAAATCAGAATCCCTTCCCTAAGAAGAAACAACGATGAAGGCAGGAACGAAGAATTAATTCGTGAAAATCTGGAGATGCTGGAAGAACGCCGTGAGGCAGCATGCATCAACGAAGCCCGGTACAAGAGACTTCTAGAAAAATACTACAATAAGCGGGTCCTTGAAAAGATGTTCAAAGTAGGAGAACTCGGGATGCGGGACAATGAAGCAAGCAGATCCACGGCTCAAGGAAAATTGGGACCAAATTGGGAAGGGCCTTATGAGATAGCTGAAGTACTGGGGAAGGGGGCATACTCCCTGAAACAGTTGAATGGAGAACCAATACCAATGACATGGAACGCGGCGCAGCTAAAGAAATGTTACGTGTAACCAGACACGAATCAAGACACATGGTCTTAGTCTCTCACTACAGATATATTTTATGTAAACATTCTAATAATGATCACGGCACGCCATGTTAATAAAACGCCTTTTACGGCAAAATTTCTTACATATCTGTACATTGATGTGTTACATCCAAAAAACAGTCATACATATGACATTACAAAACACGACAGGGGGCAGGACAAAAATCCAAACGCCATTTCCCAACAAAATACTAGCTAGTTAAAACAAAAACAAAAGTAACCCCATTAAGCCTATTCACAGGCACGGGATCCCTCAGAACCTACCATCAAGAATTGCCAACACCTCTGCAGGGGTGTATAGCAATTCTTCTTCTGGAACAATTGGGGGAGGAACTGGGTTGTTAGGAAGGTCTTCAGCTGCTCTGGCATGAAGATCCTCTTGATCAATGGCAAGGTCTCCAACATTGTCCAACAAAACACCAGGTTGCTGAGGAACGGGAACCACAGGCACGTCGGCCATAACATTTGGGTCAGGCTCTGGAAGATGCTCATGACCAACGTCACGATCCACATCAAAAAATAACTTCCGAGGACCACGAGAATATGTCCTCCCATATCTTCGTGCAGGCACGTAATCAGCATACCTAATATTAAATTGTTCTAGTGCGTCTCGACGTCTGTCCCTATCATGAGAACATTGATAAAGCATTTGCAAACCATCAAGAGCATCGAGTTCCCTTAATAATTCCATTATAGAAGTTGAACGACGAGCCATTGAAGAAAGATAAAGGAAGGAAGAAAAACTAAGACCAGAGGAGAAATGGATTATTTGATAAGTTAAGTGACTTATAAAGATCCTCTTGGGAAGACCAAGAGATACGCTTTTAATGATCCTGACACAAATATCTGTGGAATAGTGAAATTGGCGACTCATAACGTCATGTAATCATGACATGCAAAAAGCCATCAATGGTTGTCAAATCCACCATCAGTACACATTCATCCATAAGATGACAAGTGGCACAAACACACACCACATATTATATTTAAAACTACACGTGCAAAACAAAGACATAATAAAAAGTCACAAGTACATAGTTTTTAATCTTTACTAGAAGAGGAACCTGATCGCGTGTCGAGTGCTAATCAAAAAATATTTTAAAAACTACTCCTTTGCTACAACTGACTGCAGTATAGGAAGTAGGGTTGTCGAACCTCAGGGAGTTTGTGGAAAGTGCTAAGTTACTAATTTCTAATTAAATTAAGATTAACTAACGTAATTTTATGAAGTTTAATGTAAAAGTGCTGCAGTGCTGCAAAACGAATTGATGATTGATTTTTTTAGAAAAGACAATAATATGGAAAAACGGTCACTCCGGGTTTCTGATTCGGTAATTATCAACTGAATTATGTTAATACCCTATCTAGGAAATCACATAGACATGACTTTGTTTAAGTTGTTCGACCCAATTCAGCTATCATAACATTAATTGCAAAGTTAAATTAATCCTAGTGCAAGAAAACCAAGATACGATAACATAATGTAATAATATTAATCAACCAAACCGTCTAGATCAGTCAAACAAACAATTAGACGCAAAGACCGTTAAGGTATTCACAAAATCTAATCCAAATAATAAGTATCAAACATAAAAACAATTGATAAAATACCAAATCTTTCACCCGGAGAAACCGCAAGATGGTTAGCCTTGCATCTTCATGATTTTCGCTTCAAGAATTGTTCTTAATCGTACGAGCATTAACCGGGATGATTGGATCTCTTCAAGATATTCAAAAACCTCCTTTGATGCTCCAAAATTCGCCCCCCTATGTTGCCTCCACGAATTAGGGTTTGTATTGTGAGTTCTCCCTTTGAAAAATGCCAAAAATCTAATAAAAACTCAAATTTTTCGTCAGACAAGTCCCCCACGCACCCTGGGGAGATCCCCCAGGGTGCTCGGCGCGTGTTTTTTTCCAAATGGGCTTCCAGCTTTGGGCTTGGCCTCTTTCTTTCACTTGGGCTTCATTTTCCTTAGTCCATTCAACTTAATTCCTCAACTAATAATTGTTCTTGGCCCAATTCTTCATAGCTCTTTAAAATAAACTTCTTTTATCTTCAACGCTCGAGCCCGAGTGTTCGGTTCCTGATATTATTTCTTCAATTCACGTCCTTTTTCGCCGAACATCTAAAATCAATAAAAATTGCATAAATAATAACTAAAAATACTAAAAATATACACAACCTATAAAATTACCAAATACTCAAAACCATGCTATAAACTCCCTAAAATACTAAATAAATGACTCGAAAAACTATTAAAATGCTAAGGAAAAATGCATGTGTTTTACAACACATCAAACTCCCCACACTTATCTTTTGCTTGTCCTCAAGCAAATCTGCTCAAAACATTACCACGAACAAGTAACAAATACCTCAAACGCCCCCGCCATGCACTAGTTAGGGTCCAAAGTCATACCCCATTCATAGATCATCATTAGATGTGTTAATTCAACAGGCAACCATGATGCACAATTTTGAAAACTGAACTCACCCAACTAAGTCTAACATGCTTTCGGTTTTTATTCTCATGCAACACACCCCTCACAATTTTTCACTCCACTCGGTTAAATATCTGGACTAGCATGTAATGCGCTAGTATTATTCACTCAAAACCAAACATGTAACTCTGTTATCATAGGCTTGTATAACAATCACACCTTAACTATAGACAATGCACATATCTAAAGGACTTACGGGTTTTGGGCTTCGGGTAAAGGTAGGATAGATTTGGCTAAAAAGTGGCTCAAAATAAAGGTTTCAACACGCTTGAATGATCATCCTTATTCACTAAACACCATAATACAATAATCACACAACTTTGGGCATATTTGACCCATAACACATACTTCTATATTTTTTTTTTCTTTTGTTTTCTCTTTTTTTTTTTCACGAGTTAAACATATCACAATCACTTGAACAAAACATAAACACAATGGATGTCATCAATATATTACACAAAGGTAAACAGGTCAATTTGGGTAATAGGTTTAATCAAACGAAAGGGTATAGGCTCAACATGGGCTACTAAGGGTGATTTTAGGTAAACGAGTCAACACATAACAAATAAATGGGTATCAAAAGAAAAGGGAAAACCTAAATTGCCTTTATCATCTATGTGCATATCTAGTCTACAACCTCGGCATGTATCAAATCACACAAGTTCTGCAACAGAGAAACATCTGGCCTACACTCAACAAATGAAAATATATATGTATCAATCTATTATCTAGTAGGCTCAAGATCTCACCAAAGTGTGGAAATGGGTTACCGATGTGTGCATGTATTTATTACCGACAGCTCGTTACACCTAATCGGGTAAATTCTAAACATTTTTTTTAAAACACCTGCTGAAAACGGTTCATATGTCTGTTCTAAAGAATTAGACCATGATTAAGGACCCACACACCACAAGCAGAGACAGAATGAAAGCATTGAAACAGTCGCTTTCATGCCCGATCAGACCGCTTTATTATTATTTTTTTTATATATGACTCGACTAACTTCCCCCCCACACTTGAATTTCACATTGTCCTCAATGGGAGAAAGTAAAAAACTAAGACGCACTTAACGAACACAAAACAACTAAAAAAAATATAATAATAATAGAACTAAAATAAGAAAAAGAACACAAAGTTGGAACAGACTCCCCTGATAGAATACGCGTAAACTCCTCGAATAATCCTGTTCCAAAAGCCTTCCATTTGTCCGTATAGCATTTCATTCGCGGACAAAAGCAACAAATAACTCACCCAATTCTAACAACACTCAACAAACAGATCAAAGCATAATAATATATATCATATCATAATATCAACCACCCAGCCACCCATATGGTTCCCGTACAAATGTCATAAAGTATTTAGCTTAGTACAGACCAAATGTTAATGAAAACAAAATAACCAAAAAGTACAACCAGTAATGGGCAGCTGCTGGTGCTCCATCTCTCTCAGTCCTCGTCTCCATCTCCATCTCCAGCATCCTCCTCATCCTGCTCGCCTAAATCATCCTCAGCTGGCGGGGCAAACCAATCAGGAATTTTGTGTCCCTGACACGTCAGCAAATAACGGATAGCGTCGTTCTGAAGACGAACTGCATCATCCTGGCGGTGAATAGCTGCATCCAGCTGGTCCAATCTCTGCACAATATACTCCAAAGTAACAGGCTCTGTACGAGCTTGAGCCCTATGTCGTGCCGGCCTCTCAACAATTGCCGGTTTGATCCTCGGTCTAATAGTCGGTAAAGCACCAAAATCAGCCCATCTAGGCGGATCCCCATGTGTACAAGTACCAGCCATCCTCAAATCTACCAATTTATACTTCTCTGTCTTAGGATCCTCAGTCAAATGATCTCGTGGCCACCTATCAAAAACACCTAACTGCTCTGCCAACCTCCCAATATATGGCCCACAAGGTAACTGCACATCCTTTCCTACCCGACGTGCCCTAGTCATCGAAGATAGTAACACAGTAGCTATGTTGGCCTCACGGCCCTCGATCATGCAATACATGCAAAACAAGTCAATCATATTGCACTTATCGACACCTTTGTGGCGACCGACGATAGTGCATGCAAGGATCCTATGTATATACCTCAAAATAGGATCACGAATCTGCGACTCTGAAGGATCCTTATCGTCATAGTCACCCTCTCCTATCGTCTCCCAAAAACTCCTAATCTGTGCCTTAGTCATCCCCTATGGGTGTGCTGATACATACCTGCCCCGTAACATACTAGCAAAAGATGGCTTACGTACCTCCTCCTTTGTGTAAAAACCTACTTTTACTGCAAAGTCCGGCACACTCATCTCAAATGTCTTTCTACCAAGAGAAAATGAAACCGCATTAGGCTCTGAAAACTTCTTGTATGAGTACTTCAGTGTGGAATAGAACTCCACTGTCAACTCTCTATACTGTGGCCAGTTGCACTTCAGTGCTGAAATCCACTTCGGTCCCAACAAAGTTTCAATCCTATCCCTCTGACCCAATATATCTAGCAAATCATCATCCAAAGTCCTATGCTGTAACACCCCGAACTGTATCAATTTTTCCCGTGCCTCAAAGTCTTTCGTATGGATCGAAAACTGCAATAGATTACGCTATTTAAGCTGGCGCCTCTCTAATGGAGTCGGGTCTGAATCAGGAGATGGGCAGCTCTCTCGAGTAGAATAATGTATCTGTCGGGGAGTGTAAGTGAGAGCCGGCCTCGGTGGCTCAGGCGCTCCCCGTGGCATCTTTGCTGGTCCCCTCTTCCTTTTTCCTGGTGGGTCTGCGTCAGACATCTGCACAACCCATGTTAGACAACAAATAAAACAAGTTAGAACCGAAAACAATACTTTGCGAGAAAAATTGAAAAAAATTTCGGCTACTCATTCAAGATTATTAATCGCCAGAACATCCCCGCCCGAATGGAGATTGAGTACGGGCGAGGAGCTCTACACCTGCAAAACAATTCAGTAGGCAATCCCATTCGACTCCCTAATTAACTCTAACGCACCTTCTACCCATGATAACAAATTTAATCTCCTCAATCCTCACTTCACTTGATTATCCATGCTCGCCTACTATCAAAACCTTCGCACATGCGCCAATTAATTACTTATGACTTTACGCCTAAACATCTCATCCTTGCGACTTCAACAAAATGATCTTATTAAGTCCAAAACTTCAAACGACCCCCCACACTTAATCCCATTTGTCCTCGAATGGCCTAGACAACACATCGGCTAAGTGACTTAACATATTACCGCATTCAAAACCAAGCTAAGACCATAACGCTAGTTAACGCCAATGCGCGTCAACTTATCATATGCAATGTATCAATTTTCCGCAAAAACAACCATCCACGCTCACAACATACATACTTAGAGACCTCTATAGTCACGCCCAAAACAAGCTAAGGTGACACTATCGCCACTGAACAACCTTAGCGCAACAATCAAATGCAACGACTAAAGCGCCTAAACAAAAGAACCATTATACCAAACGAACGCCACGTCTTAGAATCAACACGACTAAAATGCCTAACAACATCGACTCGTCACATTAATAATAACCAAATACTAGACGACTAAGACCCGAACAATAAAAACACTAACACAACGGAACAAACATAAAAATAAAAAAAATAAAAACTCAAAAGAAGAAAAAGTACCTGCTCAAAACGACTACACAATACGATTATACGAGACAACAACGCAATTACAGGAAGGCCCAAGGTGGGTTTGGTTTAGGTCGGGGCTGTTTTAGGTTGGTGTTCGGGTGGTGGTTGCAGGGTGGGTTTTCGTCGGGTCTGCAGAGGGAGGCGGCAGAGGGTGAAGGTTGGTTAGGGTTTGGTTCGGAGGTGGAGGAAAGGTGGTCTGGTGGGTAAAGGCGGCGGAGAAGGGGTGGTCGGCGTCGGGTTTAGGGCTGGGTCGGGTTTGGAGCAGAGTAGTAGTGGCAGGAGGAAAACAGCGGCGGGGGTTGGGTAGGAAGAGGTCGGGTTAGGGTTTGGTTCGGGTGGTGGAAAGCGGCGGGTTAGGGTTGGTCAGGTTTGGGTTAGGGTTCGGAGATGGGTGGAAGCTGTGGTGGTGGTGTGTGGAGGCAAGCGCGGCGGCAGTTTGGTTCGGAGAAGCAGGTGTGTGGCGGTCCGGTAGTTGCAGAGGATGGTTTGGGGTCGGGGGTGGTGGTGGATGGAGGGCCGGGTCGGGTGGTGGTTGACTGCGGCGGCGGTTATGGCGGAATGAAGGTGGTCTGGTGCGGAGGTGGTCGGGTCTGGAAGGTCGGGTTGGGTTGGTCGGGTAGAATAGAAGAGGTGGTGAAAGGTTTAGAAGAAGATTTGGTGATGTTATGGAGATGAAGAGGGTATGTGGTGATGTTAGGTTTAGAAGATTTGGGGAGAAGAAGAAGATGCAGGAAACAATGATCGTTTTTTTTTTTTTTTTTTTTTTTTTTTTTTTTTTTTTTTGACCCCTCGAGCACCATGGGGGAATGGGGGTTCTCCCCCGCGCACCTTGGCGGGTACAGATGCCTCAAATTTACTTGTTTCCCTTCATACCCCATGAGGAGTGCCCAGGGTGCTCGGGCACCCTGTTTTGGGCAGAAAGTTTCTCCGTTTGAAGCCTTTTTTGCCTTAGAAAAAAATTTTAACTCTTTTTCTCACTCAATTTTCACCTCATTAATTTTTTCTAAGTATAAAAATACATACCTGGCCACCGAAAATTCATAATTCTTCCTGTAAACGTGTACAAATCCCTGCAGAGTACTAAAAAAAACACAAAAACACAAACGAAAAACAACTAAAATTGAACGAAAAATATACAAACTCTACAATTAAACATACCGGACGTTTTGTTACTTAACCTCATCATCCGGTTCACTCGTCAAGAAGCAAACCGGCTCTTCTGTTGTTCCGTGTATGTCAGCTGAATCCAAATACGGTTTAAGCCGATGTCCATTCACCACTTGACGCAAATGATCGTCAAAGTCTTCAATCTCGACATCACCGTAGCTTCCAACCCTCGTGATTAGGTATGGTCCCGTCCACTTGCTTTTCAACTTTCCTGGAAATAATTTTAAACGCGAATTGTATAACCATACCTTATGACCTACCTCGAAATTCTTCAACTGAATTTTGGCATCGTGCACCTTCTTCATTTTATCTTTATATGCCGATGCGCACTCGTATGCTTCATCTCGCAATTCTTCAAGCTCACATAAGTTCAACTTTCTTTCTTTACCTGCAGCATCATAATCAGTGTTAACCTCTTTAACAGCCCATAAGGCCCTATGTGCTACTTCCACAGGTAAATGGCAACCTTTCCCATAAACCAACCGGTAAGGTGTGGTGCCAATTGGTGTCTTAAAAGCTGTACGGTAAGCCCATAACGCATCGTTTAGTTTGGATGACCAATCTTTGCGATCTGTTCTTACCGTTTTTTGTAAGATTTCTTTGATTTGTCTATTTGACACCTCAACCTGACCACTTGTTTGTGGGTGGTATGGGGTTGCAATTCTATGATCCACACCATACCGTTTGAGCAATTTTCCAAAGTTGAAATTTTTGAAATGTGATGCCCCATCACTAATGATCACACGGGGAAGTCCAAATCGTGAAAAAATGTTTGACCGCACAAAATTGCACACAACGGTATGGTCATTTGTCTTGGTGGCTATTGCTTCTACCCATTTAGACACATAGTCCACTGCCACCAAGATGTATAAATAACCACAAGAATTTGGAAATGGTCCCATGAAGTCGATTCCCCACACATCAAAGATATCAATTACGAGAATCGGCCTCATGGGCATCTCATTCCGTTTAGATATGCTGCCCATTTGTTGACACTTGATGCACTTTTTAGCAAACTCAAATGCATCCTTAAAAATCGTAGGCCAAAATAATCCAGACGATAAAACTTTGTGTCCTGTTTTCTGTCCACTGAAATGCCCTCCACAAGCAGATGAGTGCACCAATCCCAATACACACTGGACCTCGGATTCTGGAATACATCGTCGGATTATCTGGTCAGCTCCAATCTTGAACAAGTCTGGTTCATCCCAAATGTACTGTTTTGCTTGGGCTTTCAAATGAGTTCTCTTTTTCTTTGTCCAATGCTCCGGGATGATACCTGCAGCCAAATAATTAACAATATTAGCATACCATGGTTAAGTAGATACTTCGAATAGCTGCTCATCTGGAAAAGTCTCATTGATCTCAGTAGTGACTTCAGCATCCATATGGGGCAATCTGGACAGATGATCTGCCACCACATTTTCACTACCCTTCTTGTCTCTGATTTCCAAGTCGAATTCCTGAAGCAGGAGCACCCAACGGATCAACCTGGGTTTTGCATCCTTTTTCTCCATCAGATAACGCACTGCGCTGTGATCTGAATACACAATCACCTTGCTTCCCCAAATGTAAGACCTGAACTTATCAAGAGCAAACACAACTGCAAGTGATTCTTTTTCAGTAGTAGTATAATTCAGTTGGGCCCCATCCAATGTCTTACTTGCATAATAAATGACTACTGGTTTTTTATCTACCCTTTGTCCCAAAACTGCCCCAATTGCATAGTCACTCGCGTCACACATAATTTCAAATGGTCGTGACCAATCGGGTGCTTGCAAAATTGGGGCTTCAACCAGTTTTTCTTTCAAAGTGTTGAAAGCTTTTACACACTCTTCATCAAATACAAAAGGTTCATCTTTTAACAGTAACTTGCAAAGCGGCTTTGTGATTGTGCTAAAACCTTTTATGAACCTTCTATAGAAACCAGCATGTCCTAGAAACGACCTAACCCCTTTAACATTTGTGGGAGGAGGTAAAGTTGAAATAGCTTTAATTTTTGCATGATCAACCTCAATCCCACGTTTTGAAATTACATGCCCTAACACCACCCCCTCTTGAACCATAAAATGGCTCTTTTCCCAGCTTAAAACTAAGTTTGTTTCAATACATCGTTTCAACACCTTAGTTAATTGTTCTAAGCATGATTCAAAGGAGGTTCCAAAAATTGAGAAGTCATCCATAAAGATTTCAAGTGAGTCCCCAACCATATCTGAAAAGATACTCATCATGCACCTCTGAAAGGTGGCTGGGGCATTACACAACCCAAATGGCATTCGCCTGAATGCAAAGGTACCATAAGGGCAGGTAAATGTGGTCTTTTGTTGGTCTTCAGGGTGGATGGCAATTTGATTATACCCTGAATAACCATCAAGAAAACAATAAAATTTCTGACCTGATAACTTCTCGATGATCTGATCAATGAACGGTAAAGGGAAGTGGTCCTTCGAGGTAGCTGCATTCAGCTTCCTGTAATCAATGCATATTCTCCACCCAGTAACAGGTCGGGTGGCAATTTCTTCCCCTTTTTCGTTCCTGACTATCTGAATCCCTGCTTTCTTGGGAACGGTCTGTGTTGGGCTTACCCAAGTGCTGTCAGAGATGGGATAAATGATACCCGCATCCAGCCACTTCAGAACTTCTTTCTTCACCACTTCTCTCAAGCCTTCTCTGTGCATCTCTTGCCGGTTTTGCTCCCTCCTCTGTTATGATTTTATGCATCACTATTGAGGGACTTATTCCTTTCAGGTCTGCAATAGTCCACCCAATTGCAGCCCGGTGTGCAACCAAAACTTCCATTAAAGCTTTCTCCTGTTCCTCAGTCAAACCTGCAGAAATAATAACAGGAAGAGTATCATTAGCACCAACAAAAGCATATTTTAGATGTTTAGGTAGTTCTTTAAGTTCTAATTGTGGTGGTGTCTCTAATGATGGTTTCAGCTTTGTGTCAATGTGATCTGGCAAACTCTCCACATGATAAGACCAAGGTGGTCTTCCTTCTCTCACTACCATCGCCTCCACCTTTGCATCCTCTTCCTCAAATTCCTTGACTGTCTCAGAATATAACCTGCCAAACAAAGCACATTCTACCATGGACTCGTCCCCCTCATCATTAGGAATGTAAGAAGGAACGCGCCCGTCAATGATGTCTGCCATAAAGCATTCGTCACTAACATTGGGGTTAGAAACATTACCAAAAACACTTAACCGCATCTTGCGGTTACCAAAAGTCATATCCACAGTACCTGTCCTGCAATTAATCTGAGAGTCAGAAGTAGCTAAAAATGGTCTGCCAAGAATCACAGTCGGTTGCTTGGTTTTATCAACAGAAACATAATCAAGGACCAAGAAATCAACCGGATAATAAAACTCATTAACTTTCACAATCACATCTGATAATACTCCCCGGGGTAGCTTAGGAGTCAAATCAGCCAATACCACAGTGGTATCAGCTTTCTTAAGTGGACCGAACTCATACTGGTCATACAAGCTCCCCGGTAGTATACTCACACTCGCTCCAAGATCCAAGAGGGCTCGTGTCATTTGAAAATCACCAACTTGAATTGAAATAATTGGTGCCCCTGGATCTTGTAATTTTTCAGGCAGAGTACCTGAAATTATTGCACTCACATCTGCTGGCATGTCAAGTTTCTTTGGAATTTTATGATTCCTTTTCTGAGTGCACATATCTTTCAAGTACTTTGCATATGCATGAATTTGTTTAATTGCATCTAAAAGAGGTAGATTGATTTTAACTTGTTTGAAAACTTCCCACATTTCATCCGATTGTGGGCCTCTTTTATTGACTGTCTTTTTCTTACCAGGATCAATGAGAGCTGCAGGAAAAGGGATGGTATTACCCTCCACACCCTTTTCTACAACCTGGTTGGAATTATTGATCAAAACACTTTTATTTTTATTTTTTTCTTTTTCTAAAACAGTTTTAGGTGTTTTGTTCAATTCAACAAATTCCTGTTCATCTTCACTATCATCACTACCCAAATCCTCCACCACACCCTCAACAAACTGTGGTGGAGCTCCCACTTTATTATCATACACCTTACCATTGCACAAAATACTTACCTGGTTGATTTGCACATTCCTCGAATTCCTTGAGCTTGATTGCTGATGTTGAGGATTAATGGTGGTGTCACTTGGTAGCTTCCCTGGATCTCTCTTAGATATATCTGCAGCCAATTGCCCTACCTGCTTGGACAATGCTTCCACAGTCTTATCCCTCACTTCATTGTCTTTTCGCATTCCCTTGACCTCTTCTTGAACTGTCCTGACATCATTCTGTACAGCTTTAATGGCATCCAAGATTGCACTCAGTTGATCATTACCTCCTCCTGATGTGCCTTGTTGATTTCCTCTCTGCTGCTGACCACTCTGATTATAGGTATTCTTTGAGTTACCCCCTTGATTATATCCATACTGCCTGTTCTGAGACTGTTGTTGATTTCCTCCCTGCACATTAGAACCAGAAAAGTTAGGATTTAATTGATTATTAGGATTACCATACCTGAAGTTTGGGTGGTTTTTGAGCCCAGGATGATAGGTGTTGGAATTCATGTCATATTGCTTCCGTTCTCCATAAACTTGATTCACCTCTTCTGTATTCTCCAAAGGCCCCTGGCAGTCTTGGGCTAGATGTCCCAACTCTCCACAATCAGTACATACCGAAAAAGCATTAGCCGCCTTTGCCACACTACTCTTCCCCAAATTAAGCTGAGCTACCTGTTTTGCCAAGAGTAAATTTTGCTGCTTTAATTTTTCAATTCTTTCTTCAGCTTCATAGTCTGCTGCCTTGACAGATGATGGTCTCAACTTCCTACATGATTGTGCCTGTCTCTTTGAAGTGGCACTCATCCTTTCCAAGTGTCCCCAATCCACAGCTTCAGTGTTAGTAAAGAATGTGCCATTGCTAATGGCAGTCAAACCCCTAACATCCTCTGGTGTCAGTCCATCATAAAAAGCTTTTATTAGTTCCCATGTCTGAATCCCATGATGAGGACATTTTCTCAATAGCTCTTTGAATCTAGTAAAAGCCTCATGGAATGCTTCCCCCGAATTCTGCTGAAATCCTCTTATTGCATCCCGAGCCTCAGATGTTCTGCTCATGGTGTAATACTCTTCCAAGAAAATTTGTTGCATGTCCTGCCAAGTGTATATACTACCTGGGGGGAGTGTAGCAAACCATTGCCTTGCCCTGTCCTTCAAGGTGAACTGAAACATCATCAACATTACCTGGTCCTTAGTAAACCCTGATCCTCCAATCATATTGCACACAGACTCAAATGCTGATATATGTAAGTAAGGCTCTTCAGATCTTTTTCCATAGAACTCAGGTAAATGACCCAAATATTGGGGTCTCACCTCAAATGCTCTCCCGTTCCTGCTCACCGGTGTCACTACAGCTGAAGAATTAGGTACAATGACCGGCCTAAAATGACTATCAACCCCCTGAACCGGTGTCCTCTGACGTATCTGTGGGACACCATCTACTAACTGTAACTCATCTCCTATCCCCATATTTCCAACATTAAATTGAGGAACCCCTTGTGGCGCTTGATTATTTCTGTATCCCTGAACACGGTTCCCCTGATTAACCCGCTGTGGTGGCTGCTGCCCATACTCCATGTCATGCTCATAATTACCATATCTCCCATCATACGGTTCCTGTTCGTCCTCTTGATCCCATTCAGAGTCCCAAGTATGCACACTTCCCTCATCATATCTCTGTTGGTTCTGTTGTTGGTTGGGTGGGATAACTGCTAGTTGTGGACGAGGTTGGTTTCTTGGATTTTGTTGGTTTTGTTGTGGACGTGGGTTAGCAGCTTGAAAATACCCACCAGGTTGGAATTGTTGTTGTGGTGGTGGTGGGTTTGGAATGGGTTGGTTGGGTTGGTTTGGTAGAGCAGGTGGAATAAGATCATTTGGTTGGTTGGGTATTTGTTCATTTTGGTTATCCTGGTCAGCCATCTCAGTAGCTGCTTCTTCAATCCTCTAAGCGACTGTTAAAGAACTTGATTGATTCTTTACTGCTGAACGAAAAACAACACGGTTTTGACGTGCTGTCTTCTCAATCTCTGGATCAAATAACAATGGAGACGACTTTTTGGAAAACCTAGTATGCATGCAACACAGAAGTCACCTGCACACACAAAAACAAGAAAACAAATAGAGTAGTACTGAACGAAGAAGAGAAATAAAATACGGAAACAAATAACTAAAAAGACAATTTTTTTTTTTTTAAGAAAATAAATAAACAAACAAACAAAACTAAACTAAACTAAACACTAAGCGCACGAACTCCCCGGCAACGGCGCCATTTTGATCGCGTGTCGAGTGCTAATCAAAAAATATTTTAAAAACTACTCCTTTGCTACAACTGACTGCAGTATAGGAAGTAGGGTTGTCGAACCTCAGGGAGTTTTTGGAAAGTGCTAAGTTACTAATTTCTAATTAAATTAAGATTAACTAACATAATTTTATGAAGTTTAATGTAAAAGTGCTGCAGTGCTGCAAAACGAATTGATGATTGATTTTTTTAGAAAAGACAATAATATGGAAAAACGGTCACTCCGGGTTTCTGATTCGGTAATTATCAACTGAATTATGTTAATACCCTATCTAGGAAATCACATAGACATGACTTTGTTTAAGTTGTTCGACCCAATTCAGCTATCATAACATTAATTGCAAAGTTAAATTAATCCTAGTGCAAGAAAACCAAGATACGATAACATAATGCAATAATATTAATCAACCAAACCGTCTAGATCAGTCAAACAAACAATTAGACGCAAAGACCGTTAAGGTGTTCACAAAATCTAATCCAAATAATAAGTATCAAACATAAAAACAATTGATAAAATACCAAATCTTTCACCCGGAGAAACCGCAAGATGGTTAGCCTTGCATCTTCATGATTTTCGCTTCAAGAATTGTTCTTAATCGTACGAGCATTAACCGGGATGATTGGATCTCTTCAAGATATTCAAAAACCTCCTTTGATGCTCCAAAATTCGCCCCCTATGTTGCCTCCACGAATTAGGGTTTGTATTGTGAGTTCTCCCCTTGAAAAATGCCAAAAATCTAATAAAAACTCAAATTTTTCGTCAGACAAGTCCCCCACGCACCCTGGGGAGATCCCCCAGGGTGCTCGGCGCGTGTTTTTTCCAAATGGGCTTCCAGCTTTGGGCTTGGCCTCTTTCTTTCACTTGGGCTTCATTTTCCTTAGTCCATTCAACTTAATTCCTCAACTAATAATTGTTCTTGGCCCAATTCTTCATAGCTCTTTAAAATAAACTTCTTTTATCTTCAACGCTCGAGCCCGAGTGTTCGGTTCCTGATATTATTTCTTCAATTCACGTCCTTTTTCGCCGAACATCTAAAATCAATAAAAATTGCATAAACAATAACTAAAAATACTAAAAATATATACAACCTATAAAATTACCAAATACTCAAAACCATGCTATAAACTCCCTAAAATACTAAATAAATGACTCGAAAAACTATTAAAATGCTAAGGAAAAATGCATGTGTTTTACAACACATCAGAACCTTCACCATCAGACGACACCATAACATAAGGCTCAAGCAAAGATCGAAGAGACGAAACACCCTCATCACCAACATGACTACTCAACTGAGAGATAGCTTCCAAGGTATCACTGCTCAAGGCCTGCATCAAATCAGCAACCCGGGTAGGAATCTCTTTCTCCTGCTCCGTGGGTGGGGGTATTTTCTGGCCAGCAAGGCCAACCTGATTACCGTACACTAGCCCGCCATGATACCCGGCTTCCATGGCCACCTCATAGAAAGCATTGATACGATCTTGATATGCTTGACTGGTCCGGATGAAACGCCATGATGCAGGAATACCTTGTACAATCAACCAATCCCGGTCAACACGAACATGCTCCAACTGGGACTGAAGTGAGATGGCAAGAGCGTTGGCAGCTTCGGCAGAGTCAACAGCTTGGTCAGCTCGTTGGTTTGAGAGAGTCAATTGCCTTTGACACTCATTCAGCTTTTCCACCACAGAATCCTTCTTCTCCTCTGCCCGCCTGATCCGGAATTCAAAGTTCTCAACCTCAGCAGACAGCAGCTTACATCTTTCCATTTCTGCCTTGTTCCGGGCAACAGTGCTTTTCTCCGCAGCCAACTCCTCGGACAAAGCATTCACACGGCTCTCAAGACGAGAAATAATACCACAGTGGGATTCATTTACACGAAGCAAATTTAGTTTCTCCTCTGTATGATTTGTAACCATCCGGGCTTTGTCACCTTCTAATTTTTCAATAGCCACTTGCCGAGATACCAGCTCTACCTCGGCCTCGGCCAGCTGTTTGGCCAACCTCTCATTCTGAGACATAGTGGAGACCTGCCTATCACGAATCTCCAGTAGGCTAGCAAGATCGGCCCGCCATCGACGAAGCACCTCATAGGAAGCAGCGGTATAACACACACCAGAACCCAGCACATTTTCAGCAAGCTGGGCATTGTCCAGTCCCTACAAATAGGACCTTTCTGCTGGGGGGAAGGCATGCTCTGCCCAATGACGGATGACGTTCAGATGTATTAGACTACTTGACTCAGCAATCTGCCACCCAGGCACGTAATGGACATCTTTCAAAGACGGTCGCCAATTAATACCACGAGAATACAAATTGGCCGGCATATCACTTACACTAGAGGAACAACCGTGAGCCGGTGAACCTCCAGTACGGATCCCACCAGGAAATTGGATAGGATTTTTCTGCACGTCCCGTAAAAGCTGGGAGAAACTTTGCCCAGCAACAAAACTGGAAGTTACAGACGGTCCAGCAAAAGAAAACACCGGCTTCACAGAAACAGGGACTGATACACTGGGCAATGACGAAGAAGGGGCTGCAACAGCCTCTGAAGCAGGAGCTTGAGAGGATACAGGAATGATGATAACAGGAACCGAGGATAGAGCAATGGTACTAAGTGAAGGAGAAGAAGTGACGGCGACAGTTTCACCGGTACTACTTCCAACAAAGTCTGGAAGACCCTTCACGGTGTCAACTGAGGACATAGTCACCTCATCAGATCCAGATGAAGGCAGACTGACAGCTATTCTTTCATCTGTTCACAATAATCATATAATAAATAAAAAAAGAAAATAATAAAAAGGGGAAGGAGAGAAGGAAACATCAAATACTCACAAAGAGATTTTTCCTTCATTTCCAGCATTTGTTTTCTCTTGGCTAACAATGCTTCAACCCTAGGAACAGCAGTGGCTTTTCTCTTCTTAAATTTATCTTTCTTCTTCTCCGCACTCACATCACTCTGTGAAGGAGCAACATTGATAGGATTCGCGTCAATAGGATCCACAACATCTTTGTCAACATCCAAAGGAATAGACACCACCACGGATACAGACGAATCGGCACCTGGCCCCGGAACAGGACCAACAGGGGCAGGAATAAGGAAATTAGCGATTGTTTGACTAAGAACGTCAAGCTCATCAGGGCCAAGTGGACGATCATGTTCTACCAATTGAGAAGAAATTTCAGAATCAAGAACGTCAAAATACTGCCACGACCCTTGATCTTCACGCCGATACTCCGGAAACACAGTTTCATCTACCCATATTCGGCTCATACCCACAGCAACCAAAGCCCTCTCTGGAATAAAAGTACATTCTGTAGGATTGTTGGTCAGGGCGAGATACAATGGATCCTTCTCATACACAGAAGGAAGGGGGCACTCGTCGGCCAATTTAGTCTTGGCCTCCGGGTACCTAATTGGGGCCCGGACAGGAAGAACGCGTTCATCAACAAAGAAGAACTTCTTTCTTCATTCTTTGTCATGAACACTTTGGAGGAAATTGTCTATACAAGACAATGTATTGGGACGACGATCAAAGGTAAAATATTCTCCTTTAAATTTCAAAACATACAATACCCGAAAAATCTCCAGACGAGGTGTTCTACCTAACCCTAAGGCACAAAACTCAAAATTGCGGATTTTTATTAAGCCTAGAGGATGCAATTGGGAAAGGTTTACCTTATAATACGATAACATATCAAAGATGAAATTAGTAGCCGGCAATCGAAAATGGGAAAAAGTGAAGAACTCCCCGTACAATGTGATTTTGCCCTCCTTCAGAGGAAAGGCCCGGTCATCTTTGCCCGGAAGCACCGGTCCCCATTCTGAAGGAATGTGATAGTCATAATAAATGAAGGAAATGAGGCCAATTACAGGGTATATCAGAAACATTCATGACGACGCGTGATGAACTTACTTTGGGAGCCATTTTTGAATTAGAGTAAAAACTGTTGAAATGATATTATTTGAACAAGAAAGGTCTTCTTATACAAAAAAATACGGACGTTTTAAATTCAAAATACAACACCGCCAGATGTCCACTCCCTAGGCACTCATGCCATTATGAGGGAGATTGATGCGACGGTTATCATAATTAGTACATCACGTGCCTCGGACGTGCAACACGAATCCCAATTTGGATTCAAACTAAGCTCTTTTTTGATTTTTTCACGTTTTTCTACTTACAAAAAGTCTAATAATATCACACGTTCTTATCACTAGACTGGGGGGACATGACGAGGTAGGGCCCAGATAAGTCAATATGGCCCATACCACAGTTAACATAAGCCCAATAGAGAAAGGCCCAACTAATTCGAAGGAGTCAAACCGGTCAACATAATAGTTAAATGGAATTAAGATAAAAGCGAAATCGATGGGCAAACAATCAAGCAATAATTATCTCCTTTGGCAAAGAGAACGGAAGAACAGCAAAACAACAAGCTATAAAAGGAGGATGAAAGGTAAAAGCAAGGCATCTCATCATCACCACAGTTATTACTATTATCTTCTCTTTTACCAGAAAACAATACTTATTCTCACACCGGAGGGTGGTCACAGGATTACCCCCAATCCTGTGGCGAGTCCTAACGGTGTTTCTTTTTGCAGAGATAACTTTCTCACTCATTCCGGACAATCTAGGAGGATCTCTTTGTACCATCTAGGAGAACGAGGGCATTAACCAGGTTCTTACTTCTTCAGGTGGCAATATCAAACATCATTTGTCAACTAATCTTGGAAAGACACGACTTTTTCAAAATTTACCCAGTTCCAAAGGGCTTTTATGTCTAAGAACCTAATCTTGAAAATACCATCAATAGCTGAACCTGTAAGTGAGACCCACAACAAAATCAGATTAAAAATAGTATCGGTAGCAATTTACATAAAACCAAACAGAATTATGTACGAAAATAGTATTTTGGAAGGAATGGCAAAATTTCAATTTTGATTAAGAAAACAAACCTCTTCAAATCATGTTGTTTGGGCTGAAACAAGAGCTGTAAACACAAAGACAATGCAAAATCAAATATAAAACAAAGAACGCTTACCCGTCAATGATTAGGGATGCGACTAAGACACCTAGTGGTCCGATTTGCTCATCCGTTGTTGCGTGTCACCTAAAATGAAGAGCTCACCTGCTTTGGAATAATTTGAGCCAGATAACAGTTCAGACTTTGCCTCAAACCCCTCCCAAATAGAATCACCTGGTATGAATTGAACAACATATTGAAGAAACCCTAACCTTCTATTTGAAATCAAATCGTTTAACCTGCTTGACACAAAACGTCTTGAATTAATATAGAATGGTCGATTCATTGGTACTGGCAGTTAAAGATGAGGTACAAGGGCATGGATGGAACACTATTTTATATTGCAAAGGAGAATGTGTAGTGAAATCTTTGTATTACCCCTCAAAGTGTCTTAATTGTCATTAACATCCCTAAAATACCGTTAAATTTTTTGCTTGAATATATTGTACATGTTGCTTCTTAAGTTGTACGGAAATGAAAATGACTATGTTGGTCATCACTCCTCCTTTATAATGTATTATAGATTATAGATATTTGTTCCACCTTTACTGATATTTTTAGATTTTATTTTCTTGTTTTATCTAATCTATATCTATACATATAATAAACCAAAGCAATTTTAATGACATGACACTCAAAGAGGCATTCTCTTCCTTGAGTGTGCCATGTGTCATCCCATGTGGCATTGAGATATTTTAGGAAAAAAATAATTTAAAAACAAAATTGGATTTTTCACCCTCATGTTTCCTCCCATAATTTTTAAACGTTAATATCTTTAATATACGAGATTTTTTAAAGAAAAAAATTACACCAAATTAACGAGCGTTTTATTATCTTTCCAACAAGTACCATAGTGCTATATAAAAAGCGAAGAAATTTTTTTGTGGGGTTTTGTTCATACAGGAAAAAAACACAAAGTGTTCAGGTAAATCATTAATCATGTATAGACAAGTCACTAATTATGTTTAAATCAGTAAATATGATTTTTTTTTCAACCAGAGCCGAATAGGTTAATAGAGTTATACGTTGCTTTAAGTTAGGTATCAATATTAGTATGTTAGAGTTGTACATTTGTTTAGTCTTTAGGATAGGTGTTAATATTAGAGTTACATTAAAGTTCTACATTCTTTTAGGTTAGATGTTAGAATTTGAATTGTACATTGTTAATTTGTTTTAGGTTAGATATTAATATTAGAGTTATACATCAGTCTATTTCATATGTAAAATTGATGTATCATATTAAATTTCTCAACCCGGAACGCTCCCGGGGTATAATCTAGTATTATAATATAAATTCATAAATATGTTACTTTTGAAAAAAAAAAATTACGGTAGACTTAAAAATTGCTTCGTGAGATTTTGTAAGGAATTTTATAACTTTTTTTAGCTTCCATAAAAATATAATTTTTATAAAAGTTTTTTTTACACTTTTATAAAAAGTTACCCGACCGAAAGTCTTGTCAGGCATATAAACCTGAACACAACACAAATATTCGCAGGTTGGTACAAACAGAACTCGTTTTAAACCGATTATACGTTTTTACAAAAAAGTTCAAATTTATATAAAGAAATACATTTCTAGTAATAAAACTCTACATCATATTTATAAAATAGCAGAATAAATGAGAAAACTTGGTAAATAGTTTAAAGTAAATTCTTATTTTAAAGCAAGCTAAAATAAAATAATAAATAAAATAAAAAAACATACTCCCTTCGTCCCAATTTCAATGTCATGGGTCAAAAAAACACACATGTTAAGTAATCTTTTGTTTGTATGTGGTAAAATGACAATAATATCCCCAAAAGTTGTGATTGTGTTTTGTCTTTTATGGGCAAAACTGGAAATTACATTTTTTTTTTTTGGAAATTGACATTTAATTTGGGACAACCAAAAATGAAAAGAAGGACATTTAAATTGGGTCGGAGAGAGTATCTTTAAGTGTTGATTGTGTTTTTAATAAGGTGCCTTTGTTTTCTTCTTACAAATTTTAGATTATAAAAAAATGTATTTAAATATTAAAAAAAATAAAAAAGAAACCAAAACACAAAAACTGTACTAAGGAAATTACCAAAGTATATGTGAATGAATAAAAAGGTTTCTATTACAAAAAATATTTTAAGTTTAAAGAAAAAAAACGTCTATAATAGAATTTAAAAAGTATTAAATGCACCTCTTATAAATTTTCATGATACAAACAAAATGTATTTTAATTTTATTAATTTTTTTCCTAACTCTTGATAAATAATATATTTTTAAAAGAAATTTATTTTTACCCAATAGCATTAAGAGTGAGAAAAAGTAAAATTTTAAAAAGTACCCGAAAGGTGTGAATCCGAAGATGATGTAAACATAACTAATTCTTTTAATGTTGTAATATACGCCAACATTGAAATGAAAGATGCTATATTTGATCATCAATTTAATAGAGAGTACGTGGTGGTATGAAATCGTAAGTGCCTTCGTTTCAATTTACTTGACCTGCACTAAACCACTTCCAGGGACATTTTTTAAAACAAAAAGCATTCTTAGGCCTCAACTAAAAGTTCTGAATTTGTAAAAATGAATTTGTAAAAATGAATGTAAAGCACCTACTCGGGCCTCTAAATTTGATTAATGAATAATATCTATTGATTACTAATCAATGTCTGTTTTGGTATTGATGTATATTGTATTGTTTGGCTATATTTAAATAGAAAAATCATATTTACGAAGAATTTTTCTGGGTTTTCAGTTGTGGGCTAGGCGTTCTAATTTTTATCACCACACAGCGAGACATCGAGTGTTCTTTAAGGGATGTGCTTTTAGTGATTCAAAGTTTTTACACCTATTTTCTCGGTTTAACGAACCCGCCACAATGCACATGTTATCCTACTAGTATGTAACATATGAAACTTTATTTATTTTAAAAAAATAAAAGGTACATATATAAACCAATGTAAAACCTATGTGTTTGAGTCTCACTTAGTGTAATTTATTTCAAGTGGGTTAGGGTTATTACCACAGTGAGTCTTTAGGCGATGCATTTTCAAGGAATAGTGGGTGTTTGAGTCATCAGTGTTGTGTATGTTCGTAGGGCATAAGTGACCTTTCGACAATGCGTTTCCACGAGTGACCGAGCTTGTATAGTATTCATTGAGCCGTTCAAAAAAATGTGATCAAGGTTAAAACAAAAGGAAATAAACAAAGAAATCTATTTCAACACCCCCTAACCAATCATAGGGGATGACACATTTTTGCAAAATCATACCACAATCACATGTTATTGTAAGGCTCCACGGACTTAAAACCCAAAATTCTATTTCAACATATTCTGTCTCGTATAGGCCTATACTGAGCATATAGGCACAAATGTTAAAAGCCATAGCTGCACATGTCAGTTCTTATCTCGCAACTGGCTATACGATTCATTTAGGTCTATATTGGACATATAGCCCCTTTATACTTGGCATATAGCCCACTTATACTTGGAGTATAGGCCACTGGTGTATCAAAGCTTTACTATTTTTTTTAATTTTTTTTAAACATTTTTTACAATATTTATCATTCTAGCAAATTGTAATAAAAAAATGTGTTTTTTTTTTCAAAAGATTTAAAACTTTGTTAAATTAATAAAATTATATAAGACCATTAAATATAAATTTATTAACCTTCAATAACTATTTTTTTTATAAAATAATAACTTTGTTAATTAATCGGAAGGTGATTTATAAAATACATATGGTACACAAAGCATGATATACGACACAATACTACACCTATGTTATGTCATGTGATGCCATGGCATGCGATGACATGCGCTATGCTACGCTACACCTATAATCTTATACGAGACCTATACTATACTAGACTATATGATACGATAATATACGATACCTTGCATATACTATGCTTTACTTATACTACATCTATACGTCACTTATAAGCTTATACATGACCTATACTACACCTACACTATAATAGACTATACGATATGATACGATACGATACGATACAATAGAATATGATACTATACTATAATACATTTATGCTACACCTATAACCCTATGTGATAACTATACTACACCTATACTAGAGTAGACTAAACTAGATGATACGATATGATATTATACTATACAATACAATACGATACTACACTTATAATATACTATACTTATATTGCATCCATACTATACTAGACTATACGATATGATACAAATATACTATACTATACATATATTACACCTGTAAGCCTATACTACACCTATACTATGCTGGACTATACCATACGATACTACACATATACTATGCTATATAAGTCTATACGAGACCTATAATAACCTTTTAAGCCAATACGAGGCATATACTATATGACACAACATCAAGATGATACTACAACTATACTATACTATACTATACTACACTATACTATACTGTACTGTACTATACAGATACTGCACCTAGATGCCTATATGACGACGATACTAGACCTATACTACACCTTTAAACCCATGTGAAGCCTATACGGCACCTATACTACACATATAAGCCTATATGACACATATACGACACGAAGCTTGATTGTACCTATAAAAATACAATATTGTATTATATTATATTATACGATATAATATGAAACCACACAATAACTATGCTATGATATGCTATAAGATAGGATAAATTTTTTAAAATTTAATTTCATTGTTAGTCCTTGTCATTTCCATAAAGTTTCAATCTCAGGTGCTAAACTTTAAAGACTACTACGCCACCTTCGATCAAGCTACCTACCACCGCCATAATACCATTTATGTTACAAACACATGTGTGGTAGCTTTTGCTAACATAAAATAGGTGAATGAAAACCATAGAAAGAAAATCTTAGAGGATGAAAATCAGTTTGAAAAAGCTCACTAAAGAGTTAAAATCAAAACTAACTAAAAAAGAATCTGAAATAAGCAGTCTAGAACATGAAGCAAGCATAACCAAGAACCAGCTCCAAACTATGATAGTAAAATATCAAAGTTGTAAATAAGAGCTTGAGTCAACCCAAATCACTTGCAAAAAATGGGTAGAAACATGCAAAGGTTATGAGACACTACTCAACCAAAATAGCAACAACAATGTGAAGTTTGGCATTGGATTTCCTAAATTCAGTGATCAGGATTCCAAAAAAAAATGTTGAAAAGGAACCTAAGTTAGTTGAGGTTATTCCCACAAATTTGGTCGGTTAAGAAATTAAAATCATTGAACCTACTAATAAGAAAATTGTCTTTAAAAAACCTGAAGGTTCCTCATTAGTTGCCAAGATTGAAAAATATCAGTTTAAGCCAACCTGGTTAGATGAGTGTGATGTTCTTGATAATTTTAAACCAGTAGACTTTTCAACCACTGATGGTGTAAAAGCACTAAAGGTGAAAATCATTCCCTTGGCAGATCTTTTAGCAGATGTTCAAACATCTATTGAAAAGAAAAAGGAAAAAAGGAAAAAGAAAGAAAAGGACCTTAACTCGTGACATTTATGAAAACAAGAATCATATAACGAAAAATTGTTTTCTTCTAAAAGCATATGACAACAATAAAGAAACAAGTATATGTGAATCTAAACCACACTGCACCATCTGTGGTAAAAAGAACCACAAGACTTAAGAGTGTCTTTATCTCAAAAAATTTGATGTGAAGAAAAATGAGGATAAAGCAAAAACTCTTATGAGTCAAGGGACTAGTACTTCAAAAGGAAAGTCTAAATAAATGTCACATCTGTTCAAATATCTGTTACCAAAATGTCTAAATGAAAACTCTGCTCCCAGAGATATCCAAGTAACAGATGTTCCACCCTCAAACAAGATTCCAAGAGGCTATGGAAAACCACCATGCTAAAGAATGCCACATGTTTACGAGGAGCTGAAAAGGCATTCTAAACCAAAAGTGAACAAGCATCCTCATGGTTACTATCATCTCATAGTAAATAGTCAAACATCTGCTGGACCAAGTGTTGACATACAAGCACTGCTAAATGGTCAACAACAATTGTTGAACTTAGTTCAAAAACTTGTTCAAACCACTAATCATTCTCCTAAACTTGAGTTTGAAAAGTCTAGAACCCATCCAAAGCCAATCTGGCTTTGGACTCATAGCAAAACTAATTCATTACTCATGTGTAGGGAGCTTCTGCATGCTTATCTAGTCTTTGGTATGTAGACAGTGGAGGTTCCAGGCACATGACACGATGTAGAGCCTTACTCAGAGATTTCTTAGCTCATGGAGGGGTGATATATCTTTAGGTAATGATTCAAAGGGAAAGGTGTTGGGTTCTGAGACTGTTCAGGCTAGGAGACTCAAACTTGAAAATGTCAATCTTATTGATAATCTTAAATTTAATCTTCTTATTGTTTCATAAATGAGTAACAAAGGCTATGGGTCACTCTTTACTAAGATAGCTTGTAAGATTATTAGGCCAGAAGTGGTTAAAAAGATTGAAACCATCATAGCCGAGAGCAAAGCACAACTTGTTGCTAATAGGAGTGGCAATGCGTATGTGGTTGATATGTTGAAGGATAACCCTGTATCAAATGTCTGTTTGTTTTCTGCTGCCTCAACAAAAGAAACACAATTGTGACATAGGAGATTGGGTCACACCAATCTTCAAACTCTCAACACACTCTCAAAACAAAGCCTTGTAAGAGGTCTTCCATTAAAGGAATTTAAATGTGATGAACACTGTATTTCCTGTTTAAAAGGAAAACAACACAAAGGTTCACACAAATCCATTGATGAGTCCAAAAGACGTCAATGTCTTCAAATGTTGACATGGACTTGTTTGGTCTGGTTAAAATCACGAGTCTAAGAAAAAAGAGATACTGTCTTGTTTAGTTGATGATTTTTTCTAGGTTTACATGGACTTACTTTGTACACTCTAAAGATGAGACTGCATGCATCTTGAATGACTTTGTCACCAAAGTTGAAAAACAAAATGATATGCTAGTAAAAGTTTTTAGAGGTGACAATTATGCACATAATTTAAAAATAAGGAGTTAGATTAATTATGTGTGTCAAATGGAATTATGAGGCAGTTCAGGATTCCAAGAACACCAAAACAACATGGGGTTGTTGAAAGGAAAAACAGAACCCTCATTGTGGTTGCAAAAACTATGCTAGCAGATTCATGTTTACCACTGTCCTTTTGGGCAGAAATTGTAAACACTGCTTGTTATGTTCAAAACAGAGTTTTAACCGATCCTAGACATCAAAAGACTGCTTATGAAATTTGGTTCAAAATCAAATCATTGATCTCATTTTTAACATTTTTGGTTGCCCATGATTCATTTTAAATCTAAAAGATTATGTTTCAAAATTTGCAGCCAAAGTGGATTGTGGTTATTTTCTAGGATATTCTTCTACAGCAAACGCCTACCAAGTGTTTAACATAAAGACTTGGACTATAGAAGAAACTATGAACGTAAAGTTCAATGAACTTTCTTCTTTAACAATCCCTAAAAATCCTACAGAATTGTTTGATTTAGATAAATTTAAATTTGAAGATATTACTGCTAAGATATTACACCATAGTTCTCACAACAAGATTACAGATTTGACATAGTGATTCCATCAAAATGCAAAGTCTATTCTGAACAAGAGGGACTATAGAAGAAATTATGAATGTAAATTTCAATGAACTTTCTTCTTTAAAAATCCCTGGAAATCCTACAGAACAATTTGATTTAGATAAATTTAAATTTGAAGATATATATTACTACTAAGACTAACAGTACAGGTACACCACAGTTCTCACAACAAGATTACAAATTTGACATAGTGATTCCATCACTATGCTAAGTATATTCTGAACAAGAGGGAACATATGTTCAAAACAACTATAAAAACTCTGCAACTACTGAGTCAACAACTATTGACCAGTCATACCCCCAAACCACTACTTCACCAAGTTCATCTACTGCTGACAAAAGTCCACCCTCTTTAGAAAAAAGTTAATCCATTTTCACTCCACCTGGACCTATCCTTCCTGCATTCCAAACATCTGTTAGCAATGAAAATGTGCAAATAGATGTTAGCATATATGATACACATCTGTGCCCCTCAACTCAAAATGTCAATGTTCCACACAAAGGTCTTATCTTCCTTAGAGCAAATCCATTAGACCAAATTATTAGCAACATCAATGAAGGGGTGCTTACAAGAAGTCAATCCTCAAACATTTGTCGTTTTGCAGGCTTTTATCTCTCACACAACCTGTTAAGTACCAAGAGGCACTAAAAGACAGTAGTTGGGTAAAGGCCATACAAGAGGAGCTCTTTCAATTCAAAAGACAAAAAGTATGGGAACTTATACCATTGCTAAAGGATGTTTGTCCCATTATCACAAAATGGATCTTTAAGAACAAAACAGATGAAAGGGGCATTATTGTCAAGAACAAAGCTAGGCTAGTGGTTCAAGAGGTAAAATTGATAATAAAAAAAAAAAAGAAAGGAAAAGATTTAATGATTGTTCAAATATATGTGGATGACATTATTTTTGTATCCACGTGTAACAAAATATGTGAAGAGTTTAGGGAACTCATGACACCAGAGTTTGAGATGAGTGCCATGGGTGAACTCCAATGCTTCCTTGGTCTACAAGTAAAGCAATTGCAAAATGGTACATTCATTCGTCAAAACAAGTATGTTAAAAACTTGTTGACAAAATTTGACGTGATTGATTGTAAACCATGTAGTACACCCATGAGTACTAATAAATTACTCACTGTTGATGGTAAGGATTATTAGGTTGATCTAACACATTATAGATGCATGATTGGTTCTTTATTGTATTTCACTGCATCTAGGCTAGACAATATGTTTGCCACTTGTGTTTGTGCAAGAACCCAGGCATCGCCTAGAAAGTCAAATCTTATAGGTGTGGAAAGGATATTCAAATACCTCAAAGGTGATCCCACACTTGGTATCTGGTATTCTGCTAATGGAAATATTAAGCTTTCATGTTACTCAGACAGTGATTTTACTTGTTGTCAACCCACAAAGGAGTCCACTTCAGTAGGGTGCCAATTCCTCGGCAATGCCTTGGTCTCTTGGCAAAGCAAAAAAGCAGGTAGTTGTATCAACATCTACAGTAGAGGGTAAATACATTGCTACTGCAAGCTGTATAGCCTAACTCATCTGGCTTTAAAATCAGCTACTGGATTTTGGTGTGACTGCCTTAAAGACTTCAATCATGTTGAACAGTCAAGCATCTGAAAACATCATTAAAAATCCAGTATCCCATTCAAGAACAAAATGCATTGACATCAGACATCATTTTGTAATGGGCAACTATGAAAAAGGTTTGATTTCTCTGCATCATGTTCCAACAGAGGATCAACTAGCACATGTGTTAACAAAAGCTTTAGACACATCTACCTTTGAAAGCTTTATCTCTCGAATTAGCTTGTTAAATATGGATTAAAAGTAAAAATTTGTTTTCCTTTAATAAAAGCATTAACATTTTTTCAGAAAAATCAAAATTTCATCCTTAAAAACAGTTTTGGTTGAACATCTGTTCAGATATTTTAAAGTCTGTTCAAATAAAACAACCACTGTTTCATTAAAACCATCATCTGTTTGACCAAAGTCAACCACTGTTAAAAGGGATACTCTGTTTGTCTTATTCACTGTTTTCCATCATTTGTCGATCGACTTGTCAACAGATGTTCTCAAACAGCTGTCATCCATTACCTTTTCCAAAACATTTACCATGTGGGAAAGACCTTGGCCATTACATCATTCCATCAATGCATGCTACGTCAGTTCTAAAAAATAGACTTTAGGCCATGTCAGCATCAAAATTTCATCCTGTAACCCCCTACCCAAATAGAGTTTACACTATCTCTTTGAATCCAAAATTCAAAAAAGCGGTTTTCTCTCTCATTTAACATTCTAATTCCATTAAATTTCATCCTCTTCGATCATCGTCATGGATCTCCAGGTCAAAACCCCACATAACTACCTTCCTTATTACCTGTCAAAACAGACAATAACCGTCCATTCCACTCGATAATCGATGTTCTTGTGAACTTGAAATATCTACCCATCCTCACCGTTGATGCTCCTATTTATGTGGACACCCTCCAAACATTTTGGTTAAATGTTAAGACACTGTTTACATAAAAAAAACCCATATGTTGTGTCAAAGATTGGTGATACAAGTGTTCAGATAACTCCACAATCCATCTCCACTACATTATCCATGAACAACTTCGGAGGTAAAGACTCTTTCTTAAAATTGAACTTCACGCAGAGTTCATGAGAGAGGGTATATGGCTCGATTGACTGGGGCAACTATTTTAAAACCACAATTTCCCCAGCAATGAACTTCTTTTTCCATACCCTCCTTATATGTCTCCTAGCTAAAGCTACTTCTACAAAATGAAATAGCTTTAAAAGATCTTTTTCCAGGCTCTGTTCTTAGATTTAGTTGCAAATGTAAAATCTAATAAGTTTGGGTCAAACAATGCTTTCCTTTTATACCCAAGAATACTAAGTTACTATTAACAAAAAGTCTTGTCCGAAAATGATTTTCAACAAGGTAAAGTGTTTAGAATGAAAATTTTGTCTAATGAAACCTTTACTATAATGTTGGCCTCAAAAAGTCAAGAAAAAGTGTCAAAAAATTAAAGTTTCTAAAACACAAACAAAGAGTGTTTTAACATCAGTTGCTACAACCTCTGTTGCTGAGCCCACTACTTCTGGTGACCATGGCACTACAACCAGTGTTGTGGAACCCACACCAGCCATCTCCAAAAGAAAACCTCCATCTAAATAGCCTACCAAAAAGAAAACAAAAAAAGGCAACTATGGAAGATGAGATACCAGAGGAGGACCCTATTGCAACACAAGAGCAACAAATTACGGGGCTGTTTGGTAGCCTCTTAATCAGCCTCTTAACCATTCATGTCTGAATCATTCAGCATTCAGACTGTTTGTTTCAGCATCTGAATGGAATGATTAAGTGCTGAACCATTAAGCTAATAAGGGATGCTGAATGATTCAGCTCTTAACCATTCAGAGCCTCTTAACCATTCAGATCATCTTAATGATTCAGCACTTAATCAACCAAACAGCCCCTACCTGATGTGCCATCATTTACACATATAAAAAATGCATAATTAGTCTCATAATAGGACAAAAGTGGGCTTAAATTGATAATTAAATCTACCTAATCATTCCTATTTGTGTTTTTTTTTCGGAAATTGGAGCTCCAACCTGAAAAGAGATGATTTTTAGGTAAAAACAACTAAAACTAGAGATTCTTGAAGATATGAGTCCCGAAGCATGTTCCAAGGATGTGTAAATACCTTCTCGGGGCTTAAACAATGATAAAATTGACCTAGGGTTGATCAAGCATGCCCATGCTTAGTGGTACAAGGGCTCCGCACACTAGAACTTTAAGCAACCAACTTGGGGGACAAGAAAACAGATTTTATAACCTGCATGAGCGTGCTAGACACCAAAGTACAGAAAGACAGTCCCTACAGCAACAGAACGTACGTAGGGCAGGTGCATAGGCATACCCACCCTTGGTGCATGGTCGTGCTTGCCCTGATCAACCTATAAATAGCAAGCTCAACTCTCCCAAATTTGTGTGCCATCTTGGGTCGACTTCCACCCTTCTTGAAGAGTTCTTAGGGTCTTGTGGGAGGCCTTAGGGCCGACCTAACACCTCTCCAAGGTGAGGAGCTTTCCTAACTTGCATGCTCGATCAAGAAATGGCATCGTATGAGTAGTTTACATGAAATAAAGATCAAGGGTTGCGGGAATCACATTAGATGCATGAGAGCAAGGATGTTAGAAGCTTTTCTATGAGTGGAAGAGCTTCATGATCTTGTCTTGATTATCTTTAGATGGTTGTACCCATCCAGTATTTTCCAAACCTATTCGATTTGTTAGACTTTTTTTTATTAGTAGTTTATTTTAAGTTATTTGGTGTGTTGATCTTCTTAACTAATTTTTGTTTGTTTATCTTTTGTGACAGGTTTAATTGGTGGTTAACTTAACAATCCTAAAATCAACCTAAACTTAACTAATTATAAAACTATCATGGGGTTCGATCTGCCCCTGGTAGCCCGAAGCTAGATCCAAGGCAAGGAAACCGGTAGTGAAACAGATCTTTCGGGCTTCCAGTGTCCAAACCGGATTCTAAGCAATGGCTTCTGAAGTGGACCAGATCTGGGTAACAAGTTTCTAGTAACACCCCAGATGTGTGAATGGTTTTCTTGGCAAAGGAGGATTCCCTACAGGTGCACCAGTGATCTTCGGATTGCACACCTTTAGGATTATATTCCACCTTTGTTAAGGATATCATTCAAATGTCTTGGGGGTTAAGGGTTGAAATTGTTTAAGTCTTTTAATCACTAAACCAAACTTATATTTACCTGATCAATAAATATTTAAGTTGTCACTTTTAAAGATAAATGAAACAAGGATACTTTATCCAATTCTCGTTAGTACAAAGTCGTTAACTTATTAGAGGGTCCCTCGTCACACAAGCTGATGGCATGTGAGATCCTTCAGTACGGGAAGCGAGAGTTGAGAGAGGTGAAAGGGATCCCCGGTCCGAATAAAGCCTCTATAATAATTTAGGAAGATGAAGCAGAGCACCCAGTTGGTTAAACGGGTCATTTTGAGGTGGTTTGGGAAGTGCCTAAAGAGCAGGATAAGCTACATGACTTGCGTGCATTAGGCTCGATGACACTTGTCAACCAGGAGAAGACCGGCTTACGGACTAGCAGTCCAAAGATACCTTTATGGGGACTCATACACTTCCCCTGTGCGTGACCCGTCTAGTTGCTAGAACGTCATCCCTTGCTTATTTCTTTTCCCATCTCCTAACTCTGAAGGGACCCTTCAAAACCCGTTCTCCTCACCAATAATTAAAACTATTACTACTTTTAATATAATTATTCTACTTATCTAGAGGGTTTCTGAGACCTTTATGTTTTCTAACCCTACTATTTTATCTTTTTATTTTAAAACCAAAACCTTAAAAAAAAACTAATTTTCTTTTAGAACCCCTCTGTTTTATTTTATTTTTCAAAACCCGATTAATAAAAGTAGGGGTGCAAACGAGCCGAGCCGAGCTCGAGCCTTGCATTATCGAGCTAGGCTCGTGACAATTTTCAGAAGCTCGAGCTCGATTTGAGCCTTGTATTTTTGGCTCGAGCTCGGCTCGATAGTATATTTAAGAACTCGAGCTCGGCTCGAAAGCTCGATCAAAATGTATGTGGCAAGAGTTTAAACTAGCCCAAGGTCGGCTCGAGCTCGTTTTGGACAGGAGCTCGTTTTGGCTATTAAGGACTCGTTTTGGACCATTAATGAGCTCGTTTTGGACAATTTAGAAGTCCAAGGCCCAAAGTAATTTAGTTAATACATGGGTTGCAATACAATTGGGCTATATAGTATTAATTGACATAAATAAGCAAAGCTCGATAAGGCTCGACGAGCCCAACCGAGCTTTACATTCGAGGCTCGAGCTCGATAAGACTCAGCTCGTTCGAGCTTTTTACCGAGTCAATCTTGAGTAGCTCGCAAGCCGCTCAGCTCGTTTGTACCCCTAAATAAAAGTGATGAAAGGTTAAGTGGGAGAAAGTGTGTTCTCTAGAATACGATACTCGGTATTTACCCTAGAAACCTATGCTACACACGTCAAGTTCTCTGCCTATGTGTTGGTTTTAGTTTCTAAGTAATTATCGTTTACTTCTAAATTTAAAACTTGATAACGGTATAGTAAAAATTCCTCTTTTTTTCCCAAAACCAAGGTTATGAGATTTAAACATCAAGTGGCACCAAGAAGAACATTGGGGTCAGGTCCGCCCACGAAGCTCGGAGCTCTCTTGGTTCAACACTTGAACCCGCTCCTTCAGCTTCATGGTGTCTTCATTTGTGCGGCTACACAAGTCAGTCCATCGCCTTTGTGCCGCCGCCTGCTCTTTCTCCAAGAGCTTTATATTATCCTCAGCGTCATACACGCGACGGCGGTACCTCTCAATCTCGGCCTCCCTCTCAGCCAGAGTGGCCTTCTCAGCATTAAATTGGGCGATGATGCGCTAAACGGCAGCATCACGTCTTCTCAGTGAATCTATTGCCGCCAGCTACAGCGCCTGGTCGACACAGATGTCCGAGATAAGAGAGGGGCGGTCGAAGATATCTTGATACGCCATTTCATGGGGAGGGACCACCTCCACCACAAACTCCTCCGCTGCCAAAGGATTGGCAAAACGGCCCTCGCCCAAGTCGAGGCTCCACCCTCGCCAGACCTCCCCGCCAACCCCTGGAGGAGTCAAGCATTTTGAACCCGGAGGTCAACCCACCCTGTGGACCGGGCAGCACACTGCCCGACTGGCCCATGGCACCCTTACCATCCCCAGCGCTTCCCGCTGGGGTGGCCTTCACCATTTTTTGGGAGGCATCATCGGCCCGCTTCTTGGCCTTCGCCTATTCCCTCTCCTTCTCCAGACGGAGCTTCTCCGCCTGGATCCTTTCCTTTTCTTATCAGAAGGATCCGCTCTGCCTCAGCCTTCTCCTCTTCAGATTTCTTCAAGGCCACATCGGCCCTTGCCTTGGCCTCAGCCTCCTCTTTCTCCTTCCATAGGCGCTCCTCCTCCCTCTTACGCTCCGCCTCAACAATTTCCTCCTTAGTAGGAGTTGGAAGAGTGAAAACAGGGACAATCTTGGGCGCCACCACTGCGAGGAAAAAAGAGTAAGTTAAAAAGCCAAGTATAAAAGATAACGACATTAAAGAGGAAAACGATACTTACATGGAGTATTCTTCAACGCCTTCTGGAAAATAGGCACGTGCGTCAGAGGGGCGGAAATTTTAAAAGAAAACTTGGGGAGGCTATCTTTTGGATCAACCTTGGTGGGGCTCGTCTCCCCGGTTGCTTTGCCATTTCCCTTGCTAGTCTTGGAGCCCCCTTCGCACTGCGAGGACATCTCTTGGCGCTGTTAGGACAAAAAGGATTGGTGAAACCACTTTTGCAAACCTTGGTCTAATTCACTTTCTGTCAAAATACTCTAAGTATGGAACTGCTGAAGACAAAGAATCAAACTGTTGAAGAAGAGATTCAGAAGTGCTGAAGAAGAAGTCATCAGAATTTCTGAAGTTCAAACCAGACACTTCTACTGAAGAACTACTGAAGACAAACTACTCATCAGTAGTTTGTCATTCATCAGTACTTGAAGAAGATCTTTTCCACCGCCTTTGTATATCAGTAGTTTAATACTTTAGTATTTCTTTTTGCTTTATGTACAAGTTCCAAGACTGCAACTTGTTGCAACTTGTTTCTGAACTTGCTTTTGGCAAGGTTCATGTATTTGTAAAGTCTATAAATAGAAGGATTCATCCTTCTGTTTTAGACATTGATTTTAATACAAGAAATCCTTCAACTCTTATTATTGTTATTTCCATTTCGTGTATACTGAGAATCTGTCAAAGTGTTTCATTCTCATTCAATACTTAGATTCTCAATAAACACTTCTCATTTATTTCTTGATTCCAGGGGGAGTAATAACTCCTGTTGATAAGTGTAGCTATAAACTTATAAACATTCCGCTATGCTATCACTCACCAAGAACTTGCTAAACACTTAAGTGTCAACTAGCAAGTTCAACCAAAAGAGCAGCATACTGATCCAACAGGCGCCGCCGCTTGTGGTGCACCAGTTTATCATCAAATGCCTCATCAGTAGAAGGCGGTGCCTCCTTTCGCTTGTCCTTCCTTTTTATCCTTTCTCCCCTTCACTCGATGACTCAGAGACAGAAACTTCACGCTTAGAGTTCAAAGTCCAAGTATAGGTACGAGGAGTGGTTTTCCAACGCCCGTGCCCCCTAGCCGGTTGCGACTGATACCGCGACCGCCCAGAGGTACCAGTGGACTGCGAATCAGATATAACGACGCACGGGACATCACCTAGCGCCATGTAAGAGATAGGATCAGGGTTCAGATACTCACTGGTGATGTGGAAGTGTTCAGGGGCGCCCTCAAATTGGGGAAAATAAAACCTTGTCTCCAAGGCTTCAACTTCTGACGGTCTGCCTTCAGGCGCAGGCCTCCACTTCATCTTGGCATTATTCCGCGCCAAGAACACCTGAAACTTGCTCACACCTGAAATCAAAATCAGCGTCAGAAGATTACAAAATAAAATACAAAACATGGCGCCGGAAGCTATATTTAACCTCATCGCGGATGTACGGCTCTTGTCCAGCACGCAGGTGCAGCCGACTTACCCCTAAAAGAACCAGCAAGGACTCCTTGCAGGGCATCACTTCCAACGGAGAGATGTTGGTTGTGAGGGTAGTAAACCACTGCTCCTGTTCATAACCTGCCATGACCTGGCGTGGGGAATCTTCTGTTTTGCTCCCAGTACCTTCCAGGGCATGGCGACCGATATAACTCCCCTCTTCAGAAAAAAAAGTACTTCTCCTTCCATTCATGGAGAGACTTGGCGACAACAGAAACAATGGGCGCCACCTTTGGACGCGCCTTGAAAATGAACCAACTTTCATCTTTCACCATGTAATAAAAGACATTGAACCTGTCAGCAGTAGGTTCAATGTCTAAGCCGCAACAACTCACCTCAAAGTGGAACAACCTCAACATCCCAAAGGCGCTACGCTGTGTAATCGCTACCCCATATGACACCAAGGTGTTAATCTGAAACCGGGTAGCCCGTAGACGAAACCCACACTTTGTAAAGTGGGCTTCGTACAGAGCGATTTTGCCATTGGTGGGAGTCAACACCGTATGACTTGGCCCAGGCAACTCCGGGTCCCACTCCGGGTGTATCTCAAAGTCGTTGCAGAATCATTGAATCTAGATAGAGTCCACTTCACAGGGGTGTTGAACATCAACTTCTTTCCTTCGACTTTCCCTGAACAACATGTTACACAGGAGTCCGCCCAAATGACTAGGAGTCAATGGCAGTTGCTTCTGACATTTTAAAAGAAAGGGTTTAGAAAAAAAGAGAAAGAAAGGGAAGATCTTCTGGAAAAAAAATCTGGAAATCTCGCCGGAATCTTCAAACAACCCACCGGAAAACTTAAATAACCGTCGAAAAACATGAAGCATCGCCGGAATCTTCAAAAAAAAAAACTTGCTTGGAAATTTTGAAGATGAAAATGGAATTTAGAGAAAATTGGAGAAAGTTAGGAGAGAGAGGAGCAAAATGCATATTTATACTGATGTGTTGCAAAACACATCTCTTTTCCTATGTATTGTGTATATTATTTAGTCAAGTTTTTATTCGTTTTGTGTCGTTTTTATTATTTATGTATTTATTTTATTATTTTATAGGTGTTCTGGGAGAATGAGCTCAAAACGAATGAATTTTAATCAAGACACGAACACTTGAAAGCATGTGTTTATGGACGTTGGCGTGTAAACAAGAAATTTTGATCAAGCCAAAAACACCCGAGTCAAGAAGATGAACCAACATATAATAGTAGTAGTAGTAGTAGTAATAATAATAATAATAATAATAATAATAATAGTTAATAAAGAAAAAAAAAGAAATAAAGATATGAAAACAAAAAGTCACGTGGACTTAAAGATTTGTTTCCAAGATTCTGTGGCCCAAGAAATTTGACTAAAGAAACAAAAACCTACATGGCACTTTATATTGAAGCGGCACATATTATATCGAAGATATTATTATTCGAAGACAAAGGAATCACAGCCGCCACAAACAGAGGAATTCGCACAGCAGTTCTAAAAGAATAAAGAGGTTAATTGAAGGCCAGGAAGGCTTGGGTTTAAGAGCGAAGCTACGGGTTCGATCATTAAAAGTTTTAGTTTTATATTTATTTACTTTGTGTTTATAAATATTGAGACCATGATTAATTTTTATGTTGAACCTTTGTTTTTATTGTTTTTCATTACTATGAGTAGCTAAATCTTGAACCACTACCTAGGTTGTATGATGACTGCGTGTTAATTTTATAGCTTTCAGTTTTGGATTATTTTTGAATGGTTAATGTTTTGGTAAAAGTTTAGTTGGTGTTTATTATGATGTGTGTGCGTATGTAGGTCTAATTTATTATCTTTGATAGTTCCATAAACGTCTTAGTGAATGTCTTTCATGTTTGGATGTTTATTAGGGTTACCTGCTTGGTGCTTGTAGCTTAGTTTATGGTTTGGGTACCGAAAGCCATAGGAATTTGATTAGAGAATTTAGAGGACTTAAGTATTCTTCCATTCTTGAGACCGGGAGGTGATGGGATGTTGGGTTGTCTAGAGCTTTAGGTGCTAGGTTTTGGTGAGACCGGGAGGTGATCCTATCCTAGTTGTCTTTAGTTTCTTGCAATTCCAAGTCATACTTAACCCAATTAAATTATTCCTTTACATCTTCGGGTGTATTGTGATTAGAGAGACCGGGAGGTGATCGAGTCATTAGAGTACCTTTACATTCTTAGTGAGGTGAGACCGGGAGGTGATCCGAGCTAGATAGCCAGTGTTTTATCTTTAGGATTCTTTGGGGTGTGTTGGTGAGACCGGGAGGAGATCTAGCACGTATTAAGGTTTCTTAAGTTATCTTTAGAATCTGGTAGCCATTCAGGTTTCCATTACCGAGAGTTGTGAGTTTGCATGTAGGATTCTTGGCCTAGGTAGTTGCCTTCCTATCCTGATATTTTCCTCATTTATCCGTGCTGTCTATTTATCTTATTTACTTTATTTATTTTATTTTAATTAATTATTTACAAAAATCAAAAATCAACTTTTAAAACCAATTCTATTAAGTCTTAGTTGAGTCTAGTTTTGTTTTCCATTAGTGTCCTGTGGGTTCGATACTCGGACTTACTTAGTCTGTACTGCATTGATAGGTACACTTGTCTGTCGTGTGGTCTAGTTTAGTTGAGTCTGTTTTGTATGGTCTAATAATATAAACTAACCTAGACACCTAGTAATATAAAACAGACTCAACTAAACTAGACCACACGACAGGCAAGTGTACCTATCAATGCAGTACAGACTAAGTAAGTCCGAGTATCGAACCCATAGGACACTAATGGAAAACAAAACTAGACTCAACTAAGACTTAACAGAATTTGTTTTAAAAGTTGATTTTTGATTTTTGTAAATAATTAATTAAAATAAAATAAATAAAGTAAATAAGATAAATAGACAGCACGGATAAATGAGGAAAATATCAGGATAGGAAGGCAACTACCTAGGCCAAGAATCCTACATGCAAACTCACAACTCTCGGTAATGGAAACCTGAATGGCTACCAGATTCTAAAGATAACTTAAGAAACCTTAAGACGTGCTAGATCTCCTCCCGGTCTCACCAACACACCCCAAAGAATCCTAAAGATAAAACACTGGCTATCTAGCTCGGATCACCTCCCGGTCTCACCTCACTAAGAATGTAAAGGTACTCTAATGACTCGATCACCTCCCGGTCTCTCTAATCACAATACACCCGAAGAAGTAAAGGAGTAATTTAATTGGGTTAAGTATGACTTGGAATTGCAAGAAACTAAAGACAACTAGGATAGGATCACCTCCTGGTCTCACCAAAACCTAGCACCTAAAGCTCTAGACAACCCAACATTCCATCACCTCCCGGTCTCAAGAATGGAAGAATACTTAAGTCCTCTAAATTCTCTAATCAAGTTCCTATGGCTTTCGGTACTAAAACCATAAACTAAGCTACAAGCACCAAGCAGGTAACCCTAATAAACATCCAAACATGAAAGACATTCACTAAGACGTTTATGGAACTATCAAAGATAATAAATTAGACCTACATACGCACACACATCATAATAAACACCAACTAAACTTTTACCAAAACATTAACCATTCAAAAGTAATCCAAAACCGAAAGCTATAAAATTAACACGCAGTCATCATACAACCTAGGTAGTGGTTCAAGATTTAGCTACTCATAGTAATGAAAAACAATAAAAACAAAGGTTCAACATAAAAATTAATCATGGTCTCAATATTTATAAACACAAAGTAAATAAATATAAAACTAAAACTTTTAATGATCAAACCCGTAGCTTCGCTCTTAAACCCAAGCCTTCCTGGCCTTCAATTAACCTCTTTATTCTTTTAGAACTGCTGTGCGAATTCCTCTGTTTGTGACGGCTGTGATTCCTTTGTCTTCGAATAATAATATCTTCGATATAATATGTGCCGCTCCAATATAAAGTGCCATTTCAATATAAAGTGCCATGTAGGTTTTTGTTTCTTTAGTCAAATTTCTTGGGCCACAGAATCTTGGAAACAAATTTTTAAGTCCACGTGACTTTTTGTTTTCATATCTTTATTTCTTTTTTTTTCTTTATTAACTATTATTATTATTATTATTATTATTATTATTATTATTACTACTACTACTACTATTATATGTTGGCTCATCTTCTTGACTCGGGTGTTCTTGGCTTGATCAAAATTTCTTGTTTACACGCCAACGTCCATAAACACCTGCTTTCAAGTGTTCGTGTCTTGATTAAAATTCATTCGTTTTGAGCTCATTCTCCCAGAACACCTATAAAATAATAAAATAAATAAATAAATAATAAAAACGACACAAAACGAATAAAAACTTGACTAAATAATATACACAATACATAGGAAAAGAGATGTGTTTTGCAACACATCATATACCCATCGCATTTATTGCAATGGGTCCCACTTGGAGGCCTCAAGCAGATGACGATTCATCTGGACGCTCCACAGGCTGCCACGTGTCCCACTTGTCACTAAGATGTTACCCTCGCACGCGTGGGCGGCCACGCGCCTAACACGATCAACCTGGACGCGACACGTGTTAGCCATGTGGACAATGCAAGCTGCTTCCCAACGCGTGGTCACACGCGCTCCTGACACCCCATGTGGTAATCATCACGTGGCAGCATCCTGGCTCTCCATCTTGCACACTTGCGCGTGTGGCGCACCGCGCGCCTGACACATATGAATTTTTCGTCTACACACATCAGATGTCATTGTCATCATGACAGACATGCTCTCTATGAAACTGACACATCTTCCAACCACCTCGGCTTCCTCAACACGCCCCCTCGGCTTCCCCCCAATTTATGACACATTTTGAAATTCTCGGCGCATTAACTTCCAATCATTCCCATATTTAAGACAGGTTTGGTTGCGCATTAACTCCCTTCAACAACCAGACTGCCACATCATCACTTGGCGCTGGTTTGATGTAAATCCAAAAGGCGTTCTCTGCCAGATTTACACTTCAACAACCAGCCTGCCACGCCATCACTTGGCGTTGGTTTGACGTAGATCCAAAAGACGTTCTCCGCCGGATTTACACGCCAACAACTAGACTACCACGTCATCACTTGGCGCTGGTTTGACGTAAATCCAAAAGACGTTCTATGCCGCATTTACACTTCAACGACCAGACGGCCATGTCATCACTTGGTGCTGGTTTGACGTAAACCCAAAAGACGTTCTCCGCCGGATTTACGCGCCAACAACCAGACTGCCACGTCATCACTTGGCGCTGATTTGACGTAAATCCAAAAGACGTTCTCCGCCGGATGGACATTTCAACAACCAGATTTCCACCACTTGGCGTTGGTTTGACGTAAATCCAAAAGACGTTCTCCGCCAAACGAGGTACAATAAACGCGCACAACTATAGAAATGAAAAGGATTCACTCCTTTGTTATTATTTACATATCTACATGCGTAGAAATGAAAAGGATTCACTCCTTTGTCATTATTTACATCATCTACATGCGCAATAATGAAAAGGATTCACTCCTTTGTCATTATTTACATAATCTACATGCAAAAAGCGGAGGTAATGGTGCTCTCCTACTTCCTGAAGCAAAAGGAACCTTAAAAAAAATTGGATTTTTCCCTCTCCCTAAAGCTAAAGGAACACATGGAAAGATAAAAGATCCACTTTTATCTTGATATATGTTAAAAAGCTGCAATGAGCAATCTTTGTATCTTGATATATGTTAAAGAGCTGCAATGCGCACTCTTTAAAAACAAAAAATATGGATGAGCTTTCACCCACCAAGCGCAACATCATAGTCCAACGCCACATCAAACCTCTCAGCAAGACTAGGAGAGACACTGGACTGGGGGGACTTGAAGGGGTAGGGTACGAATTCTGGGGCGCAGGCGCACCCTACCCCACAACATTGCTATTAAATACACCTGTAGAGAGTTTACCATTCGAAAAGATAACTCCAAGATCATAACACACCTCCGCGGAATCCAGCTTTCATGAGCATCGCATAAGGAGTGCAATCTGTCCGCGTAAAACCATGCGCCAGTCCTGGCGATGGTCACCCGCGGAATGTGACAGTTGGCTGCGCCAAATGCAGCTCCCCTTAAGCCCCTCACTTGCTGCACTACCTCCCATGTGTCAGATGTCACCTCAGCCAGTCTTCTAGATGAAGCTAGCCGCCTGACACCCTCTGGCAGCAGCAAGAAAAGGAGGTCCCTGCAATCAACCACAAGGCGCCACGTGTACCAGTGACAGGGCGCCTCCCCTAACAACCAACCACAGCGTGCAATGTGGACCAGTGGCAGGATGCCACTTGCACCCGGTTTGCTTTATGCAAACCGATTGTAGTGGTTTATATATAAAAATATTTCAAGTTTAACAATCTGGTTTTAAAAATGGAATCGCCAATCTAAACCACACAACACGGCAGTGTACCGGTCGTAATGTAGTAAAGTCGGTAAGACCGAGTATCAATTCGTGGACACTGATATGCAGCCCCAATTACTAAACCTCCGTCGAGTCCAAATTGATATAAAAGAGCATGATTTTAAACTAACAGATAACTAAAACGATAAAAAAGTTAACAAATAAAATAAGACAAGAAATAAACAAGCAGTAAGGACGAGAGATCAAAGAGTAAACGCTCACGAAAGAGGAATCAGAAATGGGGAGGTGGTTGCCTAGACTGGGATTCCTAATGATAAAGCTGAAAGCTAACGGGAAATGGATACTCGAATGACTACCGGGATCTACGGGTATAACCGACTCGGGAAACAATATAGTATCTAGATCTCCTCTCGGTCTCACTAGAACAATAAATGAAATCCAAAGCAGTGTGAAGCTAACCGGGTAAAGAATGGATCACCTCACGGTCTCACCAAACATAAAAGTTTACGCACCCAAAGATTAGATCTTCTCTCAGTCTCACTAATCACGTAACACCTTACGGTATAAAGGGGCGAATCTAATCCTATAAGCAAATGTTTGGAAAGCGGATAAAAAGGATTTCGGGAATGAAATTAACTCTCGTGCAATATATAACCAAAGAAAGCAATAAATCCTAACAAACCCACAACCTATCTCCTCTCGGTCTCAAGGTAGGTGACAAACCCAAAACGATGTCAAAATGCAATTTCTAAATCCTAAGTCAACAAGTTAACCCATCAAATCATCTCACGAAGCAATGATAAAAATATGCAACTTCTTAGTTTAAAAACACCAAGTAAATAAACCATAGCCACATACGGATCTAAAAATATAACACCAACATTATTCGAGTGATAAATCACAACAAAAAAAGCAATAAAGTTTAGATTTTTATACATAAACACGTCAAAATGAGTAGCCAAATACCAAAAGTGATGCGTGGCAAAATATGGAGGTGGATTATGGTAGTGATATGGTGAGGTGTGGTTGTGATTCGCCTGAGATAAGAAGACAGAGAAGAGACAGACAGGGAGGTAGAGAGAAGCAATAGAGAATTAGCACAACAAATCCATTATCTTATTCATCCACCCATTATCTGTATATAAACACTCCAACCTATTCAACTAACATTATACATTTTACCCCCTAGTCATAGACATATTACATTCTAATCCCTTGACTATTTGACACATATCAATACTCCCCCCTATAAAGATTCTTGTCCTCAAGAATCAGAAATTCAAGTTGCTAACTAAAATAAAATGACATGATAAACAACCATTGTTTGTTCCATAACTGCAGCACTTGAATTATCATCCCCTGCTTCCTTTGTAAACATATATGGCGTCCACCCAACCAACAACTCCTGATGTGTTGATGGCATAAAAACCACAACCACAACTGAATGTGTTCTAACTCTTGGCCGTTTAATACCCTTTGCTTCTCATCCAGCAATGTATCTTCTATAATATTCAACATTAGAATCATGACATAGAATCCAGAGTCTAAACAAGTTGTCAGCACCACCAGAAACAAATTGAACTATCAAAACGCAGGTTGTGCAGCCTTTAGATGCTTCTAAACAGGAACCCTTAAGACTCGTGTATATGGTATATGAGAGAAAAAACCAAATGGATGACAGGAACCAACTTGCTTTAAACAGATAACTCATCTTAAACACATAATTCCAACCTGGTTTCCATTCAAACTTTTCTATTCTCACCATCTCAAACTTGTTCATTTCACCTCTAATATCACCATCCCATGATATGTAACAAATCACATTATAATGTTCTTGGTTAGCTTCTGACTTAATACCTATAAAAATGATTCTCTTATCACCACCAACCAGGTTTTGATATTCACCTTCAACCCTTTTAGGCATTTCATCAAACACCTTAGGGATACCCAATTCTATTCCCTGATCTTGACTTACAACACCCATTTCCTCTTGATTAATGACTGTTGTATCACTATCATTATTATATTTTTTAACATCATCATCATTTTCAATATCCAAAATGATCATACTGTTATCTTCCTGTTGAAGAATAGAATCAATTACCTCCATTGTTTCCGATGAATCATCGCATCTTGTCATCCAGTATTCATTCCAATTACTTGCATCCTTTCTTGTCCCTAAAAATTGAGTTGTGACTACCTTTTCGTACTCCAAGACAATTCTGCAATAGTTGCGGTTATGTCTTCAACAACGATTCATGCCATTCGAGAGCTTTACCCTCTAAGTTGATCGCTGCAAATCGGACTTTGAAATTTCTTGGGGTTTCATCCACATCAAAAAAATGTTTACATTTACATATCCAATCTTCCACATCGGGACCATCGAATGTAGGAAAGTCAATCTTCCCTAGTTTATACAATCTCTCATTTCTTGAACCGCATGTTCTGGTTATTCTGATTTGTTTGATTGAGAGTAATTTTTTCCATGAGTTGTATTATTTCTTGGAAAGACGTATCAATATTCTTCATGAAGGCTTGAATCTTCAACAAAGAAGGGGACCGGTTTTGAACTGTTTTTTTTTTCTAATTCTAATTGGGATATTGTGGTAGTCATGATTCGTATTTGATTGTGAGATGTTATTATTATTATTATTATTATTATTATTATTATTATTATTATTATTATTATTATTATGCAAGATCGATTGAAAAAATGATGAATGATTAGGAATGGATTGAATTAATCTTGATGATTAATCCGGTTAAGAAACAAACAGGAATAGGAACAAGAAAAAAGGAAAAAGAAAATTGATCAATGAATTGATCAATTGAAGATGAGAAGAGAAACTGATTAAGAATCAATCAGTCCAACAAAAACGACTGGAATTAGAGTTTCCGAGGACCAAAAAGCTCTAATACCACTGATGCGTGGCTAGAATATGGAGGTGGATTATGGTAGTGATATGGTGAGGTGTGTTGGTGGTTCTCCTGAGATAAGAAGACTGAGAAGAGACAGACAGAGAGGTAAAGAGAAGCAATAGAGAATTAGCACAACAAATTCATGATCTTATTCATCCACCCATTATCTGTATATAAACTCTCCTAACCTATTCAACTAACGTTATACATTTTACCCCCTAGTCATAGACATATTACATTCTAATCCCTTGACTATTTGAGACATATCAAAAAGAGATCAACTAAAATCAAAATTCATCCCAAGTCTAGACAATCAAATAAAATCTAGCCAACCATAATAATGAAAGAAATAAAAACAAATCTATAAGGTTCACAAATAAAAATCATAGCGAGACTAAAAAATACCAAACCGATAAGCACCGTAGTCACTGCCTCTCTTTTTAACCCTGCACCTTTAAAATAAATTTCTTTTTTTCTTTCTTCTGTTACTCTCCACTCGTTCTTTTATTATTATTATTATTATTATTATTATTATTATTATTATTATATATTTTTTTTGTAATAGATGTCTGCTCCAAGAATTTAGGAGCCACCCCTGACACCTCTCTTCTTTTATGCGCTACTCCTCTCTCCGTCACATATCCTCCCCATCTAAACCTCGTACCAGCTTTTCCTTGTCATTTATAATTTGCAACCGCCAACATCATGCTAATCTCACGCCCTAATTTCATTAGGTGGGCCGGCCCACTCTGTTAATTATGCATATTGTGGGCTGCTTTTTCTAAACCCAGTTCATTAATTTGCATAGCCCAAAATAGAGAGGGTGATCAGCCAAATTAGCTTCATATTGAATAATCCAAGATGCAAGAAATAAATGAGCTCATCTCGTTCGGGTCTTTGCCCATTAATTCCTACACAACAAAATTTCAAATATGAGATTAACCCAATGGCCCATTTAAATATTAAAAATTTAATGAGTCTCAAGTTGAACTCAAATGCACTTTTTTGGCTCGTTTTCACTAAAAATCATTAAATAACCAATTCGAACCAGTTAGGTGTAATATTTAATGAAAACTAATCCAAATATTATTTAAAATGTAGAGAATATTGATATAAATATATGTATATTTTAGAGCGTATCACAAACCTTTAGTCCAAACCCAACTGGATAGGCTTTTCCAAGGCAGGCCCAACTTCTGGGTCCAAGCCCATCACGCCTGTTGTGGGCCGCGTCAACCGTCCCATGCATCCACTATAAAAGGAAGACTTATCTTCTTTTTTAGAGGTCGATCAATCCACGAATCAAACACACACACTTGTATCCCTTACTTGTATCCTTTTCTTTACACTTGTAACCTTTCAAATAATGAAGATCATACTTTGACAGTGGACGTAGGTCAACGAGACCGAACCACTTATATCTTGTGTTTGTGTACCACCTCCTTACCTTCTCTTAATCTTACACACCACGGATCTAACCTCGGTGTGAGCAAATGATTATATCCTATAGTGAACCCGGGTAGCGACCCCCGGATATAATCTGAGTTATACTCGTTGTTTCTTCAATTGAAGACTTTGTTAAGGAGCTAAGTAAGTTCATGTCTAAGAAGCTAGTTAGTGCTGAACTGGACAGAGAACTGAGGGAAGAATATCTTGCCCATATTATGAAGAATAAACCATTCAAGTCCACCAAAAGTAAATTTACTGGTTGGACTACTTAAGCTCTTAGGGATGAAATTGACAAAATACAAGAGATGCTCAAAGACCCCAATCATAAGCCAATTCCACTTGACTGGAAGCAAGGCATGTTTACAGATCCAAAAAGGGCTTTGAAACTGAAGAGGATGAGAGAAAAGTTAGTTGCTTCACAATATGGTCTCATGAGATCAGTTGCAAGATGGTCCGAGTCAAGATTGGTTGAGACCTACAAGCAACTTGAAAGGTTCAGGGAAAAGGATCCATCAATTCCCAGAAAACTATTTTATGTTGATGAATATGAACCTCCTCAACATACCCTTACACACAAAAGTTTGTCCTCAACACCTGACATGACCATAACTGCCATGAAACAATCTAAAAAGGCAGAAGGAGATGTCTGAGGTTGATGAAGTGATGTTTGCTGAAGCCTTCAGAAAAGAGGGATTGGTAAATCAAATTCAATTCTTCATAGATCCTACCAGTGATCAGCTCAGGGAACTCATTGGAAGACCATTCTCACCCAACTCATCTGAAATAATCCTTCACCCAAGAAATCCATTAGACTAGAAAATTCGAAACTGGAAGTCAGAAAAAGACACCCATGAATTGACTCTGCTCAGATCTGATAGAAGCGTCCAAAAACTCAGCATGGATAAGGCTTATGGTCTACAAGCTGCTGAACTCCAAGACTTGCTGAACTTGGAACCTAAAAGGGATATTGAATACATGGTCTCCTTTGACTTTGAACTTCAATTCAAAGGTCAGATAAGTGAGAGCCTGATGAGAAATAAAGATCAACCATAAAGTTAAGTTCTGGCATCATCTGGTCTAGGGGAAATTGTTGGACTCTGTTGAACCCATAGAAGAACAAATGATTTGAAAGCAAAAAGATCTTAACATCTGATCCTCAATAAAACAGTACTTAAAGAACAAATCATTCTAATGACAAAGACCTACCAACTGTTATCCTAACAATTGATGTTGTAAAGTTTTCTACACACAAGTTCTGCTAAAGAACAACATCTGATGAAGCTTGAAAGAACTTTTGAAGTCAAGGTCTGCTGAGAAGAAGAGAAAGTCTGTTAGAGCCTTAGCAGTGTTTAGGCTTCAACAAATGATGAAGACAGATGATGTTCAACAGATGGTGATCAACAGATGATAAATGTAATAGAACAGTGTTTTAGACTAGCAGATGTTAGAGTTAGTAAGTTTGTTAGATGTCATTGTCTAGGTGATGTCAGCTTAGATCTAACAGATGTTTGATTTGTACTATATATAGAACAATGCCTGTACATTTTATTTATCACTATTCACCAACATTCTTGTACGAACAAATCTGAGTGAATAGGCTGAGGGGGAGATGTAATCATTGTACTGATTAATCTCTGATAGTTTATAAAAAGTATTTTGATAAAAACATGCTTCTGTTTGTTATGAATTAGAGTTATTATTCTGCTACACTTTCCAATTATATCTATCTTCATTCACTGTTTCATTAATTAACATTCATAACAATCAAACTCAGATCCTAACAGTAACACTTTTTTCATCAAGTTATTCTTTAACTTAACCTTTCATTTACTTTGTGTAAACTTTTGGTTCGTTTCTAAAGGCATTGGAAGGTGATTCGAACTGACAATACCATATTTGAAGTACGTAATGAGAAAAATACTTTTGTAGTGAACTTAATGAACAAATATGTAGTTGTCAATCATGACAGCTATCATACATACGTTGTGTCCATACAGTTGTTGCATCAGTCTTTATCAATAAGGACCCACAATGTTTTCTTAGTAAGTGGCTTAAAATGGACATTATCAAAGAAGCATACTGATGTGTGTAAATGTATATATATAAATAACACAAGTTCTAATTAAAACGACTCACCTAGAAACTACACACGCACGGCAAGTGTACCGGTCGCAAAGTAGTAGACAGACAAGACCGAGTATCGAACCCAAAGACGCGAAGACAACTCAAGATCACAACCTCTACCGAATACTAGACTAAATAAATATATACTTAAATGGGGGGTTAAACTAATAATTATAAACTTAGAAGAAACTAAATAAAAATATGATAACCTCAACTGCTTATACGAACCTAGGAGCTTGGAGAAATCAGATAGAAAGAAGGCTGGTTACTTAGGTAAAATCCCTAGACACTAGCAATAAATCCTGAATCTGGTAATTAACTTGAGACCCTATTCTTATCTAACAAACCTCCTATCAAGGATAGCTCACTAGACTCAAGGCAGGACAAGTGTAGAAATGCTAAGATGGATCCGGATCGCCCTAACGTACCAAAATCCCACAGAAATCAGATTACAATCTCTCCTGGACCGAAACCTTCTAACTATGAAGCAGACTTAAACTCTACTGAAGAAAACCTAGGAAAACTCTAAACACGGACAAGTAGCGACTCCCGCCCTAGCGCTTGCCAACTACCGAACAATGCCTAGTTAGTTACCTAGCAAACTCGAGTTAGATTTCTCACCCTCAAGAATGGACTGCACGTCTTAGTTAATTTATTATATTAGTTTGTTATACTTGTGTCGTACTCCAACTTCAAATACTAGCACGCTAACCTAAGTTGACGAACTAGATTGATTTCTAGACCTAGGGGGTATCTCTACATGCCTAGCTCCACAAAACCAATAAGCAAACTTCAAATAAAATTAACACCAACACACATATATCAAATCCAACAGTAAACTTAAAATCATGTAATCCTACACATTCAAAACTAAGAACCAAAAATCATTAAATACCGCATAAAACGTGTCTAGTTCATAAACCTAAGCAACCATAAAAGTCTAGTTCATAATTATAATTAGAAACATAAATTCAAAGTTTATAAAAAACAATTTAATCATGTCTCTAAATAATTAAAACAAATAAATAATCTAAACCAAACCCGAGGTTTCTTGAATATTAATCTTTAACGTGCCCGGGACCTTCTTCTCTCCACAGCTCAGTCAACTGGCAGCCTCTATATGTTCCGTGCGATTTCAAAGCTCCAATGTCGAATGAATGAATATTAATTACTTCTGCCGTCAAAAGATGAAATATCTATATCTGTTAATATGTTTGACCGACTTTTACTTGTGAATTGCAATTTGTTTTGTATTTTTGGCTTGGGCTTCGGCCCAAGTCACTTCTTTTATTATTATTATTATTATTATTATTATTATTATTATTATTATTATTATTATATTACGCCATGCCTGCTTGACTCGGGTGTTCTTGACTTGACCAAAATTCCTCGTTTACGCTCCAACGTCCACACGAACACCTACCAAAATATAAAATAAATAAGTACTAAAAATGACTCAAAACTAATAAAAATCTATAAAAACTTATACTAAATAAAATAGACCGGTACAAGCCTAAAACTAATAAAAATACTATTTAAATGACTCGAAAACTTTACAAATTTTACACTGGAAATAGATGTGTTTTACAATACATCACATACAAATACCATATATAACTTTTGAAAGGAACTTCATTTTGGCCTAGAACCAATGCTATTAAACCTCTACCACCAAAAGAAAGGCGGATGCTGTAACACCCCGCCAAGGCTGAAACACGGGGATATGATTCGAAAGGTTTTCAAGCACAAGGTTTGAGCAACACATAAGATGTAATTTTAAATAGATATCATCAACCGATAAATTAAGCCATACAAAGTTAAGATAAATGTAACATTGTCTGAAATTAATGGACCAAATGTCAAAAACATGACATGACCAACATTATTAAATCTCAACCAGTGTAGGTGATGATACCACTAACACTCAAACCCCTCTCCTAAGTTCCTGATCCCCATGATCAATTACTTGAAAAACATGCATAAAAGATTTGTCAACATAATGTCAGTGAGTTCACAGGTTTTAATATACTATGTAATGTGCTTGTGAAATTTGTGTATGACCAAACCTCTTGACTGTTGTGCCTCGCGCATTGTACAATAAAGACAATGTATAGATAGTATAATACTAACACTATCTAGTATGTAACCGGTTAGAGCGACTAACAAAGAGTGGGGGTGTCAACCCAATAATTCTATTTAAGTGTTCCATGGCTATTGTTACCTAATGGTTACAGTGTAAATGTTAGTACGAGGACTGTTGAGCTCATGAACCGAATAACTCATGTTCCACATGGTAGTCATAATAGAATACCACCCAAAATGTAATGTACTAGAAATGTAGCATGTTTATCCCCCAAAAATGTAAAACAGTTAACGGGGCCGTGAAATTCGCCTGGTGACTGGATGTGTCGTCTAGTAAAGCAGAGAAGTGAGGTAACTAGCATCCCGACAATAAGTGCCCCATGATTATCAAGGACATAGCAAGTTGTACGTTCTTGTAGTTTACCATACAAGTTGTTCACCCGACTTATGGACCCTTGTATCTGTTATATGTGGGCCATAGTTCGTGCATCGTGTTTCATGTTATTTTGTAAATTGTACGGTTTCGTGCATTCCGGGCGTGTTATTGTAAAACGTATGCATTGTTAACAAAACGGGCCCCAAACGTCATCATGGGTAATGTAATATTCCTCATTCTAACGTATGTGGTGCAATTATGGAAAGATCAAATGTTTAACATATGTTATATTATATTATAGTGTTAAACTACTATTAACATATGTTTAATCCCACTTAAGGTTGTTTATCACCATGGTCGAAGCCTTTGAAGAATATTTGAATCAAAATCCGATTGCTTGACATACCAAAATCGGCTTACTTGTGTCAACCAATGTATAAAAGAGTGATCATGAGTGTGTGTAGGTGTGTTTCCTTGAAATCGTATATAATACATACATAGTGTAAGATAGATTCAGATATATATATATATATACATGTTTTGATTTCAAAAGTCGAGCCATTGATTATGTTTTTGACATGTTACACTTGTTCAAGCTTCGTGGCCATGTGTTCCATCTCCTAGGTTGATTTTATCCCAATGTAGATGATATATGTGTGTTCATGCATGTGTATATGTTGACATAAAGTTTAACTTTGGAAAAAATTTACCACAACACTTGTTTTGATTACTAAACCATCATTTTAATGTGTTCATAGGTCGATTAGTTATGCCAAAGATCAAGGGTCCGGGTGTTCAAATGAATGGGCCGAAATAATTATGGATTTAAAGTAGTGTTATAGTTAGTTTTCATACCTAGTTGACGCTGTATAGAACCCGAATGTATGCACCACCACTTCTTCCAACAAGAGCAATTTGATCTCAAACCTTGAGTGTGCTAGCCTCCTTGACCGATTGGTGTTTGCAAGTGAGTAAAGGGTTGGGGTTTTGGTGGTTATGTGCCGAGAGAAAAAGAGAGTTAGTGTGTGAGTTTGGTATGTCCATTGTGCCTCTTTATATAGTGGTCGAGTGGTGTGAGGACAAAATAATAGGAGGTAAGTCTAAGCATCTAGGATGGAGTAGTGATTAATGGTTTTAAACACAATTTGGTGCAAGATTTTGTAAAGTCCGATTGGGGTGGATAAAACAAACAACTAAAGTGTGTTGACTTATTTTGGGGATTCAAACATGTTTGGCATGTTATCTACTTTGGTATAAGTTGATATTGCATCATCATGCTTGGCCGATTGATCATGTGCTTTATATAAGTTTGGAAAGTGAATCAAAACATATGTGTAAGGAAAGAAAGGTGATGAAAGATTTGTCTCTACTTTGTGATAGTGATGGTTCTTCCCTTGCTTTCTTGAAACTGATTGGGGGTAGTGTATTCATTGGAGGAATCTTGTTCATAAGAAGGTGGTTCGGTCAGTTGTCTTATGTTGTTTTAGTATAAGAGTTTGACAAGCTCTTGAAATGGACATGTGAGTATTTGGGTTGGAAGTTTCGGCCATAGCCAAGAGACAAGGAGAGTTCCAAGTTTTTGGTTATAATCTCATCTTGGGAATTGGTTTGTCATTGATGAAGGTCTAAAATGGTATAATGGTGTTTGTCATAGAGATTTTTCTTGTGTGGTGGCATTCATGCAATGACAAGAAGTGGACGAGAGGTTGCTTGTTTGTTCATGGGTGTAAACAAGTCAAAGGTAGGTCTAGGGAGTGGGATTAGGATAGAATGTGAAGATCATATCTTAGTGAAATGAGAGAACAAGACAAATCTTCTAGCTTTCCTTCATGACAATCGTATGTTTGTGTGTGTGAGAGTGTTATGTCCCAATCATTCAATTATATATGCATATATGTAGGTTTATATGTTGTTTTACTTATCATGTGTGTGTGGGTACTAACGTATGGCCGATTGTATGTAGGCATACATGGATTTCATGAACTAGTTTGTTTGATAAAATAGGTATATGTGTGTACATGTGTACAACCATATATATATGCTTGTACATGGTGTGTTATTGATAGTCACAATCATTCAGGGTATAGGGATAGATTTTGAGTGTTAACATATGCACATATGTGTAGTTCTATTGAGTTGATATGTGTTGATGCAATAATAATACTTATGTTAATTATTGATGAACATATGTTGTTGGATAATATTCTTAACACATGCTTGTTCCTTGGTAGTGTTTAATTGCATTGATGTGTGTTAATTACTATCAACACATTGTGAATTGTTAGGTTTTGGGTGGAATTATGTAATTTCCCACTTTTATTGTCACGTGTATGATTGTATGGCTGTTCATAGTAATTGGATATCCGGTGGTTGTCTATTGCGTGTGTGATTGGCTTAATTATTCAATGCCAATTGTTTTGGATATTCTGGGTGTTAGATGTGTAAATGGGTAATCCATTGAATTTCTGCAATAGCTCGAGCTTTACTAGACTAGGGGTATAGTGAGTGCTAAGACGTCTAATATGCAAATGAAATGACATATTTAAGCAAAATGTGTACGGAATTTCCTTGAATTCGTTGACTGGTGTCACATTCTCCCCTTTTTATTTTGGAATTTCGTCCCCGGAATCGAGTTGTCATACTGGTCTCAGCAGTCTTATGAAAAAGAGCGGGATACTTGTGTCTCATCTGGTCTTCACGTTCCCATGTAAATTCAGGTCCGCGTTTTGCATTCCATCTGACTTTGACAAGTTTTGTTCGGCTCCTTCTCAATTTCTGGACTTTCCAATCAATCACTTCGATTGGCTCCTCTATAATGTGGAGTTGGTCATCGATGTGAATTTCTTTGGGAGGAATGATCAAGGATTATCGGATAAACACTTCTTAAGATTGGATACGTGAAATGTGTCATGAACACCACTGACCTCTTCAGGTAACTTGAGTTTGTGTGCCACGGGAGCAATCCTAGCAAGTATTTCGAACAGACCTATGTATCGGGGGTTGAATTTCCCATGTTTTCTAAACCATGGTACACCCTTCCATGGTAAGACATTTAAGAGTACCCTATCGCCAAGCTAGAATTCGAGTGGCTTGTTACGGCGATTGGCATAACTCTTTTGTCGATCTCGAGCAGCTTTCAAACGATCACAGATCTAAAAGATGTTATCGGTTGTTTCTTTAATTAGCACGGGTCGAGTCAAATATTTGTCTCCAACTTCTGCCCAACACAAAGGAGATATACACTTACGTCCATATAAGGCTTTAAACGGGGCACCCTTGATGCTGGTTTGGGTTATTTAAATAAGTCACGTTTGTGCAATTGCTTATCTCTTAATCATTCGCATTCGGTTTTCTTGCATCATGAATAGTTTGATTAACAGGAGGGTAGTTATTATTCGTGGGTTGGTAATTAAATTGTAAGAGTTATTATTAAAAACTTGTGTTTGATTATCACTTAACTTAAAACCGTTCAACAAAACTATGTCTATGTGGTATCCAATCATCTAAACAAGGGTAGGGTGAATCATCGAACCGGAAACCTGGAGGGGGTTACTTCTTTAATATTATTGTTTAAAACTTCTAAAATTCATTTTCTTAAAACTCAAAACCACTTACAATTTAGTTAGATTTAATTTATTAGTTAGAAATCAAACAAACTACGACTGTCCACCAATTCCCCAAGGAGACGACTCACATTCACTTTACTACTTATTTTCATTATTTTTGACCGACTCAACGACATCGATCAAGCATCCCCGAATTGGGTTTTCAACTTCTGTGTATACAATAGTAAATATTAACAAAACAAAATTTCGCATAGGAGTACTAAGTAGAGAATTTAGACCACAATTTCTACCATTATCCATATCCCTTCCCATTCGGTGACCGTTACCTCTAGAACCGCCACTGGAATCGGCTCGGGCTGCGTCATGTCAAGCAATTGCCTCAGCAATCACCCTACCCAGCTCAGCAGGATTGGCCGGGAGTGACTCGCCTTCAGTGGTTCTTGTAGATTGTCGAGTTTGCATGTTTCCCTTCTAATACATCACATATCAAAAGTATAAGACACATATTTAACAAATGTTTTCATGCACACAAATGTAACAACCAAATATAACCATGAATAGTAAGTCAATCACAACCACAAGACATAAGAATAAATAAGATATATCATGACTCAAAATACCATCATATCCATTTCATATTCGTAGTTCAATACATCTATTGTCATAACACAAAAGATTGGCGGCAAAGCCACATAAGTTTAGACCATAAAATAAAACAACACAAGGTACAATCATAAAATATCCTAATGGGAAGAAGATGGAAAAACGGCAGCAAGAGCGGCGATAGCAGATCTCATACGTTGGTCAAGCTCCGTGACCCTCTGCTCCAATGCATCCAAACGTCTCTCCACCTCCACTCGTCCCATCACAGTAGCAAGTCTCCCCTGCTCAGCCTCCGTAGCACGCCCCTCTAGTCCTAGAATCCATACACCCATGCTCACCAGTTGCGCACCATGAGATAAGAGAACACCTCTCTTCGTGTATAGCGGTCAGTCGGATGATCCTCCCAAAGTCATTGCCTCAACATCGTCTTCCTCATCTCTGTGAGCCAGGTCACCTACAAGTGTGAGGAGGTATGGCCGCTTACGGGCCTGGGATCTCCTCCTCAACCTGCGAGGTGGCTCATGCTCAGGCACAAGTGCCTCCACAGCGTGCTCCTCGGGTATCGGGTCAATGGGTTGGAAGTTTCGGCTTCTCAGGACCATCGTGTCGGCGGGCTCAATGGGGGCCGAGACAGGAGCAGGAATCGTAAGAACGACCGGCTGACACACTTAGTTTCGAGGAGTACACAAATAGCATCCAACACTCAAAATGTAGCGAAATGTGCGGAAGGAAGGCGTCACGTCAAAAGCAGGCTGTGCCATGTGAGGAGCCTCAGAAGGAGCTGGGTCCTCGGCTGGGATCGCCACTGGATGAACGTTAGGGTCATCAAGAGCATGTAGGGTGTCATCCTCCATGTCATCATTGGAAACATGGTGATCGGCAGGCTGGGGATCCACATCCTCATCGGAGTCGTCCATGATAAATCCTACACTATCGTGCGGGTAGTCTGGTTCCTCATAGGGTATGGGATCAGAATGAGCGGGAGCAACGTGATGAGGTTCCTCCTTAGGAGTAGCATCAACGAGGTAGTCCTCCTCGGAGTCAGAAAGCAAAGTGAAGTCAACTGTAATGGCAATGATGCTGCCAAATGCATATGTATATGAATGAATATGAATAGCAGTAAATGAAATACTATACCCATGTGTAGTCGTGGAGCATCTTGGGAACTAGAGAGGTGCAAGGTGAGGTAATGTGGTACTTTGTGAAAATGTTTTGAAAATGTTTGGTTTAGTTATAGTTGACTCAAAAAGAATCTTAGTTCGCTATAACCTTCTGCTCTTATACCAATCTATCACACCACGCCAAGGCGGAAACACGGGGATGTGATTCAAAAGGTTTTCAAGCACAATATTTGAGCAACACATAAGATGTAATTTTAAATAGATATCATCAAAAGATAAATTAAGTCATACAAAGTTAAGATAAATGCAACATTGTCTAAAATTAATGGACCAAATGTCGAAAACATGACATGACCAACATTATTAAATCTCAACCGGTGTAGCTGATTATACCACTAAGTGTGCACTTGAACCCCTCTCCCAAGTTCCTGGTCCCCATGATCAATTACCAGAAAAATATGCATAAAAGATTTGTCAACATAATGTCGGTGAGTTCACAGGTTTTAACGTACTATGTAAAGTTCTTGTGAAATTCGTGTATGGACAATCAAAGCTATCTAAGCGAATGATTACTGTGCAAACCATGAGTCCCATATCCAAACCTCTTGACTTTTGTGCCTCGCGCATTATACAATAAACACAACGTATAGATAGTATAATACTAACACTCTCTTATATGTAGCCGGTTAGAGTGACTAACCAAGAGTGGGGGTGTCAACCCAATAGATCTATTTAAGTGTTCCATGGCTACTGCTAGCTAATGGTTACAGTGTAAATGTAAGTACGATGACTGTTGAGCTAATGAACCAAATATCTCATGTTCTACATGGTAGTCATGATAGAATATCACCCAAAATGTAATATCCTAGAAATGTAGCATGTTTATCCCTTAAAAATGTAAAACAGGAAAACGGGGCCGTGAAACTCAACTGGTGACTGGATGTGTGGTCCAGTAAAGCAGATAAGTGAGGTAACTACTGTCCCATCAATAAGTTTAACTTTGGAAAAAAATTACCAAACCATCATTTTAATGTGTTCATAGGTCTATTAGTTAGGCCAAAGATCAAGGGGCCAGATGTTAAAATTAATGGGCCAAAATAATTATGGATTCAAAGTAGTGTCACAGTTAGTTTTCATACCTAGTTGAATCTATATAGAACCCGAATGTATGTACCACCACTTCTTCCAACAAGAGCGATTTGATCTCGAACCTTGAGTGTGCTAGCCTCCTTGACCGATTGGTGTTTGAAAGTAGGTAAAGAGTTGGGGTTTCGGTGGTTATGTGCCGAGAGAAATAGAGAGTTAGTGTGTGAGTTTGGAGTATCCATTGTGCCTCTTTATATAGTGGTCGAGCGGTGTGAGGACAAAGTCATAAGAGGTAAGTCTAAGCATCTAGGATGAAGTCGTGATTAAGGATTTAAAACACCATTTGGTGCAAGCTTTTGTAAGGGCCGATTAGGGTGGATAAAACAAATAACTAAAGTGTGTTGACTTATGTGGGGATTGAATCAAGTCTGGCATGTTATCTACTTTGGTATAAGTTGACATTGCATCATCATGCATGGCCGATTGATCATGTGCTTTATATAAGTTTGGAAAGTGAATCAAAACATATGTGTGGGTGGTGTGTGGATCGGCCTAGATAGGTAAGGAAAGAAAGGTGATGGTGACTAGTCTTTGAGATAAAGATTTGTCTCTGCTTTGTGATAGTGATGGTTCTTCCCTTGCTTCCTTGAATCCGATTGGATGTAGTGTATTAATAGGAGGGATCTTTTTCATAAGAAGGTGGTTAGGTTAGTTTTCTTATGCTATTTTTGTATAAGAGTTTGACAACCTCTTGAAATGGACATGTGAGTGTTTGGGTTGGATGTTTCAGTCGTAGCCAAGAGACAAGGAGAGTTCCCACATTTTTTGTTATAATCTCATCTTGGTAATTGGTTTGTCATTGATGAAGGTCTAAAATGGTATAATGCTGTTTGTCATAGACATTTTCTTGTTGGTGGCTTCCATGTGATGACAAGAAGTGGAAGGGAGGTTGTTTGTTTGTTCATGGGTGTAAACAAGTAAAAGGTAGGCGTAGGGAGTGGGTTTAGGATAGAATGTGAAGATCCTATCGTAGTGAAATGAGAGAACACGACAAAGCTTCTAGCTTTCCTTCATGGCAATTATTATGTGTGTGTGAGTGAGTGTTATGTACCAATTATTCAATTATATATGTATATGTAGGTTTATAAGTTGTTTTACTTATCATATGTGTGTGGGTACTAACATATGGACGATTGTATGTAGGCATATATGGATTTCATGAACTAGTCTGTTTGATAAAATAGGTATATGTGTGTACATGTGTATAACTAATTTTATATATATATATATGTGTGTGTGTGTGTGTGTGTGTGTGTGTGTGTGTGCGCATGTACATGATGTGTTATTGATAGTCACAATCATTCATGGTATAGAGATACATTTTGAGTGTTAACATATGCACATATGTGTGGTTCTAATGAGTTGATATGTGTTGATGCAATAATAATACATATGTTAATTATTAATGAACATGTGTTGTTGGATAGTATTCTTAACTCATGTTAACACATGCTTATTCCTGGGTAGTGTTTAATAGCATTGATGTGTGTTAATTGCCATTAACATATTGTGAATTGTTAGGTTTTGAATGGAATTATGTAATTTCCCACTTTTGTATTGTCACGTGTATGGTTGTATGACCGTTCATAGTAATTGGATATCTGGTGGCTCTCTGTTGTGCGTGTGATTAGCTTGATTGTTCAATACCAATTGTTTCGGATATTCTGGGTGTTGTATGTGTAAACGAGGTAATCCATTGAATTTCTGCAATAGCTCGGGCTTTACTAAACTGAAGGGTATAATGAGTGCTAAAATGTCTAATATGCACATTAAATGACATACTTAAGCAAAATGTGTATGGATCTTGACCTGATTCGTTGACTGGTGTCAAAGATGCCCAGCAGGTCAGCAAAAAAGAGAAAAGGAGAAGCTTTGAGAAAGAGAGAGGTGTCTGAAGGTTGCGTTTGGAAGCAAAATGACATGTCAAAACTTCCAAAAACGTGAGCATAATATTAGGTCATGCAAGAATGAGAAAAGGGCCAAGCAACCAAAGCACGTGAGGCCAAAATGTCAACCGAAAAGAAAGGATTAGTGATTATGGGAATAGTGAGAAGCACCTTTTTTGTATGTTTGAATATTGGTTATTTCTTTTCTATATGGTTGAATATTGGATGAAAAATGGTAAGAACTTTTTCTATTGAGTATCTCCATTTGCTTTATCAGTATTTTAAACCCATGTTTATACAAAACAATTACAAATAAATAAAAGTTTTATTTTATGCACACATCAAATGCATATACGATTCCTTTGTTATTCATATTTTGTATTTTTTAAGAAATATTCAAAAAAGAAAGTTAAGAAAAAAAAAACATTAGAGTACTCCATACGTTTTTAGTAGCTTCATAAGTTCACCTATTTCTAAGTTTTTAATGTTTTTTTAGTTTGTTAAAAGATTAAAGCCATCAAATTCCATTTCGTATTTATTAATACAAAAGAAATTAAGATATCCACACATCATAAGTAACCTACAAAAGATTCTATTTTTCACAAGATTGGAATACCATTTTAAGTTGAGTAGTTTTCGATAAAGAAAAAAAAGTTAGAGTGACTTAATTGGAACACTTATTAAACTTAATTACTATTCTATGATTTTTCTTTGATAATAATAATAATAATAATAATAATAATAATAATAATAATAATAATAATAATAATAAGAACAACAACAACAACAATAACAAATATAAATAAATCCCAACCCACCCTACAGTTTTTCTGTCTAACATTTCCATTCCGACCACAACTAGTTCTCGGCCACCATCAAACACCACCGCTTCCCAGAAAGAATCTAGCCACCACCGCTCGGAAAACCATATCAAGAAAAGCAAAGAGCCCTAAAAAAATCCACAAACTTCTCTCTTCAGGCACAACTCCCCGACCACGATCAAACACCACCACCGCCAAGAAAGAATCTGGCCGCCACTGCCGCTACCCACGCCAACTGCCCCTTCTTCAATTCACCCATTCACATTCACTTCCTCCCCTTCCCTATCCAAAATATTGTAATAGATATGGTTTAAATCTTACGAGATCTTGTTTAAATCGCACCTAATCAGCAGGATATGGTCATGTTGGTGCGATGTTCCAGTTATCCAGGTCGATTTTGCCTAAAAACTAAGGTGAATGGGGGATTGTTATAAAAGAGATAGAGTAAAGGTGGCGGTGGTGGCCGGAGAGAGTGAAAGAGATGAGATGAAATTGGATAGAGAGACGGAGAGATATTCGTGTACGTGATGGTTGTGGCCGGACGGTTGAGTGGATGTAGAGAAAGTGTGTGGTGCAATTAGGTGTTTGGTAGGTTTTTTAGTGTAATGGTGTGGTAGTGTGTATGTATTTATATATATTTATTAAGTTTATTTCTATTTTTAGTTTAATATGTGACACCCGGCAAACTCAGGTTAATACTTTTTACAAACATATAAGTCTACCTTAGCGAAACATTCATAAAACGTACTTAACAGGATTAGTTGAGTCGGTTCGATGATTTGGGGAATCATAGGGAGTCGGTTTATACACTTATGTCCAAGGGTTGGTGATTCGGGCATTCATCGAGGAAACATACACATACACACAAGTCTTGAGTCCCGTGGACGGTGAATTTACATAATTGGGGTAACTTATCAAGTATAATATGTTCTACGATAATTAACAACTTGTGAATATGTGTATATGTGAATTGGTATGATAATATATGTTGCAAGTGTCATTTTGGGTCATTTGGACTAATGAGAGACATAATTTCTCATTCTCACCTTTGAAGATGCGACTGAGTCACAAAGTTTCTCATTCTCACCAACAAAGGTGAGAATAAGAGCAGCCTCTATAAGCATTTCTTTACCTCATTTTTACCATCTCACAATAATAACTCGCCCCCAACTGCTCTTTTACAAACCCTAACCTGTAGAAACGAGCTTTTGCCCTTATTTCTTATATCCTTAAGCCAAAACATGTTTATATAAAATATCAAGTGAAGATTTAAGGCGTGTTAATCATCTAAACCCTTTTCGTTACATTGTTATACATTTTTGATAAACCCTAAGTGTCCAGATCTGATTTCAAAGAGTTTTCTTAAATAAAAACCTTTCTATAACCTTTCCAAACTAGATCTAGACCTAAATAATAAGTATGATGATAATAGCATGATCAGGAATACATTGGGATGATCTAATCTATGTTAAGTAACCTGGAAATGAAGTTTTTAGATTTATTTCAATGTTTTCCATTTTGGGTAAATTTTCATGCAATTGATGTGACAACTTAATAATTTGCCATTTTGGGAAATATTTGAGTTGATACACAAAATGAACAAATTGATGATTGATTCAGGTGTGATAAGATGCTATTAGGTTAGATTGATGTGATTGTAGTGTTTGGTTATGTTTTGTTTTGTTTTGTTGGGTTTTCAATCAGATTTTAAGGGTTTTTATTCGTCAAAATGGTTTTTCAGCTCTATGGTGCGAATAGGCACTCATTCGCACATTCAAAGGTGTGAATGAGTATGAGACCTTCTCATTCGCACCAATGTGAAAATTGTGAATCTTTTGTATAAACCAAGTGTTTTATGTGAATTACTTGTGTGAGAACCATATATACTTGACTAAACTGATATAACGAGTCACCAATGGGATGTCGAGTCTTGTGTAGTTGCAATGGAATCACAATCAAATAATCTGGCCGTAAAACATAGGTTACTTTAATTTTAAAAATCTAATCACATGCCAACTGCGATTGCAGTTATACTTGTCCTCTTAAATCCAACCGCCGGTTTCTAAGCCCCTTATCATGTTAGTATAATTTTAAGTTCATTTAATCTACCTAGGGTCTCACACTAAGGAAGCCACAGTTTCACCTAATCCCGCCTTAAGCTTATGATACAAAACGAACAACCAAATGACTATTCCTATCCGTTTTATGTAGAAAACCGAGAGAATTTAAAATCATTTGTTTTTTTTTCTTTTCATCTCAGCATACTTAACTCAGAGGGTGTGACCAATCCAAGTCGCTATCCTAGTGGCCAGGCACCTTAAGCTTCATCATTTTCGCTTTGATTTCTAATTAATTCATGAGCTTTTTTTTTAGATATTTATTTTCAGACAATCCTAGAGGGAGTCGAGTCCGGAGTCACTATCCCTAGAAACGACAGCATTGGCCTTGCCCTTATTTTATATCCAGCTCTTTTTTCTTCAACTTTTGATTAGAAATTCAAACGGTTTTAAACTTATAATGGCATTCCTTATACTATTATTGGCGGTTTCAGCTTCCCCATTTTTTTCTAGATGAGAACCCACAAGGTATCCTAGTATATTTAGGTGTATTAGCTCAAAGGAAACTTTTCTACCGGCCGGGCCTACCCACACATCCCAAATCAACACGCTTTTAATTATTTATTCGTCTAATACTTATAATATTTGAAAACCAGACACTTGATTTTATATATCATTTCCCATTTTTTATAATGCAAACTTCAAAATCAGGGACATTTTTTTTCTTTTTATTATTCTAGTTAAAAACGACTCTATATACAGACTAAACAACAGTTTCCCATCCCGCACTTAAACTCTACATTGCCCTCAATGTATGAATAGAAAACGACTCAAAATAAAAATAAAAAGAAATAAAATGGAAGGAAAAAATAAAAATAAAAAGACAAGGGCAAATTGGAAAGGACTTAGCTGGTTCATTTTTCTTCGTAAGCTCTAAAACTCTAGTCCAATCCAACTCGATTGTATAGCATTTCATTCGCGATCGGCTCTGACACAATGGTAAACTCTCGGGTTTGCCTTGATAAATGATAACAGCTCTGGAATCACCAGAATGGAGATTGAGTACGGGTGGTGCAATCCAAACCTGCACAAAACGAAACAATCAAAACCCGAGCATAATACCAAATCACACAAAAACAAAAAGACTCAAACTACTAACTTAGACTCATAATATAACAACAAACAAGAAGACGTACCTGCTTGGCAAAATGGCGGTGAATGGTGGTAGAACCAAATGGGTAGAAGAAAAAAATATGGTTCTCGCTCAACGTGAAGGACACTGGTGATCACAACACGCGTTGCAAGCGAAAAAAAATATAACTTTCCAGGGTAATAGCTTGTCGACATGAGGCGAACAGGTCAGCCCAGACTCCTCACATTACGTGAAAAGTCTTTTATTAGAGAAAGTAGATAAGCATGCTAAAGCTTGCGAAGAGAACCAACATGTCTTCATCCCTTTGGCTTTTGATACCTTTGGCTCCCTAGCGCCAAAAGCTATTCGTTTCTTGACCAGGGTCCAACAAGTCGTTCACAACAATAGTTCATCTCCAGAGCGGCAAGGATTTGTCTTTGGTAGACTAGGGTTCGCAATTCAGATAGGGGTGGCGACGCAGCTTGTTGCCCGTCTACCTTCTATTGTGATGTAACTTTCGTATTCTGTTTTAATAAGAATTTTAGTCATGAGTTTCAATTTCGTTTAAGTTGAAAAAAAAAATTCTTATTACCCAAACCTTTACCAAAACTCCCACTCATAAAATATATATAAAGATAATACATGGGATCCGCTCATGGTGAAATTTCCTCTACCTAAGCAAACACGCAAACCTGCAAATAGACTCAAAGACATAAAAAACAAAAATAAAATAGAATGATAAAAACCTATGAACCACTACCGAAGTACGGACCACAAATAAAAGAAAATGAAAAGCTAGAAAAAAATAAATAGGTATAAATATAAATTTACAAACTCTACAGAACCTCCCCATACTTAAACTTAATCAGGGGGCTTCTCTTTTATCTGGACCCGATCCAACCCGTTTAATTCCCCCCAGTCCATATTATTTAGCAAAATTACATTAGTGGAATTGAAAAATATTTTATCGAATTTAAATGGGTCGGGCCACCAATATTTAAATTTACCTGGACCAAACCTGAATCTTGGCATGTAATGAGGGGACTTGTTGTCTCTACAACTTCTGACCCTCACCCTGTGTCTGTCCAGGTGCCTCTTTGCCTTCTCTCATGGTGGTGGCACTAGTAGCAGTGTAATATCCAATGCCTGCACGGGCCGGCTGTAGTGTTCTTCTTCTTTCTTTCACCGCTGCTTCTTTCTTATCTTCCTTGTTTGGTGACACTTGATCAAAATCTTTGTCCACTTCTGGAGCTGACAAATCAACCAACTCGTCACCAAACTCTGCTTCCCCATCAGCTAATTCTTTAAGCAGGTCAGTGGTGTCTTCCTCTTCCCGCACTTCTTTCTTAAACAGCCAGCATGTGGATTCTGAAAAATCCATATCATTCTCAGCCTCCCTCCAGACATCTGCCCCCCAAGGATATGCTACTAAACTAGAGATCTGGCAAGGCTGCTCATCCTGCTGAACCAAAGGTGGGACTAAGGCGTCCATTATGGTCTCTGGCTCTAACCCTGAATCCTGCAAAATATCATCCTCACAAGACACGTGTAAAGAATCATATGGGTCAGTTAAATCATGCAAAGAATCAGATGAGTAAGGACAAATAGTTTCAGCAACGGGCCTAATACAATCAGGTAATGTAAGTGTTACCATCTCGTCTGGGTCATCATATGTGAAATAAACCTGCTGAACCGGAGGTGGGACTTCAACGTCCATTATGGTCTTCAGTTCATCCACCTGAGCCTGTAGCCTCTCAAGTGCCGCATCTTGTTCCCTCAAACAGTCGGTGTGCTTGGATAGCAAAGAACGCATATCCTCGAGCATGAGCTATTGATTAGCAAGGAAGGCGTCAGAGTTAGCAAGAATGGCGGCAAAGTCGGGTCTAGTGTGAGATGGCTGATATGGCTGTGTGTATGAAGGCTGGTATGACTGATATGGCTGCGGCTGCAAATACTCGTTAAGATAATAATCCGTGGAATACCCCGAAGAATATGAATGAGGGCATCTTATGGTAAAATGGGGTCCTCCGCAGATCTCGCACATGATAAACAAAAATTATATATTACGAATAAAAAAATAATAATAAGAAATAAAAAATAAAAGCAAAAATTATTCACAAAATAGTAGACCAGAAACAGATCGGATAATTCTCAAGAGTGCCAATTGTGTCCTCGGCAACGGCGCCAAAAACTTGATGTGTGCAAATATATATATAACACAAGCTTTAATTAAAACGACTCACCTAAAAACTACACACGCACGGTAAGTGTACCGGTCGCAAAGCAATAAACAGATAAGACCGAGTATCAAACCCAAAGATGCGAATGCAACTCTAGATCACAACCTCTACCGAATACTAGCCTAAATAAATAAATACTTATATGGGGGTATTTTTAACTATTTATTATAAACTTAATCAAACTAAATAGATTGAACTTAACTTAACTTGACAACTAATACGAACTTAAGGAACTGGAAAAATCAGATAGGAAAAAGGCTGGTTACTTAGGTAAAATCCCTAGACACTAGCAATAAATCATGAATCTATAATTAACCTGAGACCCTATTCTCATCTAATAAACCTCCTTTCAAAGATGGCTCACTAGACTTAAGGCGGGACAAGTGTAGAAATGCTAAAATGGATCTGGATCGCCCTAGCGTACCGAAATCCCATAGGAATCAAGTTACAATCTCTCTTGGATTAAAACCCTCAAACTATGAAGCAGACTTAAACTCTACCGAAGAAAACCTTGGAAAACTCTAAACACGAACAAGTAGCAACTCCCGCCCTAGCGCTGGTCAACTACCGAACAATGCCTAGTTAGTTACCTAGCAATCTCGAGTTAGATATCTCACCCTCAAGAATTGACTGCACGTTTTAGTTAATTTATTATATTAGTTTGTTACACTTGTGTCGTACTCCAACTCCAAATACTAGCACGCTAACCTAAGTTGACGAACTAGATTGATTTCTAGACATAGTGGTATCTCTACATGCCTAGCTCCACAAAACCAATAAACAAACTTCAAAGAAAATCAACACCAACACACATATATCAAATCCAACAATAAAATTAAAATCATGTAATTCTACACATCAAAATTAAAAACCAAAAATCATTAAATACTGCAAATTACGTGTCTAGTTCATAGACCTAAGCAACCATAAAACTCTAGTTCATAGTTATAACCAGAAACATAGATTCAAAGTCTATAAAAAAAACAAATTCATCATGTCTCTAAATAATTAAAACGATAAAACAAACTCCCGGGTCATCAAATAATATTCTTTACTGCTCCCCGGATCTTCTCCTTTAAAAATTCTCCAAAACTCTTTCGCTCGATCGCAGCTTCTGGCTGGTGCGATTGAAAGTAGCTGTGTGTTGAATGAATAATTAATTCTTTAGCTGCCGCCGAACTTCGATATTATATATCCTATCTTCTTCGTGACCGACTTATTGACTTTGGATTTCAATTGTTGTTTTGGTGTTTTGCTTGGGCCCAAGCAAACTTTTATTTTATTTTATTTTTTTATTATATTATTATCATTATATTATTAATAGTAGGAGTAGGAGTAGTATATTAGTATGCTCTAAGCTAGCTTCGGGTGTTTGCGACTTGGGTATTCTTAGCTCGATCAAAATTTATCGTCTATGTTCCAACGTCCATGAACACCTACAAAATATAAAATAAATAAATAAGTACTAAAAACTAATAAAAATCTATAAAATGATACAAAAGAAAAGCAAATGAATACATGCGTAGTCATGTCAAACATCAAATACTTTCACAAACACACAAAGTGAAGGTCTTGGACATCTAAGGGTTGTTTGACAAACATATCATCGGTTAAACACTTATAGGCTATCCATGGTAAGTTTCCAGTAGTCAGACTACCATAACACGCCTGGTTTTCTTGTTTGTTTGGAAGACACAACCTAAAGTGAGTTTCACAACCACACTGTTACCGTTTTCATTTTCGGGGGTGAAACATGCGGTATAAACTCAAACTTTTAGACCATATGTTTACATTATATCACATGGGTAATAGGAGACTTTTCTTCTTAAGTCCTTTCTAACTTGTGAACCATGAATATGTGAATACATAGCGAGGAAAGCGTGAATAGATCTATTGGGGCCGGCAAGCCCCACCCGGGTCGACTGGAGGTCAGACGGGTGCATATTTGTCCTATCTAACTTACGACACCGAGTGATGACCGGTGGCGGGTATTAAATGCAACTTACTAACATTCAGCAATGGTTCATGACGATTTAGTGTCATGTAACGATGTCTAGCTAGCATCAAGTATAGATGTAAGGATTGTTGGGTCTGGTTTTCAAACGTTTACTTACTTTGCAAACGTTAAACTTTATAAACTCACCAGCACTTTATGTGTTGACTAATATAACATGTTTTCTCAGGTCGTTATGGTAGCAACATGGATTAGATGCACTGGGTCGCACTGTGTCTCATTCGGTTCATGCATCTTGTTAAACATTATTTCAAACTTTCTGAACTATTTACTTTTGGGATTATGGATTGTAACTTTTAAACTGCTTCCGCTGCATTTCTTGGGTTAACTTTTACACTGTTTGGTCGTTTGTTACGTTGTTTTCATATCATATAATTATCGTTTAATGTGACCGTTGACTTGGATCCTGGTATATCACGCGCCTTGCGGTAAAACCTCGCAAGTGGAATTTGAGGGTGTGACATAATAAGATATAAAAATATATAAGAGGACAAATATAATGTGTTGGATGAAACCGGCATGATTTTGAAACCATGAGGACCCAAATGTTAAGGAAAAAACATTTTGAATAAAAAATTGTAAAAGTGGGCAAAACCCAAGGTGAAAATGACATTATACTAAAAGAATTAATAATAAAAGAGTTAAATTTAACTTGTGGTACTTTTTTATTATCCTCGTGATAAAAAGGAAAAGAAAAAAATATAGTTGTATTGGCTACACATAACCACATGGTCAAAAGGGAAATAGTGAACTCCTAGAGCATCCACATCATGTCAACGTGGACAAGTCTAAACATCAGTGGCGAAGCTTTAGAATTCGGATCAGGGGTTGGAAGTATATACCTAGTGTTTTTTTAAAGGGGAGGGGGGGTCGAAACATTATATACGAAAAAAATTCCATACGAATACTATATAATCGGAACTTCTAAGCAAAAATTCGGGATACTAATTACCATGGACCGATGCCATCTTGTGAGGGTGGTCCTACCGATGGTCGCAAATGTTTGGTCCATCTCGCGCAAAACTAGTGATTTCTGACCCCACAAAGTTTCGGGTCAAGCTTTGCCACTGCTTGGTGCATAGCTGAATCATTCAGCACTTAATCATTTAAAGCCTTTTAATCATTCATATCTATTAATGATTCAGCAGTTAACCAAACAGCCCCTAAGTCTTTATTCAAGAGGAAGGATATGATATATAACGAAAGGCCCTTCTCAACTATAAGCTTAAATTATCTTAAAACATACGAACTTTGTAAAATGATTTGATCACTTGTGTTGGGTAAAATATAATATAATCTCAGACTTAGGGCATCAGGGGTGCTACTAGGTTTTTTTTTCCTTCACTGATTTTAACCAATCCTGCGTTGTCACATCACTTCACTGATTTACTTCACTGAAACACCTTTTTGAATGCAGCACTCCACTGATTCTTTTATTTATTTTTATAATTTCACTAAACCTTTTTTTATTTATTATTTCACACGGTTTAAAAGGTTAAATATTAATTACTTTTACTATTTCAATCGTCCCACACCCTCACGGTCAATGATTTCAATTTGTAAACCGTTCAATCGAATTAAATGGCATTGACACTGTTCCACCAAACCGTTTGAAATGTTTTATATATAAACATAGCAAACCGTGGGGTTAAAACACACTTTTACCACTGTAGATACAAACAAACACACACGAAGATGACTCGTTGGACCCCCGAAGAAGAGATTGCCTTGGTGATCTGCCACAAAGACGCCTCAGCCGACCCGAATCTTCAACAACGTCAACGCATTGGGCCTCTGCCTCGGGCTCCCACCCGGAGGGTTTTTGGGACCGTGTGCTGTCGGATTTCAACCGACATGTCGGCCCCAATGACCGGACTACAGTGAGCCTGCAGCGTAAGTGGGCCGATCTCACCATAAAGTGTGGTCGGTGGACTACCCTGTACGAGAACACGTTGAGGGAGGAGCCGGGCATCGAACCGGAGTGGGCTATCGAGTTCACGCATATGGAATATGCGGCTCGATACGACAGCATGTTTGACCATGTTGAGGTATGGCAAATGTTGCGCCAACTCTTGGTTTTTTTATTTATTTTAATGTATTTTGTTTTTATTTTTAATGTTTAATAGTAATGAAATTTAGTTTTTTATGTTTATCTTTAATGTTTTTTATTTAATTAAATTATAAAACAAACAGTTAAAATAATGTAACAATACTATAAACCAAACGGTAAAAATAATAAAAAAAATTATAAAGCAAATGGTAAAAATACAAAAAAAAATAATATATATAAAAATCAAAAATAAAATTTAAAACCGGTACCAGCCCGTTAGATAAAACCAGCAAAACGGTCAACGGGACCATTACTAGCATGGGTGACAACGGTGTTACCGTGCTGATAGTGGGTATCCGTGGACAATTCGGGTGGCGCCCCGTCCCCTTACAGTAACGAATGTAAGTAAAAAAGTTCTGCTACTAACCCACGTTACAATTGTTAGTTTCTCGTCATTGACAAGATCTACAGCTATAAATTATTATTTAGTGCATTATGTGTGAATGATTGGAACATGCTTATCTATATAAAGGCACCCACAAAATTTCAAGTTAGATATTGCAGCTCTTTGTAAACCAAGGCAATGTTTTCTTTCTTAGGGAGCTACTTCCGTTTTTTCTCTTTACTCATCATTTTAGTAACCTGTATATGGATCAAATGGATTTTATTTCATCCTAATACCAAGAAAAAAATGCCACCATCACCGCTAAGGCTTCCTATAATTGGAAACCTCCACCAACTTGGTTCTAGCCCCCATAACTCTCTCCAGGCCTTGTCCCGAAAACATGGTCCACTAATGTTGATGCACTTTGGAAGTGTACCTGTGCTTGTGGCTTCCTCAGCCGAAGCAGCCCGAGAGATCATGAAAACCCACGATTTAGCTTTCGCTAACCGGCCAAAGATGAGTATTCCCGATACACTTTTGTATGGCTCCAAAGACATTACATTCTCACCTTATGGAGAGTATTGGAGGCAGGTGAAGAGTATTGCAGTAGTCCACCTTCTAAATAGTGCACGAGTTCAATCATACCGACAAATAAGGGAACAAGAGATGGCTCTTACAATAAACAAGATTGAAAATTGTTGTGGTTCTGTAATTGATCTGAGTGAGATTTTGGTTGGGCTTACAAATAACATAATTTGTAAGGTGGCTCTAGGGAGGACATATAGTGGGCTAAAGTTCAAGGATTTATTGGAGAGGTTCATGGATGTGTTGAGTGTTTTTAGCTTTGGAAATTATATTCCAAGGTTGGCTTGGATTGATCGATTAAGCGGTTTAGAGGACCGAGCACGTAAGGTTGCTGAAGATTTTGATGAGTTTCTTGAAGGTGTTGTTGAAGAACACATAAGTAACAAGAGAGGAGCGTATGCTAAAAGCAATGAAGATCAAGATCTAGTTGACATCTTGTTGGATGTACAAAGTGATAATCTAACTGGATTTTCTCTACAAAGGGATACCATTAAAGCAGTCATCTTGGTAAGTTTTGACTAATAATTTGCATTTACTCATTCATATACGTATACATACAAAAAGACCCAAATATACATATACTGATATATTATACATACATGTATACATACACATATAAATAGTTATTTAATGTTTTATACGTTTTATACATATAAATAATCAAATACACACATGTTACATACATGAATATTTTAAGTTATAACATTAAGCATGAATTGCATGTATGCTAGACAACTTGTTATTATTTGACTTATGAAAACAACTATGAAATAAAAAATTAATAGGAGTGTTATCTTACGTGTATCTACAACTAATATTTCTTCCTAGTGTTAGCTACCAAATTAAAAATAGATATAACCCACATCACAGCCATCCATTTGAAATGATCTACGGCTAAAACTAAATGCATGAATTTGAATTCAAAGAATTTAGATACTTTACTTGATTCAAAGACAAAAGGGCAAAAGAGTCAAAAACACAATGCAGTGTCATACTTTTGACATGACAATGAAGTGTCAATCAAACCACACTTTTTCAAAAGTTCTTTTTTTAATTTAATGGAATACACTCATTTTATTTTTTGTATTTATTTTGTTCTCATTTGTTGTTGGTTAATCATTAATTTCATTCAACTTTTGAAATAAAAACCTATGTTTTTTTCTTTTGAATACAACCAGCAATTCAAGTTTTGAAATAAAAACATATGTTTTCTTTTTTAATTTTGAATTTTACAAATGTTTATAAACAAAAAAAAAACAGATGTTACTGGATTTAACAAACAGACAATATTACAAACATATGTAAATTATTACCCAAACATATGTTTTTGTTCGTTGTAGGCCTTTAACATATGTGATTATAACCCAAACAACAAAAAATAAAAAATGTATGATAAATTATAACAAAACACAAAAAAAAAAAATATTTTACATACACATCAACACTTTCAAGTCTAACGTACAGCATGATATAAAAAAATAGCCTTTCATAAAAAATGCATGTATTAATATAGTTATTATAGTTTTTTTAATCAAATATATGTATTTAACAAGTAGTCCATATATTCCAATTATACATTAATAAAAATACACATAAAAAGTTTGTGATAAAAGAAAGAATTAAATAAGAAAAAAATAACCTAAGTTTACGTAAAATAAAACAAAGAATAGCATTTGAGATTTCACATTACAATTTACTCATGAACCTACAACATCAGAAATGCGTATATAATCAACATTTCCAAAACCAAAACAACAAATTCAATCAGACCCGGAAGCGATCATGAATCACTCACGATGTCATGTATCGGGCTCCGGTCGTGTTGCTGCAACCCACTTAAACCGCCACAAAGCTCCTCGATTTGGTTAGCCACGTCGACCATAGCTGGCCTTCTATCAGGACATTGAGCACAACAGTCGATAGCCACCGCCGTCCACTCAACAAACCATGTTATGACGTAACTAACACACCGAGTCTGACGGGTTGAAGGAAACACAAATCCGACGACCACCTGTTCTTACGTTACAGATCCGTCGTCCACCCAAACAAACTCTCTTGTCGCTTGTTTTCACCGGATTTGGGTTGTGGTAGTGGTTGCTTAGATCATAGTTTGATGATAAATGCTTTTTGGTGGAGGTGTTTGCTGGAGAAAATATGAGAGAGAGAGAGATTGAATCTTGAATAAAAGAAAATGAAAGAGAGAGAAAATGAGATGGAGAAATTGGATCTTGATAAAAGAAAATGATAAAGAGAATAGTCAATTTCAATGTATGTGTGTCAGGATGAAAGATAGATATACCCATAATACCCTTCAATACAAATTTAAGAAATAGGACGTGGATGAATGAGAACCATGAGATTGGGTTTTCTTAGTTTTCTAAAGTGAGGTGTTTTCTATTTATAATTGTCCTATATATATATATATATATATATATATATATATATATATATATATATATATATAGGGGATGGTTCTAGAGTAAACTCTAAATATTTGAGTAAACTCCATAAACTCTATCACAACCATTGATCAAGCATGATCAATGGTTGTGGTCAATGGTCCCATCATTTGACTAAAATACACCTTCTCTCTCCAACTTTATTGATATTATATTAGGAAAATGGTAGATTTGTCAATTCATCCACCTTCTCTCTCCACCTTTTTTACCTTCTCTCTCCATCATTTCACCTTCTCTCTCCACCTTTTTGCATTCTCTCTCTACCTTTCATTTCACCAACGCTCTCTCTCCACCTCCTTTCTTCTAATTTTCTCTCTACAATTTCTTTCACATATTAATTTAAAAGATCCAGATTTATTAATAACGTATGCCACACGAGTAACTGGTTCAAATAATTATCACGTTAATTTTGGACTAGTATAACAACATAAAAGAACACATGTATATAAAAATTTATTGCAATCGACATTGAGTGTAACAAATTAATTTCATATAAATCTAAACAATTAAAAAGATGATACAAAACTATCATAAACTAACAAAAACACATGAAACTTAAAATTATGCTTCATTCTTTAATAGTCGTCTTCGGCGTTTTGCTTCATTCCGTATTAGGCATCTTCAGCTTCATGTTTCAATCCTTAGCACTACATCTCTAGTCGATCCTTGTGCGGAGTAGCCGGCCTAAACTCCGGTGGTTGTTCATAGATATTCCTACATTAATTATTTTTAACATATGTTAGCATCACTAGAAAATGTTAACTGGGTCAATTTGGGTGTTAATTGGACATATACAAACATGTGTTAGCATCACTAACACATGTTAATTGAACCATAACACGTGTTAGTTGGGCATATACTAACAGGTGTTAGCATCACTAACACATGTTAATTGAACTCTAACACATGTCAATTGGGATAAATTCATCGGTAGGCACCAATACAAACATGTGTTAGCATCACTAACAGGTGTTAATTGAACCCTAACACATTAGTAAGCACCAATACAAAAATTCAAAACCTTCACACAGAATAACATATATACAAGAAATTAAAAGTTAAAAAGTATTAGAAACAAATCAAAAGATATACCAAGAAAAATAAAAACACATTTGCTATTTAACACTTGTTAATTAAACCCTAACACATGTTAATTGGGATAGATTCGGCTCCTAATTCAGCACTAATAGAACTTAAACAAAAAATATGCAATAAAAACACATTTACCTAATTCAAAAAATATGATATTTTTAACATCCAATCTAACATAAACAAAAAATTAATAAAAAAATAAAAAAGGTTAACATAAGTTTTTTTTTTTTTTTTTTTTTCATTCAAGCATTTGATAAAACACTTGGTGTGCAAACAAACTATCCCCAAAACTATTTATATATTATAAAATCATTATCCTCATTAACAACTTTATTATTCAACCCATCAAAAATAACTATTAATATATGAAAACTTGAAATAAATGATGTAAAATGGTATGAATAAAAATACATTAACGTATACAGTATCATTATCCTAATTCAGAATTCTTATTAAAAATACATTAAAATAATATGAATCAATTAAATTGACATATATACTCTTTACACCTAAAATCTCGCCACTTTCCATTTTCCTTGTTATTTATTTTTTTAGGCCCTAACCAATAGCCATGTTCCCTCTTCCCCAATTTATCTTTTACTAAAACATATAAACATCAATTCTAATGGGTTTTAACCAAACCTTTAAAAAGTCTCCTGAAAAATCATTTACCTACCCACCATAAAAACATCCAATGGTTTACTGAACACCATTTGAAGAAAAACCCAAAAAAAAATTTATTAACATAATGAAGGAGGGTGAGAGAACCGACATAGAGGAGGGTGAGGGCCTTCTGCCTCTGGCCACTCCTCGACTGGCGACGACAACGATTGGTCCGTAACGGCCGACCACAGATCCAAAAGCCAAGATAAGTAGTGCACGATTTATAGCTTGGTCTGGCCGGGGAACCCACAGCGGCGACGGCGAATGAATTCAAATAGAGGAGTTGTTTCGGGTCAGGAGTCGCCACCACTTTTTCTCTATAGAAGTTTTAGAACCAAGCGATTTCTTCAACCTTCTAATCCAGATTTGGATGAAATGAGAACATGATCTATATCTTGATTTGAAATTGGGAATTTTAGAGAGAGAGAGAGAGAGAGAGAGAGAGATAACAGTGATATATGAGAGATGAAGAGTAAATGAAGTGATGGAAATATAAATATATTACTAGTACAATTACAACTCTCTCCGTTAAATCAACCCAAATAATATCTTCTATGAAATTACCTTTATAACCTTGATCATAAAATATTAAGAAGATGGTTAGGGGGTGATGTGGAGCAATGTGAGCCTAGTATTGGGTTTACTAGAGTTTACTCAATTTAAAGGGTTTTCTATGGATACTTCCCATATATATATATATATATATATATATATATATATATATATATATATATATAAGATTACGGCAAATACTTGTATTAACTATATAAAAAAAAGATTACCGCTATATTTGTGTTCGTTAATTTAACATTCATCAAACACAAAAACGACAAATAATCAAACAAGTTTTTTGTTCATGTATGTTCATTAAGCAAATGCACACGTTCTGGTTTATTAATGCTTGCTTACGTAAAACCAAAACGAACAATTCTTGAATGTAAATGAACACAAACTTTAATGAACATAATTGAACAAATATAGACAAACACATAATAATATAAATTTATGATAACAAAAGGGCAAGTCTAGTATAATATACCATAAATGATACAAATAAAAACAAATAAATTCAATTGGAAAATCCAAGTACCACTGTTGGGGGTCTCTCAGTTTTTAAATAGGGGTTGGTTCTCTTAGAATCCATACCCTATATATATATATATATATAAAGAGTTGGCTAAAAAGTCCACTTTTTTTAAGAAGTGTAAGAAATCTATGTATGTATTGTCATTTAAATTTTAGGAGAAATATTTCATATTATTTTGATATTGTGTTATATAGAAATACAACAAAAATAACAATTCAAAAAACAGCAAGAAGTATTCTTCTCATATGAAGATCTCATTATAACTTTTTAGTTATTACATAAGTAGATAGTTATGACTATCTACTTTTTTTTAGCCGACAAACAACACTTTATTATTCCAAACCCAAGTATAGTTACAATCTCAAACAGCAAGGTGCTATTGAGAGCCCAAAATACAACCCAAAAACTCCCAGTTACAGTCCCAGATTACACCCAGACATAATTGATACTTTAACATAATCTAAAACTCAAACTTTTTTTCCAACTATCCCAATCAATCCGTGCTAGTTTCCCACGGCTTCGCACCCATGTATACGAAAGCCATTTGATGTCACCAAGTATGTTTTCCAGCGATACTCTTTTTCCGCTGAAATTTTTTTTGTTTCTGCTCTTCCAGACGACCCAGCAGGCAGTTAGAATAATTGCTTGTACCGCCTTTCTCTTGACTCGATCCAAACCATTTGTCTTGTGAACATTAAGTAGATCACGAACGGTGAATGCGAAAATAGGTTGAGTTTTACACCATTCACTAATTTTATTCCAAATGTTGCACGCCACAAAACAAGAGGTGAATGGATGAGTTGCTGATTCGGTAGTATCCTCACACAATCCGCATGAATCCTCTCCATTTAGAATATTCCTTCGCTTTAGACCATCCCTCGTAGCTAGCCCTTCTTGTTCCGCCCTCCATAGCATGATATTAACTTTCTTAGGAACCCACTTAGAACCCTTGAAAGGGTAATACGGCACCGCATAGTTATTCATCAGTTTTTTGCACGAACTTATAGAAAACTTTCCATCCGTTTCAAGCAACCATTTCCACTGATCTGTTGAAGAATTCAGCCCATCATTCAGCATTATGTTTGTCAATTCCTGCAATTGGTTTTGTTCCGTTTCAGAATTCAGCGATCTCTTCCAATTCCAGCGCCCAACCCATGACCCACCTTCCCTCTGCATCCTGTCAGCAACCGAGCATTCTTTGACAGCTTCCAGCGCGAACAATTCTGGATAATGATGTAAATAAACAAGAATGTAAATAAATAAACATTTGTCCATTTTTTTTAACGGCCAACTAAACAACGCCGGGTACTTCGTACGCGGCCCCCCAGTGGCAAAGACAGGGGCACAACCTGACCCACCCCGGACGCACGAAGCCCCTAGCCCGCCCGACAGCCCGCTTCCAGGGAAAACCTGACCCACATACCCGCCCGAAGGCACGACAGTAGTGAACCGGTAAAACCTGGCGAGATCAGGACTCGAACTCATGACCATTGTCCATGAGTCATCCATCATTTCTTATTATGTCCTTCGTGGGAATCGAACCTGAGACCTCAAAGAGAGATTCCTGATCCGTTCACCAACTGAACTACCCGTAAAGAACATTTTGTCCATTTAATTAAATCAATAAAAAGGTGTTCATATTCTCGTTCATTTATTTAAACAAACAAACTAAATGAATTTCGCATCAAAAAGTTAATAAGTAGCTCCTGAATATTCGATTTGTTTATAAACCAATTTATTATCCATAACCAATAGAAAGTTATCCTCTTGTTTTCCAAAACTTTCCTCAAAATGTAAACGAAGTGCAATACCGAAATATCCGAGCAAGAAAAATGTCATGAAACTAGAGAACCGAAAATAACTGAAACTAAACTAGCGACAGAACTAATTTGTCATAAATGAGTCCGATTGCCAGAAAACGGTGATTAAATAGACTTCGTCGCAAATCAATTGGTGTCAACGATGTACGATTGTCAAAATCTATCGATAATCATTTGCAAACGGGATTTATGGCCAGATTTTGACAATTTTAGAGGCAGCAATTCGCCAATATGCAATTTTTAAAGTAGTGGTTGAGATATTACATGGAGAAGATGGGGTCTTTGTCTTGAGTCTTGACCTTATTGATGTTTTGGAATTTTCTTGTGTACGTGCCACATGCTTATTTTCTGAGTACAATAATGTTAATGTTAAAAGTTAAAAAGATGATATATATGAACTTCCAACGATGCCATTCTTGGCAGTATGTGTAGGCAGGGGTGGACCAGTACGTATTTAGCATTGATGGTCGTATGTACCCCATTAAATTTTTTAATAGGAGAAGGGGCTGTTTGGTAGTCTCTTAATAAGGCTTTTAACCATTCAGCGCTGAATAATTCAGCGCTGAATAATTCAGCATTCAGTGTGTTTGTTTCAGCTTCTGAATAGTATGGTTAAGTCTGAATCATTAAGATTTGGGATGTTGCTGAACCATTAAGCACTGAACTATTAAGCACTGAACTAGGCTGAACCTTAATAAGGCTCCTCTACCAGCGTGAGACAAGAAAACTAACCATTAAGAGGTCCAACTTAATGATTTAGCGCTTAACCATCCAGACCTCTTAACCATTCAGACCTCTTAATAATTCAACACTTAATCAACCAAACAACCCCTAACTATGATTAAATCTCAAATGACGTCCCTCGTAAAAAAAATATCTTGTACGAAACTCGCGCGTTGCTACGGGATCGATAATACATAGTGCGATACTCTATATTTAATTTATCGATTCTCCCGTGCAGTGACGTCATTGAGGATTTGCATACCTCATCCGACCCTCAAAAAAATATGCCACTTAGGCCTTGTAAATGGATATACATGGGGGTATTATAGTCTTATAAATGTTTATGGAGCCATATGGGTTAACAATTAGGCCTGTAAACGAACAGAACGTTCATGAATTGTTCGTGAACTTGTTCGGCTGGAAGTTCGCTTATTTAATAAACAAAAAAATAGGAACAAAAAAATTGTTCGTTTAGTTAAATAAACAAAAATGAACAAACGTTGTGTTCATTCATTTATGTTCGTGAACATCCGTTTATGTTCGTTCATTTATATCCATTTAAGTTTTGTTAATTACATAAGTAGTTATATATAAAAATATAAACATAAATTTGACTTTTAGCTACTTGTATAAATGTAGCCAATTAATAATTGGGTCTTTAGTAATACAAAATCGTTGAAATTCATTTATGTTCGTAAACGTTCGTTTATTGTCATTTATGAACTGTTCGTTTAAGTTTTAAATGAACGAATATATACAAACACGAACATGACAATTTTCTTAATGAACGGAAACAAACAAAAAAATGTGTTCGATTATGTATTCGTGTTCGGTTAAAGTTAAATGACCAAACACGAACAGGCATTTGTTCGTGTTCGTTCAGTCCGTTAATAGACCTATTAACAATTTATAAGTTTTAAATGGGTTATTATTTTGCTCAACTTTAAAGTATTATATGAGTTTTCTATTTAAAAAAAGAAAAAACACACACACTTATATATATAAGAAGTTTACAACAACAAGAATAAAATTGTACCCCTGATAAAAGTAGAAGAATTCGCTACACTTTTAGCGGTTAAAAATAGTCGCTTTTAGCAACAAATGTCTAAAAAATATATTGAAGTGCCTAGTAAATGTGATTTGTCTATACAATTTTAATGTTTAATAAATCAGATTATTCCATATAAAATATACTCCACACTTCTTATGGATGTGTTTTTTCATGTACGTATACTTAATCATTAATATGTTAGGAATTTATGGCTAAAGACGGTTAAATATCTTATATGTATCCAATTTTTTTAATTAATTAATCAACGGAAAGCTTTCATAAGTTCAATAATTACCAAGGTTTTTAGAACCGGACCGGACGTCGAACCAGACCCCCGCCGGTTCACCGGTTCGACCGGTCTGACCGGTTCGACCAGTTCGACGAACCGGCCCAAAAAACAAAAAAAAATTAAAAAATCCGGTCCGACCGGCCGGTTTTCCGGTCCGACCGGCCAGTTCACCGGTTCAACCCCGGTTCGCTGCAAAAACGGTCCGATTACCCGAACCGGACCGGTCCAGGTCCCGGAGCCCGGTCCAACCGGTCCGACCAGCCGGTCCGGTCCGATTTTCAAAACAATGATAATTACTATGCCTACAAATTTTAAAGTAATTAGCCCCAAATCGTAAAATGGACAGAAACACAAATTTATTTATAGCCCCCTTTCAATAAATTAATTTAATATTGAGAGAATTACTATTTGCGTCCCTGTATTAGTGGTTTTAACTACTTGAATTCAAAGTTGAAAACATTAACTACTTGCGTCCCTGGTTAGAAATTAACTAACATATTGAGTCCAAATTTCTAACTCCGTTAAAAAGTCTATTAACTTGAAGGGCATTTCTGTCATTTACACAAAATGTAGAAGCATACAATGCACAATGTATTTACAGTTTATTTATTAAATATTTTATAATAATTATTATATATCTTGTCTAACATACACACTAACACACATAGAACCCCCCCCCCCCCATTCTCTTTCTCCCTGACATCAATCCTACCGCACCACCACCATCGTCGCCGCACTGCACCACCACCACCTGAATTCAACCCTACCACTCGCCTCATCTCACCTCACCATACTTGACCCACACGACTAGAACTTGAAAACAACATGCGAACTTAGCCAGATCTGACTGACCCGAACCACCACCATGACCATAACCCGAAATATCAACCATCACCTTAAAGAAAAATGAACCCAAAACTGATGTTTGATCTGAATCTCGAGACCTGAACTGAAACACGACTCGATCAGTCCCAAAACACCCAAATCAGCCACCTAATAAACATCACAACCACCCCGTCATTACAAACACCACCCGAATCTGCCACCATGATCCACCAGCTACGAACCACCACCCATCTAACCCACGACCAATAACACCTTCACCGGTCCTCTTTCAACGACCACATCGAAGCCGTACCACACCTAAACTCACCATCGGACCACCTACACCACCAAAATCGACCATCACCACCTGCTCCCCGCTCGATCTGACCTCGAACCTGGCCACCAAAACCCTCGAACGACCTCCTTTTCGGGCTTGAATCGCTGCGCTGCGACCACCCAACAAGGGTGGTCGCCCATCGCTGCTAGAGAGGGCAGGATGAAGGAGTTCTGAGAGAGAGGGGGGGGAGAGGATTGTAAGCTAACCGAAATGGGTTATAGAAAATCTAAAACCTGAAACATGGGTTATAGAAATTTTCTAAAGTGATCTTGCAACAGACTTTTAATCTGCTGCTATCTTGCAGGTACAAGATCCCGTCGCTTAAACATATGCTGTCAAAGTAAGATGCTTTTTTAGTTTGTTTCAACCATTACTAGGGGGTGGAGATGAGGATGACAGAGATGATAATGGGGGAGGGGTTGATTTAAATAAGTATTTTGTATTTTATTAGTGGGGCATTTTTTCATTTCATACAGAATTAACAGACTTAGTTAACGGAGTTAGAAATTTGGACTCAAGATGTTAGTTAATTTCCAACTAGGGACGCAAGTAGTTAAAGTTTTCAACTTTGAATTCAAGTAGTTAAAACCACCATAACACATGGACACAAATAGTAATTCTCTCTTTAATATTATTGGATGTAAAAGTGGGTTTTGTAAAAAGGGATACTATTAGACTAGTGGGTGTGGAGGAGGCTCATCATTCATGATGGTCCTCCGCCTCAGATGCCACGTCAACAAAGGGTAGGAGCATCATGGTGATGATTGTCCAAGGGTGTGGTAGGAGCATCATCACCATATTATTATGTTTTTTATTTGTTTTTTTTTGTAACTAATTAATATTCTAATATTAATATTAAAAAGTCAATATTACATTAAAAACATTAATAGCGTATAAATCTAGAATATTTCTAATGTAATTTAGATAGATTATCTTGTAATTATTTTTGGTAATTCATTTCTCCCCAAGTTTAGGGAGTTGTATATATTATAATGAGATCAATGAGAAGAGAGCAAGCATTGATCCATAACTTTCTTCATCGTATTAGGCCTCCTCTAACCCTAATCCCCTTCCCTTTATTCTTCTTTCTTTTTCCCTTCCATTCGAAACTTGTTGCCACCACATATTGTTCGGAAAAAAAAAAGTCTACTTTCTACCTTGAACTTATACCCTATGCCACGTACCCACTGATACCTTCAAATTCATTCAATTTCTTTATTATTATTTTTCCAGTCGATCATTACTTTTCTTTATTAATTTTTTTTATCCGATTATCTCCCTGCCCCTCTAATATTATCCAATCATGTCTACTTCATCTCTTCACCCCATGAACTATTCTAACCCTAATTTCATCTATTTTGCCCGAGGTCGGTCACAACAGAACTATCCCACTACCTATGGACTACCAACCTCCTACCCTCTCTCTACGTGGCCCTTTTTTCCCTTGGCCTAGCCCACAACCTTCAACACATCAGTGGAACAATTGGCCTCCTCCTTGCCCTTATCCCAACTCCTCGGCCCAACAGCATTTTGTCGGCCCACCTTCTAATTCAGGTCAAGGTTTTTTGGGACCCAAACCGGCCCAATCCAACTCAGCCCAATCATGTGCTGCAGGATATAGTCCAAATGATATAGCCCAGGCTCTCTACAACTTGGCTTTCCATCACAACGACTCGTCATGGACAATGGATACAGGCGCGTCAGGTACAATGTCTCCTCAGTATGACAAATTTCTGTCTATTTTAATTCTAGCATTATTCGTAATATTATTGTGGGTAATGGTAAGACTATTCCGGTACTTGGCCAGGGTGACATTACCTTACCCCCACCTTTCCCACCCTTTAAACTAAAAAAATGTCCTATATGCACTCAACCTTGTTAAAAATTTAATATTTGTACGCCGCTTTACAACTGATAACCAATTATCAAAAGAATTTGACTCTTATGGTTTTACTGTAAAGGATCTTTAAACCAAGAAACCTATCCTACGGTGCAATAGCTCGGGGTACCACTACACTCTCAGCCCGTCCAACATCACCAACCTCAACACTGCGTCCACTTTTGCAACTATTTCACAAGATACTTGGCATCAACGGCTTGGCCACCCAGGCCTAGCTATTTTACAAACTTTGAAATCTTATAAATTTATTAAATGTGGTACTTTAGACAATAAAGTTTGTTCTGCTTGTACTTTTGGGAAACACACTCATCTTCCTTTTTCTAATTCTAGTACAAGTACTTTTATGCCTTTTGATCTTGTGCACAGTGATTTTTAGACCTCTCCCATTATTAGTAATGAGGGTCATCGGTATTATGTGTTGTTCTTAGATGATTACACTAATTTTCTATGGACTTATCCAATTGCCCACAAATCCGATGTTTTCACCATGTTTACCAAATTCACAACCTTTGTTCACACACAATTCAGGGCTAAAATAAAACAACTTAAATGTGACAACGGTCGTGAATACGCCAATAACCAATTTCACACCTTTTGTTACCAGCATGGGATGCAATTTCGTTTTTCTTGCCCATACACTTCATCACAAAATGGAAAAGCGGAGCGGAAGATTCGAACCATAAACAACCACATTGGAACACTCTTACCCACTCCTTAATGCCAAACACTTATCGGTCACACGCCCGTGAAATCGTAACCTACCTCCACAATATCATTCCCACAAAAATATATCACTTCCAAACACCCACCCAACAACTTTTTAAATGTCTTCCAACATATGACCATCTTCTAGTGTTCGGTTGCCTATGCTACCCACTTATCCCACACACCACCATTCATAAATTTGAATTCCGCTTCACCCCATGCGTCTTCCTAGGTTACCTACCAAACCATCGCGGCTACAAATGTTTAGACCTCAAAACAAAAAAATTACCATTAACTTTCACGTCCTCTTTGACGAAACTATTTTTCATTTTGCCAAAAAGCCGAAACCCACCCTCCAAAATTATAAATTCCATGATGACCCCATCCACCCTCAATTTATGTTCCCAGCCCAATCCTATTCTACAGCCCCTACTCCACCTACACCCAATCCCACCGGCCCAAGCATAACCCAAGTCCCAGGTCCAATTGATGCTACCTCACCTCATCCTCCCAATAGCCCACCATCGGATCCACCTCCTCACACTTCTAATTTACCTACTGACCATCTTAATTATTCGACCGACCCATTAAACTCTACTTCCTCACCAGCCTCCTTTCCACCTCAGACTACACCATCATCACCCGGTTCCCCTATTCACCCAAAACCGTCCCCACCTGTCCCATCACTGAGTCCCATACCCGTACCACCACCCCGACCCACCCGAATAATGCGAACCCGAGCTATGTCAGGCATCACCAAACCAAACAAATATTTAACCTTTCCACCTCTACCATTGTTCCAATCCCCGAAACACCACATGAGGCCCTGTCCAAACCAGAGTGGTATGATGCCATAGCTAACGAGCTTAATGCTTTAATTAAAAACAAGACTTGGGAACATGACCCGAGACAGGAATATATGCATGTGATTCGTAGTGTGTGGCTTTTTCGCCACAAATACAGGTCCGATTGCACGTTGGAACGTTATAAGGCTCGGTTGGTATGTGATGGTAGAAATCAAGAGGTCGGTATTGATTGTGGAGAAAATTTCAGTCCTATGGTTAAACCTGCCACAATACGTACTGTTTTAACCTTAGCCCTTTCACAGTCATGGTCAATTCATCAATTGGACGTCACCAATGCCTTCTTGCATGGTAACTTATCGGAGACGGTTTACATGTACCAGCCTATGGGTTTTTGCCACAGAGATAATCATGATCATGTATGCCGTCTTAGGAAATCTCTCAATGGCCTCAAACAAGCTCCTCGTGCTTGGTACCAAAGATTCACCGATTTTGTGCTCTCTATTGGCTTTATTTAGAGCAATTGTGATAATTCTCTATTTACTTTTCACCACGGGGGTGACATTGCTTACCTCCTCATCTCTGTGAATGACATCATTCTCACATCCTCCATATGTTCCCTACGTGTGTGACTTATTCGTTGCCTCGTGGCTAAATTTGCTATGAAAGATCTTGGACCTCTCACCTACTTCTTAGGTTCCAGGTTTTCCATTCTACTGCCGGCATGTTCTTATCACAACAATCTTATGCCTTGGATATCATCTCGCGTGCTGGTATGGATGTATGCAATCCAGTTGCAACACTGGTTGATACAAAACCAAAGCTCAGTGCCACGTCTAGTCCGCCATTTGACAATCCAACTCTATACAGAAGCCTTGTAGGTGCTCTCCAGTACCTCACGTTCACCAGACCAAACATTAGCTATGCAGTTCAACAAATTTGTATGCATATGCATGACCCAAAGACTGACCATTAGAATGCACTGAAACGCATCATTCGGTATTTCAAAGGCACGGCTGATTATGGGCTTACGCTTTCAACCTCTTCGGATATATCTTTGCGTGCCTACACAGATGCAGATTGGGCAGGCTTTTCTGACACGCGTCGGTCTACTTCGGGTTATTGCGTGTACATGGGGTCGAATCTACTGTTCTGGTCCTCCAAGCGTCAATCTACTATATCCCGCTCAAGCGTCGAGGCGGAATATCGAGCTGTTGCCAACGTTGTTGCTGAAGTTTGTTGGATCCGGAATCTTCTACTTGAACTGCGTCGCCCGGTCAAATCTGCTATTCTTGTTTATTGTGATAATATTAGTGCTATTTATTTGTTTGGTAACCCGGTACAACATCAACGTACTAAACATATTGAGTTGGATATTCACTTTGTTCGGGAGCATGTACAGAGAGGAATAGTTCAAATTCTACATACTCCGACAAGATTTCAAATTGCGGACATATTCACCAAAGGCCTCCCAAGAGTGTTGTTCGACGAGTTTTGTTCCAGTCTCAACATACGGAAACCCCCATTTCGACTACAGGGGTGTAATAAAGTATAAATCTAGAATATTCCTTATGTAATTTAAATAGATTATCTTGTAATTATTTTTGGTAATTTCTTTCTCCCCAAGTTTAGGGAGTTGTATATATTATGATGAGATCAATGAGAAAAGGGCAAGCATTTATCCATAACCTTCTTCAAACATTACTAAAAAAAACACAACTAAAATTAAATTAAACTACTCGACATAAATAAATTTCAATAATCTACTGTTGTCCGTTGTTCCAAATATATTCAACCATGTCCGCTTGAAGATTTTGATGCGTGTACTCGTTATGTAACGAGAACTCATTTAAATCTTGTTGATATGGGTCAACATGCACAATATTCTCTACCGGGACATTCTCGTCATACTCTCAGATAGCCGAGCCTTCGTCTTCGAGTATAATGTTATGCAACAAGATACAAGCATACATACAGTAACGCAACTTTTTTGGGGTGAACATACGTGCCGGGTTTTCAATGATGTGCCATCTTGCTTGTAGAACCCCAAATAACCGTTCAATGTCCTTTCTTGCCGCCTCTTGAGACTTGGAAAATTTCTTTCTTTTTTCGTCGTACGGGTGGTGAATAGTTTAATGATCGTAGAGTTAGGTGGGTAGATCCCATCGGCAAGATAATACCCGCGCCTTTATTCCACCCCCGATACTGAAAAACCTGGTACCCGGACAGGATCCTTTAATGACATCGTCAAAAACCTCGGATTGGTTAATGGCATTAATGTCGTTTTTCGAACTAGGAATGCTAAAGAAAGCGTGCCAAACCCCTAGATCTTGTGAACACACAGTCTCCAAGATTATTGATGGATGTCCATGATCCCCTCGTGTGAACATTTCGCGCAATGCATTCGGGTAATTTTTTCAAGGCCAATGCATGCAATCAATGCTTCCGAGCATTCCCGGAAAACCATGTCTTTGGTGGTGGAACTAATACAATTGTTGGACCTCACTAGAGTTTGGTTTTCGCAAATATTTCTTGTTGTAAAACTTCACCACACACTTGCAAAACTTGTACAGACATTCTCGTGTAGTTTTTTCCGGCATCTTTAAATACTCGTCCCACGCATCCGTCGTAGTTCCGTACGCTAGTTGCCGAAGTGCCGCTGTGCATTTTTGTAGGGTGGTGAACCCCCTTTTCTTTCTAACATCATATCATAAGGTAAAAAATGGGTGAAAATTCGCCATATCATCCGCTATACGTAAGAAGAGTCTCCTACTCAATCGGAACCTATGCCTAAATAAGGCTGCCGAGTACAAGGGTTTGTCGGTAAAATAATCAGCTATCAATCTATCATGGGCACCTACACATATTTTAAAAATTATAAACACAATAAACATCTACAAATTAAAATGTAATAAACAACTATAATCTTAAAAAAATATATAATGCACATAAATAATCTAAAAAAAATATATAAACCGAACCTTCTCAGTCTCTGTTTATAGCCGCTTGCCTAGTTCGAGGTACCGAGTCGACTTCATCTCCTTCCTCCTCGGCAATGATTTGCGCCGCTTACGCCACGACATTTATAACAAAATTTACGGCTTCGTTTGTAGATGATGAACCCGAAGAAGACAAAGAAGATGATGATGACATAGTTGTATCAGGGTTTGGAATTTTTATAAATATTGATTTTGTGTAAATATATTGAGAGAGTTTGAGAGATGTGTTTAAAAAATGTGAATGGAAAATGGAAAGGTGATGTATTTAAATAATAGAAAAACTTTTTTTTAAACGGTAACAAGACCGTTCCCAACGGTCATCTTCCTAAAAAATTGGCCCGTCATCCCCAGCAAGAATTAGATGGTCATGCCGTTATCGGCATAGGGGGTGGTGTACGCTGGTCTGGCCGGCTTGGGCATGCCGGCCCTATGTTGGCTCCATACTGAGGAACCTTAGATAGTTTTATATGACATTTTGGGTGTGAAACAAAAAAAACTCTTCGCATCCCATTTTAAAAATGAGGTGATGTCATAATAAATAAATAAATATATTTACGGGAACTTGCCTGGTTCAAAAAAAAAAAAAAATTGAACGGTGACTTTCTTAGTTTGTGTGGCAGAGATACATCACACTCGGCCTACGGCCGAGCCCCTCTCACGCGTCCAGACTATGTTGTTTGAACCGGGTCCACGCTGGTACGGATGGGAATGACGTTCGCCCGGAAACCGTACCGCCTCCACACGAGTTACCTCGCTGGAGTAACGGCCGGATGAAAACCGGGTCAGCTCAGGATCAAGCTTTCCACACATTGGGGGGGTGCCCTCACCATCATTGCCATATATCAACCAAAGTGATATGGATGGGATCGAACCCTGGTCACTTAAAGTGAATGCCTGGTTCGGAAATGAACTTGTCTTTAAATGTATTGACGCTAGATATCCAATTTTTTCAAGGAAATATATAATTGTTTCGAATATTAACTGAACACACAATATATCTTGAAACTATTATTAGATGCCTGCATATAGTATACAACTAAATATACAAGTACCCTAAAGGAGCTGAACCACATATAATGAATGATAAGACATTTGAATGGGTTCCAAAATCACTATCGAAGTTTATCTATCCTCACAATATGCACGTACTTAATAAGGTAAAAAAAAATACAAATATTAAACGATTTTCTTTCATGTAGGATATATTTGCTGCTGGAACTGATACAACATTTACAAGTCTAGAATGGGCAATCAGTGAACTAATAAGACACCCAAGAGTAATGAAAATGTTACAACAAGAAGTTACTGAAATAGCACAAGGAAAACCATTAATTCATGAGAAGGACTTGGAGAAAATGCACTATCTTAAGGCTACCATCAAAGAGACGTTGCGATTGCATACTCCAGTCCCACTACTTATTCCTCGACAATCCAAACAAGATGTCAAGGTAATGGGGTACGACATTCCAGCAGGAACACAAGCAATTGTTAACGTATCAGCCATAGCAAGAGATCCTACCCTTTGGGAAGAACCAAATGAATTTAGGCCAGAGAGGTTTCTGAACAGTTCCATCGATTATAAAGGGTTGCACTTTGAGCTACTTCCATTTGGTGCCGGACGAAGAGGGTGCCCTGGTATACAATTTGCTATGGTTGTCAATGAGCTTGCATTGGCAAATGTCGTGTACAAGTATAATTTGGCATTGCCAAACGGAGTCAAAGACAAGGATTTGGATATGTGTGAGACGAGTGGTATTACCCTCCACAAGAAATCTCCTTTGTTAGTGATGGCAACTCCCCGTTTCTAGTAGTTCGCCCATAGTATAATATGTTACAATAATAAAAGAATGATACTTATGATATGACTCTTGTAAGTTGTAATTGATGAAAAAACTTGAAATATTATCCCTAAGTCTATTTACCATTACTACAATCACTATTACAATGAAATAACACACACCTACATAGCCTTCAGTTCACTATGTTTCTATCTTGTGATACTTTTCTATCTCACTAGAGGAAAACTAACTAGCGTTGGTGATATATATAGTTAACATTTGTTTCACGGTTTTACTTCATTAACATAAATAGCAAAATCATGTACTTGTTGTCAACAATGACTTAATCGTCACTAATACATGTTAAGTTGTAACCATATACTTCTACTAACCTTACAAAGACTTAGTACTTTATTCAAGATCGAACAACATTCAAATCATTCATGCTGATAGGAACACATGTATACAATGTGTGACTTGACAAGTCTTATAAAATAGGATAAACAAACTCATTGATGATTGATTAGATAAGTTAAGGAGATAATGCATCACTAGGAAAATAGAGAGATATTCAATGGTTTTATTCAAATCTCACAATTTAAATAAGTTCTTTAAAAATTATTTGTTATAGGTTTATCCACTTTCTTGATTTGTTCACTATATATATATATATATATATATATATATAGGGGGAGGATAAATTGAAAACCCACTCGAGTTAAGAAAACTAAGAAAACCCTTTGTAAAACCATCTAAAAAAAATTATTTTTTTTTGAAAAAAATACACAAGGTAACATACATGTATTAAAGCGTTTTGGGCCAAAAAAATAAAAAAAGCGCCGATTGGATATTTTTAAAAAAATTAAACAAAATTTGCGCTGTTACGTATGTAACAACTGATGTTACATACGTAACATAGCTGTTACATATGTAACAGCACAAACTTTGTTTATTTTTTTTAAAAATATCCTATCGGCGCTTTTTTTATTTTTTTGGCCCAAAACGTTTTAATACATGTATGTTACCTTGTGTATTTTTTTCAAAAAAAAAATAAAAAGATTTAGATGGTTTTTACAAGGGTTTTCTTAGTTTTCTTAACTCAAGTGGGTTTTCAGTTTATAATTTCCCTATATATATATACATATATATATATATATATATATATATATATATATATATATATATCGGTCATAGAAATTCCGAGAAAGAGGTCTGGGAAGCTATTAAGGACTGTGAAGGGGGCAAATCGCCCGGACCGGACGGTTTTACTATGGCCTTCAATAAAAAATATTGGAACTACCTTAAACCGGCAATTATGGAGATGATCCTACCGACATTTCGGAGTTTAGACCAATCTCTTTGGTTGGTTCTATTTATAAAATCCTTTCTAAGGTGCTAGCCACGAGGATTAAAGGGGTGATTAACGACATCATTGGTCCAACGCAATCCACTTTTGTGACCGGTAGAAACATCTTGGATAACCCTTTAATTGTTTGTGAAACTATTGCGTGGGCGAAACGGTCAAAGAAAAAATTAATTGTATTTAAACTTGACTTTCAGAAGGCGTATGACTCTATCAATTAGAAGTTCTTGCTTAAAGTTATGAAATTTATGGCTTTCCCGGATAAATGGTTGGAGTGGATTGAAGGATGCTTAGTGTCGGGTAGTGGCTCGATGTTAGTTAATGGCTCTCCTACGGGTGAGTTCCGGTTCAAGAGGGGGTTGAGACAAGGCGACCCCATGTCCCCCTTTTTATTTATCGTCGCTATGGAAGCTGTTAGCATGTTCCTGAACAGAGTCGTGCAATTGGGGCTTTACCACGATATTATTCTTCATAACAATGGGCCCCTTCTCATGCACCTTTCTTACGCCGATGATGTTCTCTTCATTGGCGATTGGTCAAGGCATAATGTAGTCAGCTTGAGGAGGTTTTTAAGGTGTTTGTTTCTGGTCTCCGGTCTAAAAGTAAATCACGGGAAAAGTCAGCTTTACGGAGTTGGAGTTGAAGCGCAGGAGGTTAGCCGGTTTGTGAAGAAATTATAAAAAAAAATAATAGTAATTTTCAACCGGTCTAAAAGTAAATCACGGGAAAATTCTCTTTTTAATTTTCAACCGGTTATGCAAAATAATTTTGTAATCGATATGTGTATTGTCATACCTTTAAAATAACCGGGGACCAACAACTCGTATAAGAGCCATGTTTGAATCTAACACAACCATATCCAACCTAACTTCTTTTTTCGTTCATTTGGAAAACCCCAAAAATTATAAAAAAAAATATTTTAGGAGAGATATAATCGATGGGAAGTATTTACATTTTTGCTTCAACCAAAACTCAAATTTTCATGTATATTTTATAAAACATATAATTTTCTTTATTCTCTTAGAAATCATGAAAATCCTAAAATGCCTTTTTTTAGTGTTCTTCACTTTAGTAAATCTGTACACCACCCAACGTCAGCAAAGAAATTATACAACATTGAAGTGTAAAGTAAATTTCAGTTTAATAAACCAAAAGAAACACTATTTATTTTTATTTAAGCCCATCTTTTTGCAGTTGGCCGATAATAATCCCACCTAAGTTTATTCTTCCCACAAGTTCGACATTTCAGACATTTGCTCTTAATGCACCACCATTAACCCATACTAACGCCGTTAGCTAAAACTCACAATTCTATGCGTTTATTCATTGGATTTGAAAGATGAATTGAGACGAAGATACTGGTATGTTCAATTACAAAAATAAGCATGGTTCGTCAGTCGTAGCTAGGTTGATGTTCTCTTCGGATGGGATGACCGGAACCGACGGTTAAACCATCGAACCATGCTTATTTCTGCAATTGAACATACCAATATCTTTGTCTTGATTCCCTCTTTAAAATCCGATATATAATCGCCTAGAATTGTGAGTTTCAGTTAATGGCGTTAGTGTGAGTTAACGGGGGTGCATTGAGAGCAAAATGTCTGAAAGGTGAAACTGATAGGAAGAATAAACTCAGGTAAGATTATTATCGGCCAACTGCAAAAAGATAGAATTAATAAATTTCGTTTTGCCTTATTTAACAAACATTTTGGGAGGTACAAAGAGCAGGTCTAAGAATTGGTGGTTGAAGAAGGGGACACCAATGGTTCAAGATGAATTTCTTATCCATAAATCTTAGGGGGGTGAGGGATGACCGGAAGGCATCCTGGGTAAAGGGTCTCAAAACAAGTCACATGATTCATTTTATTGGAATTCAGGAGTCTAAGCTAGTTTCCGAATCTAATTTTTTATTGGCATCATTTTGGGGGAAATTGAGTTTCAGGTCAGAGATGGTACTGGCGGTAGGGAGATCTAGGGGAATCATAAGCCTATGGGATCCATCGGTGTTCCAGAAGACAGGTGTTGTAAAAAACAGGTATTTTCTTAAAGTTTCAGGTATATTAGTAGCTTCGGGTGAAATAATTAATGTCACAAATGTATATGCGCTAAATGATGTTGTTCTTAGAAGAGGTGTCTGGGAAGAAATTATACTACTTAAGGGATCTATGCAGGGATTATGGGTTATTTTTGGGGAATTTAATGATGTCAGGTGGGAGTTGGAGAGATTAAACACAGAGTTCGTGCAAACGAACGCTGCATTTTTCAACGATTTCATTAGTAGGGCGGATCTTAGAGAGTTTAGTATGGGTGGTCACAAGTTTACGTACTGCTCAGATAATGGTGTTAAGTTAAGTAAGCTTGATCGGTATTTGGTATGTGACCGTTTTGTAGAACGGTGGCCACAAGCGTCGGTAACCACGTTGTCAAGATATGTTTCGGACCACAGCCCAATTGTGTTATCAGTTGCGGATGCGGATTTTGGACATATCCCATTTCGTTTTTTTAATACTTGGCTCGACTTGCCGGGATTTAAAGATTTCGTACTTGGGGCCTGCTCAAGTTTTACTTTCAATGGTCCGGCTGATTTGGCTTTAGCAACTAAACTGAAGTTTCTTAAGAATAAAGTTAAAAGGTGGGTGGAGACACATCGTAATATTGCAGGAGAATCATATAAGGATAAGATCAGAGAGTTGGGTCTGTTAGATCTTTTGGCTGAATTCAGACCGCTTACCGAAATTGAGCTGGAGTTTAGAAATGACTGCAGAGCGTTTGTACTTGAACAGGATCAGTTGAGAGCTCTGGACGCAAGGCAAAAAGAGAGAATTAGGTGGGCAATTGAGGGAGACGAAAATATGGGCTTTTTTCATGGAATTATAAATGCAAACACCACGAGTAATAGGATTAACGGAATTAAACACCAAGGGGACTGGGTGACCTGTCCAAGGCTGATTAAGGACATAGCGTTTGAGTTTTTAGAGAAGAAGTTCAAGGAGCCGATGGATGATAGGCCTTTTCTAAACTGTTCACATGTGAATCGGTTAACAGATGGGGTGGCAAATTCACTAATTCAACCTTTCTCATTGGTAGAAATAAAAAATGCGGTGTGGGACTGTGATGGAGATAAGGCATCGGGCCCCGATGGATTCAACTTTAAGTTCAATAGGCGATGTTGGGATGGACTTGAAGCTGATTTTCTGCACTTATTCCAGAATTTTTTTTGAGCAGCCGACTCTGGGTCATTACTGCTCCTCTTCGTTCATTGTTCTCATCCCAAAAGTAGCGGACCCAATGGGTTTTCATGCATACAGGCCGATCAGCTTGGTCAGAGTTATAAACAAGGTGATTTCTAAAGTATTGGTGGCTAGATTGAAAGGGGTGATTGGCAAGTTGGTGTCGAAGGAACAATCGGCTTTCTTTTCCGGTAAAGCATCACGGACGGTCCGCTCATGCTTAAAGAAGTAATCGGCTGGTTGAAACGTATGAAAAAAAGGGGTATGGTTTTTAAAGTAGACATAGAGAAGGCTTATGATTCAGTACATTGGGGCTTTTTGGAATCGATATTGGAACAAATGAATTTCCAGAGACTTTGGATTAGATGGGTCATGGCTATTGTCACAACAGTCCTCGCATCCGTACTCGTCAATGGATCTCCAACAAACGAGTTTGGATGTTCCCGCGGGCTAAGGCAAGGGAATCCGTTCTCACCGTTTTTATGTGTCTTTGTCATGGAGGCGATGTCGGGTGTTATTCGACGAGCGTCTGAGGTGGGGCTATATAGAGGTTTGGAATGTGGGAATGGAAGTTTGGTGCTGACCTATATGCTATATGCTGATGATGTTGTTTTCCTAGGTGAATGGTCTGAAGCAAATGCGCGGAATTTAAAGCGGATCCTCAGATGCTTTTACTTCGTCTCGGGATTAAAAGTTAATCTACTGAAAAGTTGTGTATATGGCATCGGTGTTAACAATATGGAAGTCTAGAACATGGCTAGTATTCTAAACTGTAAGCCGAGCTTGTTTCCATTCACGTATTTGGGTCTCATCGTGGGTGCAAATATGAACCTCATAAAGCATTGGAAACCGGTATTGGAGGCGTTTCGCAATAGCTTGTCCCTATGGAAGGCCAAGAACCTTTCGTTTGGAGGACGGGTATCTCTTATAAAGGCGGTTTTAAACTCTTTACCGACGTATTTCTTTACTTTATACAAGGCCCCTACGAAGGTATTGGAGGATTTAGATCTCCTGAGGAGGGTGTTCTTTTGGGGTGGATCGGATGAGAAAGCACGTATGAATTGAGCCACGTGGGAAAAGGTGATTGGTCCTCCGGATAGGGGCGGCCTTGGGTTCGGATCGTTAAAAGATGCAAATATGTCCATGTTAGCAAAGTGGTGGTGGCAGTTCAAGACTGATCTAGACGGACTATGGAGAAAGGTGATTTGGAATATTCATCACACATCCAGGGATTGGAACCCGATTCCGGTCAGGATGACGGCTCCAGGACCTTGGAAGAATATCGCTGGATCTGTACAATTCTTGAAAGATAATGGTGTCGATATTGGGCGTGCAATTAAAGGGATGGTGAGAAACGGGTTGGGCACTTATTTCTGGTTGGACGTCTGGGCGTTAGAGGTTCCTCTAGCTACCAGATTTCCAGCCTTATTCGCTGCAGATAGTAACAAATTTGCTGCTATGGCGGACCGGGTTTCAGTAGTGGGAACGGGTTGGCTCTGGGATTAGGGCTCTCTGGGTTTAGGGACGGCTGCAGAAACTGCTCTGCAGGTCTTTCTGCGAACGGTCGACTGTCCGATCCTGCTACCAATGGAGGATAGGTGATTCAAATGGGTCGGGGTTCAGGGTTGGGGATGTGAAGCTGCAGCTGCAGTGCAGACGTTTTCGCATGTAGTGCAGGAGCATATGACAATTGTTAAGCAGAATTCGTAGGTTCGTAAGCGGGTTTGGATTGTGGCGTGGAGAGCAGCACTTGGTAGACTTCCGACTCGTATGGCTCTTCTTAGAAGAAACATAAATGTGGGTACAACTCTTTGTCCGATGTGCTTGGATCAGGCTGAAACTATCGACCATTTATTTATATCATGTGTTTTGGCGCAATCAATTTGGCAACTAATCTCACAGTGGTGCAAGGTGAACAATATATTTGCATTCGATTTCTTAGACTTACTTACAATGCATTCGTACTATGGGGGTTCAAAAGAGAAAAGGAAGGTTCTCTATGCGGTTTCGTTAACAACTATTTGGTGCATATGGAAAAGTAAAATGAAGCGGTTTTCAATAAAAAACAATGCTCACTGCAAAGTATTATTGGTGAAATAAAAGCAAGAAGCTGTCTTTGGGTTAAAGCGAGGGCGAAACAACAAGGCTTGGATTGGGGTAAATGGCGTGGGTTCAACTTCTCAAGTATAGGGTGGTAGAAGTATATGTTGGTGTGTTCATTTGATGTATTGTGTTTTGCACTTGGTAGCTATGTATCTCACGTTTGTATCGGGTGTTTGCTAGTATCCCGCTAGCATTGGTGATATACGTTAATTTACACATATAAAAGTCCCCGTTTAACTCCCATTTTCAGACGTTTTTGATCTTATACACAGGAATTGGTACTTATTTTGGTATCTTTGCAGTTTCAGGTCTTAAACGATAACCCGGAAGCATAACTGAAGGAAAAACGCAGGTTTCGGCGCGCAAACAGGACGTCAGGTCCTGTGAGCGGCCGCTCACTCCCTGTGAGCGGCCGCTCGCTCCTCCAGATATTTCCAGAAACGTTCTAGAAGGCCTACGTTAGCTTACGAGCAACTTGCAACACTTTTTGAAAAGTGAGCAGCCGCTCACAGGCCCCTGTTCAGCTATATATTGCCCATTCAGCCCACTGTTCAATTATTGGGTTTTGGAGAGTTGATTTTGGGCGATTTTCGGACGAACCAAGCTGCTGGAAAGCTGTTTAACAAGCTCGGGATTCGATCCTAATCATCTAGCATCATCCAATCCTTCACAATCAAGATTTATGGTTTGATCTATAAACTTTAAGTTTGTTCAAATCTGAATATTTTGACTTGATTGTGTCGTTTATCTATTGCATTATTGTATACGGATAATATCTAGTAATAGTTAGTAGTTAAAACAATCGTTTGTATGAAATCAAGTTTTGTATGAATTTGGCGTTTTCATGTTTAAATCTTGATGATCATAGCGCAACCTTGTTTCATTGTTGTTAGATTTGTAGTTGTGAAATGCTCTACTTTATGCTAGTCTAGGTGGTCGTATTGTGTATTCGATATTGCTTTCCTTAACTAGTGCAGTTAGAAAACTCCCAACAAGATGACTAACCTATCTTTAAAAGATTCTCATGAGATCATATAGCTGTGCGCTAACAAACAACTTGAAGTGGTTAACGTGTGTATTCGTGTTAGCTTTCTGTATAGTTGTCATGTTAGGATGCCCGAGATGGAAACTAACTGTCTAAAAATGGGAATGTTGATCACACGCCTGTATTACCTATTATACGTAGATGACATGCTGGGATTGGTATCTTATAGTTTATATAGTTATATTTTGTATTTGGAGTCTTACATATGTTATTTAGATATTTTAGAATTAATTTAGCTAAAAACAACAAACTTTCACTATCTTTTCTTACTGGTAAATCGGGGATAGAGTTTTAGTACCATTGCTCCGCGCGCGTCCATGGATCGATATCTGGTTATTATCTGTACATTACTACATATATTACAGGGTACACTTGCTCTATTGTGTGTGTCTTAATATTAAGGTCCAAACCATTTTTATAAATATTAAAGCAAAACGTGTGTTATTTCATTGTAAAATTATGTGTATATACCCACACGTCAAGTTTTTGGCGCCGTTGCCGAGGACGCGACGAGCATTAGGAACGAACCGAGTCAACTTTTTACCAGTGTACATGCTTGTGAATACTTGTTTATACTTCGTTGATTCGTTATTTCATTCCTTTATTTGCATATATGATTATTTGAATTTTTATTAAATTTATCTGTCTGTAGATATTTTGGATTGATTTTAGATTGGTTTATAGGTTTGCATATAGATTCGTTCATTTATCTTCTTATAGGATTGTTTGATTTGATTTTTCATTCATTAGGATGTTGATAGATTTAATTTATTTAATATTGGATTAATTTGTTTGTCTATGAATTTGATTTGTTCGTGATTTGATTAGTTAGTTTTATTTGTTCGTATTTGGACTAATTATTAATTTCATTTTTTGTATAGTTTTAGGCTTGGTCTGTTTATTTCTGTTCATTTTATTGATTCTATTGGTTTTTATTTGATTATCTTGAATATATAGCTTTCCGTTATTTTCGCATGAATTTATTGATTCTTTATTTCATTTATTTATTTTTCTGTCTTTTATCGCCTTTTAGGGTTTGTCATATATTCGCCTGTTGCAACTGTATCATTCTTACATGCAGGTTGATGTCCGCGAACCCTGGGTCTTCTGGTGATCTTTCTGACGAGGAGCGAAGGCGCCTAAGGAGAAGCGAGAGGATTAGACTTCATAAGTTGCGTCTTATTTCTGATATTCTTATTTCTGCTCCTATAGTTGAGGTTCCAGTCGACGAGGCGAGGCACAATCTGGCTGACGACGAGGGGTCGGAAGCCCATAGTGACATTATCATGGCGGACGACGACATTTCACTTAATGATAGTGGTCGTCCAGGAGGAGATGGACTGGCGCCGAGTATTGTCCGGCTGGCTATTTTGGCTGACCATTTCGAGATCAAATCTAGTATCATGAATATGATACAAAACGCGATGCAATTCGGTGGACTGGAGCATGAGGATCCAGGCCGGCATATTGCTGCATTCTTAGAGGTTTTAGCCACCTTTAAGATGACGGGCATCTCCGATGATGCTATCCGTCTGAGACTCCTCCCATTCTCACTGCGGGACAAAGCCCGGACTTGGCTTCTGTCACAACCCGCAGGGTCGATCACGACTTGGGCAGAGTTATCACAACAATTCATGCAGTAGTACTTTCCTCCTAAAAAGACACAAAAGTTGAGGAATCGCATCATGACATTCCGTCAAGATGACTAGGAATCACTATACACCGCATGGGATAGATTTAAAGACCTACTCTTGAGTGTCCCGCACCATGATATCTTAAAAAGACATCTGGTGCAAATGTTCTATCAGGGGCTCGAGTTTGACTCTCAGGAATGCCTTGATGTATATTCTGGGGGAGACATCGGAACAAAGTCCCCTAATGAAGCTTGGGCCATTATTGAAAAGGCGTCCCAAAAGTCTAAGTCTCGAAAGAGTGACCGATCAAGGTCTTCATCTGCCCGATCCGGTGTACATGCCGTGGATAACTACACGACCATTTCTGCACAGATTGAGGCGCTGGGTACGAGATTTGACAAATCTCAACAAAGTGTAGCCCAGGCCCAAAGTTTGTGTGAGCAGTGTGGGGTGTCTCACGAGCCTGGCTCGTGTGCTCAGGGGGTTATGTATACTGGCCACGAGGATGTGGCTTACATGGGTAATCAGTCGAGACCCCAAAATAACCCCTACAGTAATACTTACAATCCAGGTTGGAGAAACCACCCAAACTTTGGGTGGAGATCTGGTACTTCTAACCAAAACCCTCTCGGATTTCAGCAAAGAGGCTCCGCACCACACCAATCCCACCAATCCCAACAGTCCCAACAACAACAGCCTTACCAATTTCATGGCAAATCCTACCAATTGATGAGAGGGTAAATGAATGGTTAATAATAAGCCCATTTTGTGTGTTTTTGCTATGTTTGTGTTGATAATATATGATGAATGGGATAACTACGTGAGCTTTGATCGTTTCAGGATAAATGGCTAAACGGATGGAATTAGAGCCGAAAAGTGTGGAGCGTGGTGTCCAAGTTAAAGAATTGAAGAAGTGGAAAGTGTTCGAGAACTTGTGGAAGAGAATTGGATGTTTGAAGGATGTTTATGATGAATAATTGAAGATTAGAGTGTGTTTGGATGCAAGGATTTGAAGAAAAAATGCTTTGGAAAGAAGTTGAAGAAACAATGTGTAAGCTATGCTTTCCATCTGTAGCTTACTGATGAATTACAAGGCAAATGGAGCATTTTCACGTGGGTTTGAATAGTAAGGTACAGGGCTGATCTGTAAGGTACTACTGAATAAAGCAATGCTGATAGATTGACTGAACTGTAAGCTACGGGCTGATCAGTACCTTACGGCTGGCTGAAGAGCAAAATTAGGAGAGGTTGTTTTTAATGAATAAAATGATTTTTATCAAACCTAGCAGCCATCTAACATCATTCTCACGAAAATTCATCATCCTTTGGAGACTTGGGAAGCTACAAACACCATTGTTCATCATCATTCATCCATTCCTTCGGTTTCCATCAACATGTTCGGTATTATTATTCATACTTTTGAGTTATTTCTTGCTATCATGAGTGGCTAAACATCTTTGTAACCACCTCCGGGTGTAAGGTTTATTTGTGAAACTCTAACTCTTGTTTGGTTTGGTTTATGGATTGTCTTTTAATTATTTGAAAGATATTTGTGGTTTGAGTTATTTAAACAAGTCATGTTTGTGCAATTGCCTATCTTGTAGTCATTCGCATTCGGTTTTCTTGCATCGTGAGTAGTTTGATTAATGGGAAGTTAGTTGTTATTCATGGGTTGGTAATTAAATTGTACGAGTTATTATTAAAAACTTGTGTTTGATTATCACTTAACTTAAACCGTTCAACAAAACTATGTCTATGTGGTATCCAATCATCTAAACAAGGGTTGGGTGAATCATTGAACCGGAAACCTGGAGGGGGTTACTTCTTTCTTATTATTATTGTTTACAACTTTTTAAATCCGTTTTCTTTATTCAAAGCAAAAGCAAAGTAATTAGGATTTAGTTTAATAGTTAAATTTACAAAACTACTCTTTCCACCAATTCCCTGTGGAGACGACTCGACTTCCATATACTACTTAATCTTTTCTTTTGACCGACCAAACGACATCGATCAAAATGGCGCCGTTGCCGGGGAATCGGTGCGCTTAGTTAGATAGTTTTGTTTTAGTTTTTATTTATTTTCTTAAAAATCTAAAAAAAATATTTAAAAAAAAATAAAAAAATAAATTAAAAACCCAAAAATATTTTCTTTTTCTAGTCTTTTAGTTCAAGTTTTTGTTTTCTTTAGTTCAGTATTACGCGTGGTTTGTTTGTTTGTGTCTGTGCAGGTAATTCAGTTGCATGCATCATACACGTTATTCAGGCAAGACTTCACCACTAATTTACGATCCGGAAATTGAAAAGACAGCTAGAAAGAACAGAGCCATTCATCAAACCCGACCAACACCAAACATGAGCCATCCCAGTAACCAAGATAACCAACCTCCACCAAACCAACCTGACCCAATACCACCACAACCCAACCCATTGGGCAATATGCCTCCACGACCATTTCAAACAGCACCAGCTCCAAGACAACAACCACCATTCCCACAATTTAACCCAGATCCGAACGCTGGTGGTTCTAGACAATTTCAGCAAGGCCATCAAGAGCATGATGAGTGGGACGAACATTATGAAAATGATCAAGCTTTTGAGGCCCCACAACAGCAACAACAACCCAACCGCCCATTAGCCTTAAACCAACAACCACCACAAAACCGAAACCCGAGATCTAACAGTAATAGAGCAACGGAGTCACTTCATGGAGATGACAGTATGCATGGTACAGCGGGCACTTTTAATGGTAGAGTTGCTGATTGGGATGGAGGAGTTGCTGATGATGGATACTACATGAATCAGGATCAGTTTGACTATGATGAGCATGATGAGTTTGGTCCACAATATCAGCAGCAACATCAGCAAGGGTTTAATATGAGGGGGCATAATCAGGGACAGAGAGGGGTCCCTCAGAATCAACCAAGAAATCAAGTGCGAGGGAATGGGCAGAGGCAATATGTAGATGGAGTACCTCGGGTGAACTACAGACCTCCTGTAAATGGCGTTGGGAGCCATTTTATTCCAGTGGCCACCGAGCACACTTCACCTGTAGTACCACCACATCAGAATGGAAGGAGCTTTGAGGTTAGACCACAATATTTGAATCACCTTCCGAGTTTCTATGGTAAAGCAACAGAGGAACCCTATCTACATATTGCAGAGTTTGTGAGTATTTGTAACACCATTGGGGGCCATGGGTTTAGTCCGGATGAGGTGAGATTAATGATGTTTCAGTTCACCCTCAAAGATCAAGCGAAATTGTGGTACCATTCATTGCCTGCTGGGAGTATATTCACATGGCAAGAGCTTCAACAGCAGTTCTTAGAGGAATATTATACTATGACTCGCACTACTGAGGCTCGGGAGGCTATTAGAACTTTCCAACAACAATCGGGGGAACCATTTCATGAAGCCTTCACGAGGTTTAAGGAGTTGTTAAGGAAGTGTCCACATCATGATATACCTATGTGGGAACTGATTAAGTCGTTTTATGACGGCTTATTACCTGAGGATGTGAGAGATTTGAACGCCAACAGTAATGGTACCTTTTTGACTAACCATGAGGATGTGGATTGGGAGTACATGGAGAGGTTGGCAGTGACATCAAAGAGACAGGCTCGTGCTAGTAGAAGAAGCCGAACAGGTGCAACCAGGGGTGTTGATGTAGAGGCTGAAAAGAGAATAGCAAGCTTAGAGCGACAGATTGCACAGTTGATAGCTGGTAGAGGCACAGGAAGGAGTGATGGAGCAAAGGCAGCTAATTCTTTTACAGTTTGCTCCATTTGTGATGATCTGGGACATATGGATGCTGATTGTCCTACTCAACAAGGGAAATCTGAAGAAGTAAATCAGCTTTATGGACAACGAAAGCCATATGATATGAATTCTAATTCATATCACCCAGGTTTGCGAAATCACCCTAATTTTAGTTACAGTAATACTTCTAACCAGTTGAATCCTCCATCACAGGTACCTAATCAAAACAATCAAAGAGGATATTCAGGCCAAGGGAACTACAACAATCAAAGAAATTATCAGCAAGGAGTTGGAAGCAATCAAGGGAGTTCTCAAGGCAACTGGAGAAGTCAAGGCAATCAACAGGGTGGATCTTCGGGACAGGATGTATCAGTGAAGGATATGTTGACTGAGTTTATGAAGTCAACAGGAGAATTCATGAAGTCAACGGGCGATTTCATGAAGGAGATCAGAAAGGACAACGAAATCAGAGACAAGGAGTACAAGGCCCTTTCGAAGCAAGTTGGCCAAATTGCAGAAGAGTTGTCCACTATACGTCAAGATCTAGGTAAGCTACCGAGCACCACCACAGTGAATCCTACACACCAGTCATCCAGCTCGAGACATGGCAAGAATGCAGAGATTAATCAGGTAAGTATTCTTCGCTCAGGTAAGATTTATGACAATAAGGTAGGGTCTCCACCACCATTTGTAGAGGGGGTGGTGGAGGATGTTAGTGATGATGATGATGAGGGGGAATCTGTGAAAACATCTGTTAGCCCTAAAAAGACTAAGAAAGTAACTTTTGCTGAATCACCAAATAGGGTATTAGAGAATAACACTGAAGCTAAGGACAAGGGTGTGGAGGGTAATACCATCCCGTTTCCTGAAGCTTTGGTACCACCAGAAACAAAGGTAAAAAGAAGGAGCCCACAACAGGAGGAGATGTGGGAAATTTTTAAGCAGGTAAAGATTAACATACCTTTGTTGGATGCTATTAAACAGATTCCCGCTTATGCTAAGTATTGGAAGGAGTTGTGTACTCAAAAACGGCAAAATAAAGTTCCAAAGAAAATTGATTTTTCAGAAAGTGTCAGTGCCGTTTTGTCGGGTATACTTCCTCCTAAGCTCAGGGATCCAGGAACTCCTTTGATACCCATTCAAGTGGGTGAATGTAGGATAGACCGAGCTTTACTGGATTTCAGAGCTAGTGTTAGCATCTTACCGGGGAGTTTATACGACCAGTATGATTTTGGGCCTTTACAGAAAGCCGACACTACTGTGGTGTTGGCCGACTTGACTTTAAAACTTCCCCGGGGGATAGTATATGATGTCATTGTCAAAATTGAGGACTTTTACTACCCAGTTGATTTTCTAGTGTTGGATTATGTCTCTTCAAATACAACTAAACAACCTAATGTGATACTTGGTAGACCGTTTTTAGCAACTGCCAATGCTTTAATTGATTGTAGAAACGGGACAGTTGACATGGCATTCGGGAATAGGAAAGTCCGTTTAAGCGTTTTTCCCCATACATCTAACTCTCTGGTCAGTGATGAATGCTTTATGGCAGACATTATTGACATGTGTCACCCCCATGTCAATGAGGAGGACGCAACAGAGACGTGTTTTGTTTGTGACAGGAAGGATGATGAATACAGGGAGGTTCTGAAAGAGATGGAGGATGAGTTGGAGGTGATGGCAGTCAAAGAAGGGAAACCCACTTGGACACATCAGGTGGAAAGCCTACCAGAGCACATTGACACACAACTGAAACCATCATTGGAATCACCTCCACAGCTGGAACTGAAAGAATTACCAAAGCATTTGAAATATGCTTTTGTGGGTGAGAATAAAACTCTTCCTGTTATTATTGCTTCTAATTTGTCTGATGTGCAGGAAAAAGCATTGATGGAAGTGTTGGTGGAGCATAAAGCGGCGATTGGATGGACCATTGCAGACCTGAAGGGAATTAGTCCATCCATTGTGATGCACAGGATCATTACTGAAGAAGGTGCAAAGCCGGCTAGGGATGCTCAGAGAAGGTTGAACCCGAATATGCGGGAAGTGGTGAAAAAGGAAGTCTTGAAGTGGCTTGATGCAGGTATTGTCTACCCAATTTCAGATAGTGAGTGGGTGAGTCCGACACAGACAGTGCCCAAGAAAGCAGGTATACAGATTGTTACAGGTGAGGATGGTGAGCAAATTGCTACCCGGCCCGTGACCGGGTGGCGTATTTGCATTGATTACCGGAAGTTGAACTCTGCGACTTCCAAAGATCACTTTCCATTACCTTTTGTTGATCAGATAGTTGAGAAACTCGCAGGTCAGAAATTTTACTGCTTTCTAGATGGATATTCAGGATATAACCAGATTGCCATACATCCTGAGGATCAACAGAAGACCACGTTTACATGTCCATATGGCACTTTCGCATTCAGGCGAATGCCATTTGGCCTTTGTAATGCCCCGGCCACCTTTCAAAGGTGCATGATGAGTATCTTCTCAGATATGGTCGGGGACTCTCTAGAGATCTTCATGGATGACTTTTCCATTTTTGGCACATCTTTTGAGTCATGTTTAACACAACTAACAAAAGTTTTGAAAAGATGTGTCGAAACAAATCTAGTTTTAAGTTGGGAAAAGAGCCACTTTATGGTTCAGGAAGGGATTGTGTTGGGACATGTAATCTCAAGTAGGGGAATCGAGGTGGACCATGCTAAAATTCAAGTGATTTCAACTTTACCTCCACCTACAAATGTTAAAGGCGTCCGTTCCTTTCTTGGACACGCCGGGTTTTATAGACGGTTCATAAAAGGATTTTCTGTTATTACTAAACCGCTATGTAACCTTTTACTGAAAGATGTCCCGTTTGTTTTTGATGAAGAATGCATGAAAGCTTTTACCACCTTAAAACAGAAACTAATTGAGGCTCCTGTTTTACAATCACCAGACTGGTCCACCCCTTTTGAGATAATGTGTGATGCTAGTGACTATGCAGTTGGGGCGGTTCTGGGACAACGGGTGGATAAAAAACCTGTAGCTATTTACTACGCAAGCAAAACTCTTTCTGATGCTCAGTTAAATTATACCACTACTGAGAAAGAGTTGCTTGCAGTTGTGTATGCATTGGATAAATTTAGATCTTATTTATGGGGTAGCAAAGTTATTGTTTATTCTGACCACAGTGCTGTCAGGTACCTCATGGAAAAGAAGGATGCTAAGCCAAGGTTGATTCGTTGGATCTTACTGTTGCAAGAATTCGACCTTGAGATTCGAGACAAGAAGGGGAGTGAGAACGTGGTAGCCGACCACTTGTCACGGGTGGTGCATGAGACACAAGCACCGGAAGTGGAAATCAATGACACATTCCCAGATGAGCAATTATTATCTATTTCCACTAAACCATGGTTTGCTGATTTTGTTAATTATGCAGTTACAGGAACTACTCCAGAGCACTGGTCAAATAGGAAGAAGCAACATTTTCTTTCCCAAGCAAAGTACTACATATGGGATGACCCATACCTCTTCAAAGTTGGATCAGACCAGCTCATCCGACGATGTGTACCAAATGACGAAGTTCACTGTGTGCTGAGCATGGTGCACACATCAGCATGTGGTGGCCATTTCAGTGGTCAAAAGACGGGCCACAAAGTGCTTTCATGCGGCCTATATTGGCCTACCATCTTTAAAGATGCTTTCGAGTTCGCTAAAAATTGCTTAAGATGTCAACAGATGGGTAGCATCTCAAAACGGAACGAGATGCCCATGCAGCTGATTCTAGTTGTCGACATCTTTGATGTTTGGGGAATCGACTTTATGGGCCCGTTCCCGAATTCATTCGGTAACTTGTACATCTTAGTGGCAGTGGATTACGTGTCCAAATGGATCGAAGCCATTGCCACCAAGACGAATGACCACAAAGTGGTGTGCAAGTTTGTCCAAAGTAACATCTTTACTCGCTTTGGAATCCCTCGTGTGATCATTAGTGATGGGGGGGTCCCACTTTAAAAACTTTTACTTTGGCAAGCTTCTTAAAAATTATGGTGTAGACCACCGTATCGCGACACCGTATCACCCACAAACTAGTGGGCAAGTTGAGGTGTCCAATAGGCAGATTAAGGAAATTCTACAGAAAACTGTGCGACCCGACCGCAATGACTGGTCCACCAAATTGGACGATGCTTTGTGGGCGTATCGCACTGCCTACAAAACGCCTATTGGAACCACACCTTATCGGTTGGTCTACGGGAAGGGGTGTCATTTACCTGTTGAACTTACACATCGTGCTTTATGGGCTATTAAACAGGTTAACATGGACTATGATGCTGCTGGAAAGGCAAGAAAGTTGGCATTGGGAGAGCTAGAAGAGCTACGAAACGAAGCATACGCGAGTGCAGAGGCATATAAAGACAAAGTAAAAAAGGTGCATGATGCCAAGATCCGGTTGAAAAACATTGAGGTAGGTAATAGAGTTTGGTTATACAATTCTAGATTGAAGTTATTTCCAGGAAAGCTGAGGAGCAAGTGGACTGGACCGTATCTGGTCACACGTGTGGGGAACTTTAGAGATGTAGAGATTGAAGACTTTGATGACCATTTGAGGCAAGTGGTGAACGGCCACCGATTGAAACCTTATATCGAGCCAAATGACATCAATGGACCGGACAAACAGTCAGAGAGCTTCGCTTTAAGCACTCTGACTTATGATTCATAATGAGCATCCGAGGTACAAGTCTGGCTGAAGACTAATAAACTTAGCGCTACCGGGAGGCAGCCCGGAATTTCTGTATATATTATTACTTTTGTTATTTTTGTTTTAACCGCTTGCAAGCTGTTGAAGCACGCCCGGTGTCTCACACAAGTGTGGGAACGTTTGGATCGCTAAGGTACGTTGTTTTCACCCGAACCGAAGTCGAGGACGACTAAGAATTTTTTTAGGGGGGTGGAGAGGGCGAGTAGAGAGTTAAAGCTTTAAAAGTTTAGTTTTGCAACGGTTAAAAAAAAAAAAAAATTGCGAGGCTTTGGTTCGTAAGTTACAGGTCCTACCCGTAGCTTACGGGTTGTCAGCCAGAAAACAACCAAATTTGCGAGACCTTCATTCGTAAGGTACGGGTCCCACCTGTAGCTTACGGATTCATCAGCCCAAGAAAAGAAGGTAAAGGCCGCCCCTTTTATTCGTAGCTTACGAGCCCCACCCGTATCTTACGGTTTGTCAAAAAAAAAAAAAAAAAAATTTTACGAGGCCCTCATTCGTACCTTACGAGCAGCTCCTGTAACTTACGGGTTCAGCAGCTAAAGAAAAAGAAAAGTGCGCCCCTTTTATTCGTAAGGTACGGTTGGCTTATGTATCTTACGGGTGAACCAACAAACAAACGAACCGGGTCCATGTTGTGCCTTCTGAACCGGGTTTTAAACACATTAAACACAGTTGAACCGGTTCAAATTCAAATTTTAACCTATCTAAACAATAATTCAGCCCATTCATCGATCATTTACCCTTCTCATAACCTTCTTCTCCAACAAATTCCTAAGAACCCTAATCTTCAAGCATCCATAACTCACTCAATCCTTAACCAAATCGAATGATTCTTGAGTCTAACTTGACTAATTTTTCGAGATCTACAAAACCCCCCAACTTATTTTGTGCTAATTTGCCACGGTTTTCGAGATTTCTGGTTTTTTTGACCGAAGTCGTGGGGTATTGTGAGGAGTGTTCTTTAAAGTTGCAATCTTGTCTTTCTATTGTTTATTATCATCAAGCTAAGGTATGTTCTACTCTCTTTTACTATGTTCATTGCTTATAATGTTGATATTGCTCGGTACATGATGAATTAGGAGGGTAAAGGAACAAGTGGTTGTGTTGAAAGCCTTAGTTGTTGATTTTGATTGTGATTGAGTGTCTACATTGTTATGGTTTTGCTATGAATCATCACCAAAGATGAGTTTTTGTTCATAAATGTGTAGAACATTGAATTTTTAGTAGCATATTGTGATTAATAAGAACATGAAATTGGTATCAATTGTTGATTTAAATTCTTTTTCATGAACTTTGTATAACAATTGGTGATGCATAGGCAAAACATGGCAATAAACAAGTGTGGGAAGGAAGTGGTGAACACACTTGTTTATGACTCGAATTCTAGACACTAATTTGAGGTGTTTGATTGTTTATGTGTGTAGATGACGAAGTCAAAGACTTTTAGAAAGGACAAGGGGAAGGCAGCGGCATCATCAGCCGCAACAAGGGCCTCTAAAAAGCGAAAGACGGCAGGAGAAATTGTGATTCGGGACGCACCGGTCCAAGAAGAAGAACCAGAGGATCATGGGTTTCAGCAACCACCCAACCCCCATACCGATGTCCCATATATCCCCGGTTGGCCAGGAGGGCCGTTGTCAGCGCAACCAGAGGAACACCAAGCTGAATTGTTTTATAAAAAGATGGGCGACAGGCATTCAATCATAAAAAACATGCGTTTTGAAAAACAGGTGCTGAAGGATGATTTCAGATCCTTGGGACTCATGGAGAAGTTTCAAGAATTGGGTTGGGAAGCGGTTGTGGATTTCAAAGGTGCTAAGGATGGGAGAGTACACGTGAATAGCATCATGCAATGGCTGAGCACATTGAAAAGGGATGACGGTAGGAACCCTCCACAAACCACTAAACTCACTGGGATTGTTGAAGGAAAAGAAGTGGTTTTGTCCTTTGCTACGATGCGACGGATCGCAAAGTTCGATTCAAGGGACGATTCATGGTATCAATACATCGAGGAAAAGGACTATTGGAACAACGCTTACAAGTTAGCAAATCAAACCGCCATGTTTTCTGAAATCTTCGATCTAAGGAAGGGTGTAGAGTTAAAAAGAGCCAACTTGAAGCCAATTGTGAGGGTTTTGTTGCAATTTATGATCCATAATGTAGCCCCTAGGACCGGTGATAAGGTGCATCTCCGAAAATGGGAAGTTCCATTAATGTATGCTATCATGACTGCTCGACTGAGGCTTTCCTTTCGTCAATTGGTACTTATGCACGTCTGGCAAGCAAGGAATCAAAGAGGGAAGAAACTAATCCCGCATGCTAGACTCTTGAGCGCATTAATGGAAAAATATGATGCAATGGCCATCCCGGAGCCAGAGTTTTGTAAAACACACACCATATTCTCAATTCAAGCCTTGGCCAAAGATCCATGGAAGTAAAAAAAGACGAAGGTTTGGCACAAGCTGAATATGGGTGATGGAAGTAAGGTGAAAGTTTTACAATGGGGAAAGGAAGCGCCTAAGGAAGGCGAGATGGATGATCTTGACTCGAGTGATGAAGAGTTTGTGAGACAGCAAAGAGAAGCAGGTATTGAAATGGACGAGGGGCCTAGCCAGCCTCAGATGGGTACACCGGGGTATTCTTGGGGGGTCGAGGATGATGAGATGCAGGCAAGGGTAATGAGCATGCGACCACCACAATATAATGGGTGGGACCTCTATCAACAGAGCATTTATGATCAAAATACGCGGATAGACGAAAACCGAAAGAGGGAGCATGCGCAATTGATGAGGTGTGAGCGGGTTAGACACTTAGAGTCGCAGATGTAGTTGAACATGCGAGCTTTCGATGAAAATCAGTATCGGAGGCATCTGGATCTTTGTGCTGGGGTTCCCTATGTTGAGAACCCACCTTATGTGGATTACAGCACCATGTCATCACTCGGACCAGGTGTGCCGAGGCCCCCTTCACCCTTAGTTCACGGGTCGATGTGGCTACCACGGGAGTATACTGCTCCCCATTTTCAGAGCTCGTATCCATACCAGCCACCACCTTATCAGTACCCGTCCCAGTAGCAGCAGCCGCCGCCTCAATCATCAGCATCCTCATCAGCATCACAGCAGCGTCAGGACCAAGGCTTGGGCAGCATTTTCGACATGACTGAGTTCTATGAGCACTTGGGGGGATTCTATGGTGGACCACCTGGTCCATCTTACTGATGCGCGCCCTCCTCCTTATCAGGTCATGTGCTGTTCCCTCATCTTGTATAGTTGTACTTTGCATTTATTTCGTTGTTTTCTTTTTAGTGTGTTTTGTTTATTGTTTTGGGATGTTAGTCGTTTGGATGGATAGTATTGAAAGTTGAACATGTTGAGTGAGGAAGGATTGAAAACGAGCAAAAACACCATACATTGGGGACAATGTATCCCAAGTGTGGGGATGGGTGACCCTAGGATAGTTGGGGGGAACACTTACATGTTTGTGAGAAAAATTGAGAAATTTTTGAAATTTTAAAAGAAAAATATGAATCAAGAAAAGATTTTTCTTGCAAAAATGTCACCTTTTTCACTTGAGCAGGCACAAAAGCCGCGTTTTCAGTTGCTAACGAGTCTTTTGCCGAGTATGAAAAATGAGACCCTTTATCATGGTCATCCCTTTAAGTTTCATGAGAGTTTTTCTGACAAGCGTTTTTATAAGAACTGAAAAGAAATGCCTAACTAGGGGTAACATGCTTATAGGAATTGCATATGCTACATGTCGGCAACCTATATCCCTACTTTGTGAGACTTTGAGCCTATTAGATTGATAGAAATTGATATATATGTTCATTTGTTGAGAGTAGGCCAAATGTTTCCTTGCTGCAGAATTTGTGTGATTTGATACGTGCTGGAGCTGTAGGCAAAATATGCGCATAGATGAGAAAGGCAATTTAGGAATACCCCTTTGTTGTGTGTGAAGCCAGTTCGTGTTTTGTTGACCCATTTATCAAAAATTACCCTTAGTAGCCCATGTTGAGCCTATACCCTTTTCATTTGATTAAACCTACAACATCACCCAAATTGACCCGTTTACCTTTGTGTAATAAATTGATGACATCCATTGTGTTTGTGTTTCGTTTAAGTGAATTGAGTTATGTTTAAGTTAAAAAAAAAAAAAAAGAGAAAGAAAAAAAAGAGAGAAAAAAGAAGCATGTATTATGGGATAAATATGCCCAAAGTTGTTTGTTAAATGTATTATTGTGTAGTATGAATAAGGATAGTCATTCAAGCGTGTTGAAACCCGTGTTAAACCAATTGTTAGCCAAATCATTCCTACCTTTACCCTAAGCCCAAAACCCGTAAGACCTTTCGATGTGTGCATAGTTTACAGCTTCTGTGTGATTGTCATACAAACCTATGATAGCAAGGTTACATTCTTGGTTTTTGAGTGATTTATACTAGCACATTACAAGCTAGTCCAGATATAAACCGAGAGGAGCGACCATTGTGAGGGGTGTGTAGTATATGTGTATGATGATAAGCATGTTAGGTTTAGTTAGGCAAGTCTTGATTTTTAAAATATGCAATATTACTTGTCAGTTTGTCAATCTCGATTGTGTAAGTCTTTGGGATTGGGTATGATTCGGGGCCTTGAAGAGTAGTTTCGGTAAGGGAATTGAAGGTGGCTTGTTAACAAAGCGAGTAGTGTTTTGTGATGGTTTGATTGGGGACAATCAAAGGTAAGTGTGGGAATGTGATGAGAGGGTAAATGAATGGTTAATAATAAGCCCATTTTGTGTGTTTTTGCTATGTTTGTGTTGATAATATATGATGAATGGGATAACTACGTGAGCTTTGATCGTTTCAGGATAAATGGCTAAACGGATGGAATTAGAGCCGAAAAGTGTGGAGCGTGGTGTCCAAGTTAAAGAATTGAAGAAGTGGAAAGTGTTCGAGAACTTGTGGAAGAGAATTGGATGTTTGAAGGATGTTTATGATGAAGAATTGAAGATTAGAGTGTGTTTGGATGCAAGGATTTGAAGAAAAAATGCTTTGGAAAGAAGTTGAAGAAACAATGTGTAAGCTATGCTTTCCATCTGTAGCTTACTGATGAATTACAAGGCAAATGGAGCATTTTTCACGTGGGTTTGAATAGTAAGGTACAGGGCTGATCTGTAAGGTACTGCTGAATAAAGCAATGCTGATAGATTGACTGAACTGTAAGCTACGGGCTGATCAGTACCTTACGGCTGGCTGAAGAGCAAAATTAGGAGAGGTTGTTTTTAATGAATAAAATGATTTTTATCAAACCTAGCAGCCATCTAACATCATTCTCACGAAAATTCATCATCCTTTGGAGACTTGGGAAGCTACAAACACCATTGTTCATCATCATTCATCCATTCCTTCGGTTTCCATCAACATGTTCGGTATTATTATTCATACTTTTGAGTTATTTCTTGCTATCATGAGTGGCTAAACATCTTTGTAACCACCTCCGGGTGTAAGGTTTATTTGTGAAACTCTAACTCTTGTTTGGTTTGGTTTATGGATTGTCTTTTAATTATTTGAAAGATATTTGTGGTTTGAGTTATTTAAACAAGTCATGTTTGTGCAATTGCCTATCTTGTAGTCATTCGCATTCGGTTTTCTTGCATCGTGAGTAGTTTGATTAATGGGAAGGTAGTTGTTATTCATGGGTTGGTAATTAAATTGTACGAGTTATTATTAAAAACTTGTGTTTGATTATCACTTAACTTAAACCGTTCAACAAAACTATGTCTATGTGGTATCCAATCATCTAAACAAGGGTTGGGTGAATCATTGAACCGGAAACCTGGAGGGGGTTACTTCTTTCTTATTATTATTGTTTACAACTTTTTAAATCCGTTTTCTTTATTCAAAGCAAAAGCAAAGTAATTAGGATTTAGTTTAATAGTTAAATTTACAAAACTACTCTTTCCACCAATTCCCTGTGGAGACGACTCGACTTCCATATACTACTTAATCTTTTCTTTTGACCGACCAAACGACATCGATCACCAATCTAAACCAAACCAGTACCAGAACCAGGGCGCCGGGGGCAGTTCCCAGCAGCACCCCCAGGGCGGTACGTGTAGGTTGGAGGAAATGATGTTTCAATTCCTCACCAACACCACAAATTCCAATCAAATTGCCGAGCAGCGCTACCAGCAACACGAGGAGCGCTTCTCCAATTACGAGGGAGAGATGAGGGGCCAAAAGGCGTCCATGCAGGCCATCGAAAATCAGGTAGGCCAGATGGCGAAGATGATGTCTGAGAGACAGCAGGGTAATCTCCCGGGCAACACTGAGCCTAATCCGAGGGGGCATGTAAATGCCATTATGACGAGGAGTGGTAAAACCACGTGACCTGACACATCGGGCTCACCACCGATCACAAAGACGGTCCAGACTAAGTCTTTGGACGAGGTGCACGCTAGGCGAGTCCCAGCAAGTACAGCACAGTTACCGAAGCCAGTCACTATGAAGGAGGGCCATAGAGATGAGCAGCCGGTCTATCAGATCGGTGATGATGGTTCCCAGAGCCCAGGGCGTTTCGTAGAGATTGAGCGTGAAGAGAGTGATAAGTCGAAGCCGCCTGTTGAGGATCCACCGTCTTTGGAGCTGAAGGAGCTCCCACCGAATCTGGAGTACGCATTTCTTGACGAGGAGGGTCGTCTGCCTGCTATCATTTTATCTTCTTTATCTGCAGTTGAAATGAGCGAGTTGCTTCGTATACTGAAACTTCATAAGAAGGCAATCGCCTGGAAGATCATGGACATCAAGGGGATTAATCCCTCATTCTGTACTCATAAAATCTTGATAGAGGATGTCCATAAGCCTTGTGCGCAGCACCAGAGACGTCTGAACCCGAACATGCAAGAAGTTGTTAAGTCCGAGGTCATTAAATTGCGTGATGCTGGATTGATATATCTGATCTCGATTTCTGTTTGGGTGAGTCTTGTGCACGTCGTGCCCAAGTAGGGTGGCATGACGGTGGTCATGAATGATAGGAATGAGTTGATTCCTACGAGGACCGTCACGGGGTGGAGAGTTTGCATTGACTACCACAAGCTCAATGACGCCACCCGCAAGGATCACTTCCCGCTTCCATTCATCGATCAGATGTTGGAACGACTGTCGGGGAAGTTGTATTATTGTTTCCTTGTTGGTTTCTCTGGATACTTTCAGATCCCTATCGATCCTGTGGACAATAAGACGACTTTCACATGCCCTTTTGGCACATTCGCCTACAGGCGTATGCCATTCGGGTTGTGCAATGCGCCGACGACCTTCCAGCGTTGCATGGTTGCCATATTTCATGACATGATCGAGGACTCCATGGAGGTATTCATGGATGATTTTTCCGTTTTCGGGAGTTCATTCGATCAGTGTCTAGGGAATCTGGAACGGATGCTTCAGAGGTGCGAGGAGACCAGTCTTGTGCTAAACTGGGAAAAATGCCACTTCATGGTGAAGGAAGGAATAGTCCTAGGGCATAAGGTCTCCCAAAATGGGTTGGAGGTTGATCCTGTCAAAGTTGATATCATTTCTAGACTTCCTCCACCCTCCTTTGTCAGAGCGATCCGCAGCTTTTTGGGTCATGCAGGTTTTTACAGGCGATTCATCAAAGACTTTTCCAAAATCGCCCGTCTGATGACCCGTCTGTTGGAAAAGGATGCACCATTTGTGTTTGGTGCAGAATGTTTGAAAGCCTTCGGCTTTTAAAGTGTTTGCTTGTGGAGGTCCCTATATTGGTAGCACCCGACTGGGAGCTGCCATTCGAGATCATGTGCGACGCGAGTGACTTCGCGATAGGGGCGGTCTTGGGACAGCGGAAGGACAAGCACTTCCACCCGATCTACTACGCTAGCAAGACTCTTCATGATGCTTAGGAGCATTACACCACCACCGAAAAAGAGCTTCTAGCTGTAGTATTTGCATTCGACAAGTATAGATCTTATTTAGTGCTGTCGAAGACCATTGTCTATACGGACCATGCAGCGATCCGATACCTTTTTAGCAAACAGAACGCGAAACAACGCATGATTAGGTGGATCCTGTTGCTGCAGGAGTTCGATATAGAGATTCAGGACAAGAAGGGTGCCCTGAATGTTGCTGCTGATCATCTATCCAGACTCGAGCATGATGATGCCAAGAACTCCGCGTGGGATACCATTAATGACAATTTTACCCACGAGTTCTTGATGAGCGTCGAGTTGGTGGAAGATGTATCGCCATGGTTTGCGAATTTTGCGAACTACCTCGCGTGCGGGATCCTTATCAAAGGATTGTCGCACCAGCAAAAGAGGAAGTTCTTCGCAGACTTGAAGCATTACTTCTGGGACGACCCATTTTTGTTCCGGGTCGGGGCGGATCAGCTGACTCGCCGTTGCGTGTTCGGGGTTGATGCGGCGCAGATGTTGCGGGATTGTCACAAGGGGCCTACCGGAGGTCACCACGGAGCGAATTACACTGCCAAAAAAGTGTTAGACTCCAGGTTTTATTGGCCCACACTCTTTCGTGACGCCCAGATATTGGTCGGTGCTTGTGATTCGTGCCAGAGGGCGACGAACATATCAGCACGCGACCAAATGCCGCAAAACCCGATTCAAGTCTCTGAGGTCTTTGACATTTGGGGCATAGACTTCATGGGACTGATCCCTTCCTCACGAGGTAATAGATACATACTCGTGGCGGTCGACTACGTGTCAAAGTGGGCTGAGGCGCAAGCCTTACCATAAATGATGCCCGAGTAGTTGTGAGGTTTGTTAGAAGCTTGTTCTCGCGGTTTGGTGCCCCGAAGGCACTAATTAGTGACCGTGGTACGCATTTCTGCAATGCGCAGCTTGATCGCGCGTTAGCACGTTATGGTGTCCACCACAGGTTATCCACCCCGTATCATCCACAGACAAGTGGACAGGTGGAGGTCACTAACCGTGGATTGAAGCGAATCCTTGATCTGTCAGTTAATCAAAACCTCAAGGATTGGGCTGACAAGCTGGATGATGCGTTGTGGGCCTTCAGGACCGCATACAAGACGCCTATTGGAACGACTCCCTTCAGGCTTGTATATGGCAAAGCGTGTCATCTCCCAGTCGAGTTAGAGCATAGGGCGTTCTGGGCTTTGAAAACAGCGAATCTGGATCTAAAGACCGGCGGTGAGACCCGTTTCTTGCAGATTCATGAGCTGGAGGAGCTGAGGCAACAGGCCTATGAAAGCTCGATGTTGTACAAAGAGCGCACGAAGAGACTGCACGACAGTCGCCTAAAAAGCAAGAAAGATTTTCAGGTAGGCGACTTGGTCCTGCTTTACAACTCGTGCCTGTGTCTCTTTCCAGGAAAGTTGAAATCCCGATGGACAGGACCGTACACCGTTAAGGAAGTATATCCTTACGGAACTGTCTCGATTGAAAATACAGAGGGTTTGACTTTCAAAGTCAACGGTCATCGCCTTAAAGTCTACATCGAGGACCGGTTGACCAATCCGTGGAGGTAATCGACCTCTACGCCCCCACACACTTAATAAGTGTGGGGGAGTGAGTCTAGCTAGTGACTCGTTAATAAATATAGCATGGCGTGTATGGGCGCGCCAAATTGTATAAATGTTCATAGCTTAGAGTAGTTTTTAGTTAAGTTGTTTTAATTTTAACTTGTTTTTGTAGTTTGTTTTTAGTCTTTGCAAGTTCGATTCACGCCTTATGAAGATGTGGAAAGTCGCTTCACAACTGAGGTAGTGTACTAAGAAGTGTCTTAAAACAGATATGTTGGTTGTTTGGGTCAAAACGGACAAGTGCAGACGATTTTTGGTGAAAAACTGCAACAAAAATACATGCGCAGACACAGTAAGCGGCCGCTCGGAGGCTCCGAGCGGCCCGCTCCAAACGCCCAGGTTTAAAAAAAAAATTGAGCGAGCGGCCGCTCTAAGGGAGCGAGCGACTGCTCGGAGGTGTCTACACAAGTTTTTCAAGGGTAAAGTTGGTATTTCACATTTAAAACTCACAAACCAACCCTAAATAACTCACAAGTGGCCGCTCACTTCAGTTTTTGACCCAATTCTTACAATTTTTTTCTCTCAAGAACACCCACATACAAACCCTTCAATTCCACTTCAAATCTTCAAGAAAAAGGTATGAATCTCTAGTTTTCTTGCATTTTCTCTTGTTCTAGTGTAATATAGTTTAGTTTATTGTAATCTTTTCATGATTCTTGGGTCTCTTCATACATGTTTAACAAACCCTAGAGTTGTTGGATGGATTATTTGGGTTGTTAGTGTAGATAAGTGGTTGATTATTGTTCAAATCTTAGAGTTTTTTGGGTTTTCTTCATAATGTTTAACATAGGTCTGAAAATTTCTAAAGATTTGTGTGATTTTGTAGCCAATTATTTAGTGTAATCTAGTGTTGATGTAGTTTAATTTCATGTTAGGATTTGCCTGTTAGTGTTAATCTTAGTGTAGATTAGATTTCTTGTTGAATTTTGGGGATCCTTCATAATTGTTCAAAAATCCCCAAATTCATCATGTCTAGGTTGTATGATATTGTTTAGTTATCTTAATTTTTGGGGATTCTTCATAATGATTTAACTAATCCCCAAATTTTAAGATTGTTAGTGTTTAGATTGTAGTTTAGAAGTGTGTTGTTCACGAACTTTGGGGCGTTCTACATAACTAAACAAACGCGCCCCAAGTTCTAAGATTACTTCATAAGTGTTTGGTTTCTAAACACCTTGCGCTAAATGACTTGAATTTAAGATGGTTTTGCAAACATAGCGTGTAGGTGTTAAAAATTCTAAAGTTGTTTGAAAACTTCATAAGTATGAGATCTCGGCCATTCAATCGCCTAAGTACAAAATTTTTCAAAAACCAAGTGCTTGAATGGCCACTTTTAGAGTGCATTTGGCTAAAACACTAAAAACCGGGCAAAAGCCAGTGCACAGGATCGAAAAACAGGGCTGCAAAATGAAAAATGGCGCGCAGTGAGCTGTGAGCGGCCGCTCCAAGGCTCTGAGCAGCCGCTCACAAAGTCTGTTAACATTTTTTTATTTTTTGTTTGGCGTGTTTTGGGTCCGGGTCCTATTCCTTCGATTATAACTGACATATTTAAGCATTTTGATGCAGATGGTGAACCGCTTTCTGAGATTTGACCCGACAAACCCGCGAGACCGCGGGTGTCTAGAGAGGTTTGAAGAGCTATATGCGCGGAGGGAAATGATTGCCACTCCGTGTAGGATTTGTTTTGACTCTCTAGCGGAGGTAAATCAAGAGGAGAGGTTGCGGGAATGGATGGACCAACCAATGGAGAACCTGCTTTCTATAAAAGAACCGGTCTTTATGGAGACCACTATCGAATTCTTCTCCACTTTGACCTATAGAAGACCAAGAAAGAATCATGATCCGGATTTTAAAGCAAATGGGATACACGGGCTGCAGTTTCGCCTAGGTGGAATCTGGCGCGACATCTCAGTCGCACAGCTGGGTCACCACTTGGGAATATATTCTGAGGAAGAGATTTATGATGATAGCTTCAATGAAGCTATGTATAAGTTCCCAGAAGACAACGAACTGCGAAACGCTTTTTGGGCCCAACTGATGGGGCTTCCAGAATACAACCCCCAAGGTTCAAAAGCGACCAAAATTCGTGACCCATTGCTCCGGGTATTTCAGAAGGTTCTCTGTGGCACGGCGGCTGCGAAGAAGGAAAGTTCCACCAACTGCCCCAAACCTAATTTATTATTTTTATACGCCCTGGTAAGTGATCAAAGGGTTAACCTGGCTGCATTAATAGCTTCTTTTCTTAGCACAGCAGCAGGGACAAAACCAGGAAGTATGATATATGGGGGAGAATACGTGACTGCTCTAGCAAGATCTATGGGTGTCCTCAGGGCAGCGAAGAACACCCTTACTCGGGTTCCAGGTGGATCTTCTGTCGACTTAGATATGCTCAGACATATGGGGATCCTACATGAGTACGACAATGGGACGTGCCGGTTGAAAGGGCACAATAATGAGATTTGGAACCCACTTCCACCACAGCAGCAGCAGCCACCAGTGCAGCAGCCACTACTGCCTCACGGGCAGCAGTATGCGCCTCCTCAACACTTCTACTCAGAGTTCACCGCATTTAGGGATGAGACGTGGGAAAACTATGGGTACATGTTCGAGAGCATGCACCACCTTTTCCAGGACTTGCGCGCGGTTCACCCATCCCACTTTGGCTACCAACCACATCATTTCCAAGGTGGGCCGGGTGAAAAGCACAAGAGAGGTGGCGATGGAGCGGGTTCGTCCGGGACCCATCATGAGGAGGATGATTGAGCAGTGAGCGGTGGTGATAGTACTTGATCCTCTTATTTTATTTTTTGTTTTGTATTGTTATTCGGGTGCGAGCACCCAAGACATCTTTTTATTTCTTTCTGTATTCGTACCGTTTACTTTTCTGCATTTTCAATTTCAGTATTTTAGTTTATTTTATCTTATTTTGTGATGATAATGAATGGGTTTGACGAGTTTGTTGTGTCAAGAATGTTGGCTATGTAGGTAACTGGCGAGCACCGTTATCGATGCTCATACCGTATATTTACACGGGCGTTTCTTCGACACGAGGGGAGTATTATTCTCCTTTTTCACACTATAGATATCTACTTTATAAACGCTTTCTATTGTCACATTGGGGACAATGTGAGTTTCAAGTGTGGGGAGGGATTATATCTTGTTTGTCCTCTTGTATGTATATATATATATATATATATATATATATATATATATATATAAACCTTTTTAAAGTACATATATGTTTATATTTTCTTAGAAGCATCAAGCCTAACTAATTTTTGATAAAAATAACTTGAGGCGCGACAAACAGATGAGATACGAGCATGTTAGATTCGTACACTTGCACCCATTTCCTTCCGGTTACGTGAGCATTTGAGCCTTAGAATAGATTTTCATTTCTTTGACATGCTTTAGAGTGAGCCGGATGTTTTGTGTAATTTAGAACTTGTCATTAGCATACTTATTTAGATCAGATACGTGTGAGATTGTACGAACATGATTGAGGCATTTAGGATGCCCTTTTGATTTAGCCTTTTCTTTTCGTTCTATCTGTTTCCCATCACCCAAATGTTATCCACTAGTTTACCATGTTGAACCTAATCCCGTGTTTTTTTTATTTACCACACCATTTCACCACTAAACCAAATAGCCTTTTTCTTTTAAACCTTTTGTGTTAAAGCTCGGTTTAGGTTGTTGTTTGACTAGTTTTTATGTTGTAAATAGTTCGTTTTCGGGTTTATATATTTAGAACCCGTATGTTGATTATATATCAGTTTCAGTTCAGTATATATATATATATATATATATAGGTAAGGGTTCCCATACAAAAACCTTATATTGTGAGAAGGGTAAGAAGGAATCTCATAGTGACACGTGGCACCAAGGTGAAGGATAAATAAGTAAATTTACACAAATAATTATCTTATTAAATTTAAATCTTTTTTGAATTAAGGAGTATTTATAGGGATATTAAATTCAAATTTTCGGTCAAATTTTATTCTAAACAAATGAATCTGGATTTTTTTTTAAATATGGAATAAAATCGCTAGATGTATGTATGTTTTCTTCTGTTTGTGTTTTAACTTGATTGATAATCATCCATTGTGTTTTACTGCAAACCCAATCAATAGAAAACATAACGTGTATATTGTGTTTTAACAGAATAAGATTAACTTTGTGTTTTAAACATAAAACCCATATGAACACGAAACCAACAACTGAAAACTGTTAACCTGATGTGTTTTACCACCATTAGAGTAACATAAAACCCAAAAACAGTTAACCAAATGCCAATATTGTGTTTTAAAGTTAACCTAATGTGTATATTGTGTTTTATCTTCATCAATTGTTGTTGTGCACCTTCAACAATCGTGACTTCACTTTCAAGCATTACAGAAGGTTTTTCCTCTTGGTTAGAAAGCAGAGTGTGTTTAACGCCAGAAATACGAAGAATCTAAAACACTATACCAAGAATCTTCTCTGTCAAAAACCATTCCAAAAAATAAACTTTTCCATCAAACCCCAATCCAAGAAGCTAAAACACAATACCCAAGAAGCTAAAACACCATTCCAATAAACTTTTCCATCGAACGTAAATAGTAAAACTATCGGAACCACCCTCGAACAACTACCCTCGGCCGAACCACTTTTGACCACCACAAACAACCCCACACCTGAACCACCACGACATGAACCACGACGACATGAACCTCTACAAAACGGAGGTGATGGCGACGGATTCAGAAACGAATTCATAACGTGTTTTTTTCTGGTTCAGAAGAGGGAAGGAAGAGCGCATTCAGAAGGGTTAAAACGATTTGTGCCTTGTTATATCTGTGTTGTGGAATTAGAGTTATGCATACAAAACACATGATGTTGGTGTGATAGGAATGAGCAGTAAAACGTTGCAGTTGTTCCCTCTTGTTACTAGTGAAAAGCAGCTGTAGATCTTCATATAAAAAGAAAATGATAAGATGATGATGGTACACATAATACATACAAAACACATGAAGGAGAGAGATAGAGATTATGTGGTGGGGATTTCACCAACAATATTATCGAAGATGGTGACTTTTTTTATGGAAGGATTTTTTTATGGAAGAATGTTGCATTTTTAGTGGATCATAATTAATGAATTTTGTATTAAATGAGATTTTTATTAATTAAGAGGTGTAATATTACACATCTACCCCTACAACCTTAATTTATCTAATATAATTATAACACATATTACAAAATTGCCACTACTATCATCTCATCCCTCCATCAAGTTGATCCAATGGTTATTTTTCCTTCTCACCCTTCTTACAAAACACCTCTTTTGTATGCTAACCCCACCCTATATATATATATATATATATATATATATATATATATATATATATATATATATATATATCGTAGATAGATCTTAAAAAAATCCTGAAAAATAGAACACCCTAAAATAGGGTGAATTAGCAGTGATTCGAGCAGTTTTTAGAGCTTTTAAGTTAAAAATTATATGTTTAGCTCGTTTCAAGAGAAAAATCGCCTATATTAGCATTTGTGTTGTACAGTTGTAGTAGTTGCTATTAGTTAGACATAACCACCGGGTTTTAGCCGATTTGTCACTTTAAATATCCATTCCACACCCTTACCTTTGCCTAACATTACAACCCTTATAAGACCTCTTGATTTGTGTTTTTTTCACACGTTAGTTGGTGAAGACTAGATCTTTTGACAAGCTTATGATATTGCACGATTCATTGTCTTGGCAATGGAGCGATTTACACATACACATTACACGTATGTATCATAAATAAAACCGAGTGTGTGTGAACATTGTGAGTCGTGTACGGATTTGCGTGCTTGTAGATCGGAAGTGAGTCGTTGCTTTTTAGTTATCTTATCACCTGTTTATATATCTTTGTCGGCTTGTCTATTATCGTCTGTACAAGCTATATTTTGCCTTTGTTGCCACTTGACGAGTTTTTCGTTTATTTTCTGTTTAAGTGTTTGCTTGAGGACAAGCAAAGTTCAAGTGTAGGGAGGTTTGATATACGTTAATTTACACATATAAAAGTCCCCGTTTAACTCCAATTTTCAGACGTTTTTGACCTTATACACAGGAATTGGTACTTATTTTGGTATCTTTGCAGTTTTAGGTCTTAAACGATGTCCCGGAAGCATAACTGAAGAAAAATCGCAGGTTTCGGCACGCAAACAGGATCTCAGGTCCTTAGAGCGGCCGCTCACTCCCTGTGAGCGGCCGCTCGCTACTCCAGATATTTCCAGAAACGTTCTAGAAGGCCTACGTCAGCTTACGAGCAACTTGCAACACTTTTTGAAAAGTGAGCGGCCGCTCACAGGCCCCTGTTCAGCTATATATTGCCCATTTAGACCACTGTTCGATTATTGGGTTTTGGAGAGGCGATTTTGGGCGATTTTCGGACGAACCAAGCTGCTGGAAAGCCGTTTAACAAGCTCGGGATTCGATCCTAATCATCTAGCATCTTCCAATCCTTCACATTCAAGATTTATGGTTTGATCTATAAACTTTAAGTTTGTTCAAATCTGAATAGTTTGACTTGATTGTGTCGTTTATCTATTGCATTATTGTATACGGATAATATCTAGTATTAGTTAGTAGTTAAAACAATCGTTTGTATGAAATCAAGTTTTGTATGAATTTGGCGTTTTTCATGTTTGAATCTTGATGATCATAGTGCAACCTTGTTTCATTGTTGTTAGATTTGTAGTTGTGTTTGGATGACTTTGATGATTGTCGAATGTGTTAGGCGGATTACTTGTTGAAGAAACCGTCTTTTTAATCGTCCGATAGTAGACTAGCTAACTTGTTAATAAAGTTTACACCATGAAACTGTAACCGGGTATTGGTTTGGTTAAAGTCATTCGAATAATGATTATAAATGTTTACCGGCACGTAAAAGAGTCTAAAAAACTTAATGGTGTTGTTACTAATCTTTGACACGGTTAATGATCTTTGTTAGTTATTTTGGTGAAAATGGCGATCTTAGTAGATTTGTGTTTAAAGTTGGTAAAATGGAATAGGTTGTGAAATGCTCTACTTTATGCTAGTCTAGGTGGTCGTATTGTGTATTCGATATTGCTTTCCTTAACTAGTGCAGTTAGAAAACTCCCAACAAGATGACTAACCTATCTTTAAAAGATTCTCATGAGATCATATCAGTTGCGCGCTAACAAACAACTTGAAGTGGTTAACGTGTGTATTCGTGTTAGCTTTCTGTATAGTTGTCATGTTAGGATGCCCGAGAGGGAAACTAACTGTCGGAAAATGGGAATGTTGATCACATGCCTGTATTACCTATTATACGTAGATGACATGCTGGGATTGGTATATTATAGTTTATATAGTTATATTTTGTATTTGGAGTCTTACATATGTTATTTAGATATTTTAGAATTAATTTAGCTAAAAACAACAAACTTTCACTATCTTTTCTTACTAGTAAATCGGGGATAGAATTTTAGTACCATTGCTCCGCGCGCGTCCATGGGTCGATATCTGGTTCTTATCTGTACATTACTACATATATGACAGGGTACACTTGCCATATTGTGTGTGTTTTAATATTAAGGTCTAAACCATTTTTATAAATATTAAAGCAAAACGTGTGTTATTTCATTGTAAAATTATGTGTATATACCCACATGTCAATTGGTGATTAATAAAATTTTGTTGGCCGTTAAAAAAAAAGACCATTTGATTGTTGATGGGATCTATGCTTTGGAGTACACATGCCTTTACTTCCTTCCATCCATCGATGCATGCCCATTAAATCTGTGTCTTTTCACCTACATGTATACTTTTTATGAGTAAAATTAATAAAAACTAAACAATACAATATTAATGGCCCCGTTTTAAATACGATTGGACAATGAGTTCTTTTAAAAAATAAGATTAACCGGTATCATTACTAGAAAAGTGATATTTTGTAACAAAATTTTCTTAAAAAAAAATGCGTCACAAATTTTAATATAGCTAGTACTCATTTGTGACGACAAAAAATACTATAATTTTTTAGCAAATTTGCGACACAATATATCTACAAATACTTAGGAAATTGCGTAGGAAATGGGTCACAAATTTCCTACACCATGTTTTCGTAGGAAATGCTTTTAAAATTGCGTAAAAAATGTGTAGGAAGTGGTTTCCAACGAGGTTTTTTCTAACATTAAGGTTTTGTTGCAAATGCGTCACAAAGGATTGATGTCACTAACCTTTTTCAGTTTGTAGTTTTTGCTGATCTTCATGTGCATTTGAGGTCACTTACTACTCTGACACACACTTAACACTTAGGCTATAGGGTGTATAGGAGGCCCATCATGGATGAAGGTCCTCCATCTCATCTGCCACATCAGCGTGGGGTAGGTCCATCCTCCCCATGATGGTCCAAGGGTGTGAAGGATGTCCGGCTTGACGAGCAGCTCATTGCCATTGATGATGACGATGGACCAGGGGGCGGTGTTGCCTCCCCTCCCTTGCACATTATGCCCCTGTGCCATTCCCCACACTTCCAAGCCTCGGTAGGCATTTTTCACCGGCTTCAAGTTCATCATCTTAGTTTGGTGACTCACCTGATTCATAACCTACCTAGCGTGTTCTAGCGGTGACTGTTAGCTAAACCGGGGTACCAAGTTAGGGGGTTGGAGTGAAAGGAACCAATAGACGCCGTCACAATAAATACAGGCGGTGACGTCTCGCCAAAAAGAAGGGTGAAGGTTGAAGCTGTTGTCGGGTTGAAGGGGAGCAAAAATGGTGGTAGTCTACTGCCATCGAAATGTTTGCCAAAGAGGGTAGACTGAGTTGTGGCGTCGTCGTCTCTCCATCGTACGCCACAGGAAAAGTCCATTGGAACCAGTAAACTGCCATCCATGGTTACATCATGTGTGGTCACGGTCAGTGGTGGTCTAGCGACCAATGAGTTTTCAATTTTCTACGATATTAATTAAAAACTAGAGAAAATTGCTCGAATAGTCCTTGTGGTTTGCCTAGATTTCATCTTTCGTCCCCAACTTTTTAAAATTACATATGTAGTCCCCAACTATTGGTTTCACTTAACTCGGATAGTCCCTAAAGTGGATGGAGGTTAAATAATCCAGTTAAATATGTGTGAAATTACTAAAATACCCTTACTTTAATAAAAATAAAAAAATCAATTAATTAATTGATAAAATTAATTAAATATGCGTGAAATTACTAAACTACCTAACTTCTGCACAATTTTGGAATATGCGTCGTCCTAACATGTTAGTAAATAGTTTTCAAAACCAAGTCGTCACAACTTCTTGCGCTTCTCTTTACATGCCATCTAGGTTAATTCTACGCTCTTTTGTTTTTTAACATTCACTTTTACAACGACATCATTTTTTTAGTTATTTTCTAAAATCCCATCGCTAAGTTCTTTTTCATGTACATATCCGTGATCATAATCGAGTCGTCGCAATTATCACGAATAACTTGCTTAAATCCCCGCCACAAAACGCAGGTGAAAATACCGGTATAAAGAAAGGATAAAATTGTTCCTTATAGGATCAAATCTAGTGATACGAAGCGTGCTATAAGAACTTGTTTAAAAGTGGATTATATTATGAAGTTGAATCGGTTTCATATATTTGAGTAGGAACATATCTATACTACATTATAAAGGAGGAGGTATGGTTAAATATGTCCAAATTGTCCAAAGTTACGATGACATACCAAGGGTTTTTTACAATTTCCTAAATTTTACCAATTTTCTTCCTTAAATACCCCTAGAAGATAATCAACTTTTATATGAATATAGAACTCACCCAAACTAAATAAACACACGGGATAACAATATTTTTGAACAAATTTCATATAATAGCGATGAAAGATAATAATTTATGTTACCACAATGAATAATCTAATCTCAGCTAAACTTGTATGAGTTTTCAAACTTTTCCATAATAATACTTATATTATAAACCCTTTTCATTTATATATGCGTCTACCCAGTGGCAAAGTGAACCGAATGGTTCGGCTCACTGGCTACAGTGGGCAAGTTTTTAGCTGTTGGGTCAGGCTCGGCAAGTCTATTACAAACTTACAAATCACAACTTTTAATTTCTAAATGGACAGTGACCTTCATATGATAGTGTATACAATATCATATTATTACTACATTCTTTTGTCATGTAAATGAACTTTATCATTTAGCAAGGTGTCTTCAATGGCACGATTTATGTAGATATGCAATGACCGGACAACTTACACAAGAGTGATGTTTATGTTCATATTGTTCTATTACAATAACATTCCTTTGGTTTATTAACATTTGTTAAAAAATGAGTACATGGTTTTTGTAGTGAACTACAATCAGTTGTAAGTGACGATGCACTAGTTTGGTATAAATGTATAATCATGGATATATTGTATCCTCTTTGAAAGTTGTTAGTGCATAGGTCTTTCTTTTTATGTGCTAAAAAACATTTTCTTGATTAATTACTTATTACTCAGATCATATAAATCTTGAATTATGTTGTAGTTTAAGAGAAAGTATACAGTACATATTAACCTTAATGTGAGAATTGTAGGAAGCCATCAGGAAATGACACGTGGAAAACCATAGTTAAGTTTGTATAACCTAAACCTGGTTGATTAAAAAAGTAATTTAGTCCTTTTATTTTCTCCTTAATCTCATAGTCAATCAATCCAAGTTCTATTCACGATTAAAGTCACGTTTCAATTATAATCTACAATTATTCAATTTCAATACAGGATTCAATTCATGATGGATTAACTATTTTCGATTTACGATCAATTCAATTCATTATTCAATTAAAAATTATTTTATACGATTATAACGATGCTTTGTTTTGTTAGTCGATCAAAAATTTTTTAACTGTTGATTACGAGTTAAGATCATATGATTGATTTAGTTTTACATCTGATTATATGTTGTTAATCAAAATCAATAAACGTGGATGTATTGTACAAATAGAAATATGTAGATGATAGAATTTTGTTTATCGGTAATGGTATGTTGAAGAAGAAAAATCATAGTGTGCGTTTATAGTGATTCTTATGTTTTTCAACGTGCGTTTATGTAAATGAGTATCTGGTGTCATACTTGTTTTGTAAGTGCGTTCAAGAAGCATAAACGTGCGTCTATCAAAACTTTATAAGTGTGTTTATAATGTTATCATGTGCGTTTAAAGATCAATTATTGGAAACCAACAATAACAGTAATTCTCTTGAATGATCTTTTGTCCTGTGGTTATTATTGTTTTCTCTATATAATTATCTCCATAGCATCATTTTCACACCACTCAACTGAAACTCATCTTATCTTCTTTTTCCCCAGTAATGTCTTCCTCCATACCACAATCTTCAACATCAAAATCTCAAATGATAAAAATGATTGAGGAGCAAATTGCAAAAGATTATGCTTGTGAGAGTCAGCTGACCGATAATCTAAACCGGATAAATGATGGCATGAGCAAGAGAGATGAGATTTCCAAGATTCTTATGCGTATGCCTTACTCAAGTCTTCATGAACTTGCAGTCATGTTCATGATTGATGCTTAAAATGGGGATGTCAATCTCGTTGAACAACTTACAAAATCCATAGCCATATTGAGGTGTTGTATTGAATTTAAAATCCAGTTTCTAAAATCTATGTAAGCTCTTCAGTAACTGCCCATGTAGTGGTTATGTTTGTATGTGTTGTTTTTGTGTTTTTTTGCTTGTTTATGTGTTTTATAGAGTCTGTAAGAAATAAGTATGCATTATTTATAAATGCATTTATGTTCATTATTAATAACCAAGGCTTTTTAACATTTGCATTTAAAATGAACATGCATTCAACTATGAGTGTGCTTAAAATAGTAACATTAAGAACCAAACTCAGTATCTAAAATTATGTTCAAATCAGTAACCAAAAACAAAACCCCATGAGCACAATCTTCGCTAAGTACTTGAACCGCAATGCACTCAACTGCTTCCTTTGATAATCAGATTCACCTGCAAAACCACAATTCCAAAATTTCGACCCTTTAAAGGTTTCCATATGCCTCATAGCAAATATGCCACATTCTTCTGTGTTGTCTAGAGTCCTCCACGACATTTCTTGTCTTATAATAGGATTTACGCAAGATTGTCAACCCTTGCCCTTCTAGGAAAGGTTCTTATCCAACAATGGCACAATGTGTGTCCCTACAAATATTTTTGCAAAATACGGTTTGTTATCATAATATTTGTTCATGTTTTTATGTTAATTGTGATAATAGATCGTTACATACCAATATTTGGGCACCCCTTTATATCGCTTTCCAAATTCTTCTGCCTCTTTAGAGTTATCAAGCAACTCTGTAACTGCATTCCTCACATCAAAACTCAAGACATAGAAATGTTTATTTATCAACATTGGCACGATAATCATGTCGAACTCATCTAATGAGTTTGCATTGAACTTTCATAGGATATCTTGACTATTGCTATTAAAAACCTCAAGCCTATCTGACCAACTAACCCCTTCGTCATAGTAGTTATCAGGCTGCATTGCTAGGAAACTAAAATTTAATAAAAATAATAACGTGCATTTAATATAAAGTGTGTGTGCATTTTACAAACATAATCCTTCTAAGTGTGCGTCGAAAGTGTATTGTGTGTGCATTTAAATTTACTTTGTCCCAGTTTACAAAATACTTATTTTTTCTTCAGTGTGTCTAAGTTATTATATGTGTGCGTCTAAAGGTTAATAATTGTAACACCCCAACCGATGGCGGAAACATCGGGATGTCACGTATTGATGATTGTTCAGTAGCTCATGGTAAATAATAAATTTCATTATATGATTTAGATAAATTACATACAACTGTTCTACAAGAATTCGTACATCAAATTGAATAAAACTATGCACACATCTTCAAGCATCAATTCAAATCCTCAAGCAAGTAGAACCTGAAACATGTTGTGACATCCGTCACTTTCTCTTTTATTTTATAAGTATAATAATAATAAAAATAATAATAATAATAATAATTTTCAGGTTTCTATTTTTTAAAAAATATATATATATATATATATATATATATATATATATATATATATATATATATGTATAAGAGATTATCTAGTTAACCAAACCATACCCAAACCATAACCTAAGCCCAACCCACTAACACCCTCCTTCCTTCCCTTCCTTCTTTCCCTGTACACGTGCAGCAGAATCAGCAGATATTGAGCCCAGAGAAACGAGCCCAACCAAACCAGCCCACCAGCCGGCCCAAGCCTCTCCTTCCCTTGATGCTTTAAACAAAAAAAAGAATGCCCCTGCCGGGACTCGAACCCGGGCAGAAGCCACAGACAACACACGCTGAAGCCACTGAGCCACAGCTCATCCTTGTTCAAATCCCAACCCCATTAATATAAAAACCCTTCTAATCGCTGATCCATCTCCTTCTTTTCTTCTTCCCTGGCTGTGCGACGCAAGAACAAAGAAAAAACAGAAAAGTCAACAAGCTGAAATCGTGGAAACACTCTTTAATGTTTCTTTTGACCGAATTAATTTATACACGTCAATCCTTGTGCCTAATCGTCGCGATTAACAAGCTCCAATCCTTCCTAATTAATCAATTATCACGGGTAATAGTTATGAACGGGTCAAAACTTGCCATACGTACAATCCGAGCTTTACCTATAAATTGAACATAGATTAGCAGTCCCTAAGTGCAGAAACATCTCTCCTTACCTCTAAATACTGTTCTAGATCATTATACGAAGCAAGTGAATTCGTGTTTGACTTTCTGGTTGACTCACGAATTAGAAGAAATCCAATCGGTATATTATAATTCCTTGTTTCCGTGTTTTAATCGGCTCCCATGGAGTATTAACCCCATGATTGATTGGTCGTTAACATCGTATTCGAGTCAATTGTAATTCTAGTGTTTATAGGTTAGAATTGGGGAAGAAGACTATTTTCATAATTGTTTATAATTATTACAAAACAGAAATTATAACCAACTGACCACACAGATCAGTTGGTAATACATGTTGCTTAAAAACGTTGGACCAGCCCATGACAGGGGTTCGAGTCCCTCTCGCCTCTTTTCTTTTTTTTTTTTTCAATTATTGAAACCAAACAATTAACCTATATAAACAATTACAATCCAATATCACTCGTTCTCAGGGTGTGGCTCAGTTGGCGGCCACGCTTGTGATAAAACCCGAACCGGCCTGAGGCCCGGGTTCGATTCCCATAACCAACAAACATTTTTTGTACATTTTTTTATATATATACTTAATATGTTAAATCTTTTAAAATGGTTTTTAAATACTAAACGTGGTTTATAAATTCTATAAAAATTACTATATGATCTCCTAATGGTAAAGTTCATCATCCAATTTTTAGTTTTTCAAAAATAATTTATTTAATATATATTATAAATATTACAAGTTTATTAATTTAAAATTAGAAAATTCTATAAAAATATCTAAACGATTTTATAAAAATCCACAAAAATTACTCTGAACTTGTATAGAAATATATATTTCAGAAATTATTTTTAATTCAGAAAAACCGGTCATTTTATATTTTTAATTAATTTTTGTTTGTTTTAATCATAAATAAATCATAATAAATTCATTTTTCAGTATTGTTGCACCAAAATTTTATATAAATTATTTCTAACTATCTAGAACTGAAATACAGTTTTTAATTCAGAAATTCTTTAATTTTAATATTTTTAGATATTAAAGTTATATTTAGACAATTTGAAATAAATAGATTAAATATTCTATTTTCAAGAAAATAATTTTATAAAAATTATTTTCATACTAAAGACCTTATTTTGTGACCATCTTTAATTTGATATTACAAAAAGACCTTTGATTATTTATTTGCTAAATTTCTTTTATTTATTAAACGTTTAATTTATTAATCAAACAAATACTTATCCCCAATTCGAAGCCCTAGAAAATACTTATAGACCAAATAGACTTAGACTTATTTGTTACATTATACATAGGGTGATACTTGGCAACGTTGGATTATACATATTCAATTACACAAGACTTACCACCTTGCTAAGGTGAGTATTACTTATCCCCTTTTTCGCTTTTACAATTTTTGGGGTGATTCATGAACAACTATACAAAACTTTCATATTCATTTACACATACATTCTTATTCATTTACAATTCATATACGTGTCTTGATTATCTTTGTGCTTATGCTTGAACATGAACGTAGCTTACATACAAAATCATACATACAGATATAACTTTGTGTTATGGTGCTCTTTACATACAGACATAACTTATGTTATGGTGCTCTTTACATACAGACATAACTTATGTTATGGTGCTCATTTAGACGTGACTTATGTTACGGTGCTCATTTAGACATAACTTTGTGTTATGGTGCTCTTTTAGACTCACTCGTGTTGAGGTGCTCATTATCAATTTCATTGTACAACTTTACATGTGATCTTTGTCTTGTTTGGTTACTTGCGTGTTTACATAATGCCCTGGTGATGCTAGACACATGAATTGTACTACTTTTCAAAACTTATACTATACGTACAAAACTAAGTAGTACTCACCAACATCATATGTTGACAAAATTATTTTCGTGCATGTTTCAGGATAAGCTGCTTGACGATTCACATAGGACTTTGGACTTAGATTAAATCAATCAATTATCTTTATTTTTGTTGTCTTGTATTTAATTTCACATGTTGTAAAACAATATCCAATAATTATATATTTACATTTTAGTACCATGAGCTTTTGAACAATCGTCACTACGTGGCACCTCGATGATTCCGCCATCGGTTGGGGTGTTACAGATTGGTATCAGAGCCATGGTTATAGGGAACTAGGTTACTAGATGAAATAGGCCTAGACTATAACCGAACTTCAACTTTCATGCATAATATTTCCTAAATTACCTTACCCTCATTTCCCTCTACCTTCCTTCTTCTATCCCTCCCTTCTTCTCCATTTCTCCTCATCTTTCATCCTGGTGCATAGGGATGGTGTCCTACAAGGAGTGGAAAGCCTACATCATCATGGAACGGGAGCAGAACCTCTCATGAAGACACTCTTAGGCATAATGCCTACTCTTATTTTTGCTCCTTCAAAGTTGTTGAACTTTAATGAGTGTGATAAGGACACGTGCAATCTGGAAGGGTGGACGCCTGTACACTGGGTTTTCTGGCATAGGCAAGCATAGCGCATAAATCCATTTACGGACCTGTTATGCTTACCTAGGGATTCCTGGAGTGAGTGTCCACTTATAGGCTAAAGCATGTCTTCTTTGATCACCATTGGGTTCAATCTCTTTGAAAAGTCAACGTTCTTGTTAGGCTTTACAGCTAGACAAGGGCACTCCAAGCATTTTATGCAAAGTTTTTCAATAATACTCTCTCGTTTCATATACAATATTCTGTATACCATGATTTTCATATATAGTTTACACGTTCATACTTTCATAATCATTTGTACAGTTATACACTCACATTTTCTAATCTCATGATTATTCATTGACTACCTCATAGATGTCTACTCGCCGCATGCTCCGTGATGCCCGCCGACGCCCTGTTCATGCTTCTAGACAACGTTCTGATCGTCGCCTCGCATCTTTAGTCGCTGAGCAAATTGCTGCAGTGATCCCAAACCTTGTCAGTGAGTTAACCCAGAATAGTAACAGTGCCAACACAGGGAGTACGACTCAATTTCGGTGCACTTTCAAACACTTTAACTCCTGCAACCCCACAAAATTCACTGGTGAGGAGGGTGCTACTGGCCTCCTCCAATGGTTTGAAAGCATGGAGAGTACTTCTGTGAACAGTGAATGTCCTGATGAACTCTGCGTGTCCTTCAAAAAGGGGTGCTAACCTGGTGGAATGGCGAAAAGCGCAATCGAGGAGCTGATGTTGTTTTATCTTTATCTTGGGCTGAGGTTAAGGAACTCATGATCGCCAAATTCTGCCCTAGGAACGAAATCAGGAAACTAGAAGAAGAGTTCCATGGGTTGAAACAAGACAGTGGTGAGAATCTTGCGTATAATACTCGATATCACGAACTTAGCATACTGGTTCCACACATGGTCACCCCGGTCTCTCGAGCAATCGAAAAATATATCGAAGGATTACCAGACCTAATTCAAGACGTTGTCACTGGAGGCAAAGCCACTACGGTAGAAGAAGCCATCCAGCTTGCAGCTACATTAACAGACAAACACGTAAGGAAAGGAAACTTGGTTAGGAAGAGCACCAAGACGTCTACTGAGAAAACCACCAATGCTGTTGAACAATCTAAGACTGTCTTAGCAAAGGCCGCCACTACTACTTCGAACTCTAAGAAACGAATGAGCGATAATCAGAACCATGCTGTTGTGGACCCTGTGACTCAACCTCCTATCAAGAAAGCCTACACAGGAATCCATCCTCAATGCAACACTTGCAAGTATCATCACCCTGCAAATCTTCCATGTCGTCAATGCACTAGATGTGGAAGGTTTGGACACTTTGTCACCACTTGTCGTGTAATGGATAGAGCACAGGGTTATCATCAATCAGCTGCCCAGGAACCACTACAGATTACTAACGGTCGGGCTTGTTATCATTGTAGAGACCCTAACCACATGCAACCTCAATGCCCTAAATTGAATAATGTAAACTTGGTGGCACATGGACGAGCTTTCAACATCAATGTCAACGAAGCAGACGATCAGGATGACGTTAATCCCACTGGTTAAGCCATGAATGGGATCTTCCTCAGACTCGAGAATCCAATACTTGTGTTTTCATTTTCATGATTCTATTATCATTTTGTACCCAATTTTGTCGCACTCATTAGCATACAACATCTAGAAATTTCCTTGCATACTATTGTGTACGAACACAGATTGGAAATTTATCAAATTCGGTTACGTTTATTTTAAATCGTATAAGTTTCAGACTCTACCTTACATCTTATTGAAACATTTGGACTTGATTTTCATGAAAACCAAACTACTAAAAACTCGATACTTGATCATACAGAGTTTTTCTAAAAACATCATTGGTTATTACATGAAACTTGATTTTTCCCTTAATTTGACTATTCATTGAACATCTAATTATTCATGATACTCGTAAACATTTAATTATTCATGATAACACTTACACTTAATGGTTGTAGTACTTACAAACTTGCTTGCATGTGTGTATTATCCACGTAACTCAGATAAACATTTCATTTAAAGGGATCCTCGGACGAGTGGTAGCCCATACTCAAAAACTGTTATGCTTACAAGTCATTGCAAACCAATGCAATTGACCTCATTATTACATGGCCTCATTTCATTGATAACATCTCATTGTAACTCAACGTGTTTGTTGTGACATCTTCTTGTGAAACTTAATTGCTTTGATGTATGTTAGATTAGGATCATAGAAGGACATAAAACCCTAATGTAAGGTAAATTGATGATTCCGGTCCGGAACGTAATCATGAATTTACAGGTGCGTTAGGGTAGTGTGAAATTCTATTAGAGTTTTTGGGTAGACGTCCAGTACGTTTTCAAGGTATCAAAGGTGTGGTGGGTTAGCTGCGGTACACCCTGTATACAAACACTAATGATGCATTGAAAGTGAGACTGGAAGTCGGACCAGGAACAAACTCTAGTTACTTGGTAGTTCATTTGGCCTTTCTATAGTCAATCAACTCGTACATTTATTTTAGGATTCCTAAAACTTGCAATTTAAGTGATTTACTAGATTCTTATTCTCCTTATTATTCGAGACAAACCTAATCCAAATCCTTAACTCACATCTATCAAACCTCATCATTCGAAATTTCCAAACCACAGTTATCTTAAATTTTACCCTAACATCCATAACCCTATGTTACTATTAACTTCGGGACGAAGTTTCTAAAAGTAGGGGATGCTGTGACATCCGTCACTTTCTCTTTTATTTTATAAGTATAATAATAATAAAAATAATAATAATAATAATTTTCAGGTTTCTATTTTTTTTAAAAAAAATATATATATATATATTTATATATATATATGTATAAGAGATTATCTAGTTAACCAAACCATACCCAAACCATAACCTAAGCCCAACCCACTAACACCCTCCTTCCTTCCCTTCCTTCTTTCCCTATACACGTGCAGCAGAATCAGCAGATATTGAGCCCAGAGAAACGAGCCCAACCAAACCAGCCCACCAGCCGGCCCAAGCCTCTCCTTCCCTTGCTGCTTTAAACAAAAAAAAAAGAATGGCCCTGCCGGGACTCGAACCCGGGCAGAAGCCACAGACAACACATGCTGAAGCCACTGAGCCACAGCTCATCCTTGTTCAAATCCCAACCCCATTAATATAAAAACCCTTCTAATCGCTGATCCATCTCCTTCTTTTCTTCTTCCCTGGCTGTGCGACGCAAGAACAAAGAAAAAACAGAAAAGTCAACAAGCTGAAATCGTGGAAACACTCTTTAATGTTTCTTTTGACCGAATTAATTTATACACGTCAATCCTTGTGCCTAATCGTCGCGATTAACAAGCTCCAATCCTTCCTAATTAATCAATTATCACGCGTAATAGTTATGAACGGGTCAAAACTTGCCATACGTACAATCCGAGCTTTACCTATAAATTGAACATAGATTAGCAGTCCCTAAGTGCCGAAACATCTCTCCTTACCTCTAAATACTGTTCTAGATCATTATACGAAGCAAGTGAATTCGTGTTTGACTTTCTGGTTGACTCACGAATTAGAAGAAATCCAATCGGTATGTTATAATTCCTTGTTTCCGTGTTTTAATCGGCTCCCATGGAGTATTAACCCCTTGATTGATTGGCCGTTAACATCGTATTCGAGTCAATTGTAATTCTAGGGTTTATAGGTTAGAATTGGGGAAGAAGACTATTTTCATAATTGTTTATAATTATTACAAAACAGAAATTATAACCAACTGACCACGCAGATCAGTTGGTAATACATGTTGCTTAAAAACGTTGGACCAGCCCATGACAGGGGGTTCGAGTCCCTCTCGCCTCTTTTCTTTTTTTTTTTTTCAATTATTGAAACAAAACAATTTTTGTTTATAATTATTGAAACAATTACAATCCAATATCACTCGTTCTCAGGGTGTGGCTCAGTTGGCGGCCAGGCTTGTGATAAAACCCGAACCGGCCTGAGGCCCGGGTTTGATCCCCATAACCAACAAACATTTTTTTTACATTTTTTTACAATTTTTGTTTATAATTATTGAAACAATTACAATCCAAAATGGTTTTTAAATACTAAACGTGGTTTATAAATTCTATAAAAATTACTATATGATCTCCTAATGGTAAAATTCATCATCCAATTTTTAGTTTTTCAAAAATAATTTATTTAATATATATTATAAATATTACAAGTTTATTAATTTAAAATTAGAAAATTCTATAAAAATATCTAAACGATTTTATAAAAATCCACAAAAATTACTCTGAACTTGTATAGAAATATATATTTCAGAAATTATTTTTAATTCAGAAAAACCGGTCAATTTATATTTTTAATTAATTTTTGTTTGTTTTAATCATAAATAAATCATAATAAATTCATTTTTCAGTATTGTTGCACCAAAATTTTATATAAATTATTTCTAACTATCTAGAACTGAAATACAGTTTTTAATTCAGAAATTCTTTAATTTTAATATTTTTAGATATTAAAGTTATATTTAGACAATTTGAAATAAATAGATTAAATATTCTATTTTCAAGAAAATAATTTTATAAAAATTATTTTCATACTAAAGACCTTATTTTGTGACCATCTTCAATTTGATATTACAAAAAGACCTTTGATTATTTATTTGCTAAATTTCTTTTATTTATTAAACGTTTAATTTATTAATCAAACAAATACTTATCCCCAATTCGAAGCCCTAGAAAATACTTATAGACCAAATAGACTTAGACTTATTTGTTACATTATACATAGGGTGATACTTGGCAACGTTGGATTATACATATTCAATTACACAAGACTTACCACCTTGCTAAGGTGAGTATTACTTATCCCCTTTTTCGCTTTTACAATTTTTGGGGTGATTCATGAACAACTATACAAAACTTTCATATTCATTTACACATACATTCTTATTCATTTACAATTCATATACGTGTCTTGATTATCTTTGTGCTTATGCTTGAACATGAACGTAGCTTACATACAAAATCATACATACAGACATAACTTTGTGTTATGGTGCTCTTTACATACAGACATAACTTATGTTATGGTGCTCTTTACATACAGACATAACTTATGTTATGGTGCTCATTTAGACGTGACTTATGTTACGGTGCTCATTTAGACATAACTTTGTGTTATGGTGCTCTTTTAGACTCACTCGTGTTGAGGTGCTCATTATCAATTTCATTGTACAACTTTACATGTGATCTTTGTCTTGTTTGGTTACTTGCGTGTTTACATAATGCCCTGGTGATGCTAGACACATGAATTGTACTACTTTTCAAAACTTATACTATACGTACAAAACTAAGTAGTACTCACCAACATCATATGTTGACAAAATTATTTTCGTGCATGTTTCAGGATAAGCTGCTTGACGATTCACATAGGACTTTGGACTTAGATTAAATCAATCAATTATCTTTATTTTTGTTGTCTTGTATTTAATTTCACATGTTGTAAAACAATATCCAATAATTATATATTTACATTTTAGTACCATGAGCTTTTGAACAATCGTCACTACGTGGCACCTCGATGATTCCGCCATCGGTTGGGGTGTTACACATGTTAAGTTGAAAATATTTTGGGTCAACAAAATTTGGTGAGAATTACATAGGTTTTGATAATCGAATAAAATTGTTGTGCAATTCATGTGTCATGGCAATCTAGTCCATATGTGAAAACATACTAGAAGTAAATCAAGTGCATAATTAACCATTGTGACTGTTGTATTGTGGTACTTCCCATACGCTCATGGTTCACTCGTTTATATTGCAGTAACAAACACCCACGCTACCTTTGTAGGAGGTACGTATCCGGGTGGGATTGTCAGTCCAATAGATCTATCAATGTATACCGTCGGCTGATGAATGTTTATGCTAGAATTGTGCTTACCCTAGTCATGTTCAAGACATAATGCAACATAGAAATACACATAGACACATTGATGATTGAATTGCATAAATAATGTTGTAACATGTTTCACCCCAAAAATGGTGATAAATAGAAAAGGGGCTATGTAAAACTCACCTTAGCAAAATATTATATCTGTTGAAAAATTGAATAATGGTGTTGCCCAAATGTATCAAGTATCACCCTATAATAAGGTAATAAATATGTCTAAGTTTATCAAGTCTACAAATGTATAAGTTTCTAGGGCTTTGAATTTGGGGATAAATGCTCGTTTGATTAATATAAAAAATGTTTGATAATTGAGAGAATATTAGTAAATAAATAACCAAAAATCTTTTTATGAAATTTAAATTTAAGATGGTCACAATAATGTGTTTAAAGTGTAAAAATAATTTTTATAAAATTATTTTCTTTAAAATAGAATATAATTCTATTTATAACAAATTGTCAAAATTTAACTTTAATATTTAAAAATATTAAAATTTAAGAATTATAAGTTTAAAATTCATATTTCTGTTCTAAATAATCAGAAATAATTTGTATAAAATTTTGGTGCAAAAATGTTAAAAATTGAATTTATTATGATTTAATTATGATTAAAACTAACAAAAATTGATTAAAAATATTAAATAAATGATTTTTCAGAATTAAAAATCATTTCAGAAAAGTTTATCATTATATAAACTCAGGATAATTTTTGTGGAAATTTATAAAATTGTTTTGATATTTTAATGGAATTTTATAAATATAATAGAATAAAATTGATTTAATTATTAAATATATTAAATAAATACATTTTTGAAAACTAAAAATTGTAAGGTAAACTTTTACATCAGATTAGCTTAAAATAATTTTTTTAGGATTTATAACAGAGTTTTAATAATTAAAAATGAATTTATAAAATTTATATGTATTATATATAATTGATTTGATTTGTTTGTTTAAAAACCAAAAATAAAGGAAAAGGTTGCCACCGCCGGGATTCGAACCCGCGTGGCTCGGATGTTGGACACCAGACACAACCATCTGGTCCAAGCCAGTGGTTGTGTTGTGTTGCTGTTAATTTAAAATAAATAATAACAGTAAAACGTGTTCTTCCCCAAAATTCAAAATACGAAACCCTAATTTCCTAATTGATCAATCCACACATCAGTATCCCAATTAACCTTAGGGCTATTGATGTGTGGATGCCGAAGATAAAAACCCATCAAAAACATAACACTTACAATGTTGTAATGATCACGAATGCTTAGTCAACACGAAAAGTCAAAATGCGATTGATTTATCAAGAACAGAGGGTTTTTGTGAAGAATTGAAGGTTGAGAGAGATGTAATAGCGAGTTGTGATTGTTCGGGAATGATCAATTTATAGTGTAAATGTCCAAATCATAGAATTGGAAATGTTTGACTCGACTTTAAACGTTGACGCGTCGATGGTTAATTATAGGAACAATTGAATGACAATTGACGAAGGTATGAATCATATTAGGCCGGATATCACGTTGTGTGTCAATTCCATCTTCAATCACGAGTTAAAGCTGATGATTTTGGTAAGTCTTGATGCACAGTTGACTTTCTAAGTCAACTGTGAGAGTTGTAAGCTAGTAATATAATTATAAAGGACCGGGTTAGAAACAAACATGTTGGCTAGACCAGATGGTTAGTGTGTGTGCATGGTTGAACCGGTTAGGGACCCGGGTTCGAGTCCCGTCCCTAACATTATTTTTTTTAAACATATTTCTTTTGGTGTGGGCCGGGTACTGGGCTTGGGTCTGGGCCTGGGTGTTTGGGATGGATTGGTTGGGTTTAATTAATTGTGTTGTGGGCTTGACAAAACATTATTTAAAACAAAACTTACTATTATTATTATTAAAAACCTTTATATATATATATATATATGAATAATTATCATTGTATTAGGGTTCAAAATGCCACAAAAATAATTAAATGTAAATAGTAATAAAACTTGTCGTTTTTATCCAACTTATACGTAACGTACAACTATTTAATGCGAAATGTTACAATAATCATACCACCATTGTTGTACTAAAAAACAGTCTGTGTATAGACCCCTCTTTCCTTCGCTCAGCCTCCTCATAATTTAGGATATCAGTCCATGCATCCAGGGCATTTGTGTGAAGCCAAATTCCTAGATGGAAACTTTCAAAAATCACCTTCAGTGTCTCTGTTCCAAACTCTGAGTGAAAACAAATTTTCCTGGATTTCACGAAATTAAAAATTAATATACATTCGATAATATTTTACAAACAATAAAAAAAAGACACTTACAATCTATCCCTAATTGGTGCAAACATGTATTATGTTATTCTTATCTCCTTTTCTATTAGTTGTTCAATGACGCACATAGTCTTCCCGATGTATGGAGATCTTAAAGCCTTTGAAGGGTTTTTGTCCATGTTTGGCCTTCCACCGTCAACCGCTGTTTTGCCCTTGTCTTTCCCTTTATCTTTTTTGTTGGATGTGCATTTGATGTTTCATTTACCTCTTTGACCGCATAAACACCCGGTTTGATAGTTTGCAGCATGCTTATTGCTGTGTTCGTTATCTCTTCTTCTTGATTTTCAGCTTCTAAGTTTTCATCCTTAACCAATTCATTACTTTCAATAGCCTCTTCATGCTGATCATCCATTTCTGCCTCATTCCTTTTCGAACTTTCATTAACTTCAACCTCAACATTTTGTTCAACTTCAAGGCCTACCACATTGTCTTCTATGTCAACCACAATTTTTTCAAACTCAAATTCAACGTTGTTCTTTGATTGTTTGTTATTTACTTCATCCCACTTTGTAGATCTCTCCATTATTTCAGGCACCCAGAAATAGTTGCTTTGTACTTGCTCAACCATTTCTTACATCCCCTTGTGTATTGCTTGATACTTCTTTATGTTCTTATCCATGGTTTTAATCTAAATCTGTGACAACAGTACACAAATACATAGTTAAATGATATGTGCGTTTAAAGTAGCATAAGTGCGTTTAAATTTTGAGGATAATATACCACGTGCGTTTAAGTAAAATACACGTGCGTTTCAGTAAACTAATAAAGTGCGTTTAAAATTGACACATGTGCGTCTGAAATCATTTACATGTGCTTTTAAATCAGTGTTTTTAAAACCGGATCGGACCGGCCGGCCGGACCGGACCGGTTGAACCGGGAGCCGGAGATGCCAGCGGTCCGGCTAGCCTATTCAAACCGTTCTCTTTCAAAACCGGCCGGTTCTAGGCTGTTTGGAGGTTGGACCGGCTGACCGGTGACGGCGGCCGGACCGGATGTCAAGATTTAAATGAGCAAATCACAGCAGAGATCTGAATCTGAAGGGAGACCATGATAACTGAACTGCAATATGGTGTTACTAACTGATCTGCACGATGGTGTTACTGACTGATCTGCACGATTGTGTTACCAACTGATCTGGACGGTGATGTTCAGAACGTCATCGGGATGTTTAGAGACCAAGAAATAGAAGAAGATAGAATACATTAGAAAGCGAAAAAAAAAGAGGAACTATAACAGAAACTTCCATAGAGATCTACGTATTTATTTTGATTTTGAGCAATTTTATATTCATTCCTTTTTACTTTCAAACGTTAACTTTATTCACCTATATTTTCACATAGTTACCTTTTTTCAGCCTTTTAATTTTATATATTATTTCGTATTAAAATTGTGGTTAAGAAAATAAATTAAACTTTTGTTATTATTTTTAAAATATTTGCATTTCATTTTATATATATACATATATATATATATAATACATCATCCGGTTCATATAACCGGTCCGACCGATCCGACCGGTCTGACCAGTAAACCGGTAAGGACGCCGGTTTGATGTCCGATCCGGTTCTGAAAACATTGTTTTAAATTTAATTCACAGTGCCTTTAAAGTTTGTACCTTCTTTGCTTTTATTGATGCATCATACTCTTCCTGTCTAATCTCCAGATTATAACTCAGTTATGGTTGAGTGTTGCAATATTCAAACATTTGTTGAGTTTGAGTACTTATATCAAAATCTCTCTAATCTGCATTTTCATACTCTGGATCATCATCAGCATCAACTTGGATCCTTCTTTGTGGAGTCCTCATCATATTTAGAGTGTAATCATGTAACATCAGTTTACGATCCAGGTCAACATCCGTATGCATTTTATTTATTATTGTCATTTCATGTGCATAATTAGACATTTTGAACACACTAGACCCCCCCCTTCTGGTAAAGCATAGAAAAACTCGATAAATCACTCGTTTATGCATACAACATCCGGACTATACGAAACAATTGGCCTAGAACAGTAAAGCCAATCACGGGCTCAACAGAGAGCAACTAGATATCGATTAACTCAATGGTACAAAATAACAATACACGTGACAATACCCAAGTGGAATGTTATACAACCCACACAAACCCGAATGACCTCAAAGTGTCTCATGATGTTACCATCCACACAAATTCGTGAAACGCTCCCAAAGAACAAACATATGTTATCACAAAAGGGAGTAAACTCAATAACACATGATAATTCCTCCCTAACACACGTAAGTGAATCACACAAATATCATCATATGTTAACATCAAATAACATGTGTTCAAAACTAATGGATATTAATACATGTTAATATCGTCATCGAGCCGTTAAACACACCATGTATCCAAGCAAAACATGATCATTCACAACCATATACACTCATATGTATACATATATAACTCACGACTTAGGGGTAACTATCACTAGCTGAAAAATACATCATGAGTAAACATGCATACACGTACACGATCACACATGCACACACTTACATGTCTTGTCCTCTCTTACAACCCATGGAACTTTCTTCTTGTTTTCTTTCGGCAAAACCTCAACCCAAGAAGCCTCGTATGTCTTTGTCAATGGAATGTCCAAATGATACACTTAAATGGCATGATATGATATTGTACAACCACCTTCTTATGTGATGATCACAACCCTAAATGGAAGATCCCTTGCTTGTCCTCTTTTCGGCCGAAACACCCTCACAAACATACACAAATAACTTGCAAAGACAACTAAGAAAACCGTGAACCATCAACATCAAACACATGATGACAAACACAAGATCTTGGACAAGTCACTATCATTTCTATTTCAATTATTTGATCGGCCGATTATTCCTCAAAGGATCACATGACATGATCATCTATCTTACTACATGATGTAATCAATTTTGGCAAGAATGAGGTAATCTCTTTCACTCATTTGAATATAAAGACAAGACTAACTCAATTCCTGAACAACTCAACCCCTACCTTTCCTTGATTAATCTTTCCAACTCATTTTTTACACAAGATAATGATCACTTCCACTAAACTATACATCGGCCAAAAGGGACATTTCATGACAAACATTCTCACGTCAACATCACAACTAACCTACCTCTATCTCAAGTGTATCGTGGCACCACCCGAATCCCACATGATTTTGACCATTAACCTTGTCTTATTACCCATGCATGACACTAGGAGACAAAGGAAGCTTCTTACACCAAATTAGGACTTAGACAAGCATACATCACTTCCCTAGGCTTAATCTTTGCCAAAAACAACATGATTTGGTGCAAGCTATAATCGGCCAACTAATCTTGATGGAAACTTATCAATTGATCAAGAACTTACACAAAACAAGAAGTGTGTACTAATCAATGGAGGTTAGAAATCAAGGGATCATCTTACCATGTTTTGCCTTATATAAAGAGAGCCAAAGATCACCTCCAAATTCCACACACAAACCTCCTACTCCTCACAAACCTTCGGTCACTCCCCAACCCAAACCATAATCAACCAACCAAGAGCCACTCGAAGGATCCAAGCCGAAGGAAAAGGGTCACGAGGTCTCTAGGATTCACACCATCACAAACCATTCCTAGGTAAGTCATTGCATTCCCAAAGCTTTTGTGTATCGACTCTATTATGTTCTCCGACCCTTCGACCCTTGATCGTGTATAATCGGCCATTCACATGCATGAGTTTTGCACACATTGTTTCACTTATAATTGTTTCAACTATCTAGGGATCACATTGTCAAGATACCTCATTTATTTGATAACAATCGGCCTTAATAATGCAACTATAACCTAGGTAATGTTTTTGAATCAAAACACGACGTAAATGATCGAACTAAGAACCAGTTTTTATAATCAAAAATCACATTATGTATATTCGAAACTAAGGTATATGTTGGAGGTAATTATAATCGGTTTCCATCAAAAACACACTAACACACATGGTAAAGTTTTGATTGTACAATAATAAGCATAAATCTAATCATTTTGACCCACTAAAGAATCGAAACCAAAGTCCACATCAAGCCAAAGTTGCGGTTACTATATTAAAACGTGTGTTAAAAAGGCCATAACATGTGTTAAAACTAGTTTTGAACATTTCAAAGGCTTAAACATATGTTCGAACCCATATTTTTTTATAAAATGGCCACACATGTTCAACTAGGACCGAATCATAACCTATGACGACACGTGGGGTCCACTTGATACGTTTTTACAATGATACGTTCAAAACCATACATTTACAAGGGTACTCGTAAACTTAGTAATGATTGTCACGTGCACAAAAACATGGCCCACGTACACTAAATACAAGGGTCCACAAAGTCGGGTGAATAACTTGTATGTTAAACGACAAGAACATACGACTTACCATACTCTTGATAATCATAGGGCAATCATTGTCAGGACGGTAGTTACCGCATACCTCAGCTTTACCAAACCACACGTACTATCATCAGGTGAGTTTCACGGCCCCGTTTTACTATTTTTCCATTTTTGGGGGAATAAACATGCTATAATTCTAGTACATTTCAATTATGTGTTGTTCTATCATGACTACCATGTGGAACATGAGACATTCGGTTCATGAGCTCAACAGTCCTCGTACTTACATTCACTGTAACCATCAGCTATCAAAAGCCATGGAACACTTTAATAGATCTATTGGGTTGACACCCCCAATCTTGGTTAGTCGCTCTAACTGGTTACATACAAAAGAGTGTTAGTATTTTACTATACATACATTGTCTTTAGTGTACAATGCGTGAGGCACAATGTCATACCCCACCAAGGCGGAAACACGAGGATGCGACCTCGAAAGATTTTCAAGCACAAGGTTCAAGCAACACACATATTTATTTAAATAAATACCATCAAAGGATGGATATTGTCATAAAATTATTCAAATCATTATAACATTGTTTGGAGAATAGGAAATAGTGAGTGGTTTGTTTATTTAATACACAACTTGTTCACCCAACGTTTTGGACCCATGTTTAGTGTATGTGTGCCAGGTTTTTGTACATGTGATAATTGTTAGTTGATTCTTGTATACCTTTTAAAACATGTAATTCCTGAAACTCCGGGTGTTTTGTCAAAAAATGGCATTTATTGTGAACAAATTGGATCCCACATGTTTTCATGGGCTAGTAATTTGTTCCCAATCTAACACATGTGATTGGTTTATGCTTAAACAATCATTTTAACGTAAGTTCATGCCTTTTAATCTAAAAGATGATTTTAACATATGTTAAAGATTTCTAGACACATGTTATTATGGAATAGCCGAAACTTTACCACATCATTGACTCCATTTCCAATCGTTTAATGGATCAAAATGGTTTGTTCTTGTTTACCAACATATGACCGAAGTGTCACAAGGTGTGTGAGTGTATTTTTTGATGGAAATCTATTGTGGGTGTCTCAAAACATAGCGTAGCTTTGGTTATGTGTACAAATGTATGTTTAACCTTGAAATCGACTACTTGTTGCCCTTTTGACTTGCATTTCTCTTGCGTGGATAGTCGTGTGTGTGCTTGGGTGTTGTGTATGGATACCTTGTAGCTCATGAGTATGTCAAGTGCACATTCTCGTACGAATGTGGGATGTGTGTGATCATAGTTTAACATCAATACTTTGTAAGTTTGTCACAATTTATCAAAAGGTTTCGGTCATAACATAAGTTAGGGGTGGAATGTTGTGTAACAACCGGCAAAATTAAGGTAATTCCGTACTAATTAATTAAACGCAATTAACGTAATTAAACGTAATTATGTGCTGATTATTTAATTGGGGCCTTAGAAAGATAGAAGTTCCCAAATAGTGCATAGGAATGCATAAGTTTAATAGCAAAGCATGATAGGATCATGCGCAAGCAAAACTATCCGGTATGGACACTGGCGATTACCCGGTAAAACTTAAATAAGCGAAACAAACTCCGGACACCCGGAATATAAAATAAATAATATTTTCACAAAATATAATGAGTTTTGGAAACCCAAAGCCATACATGAAAGCTTATTGTACAAATCTCCCGGTAACGAATAAAGTGTGCGTACCGCACCCGATACGCGCGTAGCACGTAATTTCACCCGGCAAAAGCCGAAATAAATTATCAGTAATTTAACTGGGCAAAATTTAATGAATATTAACGGTATTTTAATATTTGGGTGACACGCGGTTAAAAACCCAAGAATACCCGGGCGGTACCCGAAAGAAATTAACTTAAACATAATATGGAGTATTATTTAGCAAAGTGGACCCCACCAACCACCCTATAGGGGCCGGCCAAGGGCTCACTCAAGTGAAGATTACTTGAGTTTTCTTGTAAAAATCCATAATATTATTGCAAATGATTAGATTGCATGCAAAAGTATCGGGTAGAAGATTAACCAACTCACCACCTCTCTCTCTCTAAACTCGGCCCAAACACCCTCCCACATAATCCCCAAGATTTTTTTTAGTATCTCTCACAAATCTTCCATAATCTCACTCAAAGATCATCAACCAATCCAAGCAAGATACACATGATCTTTGGAAGATTGAGAAGGATAATATAACCCACTTGAAGAACACTTGAAGAGATCACAAAAATTCTTCCTCTTCTTCTTCTTGTTGGCCGTAAGTTTCACCCCCACATTAAACATTTCTCTTTCAATTTTTATACCTCTAAATCATCTCTAAATCATCATTCTTCAAAACCCCTTTTGTGTGTTCAAGAGCTTGGAGCTTAACCCACTTGGAAGAACACATTAAACCTCACCCAAATCCAAGATCTTTGTCTTCCCTAGCCTTGAGCTAGTAGTAAGTATTACATTGTTTTATTTCTTAAATGTTCATGTTTTGTGCTATGGAGAGCAAGTTGTACATTAATGGGTAATAAAATGGATTTTATTAAGTTTTGTTAGAATAAAAATGGATGAACAATAATATGGGTAAATCTTGGATTTAATATTACTAATATGATATTTAAAGAGAATGTAGAAATATGAACATACTCTTGAGTGAGATGATGATTGGAACATGATTTTTGAAAAAGACTTGGATATGATCAAGGATGATCTTAATCATCATAGGATGATATATTAATGACAAAAATGAATTAAAATGGATTAAATAAACATAGATGAAAAGTTTCCATATTCAAAGTCCACTCACTTGAATAAGTGAAAAATTGATGTTTTGGATTAAAGTATGGAACAAACATGTAAATAGCATCTAGGATGGATTATAAGATCATTAAAAGTGAAATGAGGTAAAAACAACTAAGCATCAAGAAAATGGATCTTCAAAGTCCACTAATTTAGGTGAAAAATGCTAACTTTGGAAGTTAGAGTAGAAAAATGCAACAATGGAAAGATAAGGGATTAATGTTGTAACTTTGAAAGTTAGAGGACTAAAATGAATATTTTGGAAACTATTAGTCCAAAAACACAATAACGGAAAGTTTGGTGTCAAAAGTGTAAGTAATAATTTTCCAAGGTTGATTTGGTAAATACTAGTAACATACTTGGGCATTTTGTATAAAAAGTGTACTTTTATAAAAATGGAAGTTTATAAAAATAAAAGGAGTAACACAAGGATTTTATAAAATAAGATTTTATAAAATAAAGACTTGGGAAGACTTGTACAAAAATAGGATACTTTTATATAAATGGTAATATAAAAGTATCGGAAACATTTTTGGGTTACAAGTTGGACAAGTTGGGCTAAAACGTACAAAGTATATTCTTCCAAGAAATAAACGTTCGGAATCGGAAGTAGGAACAATACTTCCATAAGGACGCGCAATGGAAACAAATATGAAAAACGCTAACTAACGAACTTAGTTACATGAGCTAACGTAAACGGACATATGAGAAAAATGCCATTACGACAAGATAAAGATATACATATATATTTTAAGGAAATAAAATATATATAACAAGGGTGAAACGTGCGAAACACTTTCCTAAGTGAAGAAAGAATATTCGTGGGAAAGGAAAACACAACGTAACGAATTAAAAACGCTAAACGACACATGAACTTAACAAGTAGTACCCACGCGATGGTATATGTACATATGCTCGATTTCGACGAAATTCTAGTATATCTATTTGAATGGGAAAATAGATATGCGAGAAGGAAAACCGAGACGAGTAGGTGAAATATACCTAGGAACGTGTGAATGACCGACAAGATCCTAGTACATTTATTTAAATGGGAAAATAAATGTACGGCATGGTGAGTCTAGTCGGGCGTTAAGAATATATTACCAAACGACAAGAACTTAGCATATTTATTTAAATGGGAAAATAAATATGTGGCAAAGTGAGTCGGGTCGGATAATAAGAAATCACATTATATCGAGCGAAACAATCCTAAGTATAATTATTTAAATGGGAAAATAATTATACGTCGGGTAGAGTCGCGTCGAGTATGATATTGTATAAGTCACAAAGAATATTAATAAGAATAATACATGACTTGTAAGGAAAGGGTAATCCATCGCCATTGAACCTAGGATACGAAACTATTAAACGGGAATTGGGATAAAGACATGGTCGGGAAGTTGGGTGTACAACTTGCCAAGGCACATACACCATAGGTGTAGTGACTTATACACCTAGAACATTTGTAGGTGCGAGATCACAAACTTTACTATTTTCTTCTTTGAGCCGAGCACAGTTACAGGTGAGTCTCACGGCCCCATTTCTAAACTATTTAACGTTTTTACGGGGGAAAGATATGTTGGGATTGTGTGACGGGTTGGATACTTGAGTAAAGATCGCCACTCGGGGTTGAGACCTCCCCACTATAATCATTAATTCAGGAAAGAGAAACCAAAGGAATATTTGGATAGTACTATTGGTGCCTGACAAGGCCCACCCCTAATCGATAGCGTCGATTATGCATCGGCGTATGCCTGGGGTGCACGTATTCTGAAAGCAAGTCGTAGGAATACCGAGTAACGACTTGGGGCGGGGGCATTATTAATTGTCTTGGTTTGGTTATAGGCTCAAGTAAATTGTAGGACTTTGCAACTCCTATAAATGTCATAACAAGGATATTCCCACTTAATAAAGTTTTATTAAATCAAAACCTGTGAACTCACCAATATTTATATATTGACGATTTTCAAACATATCTTTCAGGTAATTGAATGATGAAGGTTAGCATGGCGAGCAGGGTCGGGGGAATCTCCAAGTTGGGCGTTGGAATGTCGTAAAGGGGTCTCATCTCTTTATTCCATGGACTTAGGGATAAAGGGAGGAGCCTCCTTATTAATTTCAAAAACAATTTATGATTATGTGCGAATAATTTGACATGATTATCGGAGTTGAATAAATGCCCGTTTGTTTAATTACTATTGTGGTTTGCATTAATCTTGGCTTAATACTTTTGAACCGTCGCGCCACGTGTTTCCGCCATAGGCGTGGTGTGACATGTTGGGAGCTTAGGTGTGAACCGAAAATAACCAATGGTTTGAGGGAAGTGTTTATAACATACCAAGGGAAAAGGGATCGATCTTGAACTTTGCTTGAGTCACGATTCCACAATGTCGTGTCTTGATTCCTTGTAGCTCCTATGTATGGATGACTGCCAAAAGAAAGAGATTAGGATATCCTCCTTGGAATGTTTTGGTACAAGGAATAAGGATAGTTTCAAGCTCTTTATATAGGGGTCGGCCAAAGTGAGCACAAAGATAAAAGAAGGAAAGGCCTAGCCTCTTAGTTTATGTATTGATCCATGCCTTTAAACATGATTTGGTGAAATGTTAAGAGAGCATGCCTTCTCCTTGATGTAGGCCGATTGTGATGTAGGTTAGGAGTTAGAGGGTGGTTGACTTGTGTGGGAAAGTGATCATGGTTTTCTTGTTATCCAATTTAGTGAAAGTTAACAACCAATATGTTGCCATATCTTAGTTGTAATCGGCTAGGTACAAGACAAGAATGATGATTCATGAGATGTTGGTGTGTCCTACCAAGTTCTTCCCTTGATTTTCGATTGATACATGTGCTAGATTAGGGAGTCTCTTTTCATAGTGAGTGTGTTGGTAGAGTTTGTCATGCCTATTTTTGTATAAGGTGTAGACATTCCATGATAGGGACTCCTCATTGCTTTGTGATCATCATCGGCCGAGTTCATGGGGCAACACTACAACAAAAAGAGCTTTTAAGGACCTTTTGTGTGGGACGCTTGTAAAATGGGGTCCTAAAAAACTATTTAATAGGACGATTGAAATTTTGGGGTCCTTTTATAATATATGCTACCAAACCGGTGTCCTAAAAAGCTATTTAATAGGATGGATGATTTTTTGGGGTCCTATTATCATATAACTTAATAAGACACTTAAAGTGTATATTCTAATAAAGCAATTTATAAGACATTTAGTTGTTGGTGTCCCATTATGCGGTAATGTAATAAGACACTTGCTCACCGGGGGTCCTATTATAACATAACTTAATACGACACTTTTTAGTTAAGTCATAAATGTTCAATGTTATAGGACCTTTCTAGTCGAAGTCATATTAGAACATAACTTAATAGGACACTTAACACATGAGTCTTATAACTCTAACCTTTATAGGACGCTTAATCATTGGGATATTATTATAATACACCGTAATAGGACACTTGATATTTGAGTCATAAAACATCAGTTTTATAGGACGCTTATTTGCTAGAGTATTATTATAACAAAACTTTATAGGTCACTTAACACTTGGGTCTTATAACTTTAACCTTTATAGGACGCTTAATCATCACTTAGTTTTTTTTTTTTGTGACGTAATAATAGCAAATATCATGGAAAAATATGTATGGCCGAAAGTAAAACAATAGTCACACTTATAATCTCAAAATCTCATGTGGCTACACATACTACAACTTCCCTCTCAAAATATTTCTCTCTTAAAATTACAAAATTTCAATTTCCCTCCATAAACTCCCCCCAAAATATTTCATCCTCTTAAAATTATAAAATTTCCCTAAAAAAATCTCCCCTCAAAATATTTCATCATAAAGCTTCCCTCTCAAATACTACTCTCATTAAAAATGTTACTTTATTTAGCATAAATAGACAAAAAAATATGAAATTGTAAAATTTCATTTTATTATTTAAGTAATTTCTTTTTAAACTTTTATATATTTTGTTGTAACTAAGTTAGGTAAGAATATACATAACAAATGCATCAATTTTTAAGTTTATGCGTTTTATCGTGTCAAAAAGGTGCTAAAGGCTTACATTGCCTTGTACTGAGTAAAAAAGATGACCTTGGAACCGAACCGGTATCGGTAATGCAAATACTGGTCCTGAAAATGGAAGAAATGAGTAACGGTACAAATAGAAAATTGAGCGTTTTGATATAAGAATTTTAAGGTAAATCAACCCAAATATCGAACTATACAGAAGTGGTACCGCTACCAAAAGTACCGCTGTCGAAAAACTCAAAAAACGTGTACCGGTACCGAAAATGGTCGTACATGTTTTAATGGACCATATTAGTCCTTATTGGATCACAATGGACACTAGTAGATCATATATGTCTTAATGGACTATATTGGGCCTTTATGGATCACAATGGACATTAGTAGATCATATATGTCGTTATGGGCCATGTTGGGTATTAATGGATCATAATGGACAATAGTATAACATATATGTCTTAATGGGTCAAATTGTGCCTTAATGAATCATAATGTCTTAATGGGCCATATTGGGTCTTAATGGATCAAAATGTACAATTGTAGATAATACATGTCTTAATGGACCAAATTGGGCCTTAATGGATCACAATGGACAATAGTAGATAACACATGTCTTAATGGGCCATATTGGGCTTTAATGGACCAAAATGAAAAAAATTATATAATATATGTTTTATTGGGCCATTGTGGGACTTAATTGATCACAATGGACAATAGTAGATCATGTATCTCTTGATGTACCGTATTGAGCCTTAAAGGACCAACATGGACAATAGTAGATAATACATGTCTTAATGGATCGTATTGATCCTTAATGTATCACAATGGAAAATAGTAAATCATACACGTCTTAATGGACCATATTGGGCGTTAATATATCACAATGTACAATAGTAGATAATACATGTCTTAATGGACCGTATTGGGCCTTAATGTATCACAATGGGCAATAGTAGATCAAACATGTCTTAATGGACCATATTGGGCCTTAATGGATTAGAATGGACAAAAGTGGATTATATATGTCTTATTGGGCCATATTGGGCCTGAATGTATCACATTGGACAATAGTAGGTAATACAGTCTTATTGGATCATATTGGGCCTTAAAGGATCACAAAAGGAGAATAGTAGATCATACATGTCTTAATGGATCATACTAGACCTTTATGGATAACAAATGGCAATAGTAAATAAAAATTGTCTTAATAGACGGTATTGGGCTTTGATGGATCACAATTGACAATAGCATATCATAATAGGCCTTAATGGACGGTAATGGACAATGGGAAATGGTAGATCATATATGTCATAATGGGGTTGCATTCGACCTTAGTGGATAACTATAGCTATTAGTAGATTGTATATGTCTTAATGCTCCCTATTAGGCCTTAACAACAATATATACATTTAAATAATTTTTCTTATTTTTAATGAATTTATTCTAAGAAATATATATCGAGATGACATGTAGGGTAATTGATATTTTCTATTTGGATTTTCTTTATATATATATATATATATATATATACATACATACATACATACATACATACATACATACATACATATGTATATGTATATATATACCAAAATATCGATGTTGATACTGAAATATCAATACCGATACCCATACTCATATCGTACCAATATATGTTCTGCTACAGTATTTAGTACCCACTTTTATTCAAATTCGGCATCAGTACGAATACAGATATGGGTATGGTACCGATCTCATCCATATCACTATTAATTAATACTATTTATATAGTATTAGAATATTTTTTTCTTAGAATTATTGTTATAATTATGGGTATATGTATTCATAATTGAGTTAGATAATAACGCGTTATTTCCTATTTATGACATATATAGGGCTCATTCCATGTATGACTATTTTTATAATTTTTTAAAAATATTAACCGCTATTTGTTACCCCCCAAATTTCCCTTTTCCTCCTTCAAAACTAAATAAAACAAACCCTAGTTTTTTTCTCCAGTCCCATCAAATCAACCCATCGAACCTGTCTTCATCTTCTTCTCTGGCTCTCCATCGCATAGAAGATAGAACCCCACCATCGTCGAGCCTCGTGGTGCCGACATAATTGCTGGTATGTTTTGGTGTTTTTGAAGTATGTTATGTCTTTTTTTATACACGTGTCATAGATCATAAGATCTTGTTAGTTTTGAAGGTAATATCTTTATGTGATAGCAGATAGTGAATACTTGTTTGTGATTTAGGGATTTTATGGATTTTAATGCTTAAAGGTAAATAAGCCTTTTGATGTTTGAAGTCAAAAGTGTATATTAAGGATTTTAATACTCCTTGGTCTGCCACTAAATATGTGATGAGCTTGAGAGTTATTATAGGCCACGAATCTCATTGCATATTCACAAATCCACACTACATGTTTTTTCAATGCATATTGACTTTGGTCCCTTGGATATCCCCATTGACAGAAGGAAGTCGTCTTTGTATAATGGATGTTGTTGTAATAGCATGTCTGATTTGTCTATATTGGCTATGAGATTTATCAATAAATTAGTAAAAGATTAATATATCATAAGCATATAATTATAGAATTTTAATGCACTAGAAGATTACAAAGAATACCTAAAAGAGGACCTCGAACCAACTCCATTGTTGGATAGGTTGGTGACATGGCAATTAATTCAGTAGTCCAGCACAAGCGATGGCTTCGAGCCGTCACAGAGGGGTGATTTCATCCTCTAAAACAAAAGATAAAGACATGTTTTTACTAAACATAGTTTTATTTGAAAGGGTGAGGTAACTTATCGTATAAAAGTAAAATGTGTCGTACCATTTCCAGGTTAATATGGGTCAGGTTGCTTAATCCACTCTCTTTCCCCTTTTCTTGAACTATACATAAAGTGTAGGGGGGGGGGGGTTAATACGGGTCAGGTTGGTTAATCCACAAACACTTTTCCCCTTTTCTTGAACTATGCATATAATACATGATCCACATAGGCATTATTGTTGCCAAACCAGACCCGAATACATAGCTTTATTGTTGCCAAAACAACCCCAAATGCGTAGATTAATTGCTGCCAAAATAGCCCTGAATGCGCAGATTTATTGTTGCCAAAACAGCCCCAAATGCGCATATTAATTGCAGCCAAAACAGTTCGGAATGCGCAGCTTTATTGTTGCCAAAACAGCCCCAAATGCGCAGAATAATTGCTGCAGAAATAGCCTCGAATGCGCAGCTTTATTGTTGCCAAAACAGCCCCAAATGCGCAGATTAATTGCTGCCAAAACAAAGTGTTGGAATAATACAATGTCTAATGTATGAAATAGCTTTACACTTCAACTAAATTAGTGTACGACCAGTGGTTTCCACAACGTATATTTGGTATTTTATAACTTCCAATATATATTACTTTAAATATAAATCCTCAAAAATTGGGAAGTTACAATTATTTTATTTCCCATTATAATATTTAGCTTTCCTATTGAAGATGGTAAGTGAAAAGAACAAGGCGAATCGGGCAAAAAAGAAATGGTGCAAGTTACAAAAAGTTATACTCGAGTATGTGAAGAGCTAAAGGTGATTGTATGAAATAGTGTAATTGTTAATGTAGCATGTCGATATCCATTGTTACTACTCATTTTATTTTTATTCAAACAGGCATCTTTTGGACAAGATCCAAGTCAATTGGAAATTTTTCGTGCATGTTTCTCCAAACATGGAACTACCAAAAATGTACGTGGAAGCTGCAAATGCAATTGTAATTTGTAAGTAATATCTTACATATTCGTATATATATCTTTTCTATGTGTTCTTGAGGTTGTCAAAAATACATATCTTATTTTTGTTACTATAATTAATATAGGCACAAATGCAACAACTTAGTTCTAATCTTCTCGAGGGTTCGACCGATAAGCCTGGACCAGAGGATGTTTTTTCTAAAGTAATGAGGTACGAGCCCAAGTATCAGAGGAGATTAAAGGGTGGAGGGATGGTTCCAGTGTTCCACCTCTTACATCACCACATTTTCCCATTGCAACCAATGGACCTCCACGTTTATGGGTATTTTTCTATATAAATCTTTATTATTATTATTATTATTATTATTATTATTATTATTATTATTTGTGAAATGTTACTTGCACTATTATGACTAGACTTTGATAAATGTTTGTTGAAAACTAAAATCTAGGTCAGAGATGAAGTTGTCCTTAAAAGCATTCTAACACTACCGAGATTGTAGCAAGAGGATGGGTGAAGTGCTTGGACCCAAATGAGCTAGTTGGTGGTACAGAGCTTGGACCAGAATGGTGTGAGGTAAACGTTAAAGTACCAAAAAAATAGATGAAACGTTGGGGAGACCATAGGGGTTACTTTCCACAATTCAAGATTGTGTTGGTGCATCCATTGCATGGCCTTGTCCTTTATCTCGGTATATATTTGTTAAACTTGTGATACAAATAATTATGATAATTTGCAACTTAATGCTTATACATGGATGGTTTATTTGTAGGTAGTCCCTGAGGATTGAGGACGCATGATGACTCAGGATTCTATGTTGCTTGTTTCTTTCATTGCTTTTTAATTTATTTGTTAAATGTTACATGACTTTATATTGGATAATGCTATAACTTATTTATGTTTAGCGTTTTTGTTATGAATGTGCTTATTTGAAAAATAATAAAGTTTTATTTCTTTTATTAGTTGATGTTATATACATCATATCGTAAAATTGTGTGTGGATGTTTAAATAAGCGTTCTATCACATGACTTGTTAGGACTTTGAAAGTTTGCCCTATTAAACTTGTTAGAACATTGTAAAAGTGTCCCAATATGTTTTTCTTAGGACGCTATATGGGTTGTTTATAGACATATTATGCGACCATAAAATTGGTTTCATAATCTTATTTGGGATATTAGGACCCTTTTCTTAGTACTAAATGACCTATAATGTTACATCATAAGGGTCTTATAAGTTAATTTTTAGGGACGCTTGTATATGTATTAAAAGATTAAAAGTATGTAAGTACATGTTAGAACATTGTAAAAGTGTCCTAATATGTTTTTATTAGGAGTCTTTTGGGACATATTATGCGACCATAAAATTGGTTTCATAATCTTATTTGAGATATTAGGACGCTTTTTAGTTTCAGGACTTATTACGACCCCTTTACATGAAACGCTTTTAATGTTGGTCCTATTAAATAAAAGGTCCTATAAAATAACATTTTAGGACGCTTTTGTGTGTACTAAAAACCCATTTTTGTTGTAGTGCAAAGAAATCTCATTATTTTGGGTAAGGATCAAGTTTTTGGAAGTTGCTTTGTCAATAGCAAAGATCCCTTTCTAATGTAAGTAAGTTGTAAGTTGAGAGGTTGTTGTTGTTCATGTGTAGCTGAAAAGAAGGAAGGGAAAAGGGAAGGGTTGACTTGGTGTTTTGTAAAGGTATGACCTTGTTGTTTCTAGATGTGTATACATAGGTCTATTGTTTGTTATCTTGTAACCACACACACGTCCACATATATATATATATATATATATATATATATATATATATATATATATACATACGGCTATCATAGGGTTGGTTAGATAGGCGTTGATATGTTATGGATGTTCCTAGGGATGAGTTGCGTGCACGACATTTAGTTCAGAAATCTACACTTAAATACACGTATCGATTAAGGTTTAGGCATGTGTTGTTGGATGAATATTACTTTTGTCGTATGGTGCAATCGGTCATGGAGGCCAGAATATATAACTTAGTTTTGTTATGTGACGATATCAACATGTATTTGGCTCCCATTAGTCTCGAACATGAATTATTAAGTGTTAACACATGATGATATTTATAGTTCATATACATGTGTTAGTGGGATATAAACATGCGTTATGGGTTGTGATCCATTTGTGATAGCTCATGCTCGTTCTTTGGAAGTGTTTTATAAATTGTGATTACTTCATAAAACACTTTGTTATTGTTTGATCCAGAGTGGATCAAGGACTGCAGTATAGGGAGTAGAGTTGTCGAACCACGAGGAGTATATGGTTAGTGTTAATAACAATTTTATCAGTTAAATTAATTAATTAAAAATAATATTTTATAAAGCATAATGGTGCTGTGCTTGCAAAAGTTAATTAAATGATTTGAATAAAGACAAAGATAATAAAGAAGCAACTCCCTCTAAGTTTCAGGTTCTAGGTTCCACACAAAATTCAGTTATGTGATTGGGAACCACATAGACATGATCCTGGAAATTAGTTAACTAGCCAGTAGCACAGGTTCTTGTCATCAAACCCTATAAACTACCCAATTTGCAAATATCAAGTCAACCTTCTTTAGTCACCCAACCCGAATCTAGATTTTGTCATTAACCGAACGAATTGTAAAGAAAGAACTCAAAACATAAACAAATTGTTTCAATTAACTAATGCATCAATAATGTTAAGAAGTTTGTCATCACAAGCAAAACAATATCCAATACTGAAAACGTGTGAAACCTAATTGAACCATTCCCCTAGAGGAAGTCACAAAAGATTTAGCCTTGCATCTTGGTCGTTGCGCAGCTTCCTCTATTTTTCTTCTTCGTGCAATCTTAGGAAAATTGTGTCGACCTCGAAAAGATCAAATCCTCTTGTGCAGCCGCCACTAAAGAAAATAATAATCCTCTCACAAAAGTTTTCACCGACAATTCTATTGGGCCTTCAATGTGAACTTGGGTTCACGTTATTTTTTCTTTCTTTTTATTTATTTATTTATTTATTTATTTATTATTATTATTATTATTATTATTATTATTATTATTATTAGAGTAATATTATTATATTAGTATCTTTCAACTCGGGTGTTCTCCGCTCGACCAAAATTTCTCGTCTACGCCCTAACGTTCATGAACACCTGCTCTCAAGTGTACGCGACTTGATCATTTTCTTTCGTATTAAGCTCATATCTCATGAACACCTACAAGACACATATACACTAACAAATAACTAAGACTGACTAAAAGTACACAATAAAAGACTAAAATATATACAAAACTAACATATTAAGAAGGTGTTTTTCACCAACACATCACACCCCTACACTTATCTTTTTTCGTCTCGAAAAAATTTTATATATACTCTGCTCAAGACATTATCACAGACTAGCACCACAATCGTCCCATCATACCTTAGCTAAGATCCAAAGTCATACCCCATTTACAGATTAGCATTAGAAGTGTTAATTCAACATGTCAAGGTGATTCCCATTTAAAAATAGAATTGACCCAACTAAACCTAACATGCTTCTGGTTTTTATTTTCATGCAACACACCCCTCACAATTTTTCACTTCACTCGGTTTAATATCTAGACTAGCATGTAATGCGCTAGTATTATTCACTCAAAAACCAGGTACGTAACTCTGTTATCATAGGCTTGTATAACAATCACACCTCAACTGTAGACAATGCACATATCTAAAGGACTTGCGGGTTTTGGGCTTAGGGTAAAGGTAGTGAACGTTTAGGCTAGAAGTGGCTAAAATAAAATGGTGAAACAACTTGAATGACAATCCTTATTCACAATACTCAAGTAAACACAACTTTGGTCATAATTAACCATCACAGACAACTTCTATGTTTTTTTTTTTTTTACTTTTCTCTTTTTTTCTTTTCTTTTCTCATTTTTTTCACATATATATATATATATATATATATATATATATATATATTCTAACATAAATACAATCACTTAACATTTTGGATGTCATCAACACTTGGTAAAGGTACTGGTTTATTTGGGTGATTATGTGGCTTAGCAAACGAAAGGGTATAAGGCTCAAAGTTGGCTACTAATGGAAATATTCTTGGGTAAACCGGTTACCACAAACAAATAAAAGGTGCCAAATAAAAAGGGAATCCTAAATAGCCTTTGTCATGTACGTGCATATGTAGTCTACAACTTCAGCATGTATTAAATCACACAAGTTCTGAAACAGAGAAACATCTGGCCTACTCTCAACAAACGAAAATATATATATGAATCAATCTATCATCTAGTAGGCTCATGTAACAACCCAAAGTAGACCCCAAAAATTTTCATGAATTATTATTATTACTGTATATCAAAAATTTCTTAAACCTAATGGATAATACGATTATGTGCGAAACCAAAAACCGAACCGTCAAATATATCTAATATTACTAGAATACGTATTGTAAGGCCGGGTTAATAAACGTCACGAACCCGAAACCGCAACCGTGACCAATAGATTAGTCACCATGGGGACACATGGCATGAGTGCCATGTGCCCCATGGCACATCATCTTTTTGACACATACACACAAGACTCTTTTAAAAACCCCTCTTCTTTCACACATAACACACATACACACACTTTATCTAATAATCCAGACAACTAGAGAGAGAGGGAGCTCGAGAGGGGGAAAACAGAGATGAAGACCGGAGGTCTCCGGCCACCTTAACCGGCGGAGCTCCGGTGGAGCAGCGGCGGAGACATAGTGGAGCGACTACCAAACCACACGACACACACCACACCTCCTTCATAGATCCATAAAGATAGAAACCGAAGGAGGAAAGATAGAATGAAACGGGAAGAGAGACAGACAGAGAGAGAATAAGACGCAGATCTAGAGGGAGATAGAGGCGGTGACTGATGTGGTGGTGCACGGCGGTGGCGACGCCTCTGCTACACGCTATAAGCACATTCAAAGGTATAACCCCTTCTTTCTAGATATCATGGTAACGATTAGTTATGGCTATTGAGATGATTATGGCTGTGGTGGCTCACTGCGGAGGGATAGGAGGATGTTGGATGGTTGGAGGTAATTGTACAGGGATCTAGGTGAACAGCGGCGATAGTGGATGATGATGAAAAGGTGTTGGATGATGACTGGTGATGTTCAACAGTGATAGTGGTCACAAGTGCTTACGGTAGTCTCGGGTAGCAGGCAACGACGGAGAAGTCTAAGTCAAAGGTTGTTGACCTGGTCAACAAAAGTCAACAACAGTAAAATAAACGGTCAACTGGTAGTCACTTCTGGTCAAACGCAGATTAGGAAGGGCAAGGTATAACCGAACCTGATGACTTTTGATTATGTTTATTTTAAACCGTTATTTTGATACAAAATAAGGATATTATAAATGCGTTGGGACTTGACAAGCTCTAATTGAACCAAAACCAACTTATGTACTAGAATGAGTATTAGCGTTGATACCATAAAGTTGGCGTTTGAAACTTTATGCTAAGAAAGGTATATTAACTTATATATTAGAACGAATTTAAGGAGTTTGGACTTGACATTTGAATTTATAAAATAATTTGAGATATTAGAACCTTGGATTATATGACTTAAGGCGCGGACATGGACATTCATGACATGGGATCCGAACTTGTTAATAATTGACATAAGTTAAGTCATGAAGCTAATACTTGACATATAGACATGAATAAACAACATATACCAAGTCTTAAAGAATCATTAAGATGAATAATATATGTTCTATTTGGATTAGTTATACGACTTGGATATTGAAGGTTACGATATGGACTTGGAACACAATTAAGACCGACACCTAAAGCGTTGGACGTAATTATTACATAATAGGTCAGAATTAATATATATATATATATATTGGAATATATCTCGACACATGGGAATGGACTAGGGATATGAGGTTCGGACATGAATATAGACTTACCTTACATATATATACACACACATATAGATATAAATAGTGAAGTGAACATTACTTCTGACAACTTGGACATAAGGAATGGACTCAACTCTTGGGACATCGAACAAAGATCGCTAAGATGAGAACATGACAAATAGAACCTAAGATTCGGACTCGGTAGAAACGTCTCATGTATAAACTTGTGTAAACCTTAAAGCGGATGCTACCTCGACACTATGTATATTGAGGTCTACAGTATAAGGTGACTAGAGTAACCCATGCTACGGTACACATATATATTTATATGAGATGGCATTGAATAATAGAGGCGACATTAATCTAAAGACTAGAAACCATACACTCGAGCTCGTTCCCACGCGTAACAATTAACTGATAAAAACCAACACTAATAATGTGTATCGACATAGGGCCCAACCAGGAGAATACCAGGACGCGATACCAAGCAACTCGTTATTATTTATTTCTGCATAACTATTCAGGTGAGTTTCGTGAACCTTCCCCTCTTTTTGCTTTTATAAACATTTTTGGGGTGAACATATGCTTCCAGTGTAAAACCAGTAATGTATTAGTAACAAACCAGTATGATGGACAAGGTACCCCCGATACCATTCACACTCATTAACCCAAGGGAATTGGGCCACTTAATATGTGGGTAGTACTACTTGGGGAAACCCCCACACACAGTGGACCCGGAAACCCGGGGAACCCTCCACTGAGATTTGTGACACGTATTATGCCAAGAAATCCATAATGGGAGTATATGGATTCAGTGTCAGGTTTGAGGTGTGGCTTGTACATCACCAGTGCAACCATATGTGGAATCGTATTAACTTCTAAACCTGTTTTGGAATTATAAACTATTTTGTGGGAAAACATGTGAACTTATAAACCGGCTTTTAAATGATTAACTTACCTTAAAACCAGTTTAACGCACACACGGACTCACCAACATATTTGTTGACCCAAATCTATTTTTAAGCATGTGTTCAGGTACAGCGTATGGATGGATGGCGAGCGTGAAGTATATTACATTAGCTGTGGATTAGAGATCACATTGTTAGAAACTCGAACTCATGGTTCGTAGATAATATCTGTAGAGGATTCGAGCTACCAAAACTGTGGAATAGAGTCCATAGAGAGAAGCATGATTAGAGATGGATTAATTAGCGGATTTCACCTCATCACTTGCTTCGACGACTGCCGCGATTCGTCTTTGCACAGTTTTGACTTATTTACTTAAGCAATGTATTTATATATTTGGAATTAGAATTTGTATTAAACCTTAAATATAATAATTGTTACTTCCGCTGTGAAAGTTTGGTACCAATCTGTATTTCGACCAGGCCCACCTTGGTCGGGTTGTGACAGTTGGTATCAGAGCAGCGGTTGTAGCACACTAGGATTTTCCGTTACGGAAAATTCCTAGACTACGACTGAAAGATCGCAGTTTAATATTTGAGAACTATTTAGTCAGGAGAAACCTTGGACATGCATAAGACCAAACCAAAATAGTCGTAAAGTAAGTCGAAACTTGAGTACCTGAACACACCAGAATGCTTAAATTGACTAAGAACCTGTCTAATTAGTATACGAGCAGTGTTTGACACCTAAAATTTTATGACTACGACAAAGATTATTAGAGCAATTTCGTGAGGTAAATTGATAATTACACTTGACGTCATGTAATTGTGAGTTTACAGGCACGAGAAGGTTCTAAGAAATTCGGGGAGTCGCTGAAATTTTTAAGTGTCAACCATAAACTTATGAGATAAAACGTACTATCTTAGAGTTGTAAAAGATCTATGACATACTTGTGTGACCATATTAGGAAGTCGAAATAGTTATTTTTATTTCAAGACGTCGTATTTTGATATAACATATATAAATATATCCCTAACTGTTGTGATACTTGTGCTTCTAATCTATATATGACTACCATGAATATATATATAAACGTCATTATTTGTGAATAATTTTTAGGATTAAATGTTGAGCTAACCATGAGGACCAGGTATCTAACCAAAACTTGGTGTTATATTCAAGGGTACCAAGGTGAACCTTGATCAACCCAGTGAATAAATGCCCTCAATCAGATAAGTTTTAAATTTTAACCAAAAGTTTACCGCCTGCCGTATATAGGGTTGTTCTCATTTATAAAGTTCATGCGTCATGATCATAGAGTGACATGTTGCGTCACCAAACAACTACGACAAAAATCTGCAGAAGTGACCTTTGATTAATAGATTTATATCTAAGCTGTATATAGCATCCTGGAATTTTGACCATATAATAGGTTCTAGAGCATACTTTCAGAATATTAGCGGAAAGAATAGCAACTCGAATTCAAGGGAACACCGACTACCATGAATATCCAATTTTTTTTTTATCTAAAATAGAAGAAACCTGGGATGAACACTGCAAGAGGTATTATTGAGAATTAATATATGTTTCGTCACCTTAATGCTCCGTAATGTCTTTAGATTAGTGTTAAATCTCTTTGAAGTATCGAATGGTTAAAGGTTTTCAGGTAGACTCCCATATTGCTTTAGTTTCATCTTGGTTGTTCATCTTGTTTACCTTAGTGTCAAAACCTTTGGATTGATTTAGTAACATATTAATGCGGAAACAAGTTATCACTATGAAACCTAGTATGAGACCTGTTGGAGTTACATAGGTAGGCCCTAACGGGGGGAGTGTATAGGATTGCGATGACTGTCATGAGAGATAGTTGACAAGAATAAGAGGATACGGTCAAAGTGTAGTAGGGGAAATATTCATAGATAAAAATTTTTGACCATACCAGAAGCTAAGGTTTAAGATACCGAAGGATTATTATACACCTTTATTTTGGTTAAGAGTAACATATTGTGTTTAGACTTCTAACCTTTTGGTGATTTTTGACAACTTGTCATCATATCCTACACAATATACCATAGAAAACTTTAAAGGCGTAACAATACAACCATTGTTCAGACAGTATAGCTAGAGTTAACCAAAAGTATTAGGAATAAAGATGAGAGTGACATCTCATAAGATCACGACACCATATTTTAAGTGTTTGACTCGCTCAAAATAAAATTATTAAGGATTAGTAACTCTCGGAGCACACATAGGACTTTTCAAGAACGTTTTCTATCAAGTTTTTGGGAAGGTTTTCAGTACGTTTACGTGGCATCATTGGTGTGGTGGGTTAGCTGCGGTACACCCTATATATAAACACTAATGATGCATCAGAAACAAGACTGAAAGTCAAACCAAAAACAAACCTGAATCTTTGAAATTTCTAGTACATTTTCGAGGTTATCAGAGGTGTGGTGGGTTGGCTGTGGTACACCCTATATATAAACACCTATGGTACTTCGAAAATGGGACCAAGAATTAAATCAAGGACACATCCTAATCTGTCGATAGATAAACCATTTGTTTCAAACCTACACCCTAGACATCGTGTCTGATTTCAATAGTCTTGTATTAGATTATGTGAACTTCTTATAACCCACTAGAACCGAAAAGATCTTAACAAATTGTGACTATTGCATCGACACCCTAAACCTAATAAATGGGAAGTATACGTGTAAACTCATTTGATACATATGGATATAAATTGGAGACGTTAGATTCAACACTTTGGAAGTTAAAATCATTTTAAAATAAAAATTGTTAAGGTTTAGAGCCTCTCTGATGATCATAAGAGTTGCAAACCTGTTTTGGAAAACATAGTATAGTCCGTACAAAACCCTCATATATGTAGTTTCTTGTGACCTTGGGTTAAGTTTGTATTTACTTCTTCGATTTTCAATAGTATGACCGATTTACCTAGTGATACGATTACAAGTTCGCCTCCTGAGTAATGCTAAGGGATCAGATAAACCTAACCAATTATGAGAACAGTAATTGAAGTACAAAATATAACCTCAACCACAATTTCGCGGACGAAATTTTTATAAGGGGGGAGAATGTAACAACCCAAAGTAGACCCCAAAAATTTTCATGAATTATTATTATTACTGTATATCAAAAATTTCTTAAACCTAATGGATAAAACGATTATGTGCGAAACCAAAAACCGAACCGTCAAATATATCTAATATTACTAGAATACGTATTGTAAGGCCGGGTTAATAAACGTCACGAACCCGAAACCGCAACCGTGACCAATAGATTAGTCACCATGGGGACACATGGCATGAGTGCCATGTGCCCCATGGCACATCATCTTTTTGACACATACACACAAGACTCTTTTAAAAACCCCTCTTCTTTCACACATAACACACATACACACACTTTATCTAATAATCCAGACAACTAGAGAGAGAGGGAGCTCGAGAGGGGGAAAACAGAGATGAAGACCGGAGGTCTACGGCCACCTTAACCGGCGGAGCTCCGGTGGAGCAGCGGCGGAGACATAGTGGAGCGACTACCAAACCACACGACACACACCACACCTCCTTCATAGATCCATAAAGATAGAAACCGAAGGAGGAAAGATAGAAAGAAACGGGAAGAGAGACAGACAGAGAGAGAATAAGACGCAGATCTAGAGGGAGATAGAGGCGGTGACTAATGTGGTGGTGCACGGCGGTGGCGCCGCCTCTGCTACACGCTATAAGCACATTCAAAGGTAAAACCCCTTCTTTCTAGATATCATGGTAACGATTAGTTATGGCTATTGAGATGATTATGGCTGTGGTGGCTCACTGCGGAGGGATAGGAGGATGTTGGATGGTTGGAGGTAGTTGTACAGGGGTCTAGGTGAACAGCGGCGATAGTGGATGATGATGAAAAGGTGTTGGATGATGACTGGTGATGTTCAACAATGATAGTGGTCACAAGTGCTTACGGTAGTCTCGGGCAGCAGGCAACGACGGAGGAGTCTAAGTCAAAGGTTGTTGACCTGGTCAACAAAAGTCAACAACAGTAAAATAAACGGTCAACTGGTGGTCACTTCTGGTCAAACGCAGATTAGGAAGGGCAAGGTATAACCGAACCTGATGACTTTTGATTATGTTTATTTTAAACCTTTATTTTGATACAAAATAAGGATATTATAAATGCGTTGGGACTTGACAAGCTCTAATTGAACCAAAACCAACTTATGTACTAGAATGAGTATTAGCGTTGATACCATAAAGTTGGCGTTTGAAACTTTATGCTAAGAAAGGTATATTAACTTATATATTAGAACGAATTTAAGGAGTTTGGACTTGACATTTGAATTTATAAACTAATTTGAGATATTAGAAACTTGGATTATATGACTTAAGGCGCGGACATGGACATTCATGACATGGGATCCGAACTTGTTAATAATTGACATAAGTTAAGTCATGAAGCTAATACTTGACATATAGACATGAATAAACAACATATACCAAGTCTTAAAGAATCATTAAGATGAATAATATATGTTCTATTTGGATTAGTTATACGACTTGGATATTGAAGGTTACGATATGGACTTGGAACACAATTAAGACCGACACCTAAAGCGTTGGACGTAATTATTACATAATAGGTCAGAATTAATATATATATATATATATATTGGAATATATCTCGACACATGGGAATGGACTAGGGATATGAGGTTCGGACATGAATATAGACTTACCTTACATATATATACACACACATATAGATATAAATAGTGAAGTGAACATTACTTCTGACAACTTGGACATAAGGAATGGACTCAACTCTTGGGACATCGAACAAAGATCGCTAAGATGAGAACATGACAAATAGAACCTAAGATTCGGACTCGGTAGAAACGTCTCATGTATAAACTTGTGTAAACCTTAAAGCGGATGCTACCTCGACACTATGTATATTGAGGTCTACAGTATAAGGTGACTAGAGTAACCCATGCTACGGTACACATATATATTTATATGAGATGGCATTGAATAATAGAGGCGACATTAATCTAAAGACTAGAAACCATACACTCGAGCTCGTTCCCACGCGTAACAATTAACTGATAAAAACCAACACTAATAATGTGTATCGACATAGGGCCCAACCAGGAGAATACCAGGACGCGATACCAAGCAACTCGTTATTATTTATTTCTGCATAACTATTCAGGTGAGTTTCGTGAACCTTCCCCTCTTTTTGCTTTTATAAACATTTTTGGGGTGAACATATGCTTCCAGTGTAAAACCAGTAATGTATTAGTAACAAACCAGTATGATGGACAAGGTACTCCCGATACCATTCACACTTATTAACCCAAGGGAATTGGGCCACTTAATATGTGGGTAGTACTACTTGGGGAAACCCCCACACACAGTGGACCCGGAAACCCGGGGAACCCTCCACTAAGATTTGTGACACGTATTATGCCAAGAAATCCATAATGGGAGTATATGGATTCAGTGTCAGGTTTGAGGTGTGGCTTGTACATCACCAGTGCAACCATATGTGGAATCGTATTAACTTCTAAACCTGTTTTGGAATTATAAACTATTTTGTGGGAAAACATGTGAACTTATAAACCGGCTTTTAAATGATTAACTTACCTTAAAACCAGTTTAACGCACACACGGACTCACCAACATATTTGTTGACCCAAATCTATTTTTAAGCATGTGTTCAGGTACAGCGTATGGATGGATGGCGAGCGTGAAGTATATTACATTAGCTGTGGATTAGAGATCACATTGTTAGAAACTCGAACTCATGGTTCGTAGATAATATCTGTAGAGGATTCGAGCTACCAAAACTGTGGAATAGAGTCTATAGAGAGAAGCATGATTAGAGATGGATTAATTAGCGGATTTCACCTCATCACTTGCTTCGACGACTGCCGCGATTCGTCTTTGCACAGTTTTGACTTATTTACTTAAGCAATGTATTTATATATTTGGAATTAGAATTTGTATTAAACCTTAAATATAATAATTGTTACTTCTGCTGTGAAAGTTTGGTACCAATCTGTATTTCGACCAGGCCCACCTTGGTCGAGTTGTGACAGCTCAAGATCTCACAAAAGTGGGGAAATGGGTTACCGATGTGTGCATGCATTTATTACCAATAGCTTGTTAAACTTAGTCAGGCAATTCTAAATTTTTATCTTAAAAACACCTGCTGAAAACGGTTCATATTACTTTTCCACAAATTGGACCATGACTAAGGATCTACTGCCAAAACAATCAAGAAACAACTGGTAGGTAACGAAAGAGCTGCTTTATGTCTGATTAGAATGCTTTTTAGGAACAATTTTCAAGACATTTTCAAATTTTCAATTTTTTTTTTTTTTTTTTTTTTTTTGTAAACCCAAGAATAAATAAAAACGAAGTTTCCCCACCCCCACACTTGAACGACACATTGTCCTCAATGTAAGATAGGGAATAAAATAAAACAGAAAAAAATATAACAACAATAAAAAGGAACAGACTCCCCTGGATATAGGTAGTGTGCGTATGAGTCTCTACAGTTCCTCCCAATCGAGCCGTATAGCATTTCATTCGCGGCCGATAACAAACCTGAAACTAACACTCAAAAGAAAAATAAAAACATAAAATTATGGGATGCCTGATACACCGATGATGTACAGCTTTACCTCGCTTGAATGGAGATTGAGTACAGGCGAAGTTATCTGATTGCAAGTTAAACTCCAAGCATTCCCAGAAATCAAAAGATGCTCAAAATACAACTAAAAATAAAAGAAAAAAATAAAACAAAATATATAAATATACAAAATGTACAAGAATCATACCTGATGTTCATTCATGGTGGTCTCAAAGAACATTTGCCTACCGAATTTCCAAAGTATGCTCGGTAGTTTACATGCCAAATAAACAAATGTTTAAAGATTGACATGTGAATTGGGCGCTTTTTGTCGTTGTGGAAGAACCATCTCACTCGCCTTTGCCCGATGTCTTGTAATCTCACATTCCTAATATTTGTCTTTGGATCTTCATCCCGAACCTTGTTTATGATGGTAATCAGTGCGGGATGAGAGTTGTGAGAATCTTGAGAAAGACTTGTGACACCTACATCAATAACAACAACAACAACCTTTTCTACTTGCAACTCTTCAACAAGTGAAGGATTTGGTGTGGTATTAGTCTCCACAACCTCATCCTTAACTTGAGAATAGTCTCTGATATCATCAAGTAAGGGAGACATGGACTCTGCTATATCTATCCTTGCCGATAACACCTCGCATTTCAAACTTAAGTACTTAATTCTTTGTTGAATTGAGAGGTTGGGTGTTGATAAAAATTCCTCGAACTTGGATAACATCATTTATGCTTGAGCAAGGTTATTTTCCTCCTCACTTTGATATGTCATCTCTACACATTTGTCTTCATCGGGGGAATTTGATATTGATCTTGATAGTAACCTAAGAAAGGTGCCTCTTCAGGTTCATAGTTATAGTAACTATGGTCATTTTTCTTGACATGGAGTTGCCCGATGCCCCGACTTACACATTTCATTCCAATATTCTGGATCACTCCAAAATATTGTGCAGTCTTCATCCCTATGTATTTGTCCGCAACAAAAACAATAAGGATCTACTGGCGGTAGAGGCTTTGGACAATCTTTACAATCTTCAGTCCAGTGAGCGAAACTTCCACAACTATAGCATGGTTCATTGTCTTCATCAACCCAATCCATAGTGTTCTACACCTGTAAAGGAAAAACCTGCACAACTAAAACACCCAAAGTGAAATCTAATAAAATTACATAACACTTTTATATATACCTTTTTTTTTAAGTTTTTTTTTTTAAGTAAAGATAACTAAAACTAAAAACACTAAGCGCACGCACTCCCCGGAAACGGCGCCATATTGATCGCGTGTCGAGTGCTAACCAAAAACTATATTAAAAACAACTCCTTAGCTACAAGGACTGCAGTATAGGGAGTAGGGTTGTCGAACCACGAGGAGTATGTGGTTAGTGTTAATAGCAGCTTTATCAGTTAAATTAATTAATTAAAAATAATATTTTATAAAGTATAATGGTGCTGTGCTTGCAAAAGTTGATTAAATGATTTGAATAAAGACAAAGATAATAAAGAAGCAACTCCCTCTAAGTTTCAGGTTCTAGGTTCCACACAAAATTCAGTTATGTGATTGGGAACCACATAGACATGATCCTGGAAATTAGTTAACTAGCCAGTAGCACAGGTTCTTGTCATCAAACCCTATTAACTACCCAATTTGCAAATATCAAGTCAACCTTCTTTAGTCACCCAACCTGAATCTAGGTTTTGTCATCAACCAAACGAATTGTAAAGAAAGAACTCAAAACATAAACAAATTGTTTCAATTAACTAATGCATCAATAATGTTAAGAAGTTTTTCATCACAAGCAAAACAATATCTAATACTGAAAATAACTGAAAACGTGTGAAACTTAATTGAACCATTCACCTAGAGGAAGTCACAAAAGATTTAGCCTTGCATCTTGGTTGTTACGCAGCTTCCTCTATTTTTCTTCTTCGTGCAATCTTTGGAAAATTGTGTCAACCTCGAAAAGATCAAATCCTCTTGTGCAGCCGCCACTAAAGAAAATAATAATCCTCCCACAGAAGTTTTCACCGACAATTCTATTCGGCCTTCAATGTGAACTTGGGTTCACGTTATTTTTTCTTTCTTTTTATTTATTTATTTATTTATTTATTTATTTATTTATTATTATTATTATTATTATTATTATTATTAGAGTAATATTATTATATTAGTATCTTTCAACTCGGGTGTTCTCCGCTCGACCAAAATTTCTCGTCTACGCCCTAACGTTCATGAACACCTGCTCTCAAGTGTACGCGACTTGATCATTTTCTTTCGTATTAAGCTCGTATCTCATGAACACCTACAAGACACATATACACTAACAAATAACTAAGACTGACTAAAAGTACACAATAAAAGACTAAAATATATACAAACCTAACATATTAACAAGGTGTTTTTCACCAACACATCACTCATGCTCGTTCTTTGGAAGTCTTTCATAAATTGTGATTACTTCATAAAGCACTTTGTTATTGTTTGGTCCAGAGTGGATGGTGTAACTTTCCACTTGGACGTTGTTACAGGTAATGTTATTCCGTGCCTGTGTGATAATCGGGTATCGGGTTGCTCTCTGTTGAGCGTGTGATAGGCTTGGTTGTTCAATGTCAATCGTTGTCGTATAGTTTGGGAGTTGTATGCATAAACGGGTGAATTATTGAGTGTTCTCAATAACTTGAGCTTTACCGGACTGGGGGGAGGGTTACAGTGTGTGCAAAATGTCTAATTATGCACATGAAATGACATTAATGAATGAAATGCGTACGGATGTTGACCTGTATCGTTGACTGGTGTCATACACAATAGTCAAGAGGCCGGTTTGGTTATGGGACTCATGGTTTGAACAGTAATCATTCGCTTAGCTAGCCTATGATTGGTCATACACGAATTACACAAGCACTTTACATAGTACACTGTGAACTCACGGACATTTTGTTGACAAATCTTTTATGCATGTTTTTCAGGTAATTGACCATGAGGAGCGGGGACTTGGGAGAGAGGTTTGAGCTTGCACAGGGTGGTACCGTCATGGATCGGGTCTTGTCAGTCATACGTCGTTTCAATGTTTGAGTCATGCGTTTCCAGGCAATCTTCTAATTTCAGACAATGTTATGTTAATTGAATAATTCATGTCATCATCCATCCTTAGATGGTATCTATTTTAATTAAATCTTGTGTGTTGCTCGAACCTTGTGCTTGAAAACCTTTCGAATCACATCTCCGTGTTTCCGCCTTGGCGGGGTGTGACAAATCATCGCCATCCAAATTTGTTTTATCAGCTTCCTCTTTGCCTTGCATTCCTACCAGTGATGAGAGGGTGTTTTACCATGTTAATATGTATTTAATTAGGTGTTTTTAAGTGATTTATATCATAAAACATGGTTACTTTGAGATTGTTGGTGAATTACAGGTGTACGGGGCTTAAAAGTACACCTGTATTTAATTGGAGCTTGTCAGAAGGTTTTGGAGAAGGTAGGAGGGGATTGGATGCCTTTTTGGAAAAACCAAATGTATTTGAATTGAAGATATTAAATGATGATGTGATATAGCTCTGAAATACGAAGACGTGGACGCAAGAATCAAAGAAAACAAAATTATAACAAAGATTTTATGATGAAAATACGAAGGGGGCGCAAGGTCCTATGTTTTTTGCTTTTATGGTTTCCCCTAAATGATTTGTTGTAATGTGTGTTTTTTGTGTATTTTTTTATTGTGATAAACCCTAATTGAATGCGACGACTTGCTTTTGTTTCTCAATTTTAGTAACCGTCCATTGAATTTGGGTGATTTAGCGGTTCAAATTAAAAAAAAATGGGTTTTTGAACGTCTTGACTAATATACCCTTAGGTTTGTTTAAACGTGATTAATTGGCTTGTATATTACGATCTTACCACTGTTAAATCTAATGGTACAAAATGCTTCTTACTTTTCTCATGTTAAGGTTGATATGTACGTTATCTCTTCCCGTAGTTTAATTAAACATCAATAAATTATTTTTGATTTATTTCCCATAGTTAAACAATTGTCACTAGTCTCAAATAGTGACACTTTATAAAGCATTTCGTTCCTAATGGAGCCTTCGCATATTGAACCCTTCTAATCAAAATTAAGATGATCACTAAACGCCATACTCGTTTCTCCAAGTGTTACACTCAACCAAAACTTAAATCATTTTTATTTTAATTACATTACAATATATTAATAATTGAAAGTCTTTGAATAGTGATTCTGAATTGAACAGTGTTTTCTACCCATAAATAAGAAACACACAATTTAAGATGGGTAGAGATAACGTGATTGGTACCACTACGGTTGACATGTAATGCAATAATTGATAATAATCTACCCATAAATATCAGGATATTGTTTCTTCATTATCTTTTTTGTTTTCATAAATAAAATCCAAAAAAGGATTAAAAAACTTTATCTTCTACATAGATAACACATAAATTGTCAACGTATATTTCGTTATATATTAAATGATTAATCATCGCCAATCTTGTGGCCAAACAAACTAAGCAATGTTTCCTTTGTTACAAACCTACTTCCTTTTGTTGTTTGCATTCATCATTTTATTAACTTTTATAAGTTTCAAATGGACTTCATCCCGATTGAAGATCAAGAATACCTTACCACCATCTCCACCAAAGCTTCCAATCATCGGAAACCTCCACCAACTAGGGTCAAGCCCTCACCGCTCCCTCCGGGCCTTGTCCCAAAAACATGGTCCACTCATGTTGATGCATTTTGGCAATGTACCCACACTTGTAGCATCTTCGGCCAAAGCAGCCAAAGAGATCATGAAAACCCATGATTTAAAGTTTGCTAATCGACCCAAGTTAAAAATTCCCGACACGCTTATCTATGGGTCAAGCGACATAACATTTTCTCCCTATGGAGAGTATTGGAGGCAGGTGAAGAGCATTGCAGTCGTCCACCTTCTAAATACATCACGAGTCCACTCATTCCGCCATGTTAGGGAAAAAGAGATAGGTCTTATGATTGACACCATTGAAAAAAGTCATGGTTCTTTAATTGACTTGAGTGACTTGACCTTTTGGCTTGTTAATAACACAGTTTGTAAGGTCTCCCTAGGGAGGTCATACCAAGGGTTAAAATTTACAGATTTGTTGGAGCGATTTGTGCATGTGCTCGGCGCTATATGCGTTGGAAATTATATTCCGTGGTTGTCGTGGATTGACCGATTGAGTGGTCTAGACGACAAAGCACGTAAAGTTGCTAAAGAATTTGATGAATTTCTTGAAGGTGTTGTTAAAGAACATGTAGATAAAAGAGGAAAAGGGAATGATCATACTGATCAAGATTTGGTTGACATCTTATTGGATATACAAAGAGATGATGCAATCGGCTTTGCTCTTCAAAGAGATACGATTAAAGCTATCATCTTGGTAAGAATTATTGTGTTTCCCTTCTTTTGATTAAAGAGTTGTGATTACAAATATATCATCTCTCTACTAATAATAAAAATAATCATGATATTAATTATTATTAATATTGATAAAATTATAATTCCTAAAATTAAAAGGAGGGAAATGTATCAAAAACATAATATTATAGTTAAAACTATTTGTTTTGAATTAAAGATATAACTAAACAGTCCAAAAGTAGTAGAAATTGGATTAACCTAGTAATACAACTAGGGTTGTAAATGAGTAGAGACGAGTCAGGCACTACAAGAATTTTGGCCTTTAGCGGCGACCCCTTTATCGGCGACCCACCAAAGTGTCGCCGCTAAAGGCCAATTTTACCCCAACCCTAGATCTTATGCAAATGGACGGTCAAGATTAAATAGTACATTGGGTTAGCGGCGACCCCGTCACCGCTAATGGTCTCGTTCCTTGTAGTGAGGGTAGGCTCGAGCTCGAAGTTACACGAGCCTAAGCACGAGCTAACGAGCGGAGCCATGAGCCGAGCTTGGCTGGTTACAAAATGAGTAAGCTTTGCTCAGGTCGTGTGAAATCAATTTTTTTTCGCTAGTTTTTTTCTTATTTTTTTAAATGAGCTTCGAGCCGCGAGTTATGTTTCATATAAAATATGGTTGATCAAATATATTTGTCAAAAGTAAATGTCCAATTAATTCCAATAAATTCAATAATGTCCATGTCCCCATTTTAGCCACGTTTTGGCTTCCATGGCTTATACAGGATCCTTTTAAAGTGAACTTAATTTGTTTCTAATTAGTTTCAAATCGGTTAATTATACATAAGACTTTGTGTTTTTTATTTTATTCCTACTACTAATTTATGTGTATACTACGAGGAACCAAATGTTGGTAATTTGCGGACTTCAAGTCATAAGTCGGTGAACTTGGGGTCGGTCAATATTGAAAAATTAGTTATAATTGGTTAAGTTTCCTTATTATGTTATAACTATATTTGGCAATGTCTTGGCTAGCAAGTTAGGAAACCAAGTTAAGGTTAAACATTAGTAAGAGAAAAGGGAACAGTGAGAAACCGAGTTAGAGTCTGTAATCAGTTTTTTGAGTTATATTTTCTTATTAATGTATTGGAGGGTTATTCCATTTGCGTTTGTGTTCTTGTTACCGATTCTTGGACTTGAATGATTAGACATTATTAGCTTGAGAAAAGAGAGTAGAGAAAAACCGAGTTATGGTTTGAGAGTCTGTAATTGGATTTTTGAGTTATATATTTTGGTTATAAGATTGGAGAGTTATTTCATTTGCGTTTGTGTTCTTGTTATCGATTCTTGGACTTGAGCAAATTCACCAATATTATTAACTAACGTACAATTATCATAACATTCTATCATACATATAATATAACAAGAATGTATGCAAAACTCATGCTTTTATTTTCTATCCACAATGTTTGCGCTGAAGAGTGTGTTTTGGATCTCATCTCCATTTTTATTTACATATTACATGTTTCTTTGCCACTGAAAAAAAGTTATGTACAATTACATTTGATACATGTAGGATGTATTTGCTGCTGGAACTGATACTACATATGCAAGTTTAGTGTGGTCAATTAGCGAGCTCATAAGACACCCAAGAGTAATGAAGAAGCTACAACTAGAAGTAATAGAAGTAGCACAAGGAAGATCTATGATTTATGAAACTGATTTGGAGAGAATGGAATATCTTAAAGCCACCACCAAAGAAACCTTGCGCTTGTATCCTCCAATCCCACTACTAATTCCTAGAGAATCAATGCAAGATGTGAAAGTAATGGGATATGACATTCCAAAAGGCACACAAACAATTGTCAATGCTTGGGCTATAGGTAGAGATCCTACCATTTGGGAAGAACCCGATGAGTTTAGACCGGAGAGGTTCTTAAATAGCACTATTGATTATAAAGGGCTTCACTTTGAGCTACTACCATTTGGTGCCGGACGAAGAGGTTGTCCTGGAGTTCAGTTTGCTATAGTTATGTATGAACTTGCTTTGGCAAATCTGATATACAAATTCAATCTCTCCTTGCCAGATGGAGTCATGGATTTGGACATGAGTGAGACAAATAGCATCACATTGCACAAAAAGTCTCCCTTACTAGTCATGGCAAATCCTCGTTTCTAGTAGTTGTTTCTCAGTTTATTGTTTTGCAATGTTGATGACGATATGACCATGATGATGAATCACTTATTAAGTTGTAAAAATCAATTTAAGTACAGATGATATTCATGATAATGAATATTACTGCTCATGTAGTATTTCAACATGTGAACTCAATGTCATTCATTTATTGTCTAATCAAAAGTGTTAAAGAGATCCTCCCACTTATAATCAAAAGTCTAAAATGAACTCCCCCTTTTTTTACGGCAAACATGTTGAACATCCTCTAATTCCACTTTTACCATACATATGCAATGATTTGAACTCACAACCTTACATTTATAAGGAGAGACACCATACCGCTATACCAATAGGTTATAGGTTAAAATGAACTCCCCTCTATTATGTGAATATATCGGTGTATGTGTGGTGTGATGGATTAAGATTTGAATTGATACCCAAACTATTGCTAGTAATTAAACAAAGGCTGGCTACCATAAAAGCGTTGGACATAATATAATCAAGAAATTAGCGGGAATTTAGGAATTGTCGGTTTTTTGTGACCGCCAAAACCAACCTATAAATAGGTGCACATGTACGACATTTATGACGTTTGTGTATTAATAATACTCGTGTGCTTGTGTGCGTTGTCGCTACAGAGGAGGATTAGGGGTGTACAAAAAGCTCGCGACTCGAGGCTCGCTCGAAACTCACTCGAAAAAAGCTCGGCTCGAAGAGGCTCGTTTTGTTTTCGAGCCGAGCCGAGCTGGCTCGTTTTGTAATCGAGCCGAGCTCGAGCCAGGGGTGTTCAGCTCGTGGCTCGGCTCGATGGCTCGACTCGTGGCTCGACATATGGCTCGACTTAGGCTTGTGTAATTTAGAAAAATAAAAAAAATATACATGATTATGTGTAATTTTATTGTTTTTTATTTAATAAATATTTGTAAAAAAATAAAAAAAATAAAAAAAAATATATCGAGCTGGCTCGAGCCAGCTCGAGCTCGGCTCGAACATTTACGAGCCGAGCTCGAGCTCGACTTTTCAGCTCGATCAGAAAAACGAGCCGAGCCGAGCTGGCTCGGTTTAGGTTCGAGCTCGAGCTCGAGCTGGGCCTGGCTCGGCTCGACTCGGCTCGTGTACAGCAGGGTCTCTCTGTAACTACCATTCGGCGTGAGGATAAGTATTTGTTTTACAGAGATAAAGTGAGGTCGAAATGTGAGAGTTTGTGTGTTACCTGTACTTGAAATGAGGGGTATTTATACTTGTCAGGGATATTGTACTTCGTGGTAATTCAAAGCATTAGTACTATGCTTCGGTGTTGCTAAACACCAAAGCAGTGCCTTGTCCCAGGCACCTTATGGGGTTCGGTCCCTATTTCATGCTTCGGTCTAAATCATGAGACCGAGGCTAGGGAGACCTGATGCCATGCCTTATACCTTTGCGGCTTTGCATCCCCCCAAGCCCTTAAAGTTCCTTTAAACTCGTAGGACTTAGAGATGCTTCAACCTTCACATTTTCCGGGACATGTGGATGCCCTTATAACCACACCTTTCCCTCACCGATAGGATATTTCTAAGTTTTTTGAGGTAATTGTGACCATCCATCTTTGACAGTTGTTTCACATATGCGGTGAAATTGTAACGGTGGTTTATGACGATAACTATTGCAAATTGAAAGACAAAATCCATACTCAAACACTACACTTGCAAACAACATAAAGCGTTACCATTGGGTTATTCAAATACTTATACAAAAATATATACATCACTGAACACCAGAACTTTAGGTTTTAAAACACGTAGGCTTGATATATACAACATAACATGTTGCGTCATTTGTCTTAGTACTTACTTATACATGTTCCAAAAAACATCATTTTTATCTCTAAAACAATCGAATTTAAAACACCATGACTTGAATCGTAATACAGTCCTTCCAAATGTAAACACCATGACTTTAATCATAAACACTTATTCCAGATGTTAAAACACGATGACTTAAATTGTAATACAATCATTCCAGATGTATTATTGACCACTTTATAATTAACAAATCCCAATTTTTACAAACCTTGATTCATATTAGGGTGGACGGGGCGCTCGTCGCCTACGGGTTTTTGGTCAACGTAGCCGAACGGGAACACCGTCGCCACCTCAGCGTCATTAAAAATCCATGCAGCTTGGTTACACCTTGCTAAGCTGCAACGGTGGAAAGCATTTAATATTTTCGACCGTTCTACTATTGACCGTGCAGTAACGGTCAGAAAATTTTTAATTTTAAATGTATCTTTAGGTTTTTTTAGTAATTATGTATAACTAGTATTTTGCCCGCCGCGCGTTGCGGTGGCACGCAGCGGATCGAATTGCGCATTATCACACGAAGTGTAAAACCAATGCGTAAGACGTAATGCGCTATACACAATTGTTTTCAAACAAAATTAAATCAAAACGTAGAACAACTGAAAGCGCACATAAAATTAAGAACAAACTCGTAATATATGACCTGATTTATTATTGAGAAAAATTTATGTCGAAACGTAAACAAACTGGGATTTACACCGACGCGTACTTAAAATAATTACGTAAGAAAAAAAAATTAATGTTTTTAAATTAAAGGATGTAAAAGAGGGTTGTGAAAATGACACTTTACCAAAAGATTTTAGAAAGTTAAGTGGGTGAGGTGGGTAAAAGTAAAAGTAGAAGAGGTGTTAAAGGTGTTTGGCCGTGTACCGTGATAATTAGGCTACCCGGTATGGAGACGGGGCTCCACCCCCGTCCTCCACTTTTGGTCCGTCTCAACAATGCTACACCACCCCCTTCCCCCGTCCTCGCTACCCCCGTCTCTCCCGTCTGCCCAGGGACGAGAAGGACGAGCCAATCAGGTATTTTTCTTTTCTTTTCTTTTTTCTTTTTATTTGAATGTGGTGGGTTTCAGATCTGCAGAGGGGGTATCGGTGGTGGTGGGTTTTCAGGGAAAAGGAGGTGGTTTCCGGTGGTGGTGGGTTTCAGATTTGCAGAGGGGGTATCGCAGGGGAGAAGTCGAGAGGTTGAAGATGAATGAGGTTGAAGATGCTTTTACACTTTTGGATGGAACCAAGAATCAGGAGATGCTTTTATCAACAAAAAAAAATTTGTTTAAAATTAAAAAAAAAAATTAATTAAATAATGCAAGGGACATGGGAGTGTTGGTGTCTCCACACCCCACTCATATCTCAAAATGCTTAAGGCATCAAAATGGTGAGATGGCATCCTAGGTGACATAGAGGCTTGAACTTTTTCATGTCTCCACACCCCATAGCCTTATATAACGAATTTTTTGAACACACGTATACATATGCTAGACAAACATACAATATATTTGTAATGAGATTTGTAATTATTACACCAAAAGATTTGTAATGTATAGAAATCATGATATTTCCATGCATTTTGTGATGGCATCTCAATCTGTATTCCATTACATTACAGTATATTAATAATCAAACTAAATAAATAGTGACACAAAATGAATAGTAAAAATATTCATATTTTATTTATATTATTATTTTATTTAAAAACTTTATTATATTATATGCTATTAATATATTATATTATATACTATTAATATATTATATCGATCCCGACAATACCGATACCGAACGGTACGGTATCGGTACGGTACGGTACCGGTATGGTATCGGTATTTTAATAATACCGAAACCGAAAATCCATAAATATGGGTACCGATACCGATCCCGAAACCACTCGGTTCGGTATCGGTTCGGTACGGTATCGGGATCGGGACGGAATGAGATCGGTATTCGGCCTTGTATGCTCATCCCTAATTAATATATTATATACTACTATTTTATTCGTATTATTTTATTAAAAAATTTTATTATATTATATACTATTAATATAAATAACATAATCTTATGTAATTTCGTTAGAAATTTCATGTGTTACCTTATGTGTAGATTTCTTTATTTTTTTAACGTTTACAACCAAAATGGAATCTCGATTGTATAATTCATTGATTGATTAACACCTCATCTAAATCTCGATTGTAAAACGCGCAACGCGCGTGAGTTTATACAACTAGTTAGTTTGATTCGCAAAGTTATGAAGTTAAAATGATTCTTTTAAGATAAAAAAAATTAAGTTATACCAATAAAAAAACACTTCTTTTGTCAGTAACCATTGTAGAAAAAAGAACACTAAACATGTTAATCTAATAAAAGTTTAACTGTGTTTTGTAGGATCGACTAACGGGTCACCCGACAATCACGAGCTTGATATTCAGAGTGTGGAATCCTCTAAATATGTTCTAATAGCAGAAACGAATATGAAACAATGATATATGAGTAATTAACACACACAAATGGGTCAAAAGATTAAAGATTTATCACTAAAACAGAGCTCGAGTGTTTACAATGATCAAATCAGACCTTACAGACCAGGGGAGGGTGTTTGGAGAGTGTGTGTGGCAAGAACTAATGATTAGGGCAATGATTGGGACTATTTATACCTCCCGTACTCGTACAGACCTGTTCATGCGAGTACGAGGTCAGTTTCATGCGAGTACAATGCTATCCAGCATGATAAACTAGCGAGTAGGGCCGTACTCGCTAGTAGGTACATGCGAGTAGGGGCTATCCAGCATGAATACTGATATGGTATAGGCTGTAAATGCCTAAAGCCATTCCCTACTCGCCTGATGTGTCCCAAACATCCCGAAACGTGTATAAACATCTCCAAACACCCCGAAACACGTCCAAACAACATATATACTAGCCTAGGGACATCATGCACTTGCAGACTCCCCCTTGGACCAGGCTAGTATACGTACAAAGATTACATAAGACATCGTTTATAGAAACTACCAACAACTTTACAGACTCGAAATTGAAAACATACAAAGCAAACATAACATAAGCAAAACATGCAGCATCTTCAGTCTTCATCAAATCGACATTGTCCCGATCCTAGAAAGTCTTGACCAGTCGCATCCCGCATGAACTTTGTTGGCGTGACAGAAACGAATCACCCGTTGATACTTCAATGCTTGATCGGCTTCGGCCTTCAGATGTTGTATGGGATATAGGAACAATGTCTCCACGTCTTTCTCCGAACAGTTAATCAGCCACATTGGATCCCATATCCTAATTTTCCTGCACGGTTTTGGTGAGTTGCTCAAGACTATCACGGCTTCTGTTGTCTCTGCGTCATAATGCCAGTAATAAAACATAGAAGAGAAGTCTTGTTCAACCGGAACCAATGGAATCTTCGACGCGGTTTCGGGTGGCTTGATTATGTGCTTCCAAATAGGACTCTTTGTGATGGGATGAATCTTGTTCGTCACGATGGATCTAGGGTACTGTGGTTGGAACTGGTGCCATCCTTTAACACTTTCTCTTCTCATAATATTGTAGAAACATTGAAGATCAAAGCGAGACTCGTGATACAAAGGAGGCTGCAATCTAACCAGATCACGAATATGCCAGAAAGGCAGACTAAGGACGTTCTTGTATGGTTGAAAGTAAAGAAGACTATCCTGCCATTTTACTCCCAACATCCTAGCATGCTTTATGTAGGCCCAGCTGATCACACTTCCTGACATCTTTACCAACTGCTTCTTGAATATTGATGCTTGTACTGGATCTTTCTTCTTCTTAGACTCACCTCCAGATGGAAACCAATCAGGATACTTCTGTCTGATCTTGTCATGTCGTTCTTTTACTTTGTCTAGAACAGGCGTAGGATCAGACTTAAGCTTTTCTTCAGACTGATTAAGCATCTCCTCAGAGATCTTAGGTATCCCGGTGCTCGACTCACCAACCACATACTCGGGAGTAGCGACATTGGTTCCCTCTTCCATTTCTACTTCATGGTTGTCTGGATGCAGTTCTGGAGCAGTGTGGCCTGCACTGGAAGATTCTCCTGGTGCCAAGCCAAAGATCTTTTCCAAGTCCTCAGGTGTAACCTCAGGAGGTATTTCACCTTCTTCCAAATCATAATCAGAGGACACAGGAGGCACGTACAAGTTACCATCATCATCATAGTCAAAATAGCTGTTCAGAGGCTCGACATTCATTACAGGAACTATTGCTCGCTTCAGTGAGTCTCTGAGTTGCTGAATCTTGCTCTTCCTTGGATCAGGCTCCCCCTGAGCAGAAGAACCTGCTGCGGGATCCTTGCCTCGTTTGTCGTGACTCTTCTTTGTTCGCTGAGATCCAGATCCAGTTGATGATCCGCCACCACCTGTGGCTCCAGGATCACCACCACCACCCTTTCCAACATCATCATCACCATCTGACTCATCATCATCGTCGTCCTCATCATCATCTTCTTCATCATCATTATCTTCATCATCATCATCACCAGCACCAGCCTCTGCTTCTGAACTAGGACCACCGGTGAGTCTAGGTTGAGTTCCAGTCAACTCATTTATCCTAGCCCTCAGCTCGATATTCTCTTTCTCAGTCTTCGTGATCCTTCGCTCATTGTTCACATTAATCAAGCGAAGCTCGCTATTTGAGGCCTCTACACCTGCAAGTCTCTCCAAAGTACTTTGGTTCGACTGCATCAGTTGCTGATGAGATTCCATCAGCAGCCTGTTCGATTCTATGACCTGCTGGTTAGATAATGTGAGCGCATCAACCGTCGATCTCAGCTCTGTGTTTGACTGGATTGATTCTTCGATCAGTTCAAGCATTGCGTTCTCATTCTCTTCTATGCTTGCATTCTTCGTTCTCAACTCCGCTATATCACGTGACTGTGCAGCAACTATGGCAGTTAACTCGCTGATCTTTCTTTGAAGTTGTTCATTTGTAGTAGAAGCTGACGAAGAGGTCTGATCGGTTGACCCATAAGCTGTGGGTCGGACTTTCTGTCTAATACTCCGAATCCTGTCACTAATAGGATTAGAAACTATCTGTGAGCTCGTCGCTGCCTCGGTAACTGAGACTGGCTCAGTGAAGATTACCGAAGCAGGCATCGACATAGTGACTCTGGCAGGCATAGCTGCACTAACTGTAATAGGATCCGAAGATGTCGTTGCTGCTGTTGTTGTAGCTGCTGCTGCCGCTTGAGAGGATTGAGTGTCTGGATCCCCAAAAGCTTCAGGAAGGGTGAAACGTCTATTTCTTGGAGCTTTCACCGCTTGAGGTTTAACAGACATCGTTTTCTTACCTCGAACACTGTCCTTCTTGGCAGTCGTCTTGTGTCTCTTTGCAGGAGGAGAAGAGGCAAGCTCTGCATCTATGTCCGCTATTTGATCCGCCTCCACAACATAGGTGGGATCTTTAGCAAGCTCTCTAATCGCAGCAGTCGTAGCTAAATCCTCCGCTGCCTTTCTCTTTGCTCTTAGCTGTTTTCCAGCATGAGTGTCGGGGGAATCCCTTTCGGTATCATCAGAGTCATCATATGCATCAGTTATGTCAACTGGTGCATCTTCATCAACATGTGCTTTACCTCTGCCAGACTGAGAGGCATCAGGTTCTTGTGCAGTACCAGAAGGTTCAGAGAAATCTAATACATTCAGATCAAACTCCTCTTCATCACCGTTAGCTGTATCAGAGGTCCTGCCTGGGGCGTTCTCACCCAATTCATCTGTTTCACGTGTCTCCACCTGTTGCCTGGTGGTGACACATAATCTTCTCTCTTCAAATGCCCATATGCTCGTCTACTTGGAGGATATTCAGAATTCGGTCGGCCTTTGTAAGTCCTCATCCTGTTCATTTCAACCTGAGTAATATCTTCAGTCCCTATATACTCAGCAGGATGCTTCACCAAATCAAGTACTTGACTGTCAATGATCAACTGTAGAAATCGGTGATAAACTATGAAGGACTTCTTTGACGGCTTCATTAGTATGATCTCTTTCAAGTGGTGCAGAATCATCTTGGAGAAATTGAATGGCTTGTTGAGTGTCAAAGAGACAATCGCAGAGGCCAATGTGTCTCTAATCGCATCAAAAGCACCTTTTCTCGGACCAAGGCACTTCACGACTACATGTGTAAGATATTTGATCTCAAGCGGAAGCAACCCCTTCATAAGCATCGTCTGTTTGTTGACTTTACCCAATTACTTCATCCATAGAAAGCCGCCACGTATCAAAATGGCGTCAAACACTATAGGATCAGCATCAGAATCTCCAAACTGTAGTACTTCTCGAATAATCTGTTATGTGATAATAACGTCCTTTCCTTGAATCGAACTAGTAATCACGATCGGATCAGCCTTGGGATCAACTTTGGCATTACGGTAGAACTCTAGCAGGATATCATTGTATGCAGCGTGCTGCTTGGATATCGCATAGTGTATTCTCGATCGCTTCAAGAAGTCTATAACGCCCTGAAAGATTTTGCCTTTATCCATAGTAATCGGTCCGAGAAAAGCACAACAGTTGTGCTTGGGCGATGTCTTCCAATTCTCCATCCTTGATAATGTAGAGTAATAATCACAGATCAAAGAAAGATAGGTAATAAGATTGATGTATATCGGGTGAGAGGGAAATGAGTGTAGCAGTGGTTATGTTTGAAATAATGAAAAGAGAATGACTAACTGTTCCTTTTATATGTGTTTCTAATCATGTGAGCCATATACGCGAATGAGAGTCTATTCGCATAGTAGACCTCACGAGTACAGCTATTCGCCTAAAATCAATAGCGAGTAGGACTCATTCGCTTAAAAGTCATGCGAATATGGCTAATCGCCGTTACCTTACACGAGTAGGACCCCTTTGTAAATGCTTGGTCTTTATACACGAGTGGGAGTTATAATCGCGTGACCAGTACAAGAGTAGAGCTACTCGCCAAAACAGGAGACACGAATATTTCATACTCGCTTAAATACATGCGATTAGGAGATTAAAGGCATAAACTTTTCACACAAACTACCATTTTGCCCCTGCAGCACCAAAACTCACATTTTTGACCCGTTAAGGTTCAAAACATGCGTTTTTCACCCCGTTTCAACACATGACACTGATGACGACTCATGACTTTGAAAAACATTCATTTTCGACCCCTGTACTTAAGAGAAAGTACGGTTTTGACCCGGCAAAAACACAATTTTCAACTAGTTGATTTTCGGCGTTTTATTTTTGAAGAAGTAAGATTACAATGGATTAGGATTCCATCATCGGCAATCAAGAATGATTAATTAAGCTAAACTAAGCATAAATAAAACAAAACGGGAGATCAACTAACTGTACACTATCATATTTTTGCGAGTTTCAACGGTTAGGGAATCATATCAGTGTACGGACTTCACTAGAACCCTTATATTTTCAGTTTTTGCTTAAATTACAAATAAGCATCCTACAACAACTGCTGAATTTTTGTCCACCTAAACTCAAAATCAAGTTTTATCGCTAGGCACTTTAGATACGTTAAGGTAATATTAAGACCGGGATACAAGGTGTTCCCCGCCACGCGACACATTCCCGTATCAAGTCATGCACAAAGCTTCCTCGTAACCGGTGAGTAAGCTGTTGTCATCCGTATTTTACAAGGAGTGGACTCAGTGGTGATCAGGTCTGCAGAAACGCTACAACAGAGAGACCAGTGAGATCCAAACCAGGGTACAAGTCAAATATCGTATATTTGATTTTTCACGGTACGATGCTTTAGGTATATGATTTGATACCTTAGAGCGAATTCTCATTTGAGAATAGGGTTTTGGCATATATGAATCTTTTTGCTCTTTTAGGATTCCCGGACGTCTCCTGATCAGAATTTATTCTATTTATTAGTTTTTTGTTTTTTTTTCAGGAAACGACATAGAGGTGTCTCAGTCGTAGGCTGCGACCCCAACGTACGACACGTGTGCCGCTCCTTATTATTCTGAGAGACGTCCAGTTCACCCCAGATGTACCAACCTCTTAAAGACCATGAAACCTCGGATTTTGGCATGCTATCAAACGAGATTTCGGTACCAAGACCATATGCCAACGCACGTTGATCCACACATGATTCAGTTGATTTATAGTTTATATCATCGTGCCGAACTTGGAAATGATTTTGAGCCTAACGACACATCATTGTAGAGGCTACCTATCAGTTCCAATATTTTTAAGATGATAAAGGTCCAGACAGTCAGACTGATTGGTTAATATCATCTTCCCATTTTCACCAAAGAAACTCTTTTTTTTTTGCATTTTCTGATGTTTTTGTATTTTTCTGAAATTTTCTCCCCCTAAAAATCTAAAAAATTGCGAAACGACAATATTTTTGGATTTTTCTGATTTTTTTAAAGAAAAATATTTACAAAAACGATTACCAATGAGGATCTAATCCTGCTTAACTTTAATGCCGTTTAAGATTAACAAGTACTCAAAACGAGGACCGTCAAAAGCTTTGGTGAATAAATCGGCACGTTGGTAGTCTGTGTGGATTTTTACCATATCGATAAGTTTCTTTTCATAGCAATCGCGAATGAAATGATACTTAACCAAGATATGTTTCGCCTTGGAATGGTTAACTGAGTCTTTAGCAAGAGCTATAGCGGACTCATTGTCACAGTGAATGGGAGTATTAAGAAATTTCAAACCGTAGTCTCTCATTTGTTGCTGTATCCAAAGAACCTGGGAGCAGCAGTTCGATGCTGCTACATATTCCGACTCGCAGGTGGATAAGGCGACTGAGGCTTGCTTCTTGCACTGCCACGAGACTAGTCTTGGTCCCAAAAACTGGCATCCAGCCGATGTGGATTTTAAGTCTGTCTTGCATCCGCCATAGTCAGCATCACTAAATGCGATGAGGTCAAACTTATCGTCATTAGGGTACCATAGACCTTTGGTCGGACAACCCTTTAGATAACGTAAGATCCTCTTCACAGCAACCAGGTGGGACTGTTTTGGCCTTGACTGGTATCTTGATAGTAGGCATGTCGCGAACATTATATCAGGTCTTGATGCAGTGAGGTACATGAGTGAGCCTATCATAGCTCGATAGAGAAAAGGATCAACGGTTTGTCCTTTCTCGTCAGGCCCAATCCCATGATTGGTCTGAATCGGTGTGCCTACTGGAGTAGAGTCTTCCATCTGGAACCGGCTCAAGATGTCAGCAATGTATTTTGTCTGGTGGATGAAGATCCCCGAGTCTTGTTGTTCTACTTGTAGACCGAGGAAGAATTGCATCTCCCCCATCGAGCTCATCTCAAATTTATCCTGCATAAGCTTTTCGAATTCCCTGCACATGACGTCATTAGTAGACCCAAAAATAATATCATCAACATAAACCTGTACCAGAAGACAATCACCACCCTTTTCCTTGGTGAATAAGGTGCAGTCCACGAGTCCACGTTTGAACCCGTTGGATATCAGATAGTTGCTAAGCATTTGGTACCATTCACGCGGTGCCTGATGGAGTCCGTACAACGCTTTGTTCAATTTGTAGACTTTTTCGCGATGAAGCGGATCCTCAAATCCCGGTGGCTGAGCAACATACACCTCTTCCTTCACGACTCCATACAGAAAAGCACTTTTCACGTCCATTTGATACACCTTAAACCGTTTGTACGAAGCGTAAGCTAAGAACATCCGGATAGCTTCAAGGCGCGCAACTAGAGCGTATACTTCGTTGTAATATATTCCTTCGATTTGACGGAAGCCGAGGACAACTAATCGAGCCTTGTTTCTTATAATCACCCCGCGGTCATCCCGTTTACACTTGTAGACCCACTTTGTTCCAATTTTCTTCGAGCCTGGAGGTAACTCAACTAAGTCCCACACTCCTAGCTTTTGGAACTGCTGAAGCTCGGCTTGCATTGCTTCAATCCATGGTTCTTCCCTCAGTGCCTCTTGCACAGTTCTTGGTTCAGTTTGAGAAACATATAAGGCGAAGGACCAATCGTTCTGATGACCTGCTTTTCTGATTTCCGAGTAGAGTGCCAGAGTACCTGTATTGTCACTTGGACTAGCGTTTCTGAGCTGAATCCGCGTCATGACTCTGCTAGCAGGATCACCAATCACATTCTGCATTGGATGAGTGTCGTGAATCCGAGATTCCGGATGTGCCGGCACGGGATCATCCGAATGCAGATTAAGGTTCTCCAAACCTTGAGATAGATTTGTCTCTGTGGCGTTTGAACTAGAGGGAGCAGCGGGTTGCATATTAAAACCGGAGAGATCGATCCGAAGACCTATCCCTGGAGCTGCTTAAGAAGAAGGACCAGCTTGATTGTTTCCTGTTGGATTAACTGGAGCTGTAGTGGCAAATTCACCATTTCCAGCTTGTTCCTCAGTGAGAGTTTCATGAGACTCTGCAAAATTGTCGTCTGAAGATGAAGATTCGAGAACCTCTGTTGACGCTTCCTGAAAGACTTCCTCAACTTCTGCTGCTGTGGTTCTACCAGGAGGACCCGTGGATGCAGAGGCATCAGATGGAGCAGTTGCAGGTGCATTCACCACGATCGGACGCATTAGCGGAGAGCTAGCTGCGTTTTCACATTCGTAATACATTTGCGCTACCGCATCATCCACCAAATTCTCCACGTTGAAGGAATCAAATAGACTCTTATAGTCGAACAACCAATCAGGTCCAACACCAGGTGCATTGGCAGTATAACGCTGAACATCGACATTAAGCCATTCTTCAACGTTGTTGGTTTTTTTGTTGTACACTCTTTTGTTGGGAGTGTTGTAACCAACAAAGAAATCTTCTTCTGCCTTTGCACCAAACATCCCATCGGGATGTATCATGGTGCATGGAGCTCCGAAAGGTTCCAGAAACTCTAAGTTCGGTTTCCTTCGGTTCAGGGGCTCGTAAGAAGTCTTACCAAGCTTCTTTACCGTTAGAACCCTATTCAGAGTATAACACGCGCAGTGAACTACCTCGTTCCAGAAGATCACAGGCAAGTTCGAGTCTGCGAGCATAGTTCTGGCTGCCTCAATAAGAGTCCGATTATTTCTTTCTGCAACCCCGTTTTGCTGAGGAGTGTATGGCGCTGTGAATTCATGATGAATACCTTTTTCTGCACATAACGCCTCCATAGCGTGATTCTTGAACTCTTTTCCGTTATCGCTTCTGATCCTACGGATCTTTAGCTGATATAGATTTTCCAGTTTAGTAAACAGATTCTTCAAGTAATCAAAAGTTTCACTCTTATGCTTCATGCACACAACCCAAGAAAACCTAGAATAATCATTCGTAACCACTAAGCAGTATAAGTCACCGTTCTTGCTCTTCCGATTGACCGGGCCAAACAGGTCCATGTGCAGTCGTTCGAGAGGTAGACTAACTGAGTTTGTCTTCTTAGGCTTGTGAGACTTCCTTTTCTGCTTCCCTTTCTTTCATGAGACACAGACGTCGTTTAAATGAAAATTCTAAACAAAAACACCTTCCACCAGTTGGTTCTGAACCAGATGGTTCATTTTCCTCAAGTGGATGTGCCCCATTCGTCTGTGCCACATTATTGATTCCTTTTATGTCGCCTTAGACAGAAAACAAGTGACTTGACCTTTCGCTGTTATAGCTCGGCTCATATCCAGGATGTATAAGTTGTTGACCCTGGGAGCTGAGATCATGACCCACTCTTTCGGTATTTTGAATCCAGGCTTCAGAATGAAACATGCATTATCATCAAAGAACACAGTGAACTTCTTGTCACATATCTGCGAAACGCTCAGCAAGTTGTGGTCTATCTGTTTGACAAAGCTTATCTTTTCAAAGCTTACAATACCGTTGCTCATACTTCCTTCTTTTGTAATATAACCCCCTTTATTACCAGCAAAAGCAACATACCCCCCGTTGATATTCTTTATGTCAAAAAGCAGGGATAAGTCACCTGTCATGTGCCCTGAAGCTCCACTATCAACAATCCATAGGCTGCTGATAAGGCCCTGTGGAACTCCCTGCACAAACATTCAAAGTTCAGTGGTTAAGGGGGACCCAAGCCTTCACGGTCTTGGGTCTACCATCTTCATCTAATGTCGAAAAGTCAACCCATCTTCCATTTGGAGTTGGTGTTGTTTCCGATGGTACGACATTGCTCTCTCCAGCAGATGATTCTCCACTTTTGGTTGGTGACTTAGGTCTCCAAACCTGTTCAGGTTTCTTTGGCTTGGGCTTCTTCTTCGCCTGTGGGCTAGAAGGTCCAGCCTTGGATTCCTTTGGGGGAACAGATTTTAGATCCACTTCAGACTTAACTGTACGTGGAGCAGCTTTGGGGTTGCCCTGCGGTTTAGCTGTAGCCTTTGCTGGTGGCTTAGGCGCTGTTTCAACCTTTGTGGGAACAGTGCTCCCCCTCAGCTGCGGACCCCTGCCATCAACTAGCTTTTGGTTCATAGCAATCTTGTTGCGGTTATCATAAACAACCTGCTTTCCCTTTTGTTTCTCAAAGAGTTTAGGGGAAACAGGTTGCTTAGATTTGCTAGAACTGGGAGGATCATCCACCTTGATCCTTTCTCGTCTCAATTCAGGGCACGCATCAACTAAATGCCCACGTTCCCCGCACTTGTGACAGGATCTATATTCTTCAAATCTAGGAGATTCGGATTTGGTCTCCTTTTTGTTCTTTTTGCTAGATGGGCCGGCAAATGAGTTTTTGTGTTTTAGATCCTCAAGACATCTTCTTTGCTGATCGACTTGAGGATCGTCGTTTCTCTCATTGCCGCTCGATCTAACGAACTCAGTAACATGCTTCTTCGGACTTTTTCTTTGAGCATGATTTTGAGGATTAACGGTGTTTGTCTTTTGATTTTTCTTATGATTCTCATTTGGCTGATTACCCCGGTCCTTTCTACCCTTACCCTTACCCTTCTTTTTATTCCAGGTTTCCTTTTCTACGGTAATGACAGATTCTTGCCAAATTTTGGCAATTAGACCAGGGGCGATACATTTGAGAGGGACTTCCTCATCAGCATATACCTTTTCAGACCCTTTTAGTTTATAGAACACCTTAATCCTTCTATTGTCCTCGATTTGCACTTTCGGTACCAGTTCACTCAAGGTTTCAGTGGTAATGATATGATATTCAAGAGGAACATCTTTGGTTTTGACCGGTGCATATCTAGGAGGCTCATCAAGCTCATCATCCGAAGAGTCAGGGCCATATACACTGATATCATCAGCTTTCTCACACAGATTGACAGCCTTAGCAGGAGTAGCAGCCTTAGTAACCTCAACAGGCTTAGCTGCTTCAGTAACTTTGGCCGCCTCTGCAGCTTTTGCTGCCTCAGCTGCCACGTCCACTAGTTCCTCATTCGGCAAGACATCAAAATTATGATTTTCGAATCTCACCGGAGGTGGACATTGAGAATATTTGGGACTGGTGGAGAAGCCTTCCTTTTCAGAGTGTTGTACTATGTGATCAAGGGCATACTTGCAGTTTAAGTAACTCTCAAGCTTCTTCCTGATCTTTTCATAGTCACAGTTAACAATGGCCAATTGTTTCTTAGTGTCTTCGACCTCATTGATGTAATTATTTATAGAAATTTGCTTGTTAGCTAAGGTTTTGGACAGTTCAGAAACATCCTTCTTATAATTTTCAATTGTACTAAGAAAATTTTTCTCCTTTTGTCTTAAGGAATCAATTGACCTTTGCAACGGACCAACATCAGCTTTTAAATTCAGATTTTCTTCAGTTAATTCTTTAATTCTGAATTTTAGCTGAATTTTACCTTGTTCGACGATTCAGTAATGGCCATCAATGCATAATGAGCTGATGTCTTCTGAGCTCCAAAGAATTCGCCAAAGTTCTTCTCCGTGCAGTCAGCATCCACAAGAAACGATCTTTTACCGATCAGCGCATCTGTTTCAGCTAACAGATCCTCCAAATCTTCTCCCATATCAGAATCGCACTCCGAGTCACAGTCAGACGCTTCGGTTTCAGAAGTAACGATGTCAGACTGACTCGAAGTTTCTTCAACTTCGGCTGGTGCTTCAGACGCTTGTTGTGCAAAACAGGCTGCACCACCTTGAGGAGCTTCTTCTCCAATGATCAGATGGTTCCAGTTAAAACCTTCATCAGCTTGAATAACCAGGGCTTGACCTTGATTGTTGTTTGCAGGAGGCCTTTGGTTCTGGTACCGGTTATTGACTGGGATAATAGCACGCTCAGTATTTGGTTGTGCCTGAGCTTGCTGCCTCTGATTCTGATTCGCTCTATTGTTGTTGAAGGAATTCTGATCTCCTTGCTGCTTAGGTCGGTCACATTCCCTTGCAAAATGTCCTTTTGTGCCACAGTTGTAGCATGTGACCTTTGTTTTGTCGAACCCAAACTTGGTGTTGTTATTGATCAGAACATCTCTCCTTCCCGTCCTGTCAATATACTCTTTTGCCCTTCTCACCACACTTGCGAAGTGCCATTGTATGTCTATCAGATCCATGTCGTCTTTATCGATCTGTGAGTAATCCTCCTGTGTAAGGTGGGGATTCCCGATTTGTCCAGCAACCAGTCCACTATAAGAGTTTACCAAGGTCGACAGTAGAGCCATGTGTTCTTGAGCTAGCTCTACAGTCACCTTTTCTAAACCCGCGGTGTTCATCTGCTCTGGGGCTGGGTTGGTCCGATAGCCACCTTGATTAGAAGTCGAAGCACCTCCATATCCACCATAACTTGTGGTTGGTGCTCCACTAAAACCTGTGGCAGATGGTCCACCAAAGTTTGCAGTTGCCTGCGCTGGTGCTGCAAGATGAGAAAACGGGTTAACACCAAACTGGTTAGTATTAAAATTCAAAGGATATTGGTTTGGTCCAAAAGGATATGTAGGAGGAGGAACATCAGCTGGGGGACCATAATTGTCAAAAGCATAAACCGGGTCCGGGTTAACCACAAAAGCAGTCTGTGGTTTGGTACCACCCACACTGGTGTCCTGAAGAGGATTCCCATAATAGATGCTGGGATTCTGTGGAATGAGCGCCTTGTTTGCTCTCCTGATCTCCTCTATCTCCTTGTTCTCCAGCTCGGTAATGAACTCGTTGATGGAGAGAGTCTGATATGCATTGCTTGACTTTAGAATATCCAACCATTGATGCCAATGAGGAGGTAGCGCCTCAGCAAATCTTTCTACAAGGTCCGCAGATGAATATAAGACCCCGTACGATACATTTCAGACATCAGATGGTAGTATCTAGCAGTCAAGTCCCTCAGTGATTCGTTCCCGATAGCATTGAAGTTCTCGAACTCCTTCTTGAGTTGATCCATTTTAACCTTCCGCGTCTTCAGATTTCCTTCATTTCGCTCAGCATGTGCTAGCCAAAGCATCTGTGACGTAGTGCACTGAGCAAATTGATGAAGAGTATGCTTGGGAAGAGCTTGCTTCAATGCTGCCATCGCCTTCTTTTCATAATTATACTTCTTCCTCTGATCTTCATTCATGTCTTCAATTGAGATCGGAGTAGTGGAATTCTCAACCATAGGCCTACTGTACCCGGTCTCTATTGCTGACCACACGAGACCATCAATACCCTCAACATACGTCTGAAATCTGCCCTTCCAACCATGGTAGTCGGACATGTATTGCAATTTCGGCGCCCTATTCGAACTACCCGTCTCTAAGTCACTCATGAGAACGGAAGACAGATGATTTGTCTGTGAGTTTGCAGCAGCCGCGAGTGCCCAAGGATTTGCATTCATTTCCTGTTGTTGAGCCGCTAGCGCCCACGGATTGATTCCGACAACATTCGCTTGCATCTGCGCTTGTTGCATTCGTTGCGCGTTTCGCTCGGCTGAGTATTGCCAAGGGTTTGTGGGTTTGTTCGTTTGATTGTTCATTTGTTGGTTATTAGGTTGCCTAGGTTGGTTCAGATGACCCCACGGGTTTGCCATATGTCTATGTTCGTTAATAGTCCGATACTTAGTCAATTTTTCAGTTTCAGGTCCTTTCAGGCGAGTAGGAACTCTATTCTTGTGTTTATAGGCGATTAGGGTTTTGTTGGGTCGAGTACGGTTGTAATTACTAGTATTACACGCGATTACGGTGTAAATGCTAGTGAATGGGGACCTTACACGCGATTAGGGGCTATACCACACGAGTAGGTGGCGAGTAGGCCTCTAATCGCTAGTATTAGAGGCGATTACAGCTGTAAATGTGTGAAGCTTCTTGTACTCGCCTAAGGTATAGGCGAATAGGGGCAACTCGTGTGAACTTTCTTGTAATCGCCTATAGATAGGCGATTAGGGTTTTGTACTCGCTAGAATGTCTGCGTAATCGCTAGATCTGATCTGTAACCTCACTTTTGCTCAAAAACTGCCGTTTTTGCCTCAAAATCTTATCCAAAACAATGTGTTTAAACCCCAAATGATTGGAAAAGTTTCCAAAACACTTTTAGAACAAAACCTAATCAAAAACACACGTTTTTATCCATAAACACACCCCAAGAATTTGAAAATAAGGTTTTTTTTTATCAAAAACTCAAAGTTTCAAACTTCAAAACAGGTTTTTGCTCAAAAATCACAACTTTCCCATAAAAACCTACCTGTTTTTGCTCGTTTTTGCTATCAAAACACTCGTGATAAGAGCCTCGGCTCTGATACCACTTGTAGGATCGACTAACGGGTCACCCGACAATCACGAGCTTGATATTCAGAGTGCGGAATCCTCTAAATATGTTCTAATAGCAGAAACGAATATGAAACAATGATATATGAGTAATTAACACACACAAATGGGTCAAAAGATTAAAGATTTATCACTAAAACAGAGCTCGAGTGTTTACAATGATCAAATCAGACCTTACAGACCAGGGGGAGGGTGTTTGGAGAGTGTGTGTGGCAAGAACTAATAATTAGGGCAATGATTGGGACTATTTATACCTCCCGTACTCGTACAGACCTGTTCATGCGAGTACGAGGTCAGTTCATGCGAGTACGATGCTATCCAGCATGATAAACTAGCGAGTAGGGCCGTACTCGCTAGTAGGTACATGTGAGTAGGGGCTATCCAGCATGAATACTGATATGGTATAGGCTGTAAATGCCTAAAGCCATTCCCTACTCGCCTGATGTGTCCCAAACATCTCGAAACGCGTATAAACATCTCCAAACACCCCGAAACACGTCCAAACAACATATATACTAGCCTAGGGACATCATGCACTTACATGTTTTTAATAGGAAACTAAATTATTGTATCAATAATAAATCATCTCTAGGTGAGAATGACTCACTATGACCATGTACGTACCCATAGTTACATGTTGGTTAAGTTCTACACCGATGTTGAATTACATATTTTAAATAAACTCAGAAAATAAAAAGCCATGAATATGTAAAAAGTAATCTATTAAGGTTTCTTTATAAAAATATTCAAATACACAATTTTATCGCCATCCCACAGTACATAGCAAAACTATGAGTTGGTATTCCTCTGTAATCACCACCACCACCATCTCATCCTCTCTATTCTTATGTTAACTTGTTAAAAAGAAGAAAAAACATCGTCTCCCTCAACCTACTTCCCTTCTTTTGATCATCTGTAACTACCACCACCGCTACAATCACCACCACCACGGGTCCACAATCGTCGGCCCAGACGCCCCCTTCCCCATCGATGTTTTTTTCTCTTCTAAACGCCACTTTCTCTCGCTATTCTCTGTTCACTCAACAGTTCGAATTTGAGATCCGAAACCGTTGATGGTGCAGATCATTTCAGATTTGAGATCCAAAATCGTTAATGGTGAAGCCTCATTCCATCAGAGGGTTACGTATATTGCGTTGTGCAGGGGCGTAGCATTGTAGGGGCGGGAGGGGGCGGCCGACCCCCCGAATTTTCTCGCAGAAGTTCCGATTATATAGTATTCGTATAGAAAATTTTGGAAATATAGGGTTTCGACCCCCCGAAACTGGTTTTCGACCCCCCAAAACCAGTGACTTCCGACCCCCCGATGTCTTCCGACCCCCCAAACCTTCGGGTCAAGCTTCGCCACTGGCGTTGTGTATGGTGATTCTTGTCTAAATGTGGAGAGAAACCGGTAAGAGTGGGTTGACTGGTAAGGCCATTCAAAGTACGAAAATAACCCTTGCAACCTTTGAGAATTACAATAGCTGCCACTTGGTACTGTTACTGATTTGACGTTTTGCTACAGTAAACGTTCCTCACATCAGAATTTGCAAAATGTATCTTTATATAATATTCATGATTTATATATAAAGTAGTTTTTACCCGCCCCGTGTTGCGGGGCGCAACTCGACTTTATGCTGTATAATAATAACGCATTATAACTGACTCGTTTTAAAAAACAGTTTACGTCGAAAGATAAAACAAATTTGAATTTTTACCGACACCTACCTAAGACAATAAAAGCAAACTACAAGATGACAAAAGACAAAAAAAAAACGTCACTAAAAGACAAACAAAAAAAATAAGAAAACAAAAGAAAAAGAAACCGTAAAAGCACAAGAAAGAAAGTAAACAAATAGCATGTTGGTAATTAATTTTTAGATGACAAGCAAAGTTTTTACATAACTGGTTATCTAATACATGAAACCCGTTTGACAGACATTTGTAAAACCAACCGTGGTTTTTTAAAATCATGAAATGCAAGATTACAGAGTGTAGAGGAAAACCGGTGGGTTTCCCCCCAACGAAGACGGCAAACTTCCAGCAGGCCAAGGCGGTTATGACGGCGTTCCGAGGTGGTGGTTTCTACCAATTGGTCGATGGCTTTACAGGGATCGGTCCTCTGGAAGACCAATCCAAGAGTGTAGATGAAAACATGAGGTGTCGTTACGCGGATCTGACAAATCGATGGCACGCAAGTCGATGGTCATTAGGGTTAAACCGTAACCTCTGCACCAAACCAAGACGACGAAAGCGTCGTTTGGCAACACCGATGCTGGTCATGTTCTGTGATGGTCCTCGATCGGCGTCAGCTTAAGGTGGTTTTAGGAGGTGACGACGGTGGCGATTGATTTGAGTTGAGGGGTGTTGCGTGTGGTGGTGGGGGTGGAGAGAGAGAGAGAGTGGCCAATCAAGAAGTGACACGTGGCGGCGCAAGTTAGTAGGGGCGCACTGGTCCTAAGACCATACCGTAAATGTTATTATAGAAGAATGTGTTTTTATTAAATAGTATTTGTTTTGAAATGAAAAAAAAATAGGTAGGCTTTGTACCTGAAGTGCCGCTAGTGATTTAATAGTTCTAGAGTAATTTGGCTTATATTTGACAGTGAACCATATATTTTACATGATATGACAAAACAACATCATTTCATTAATTGAGCCATCATTTTATTAATTGATGACTTCATGGGAAATTTTCACTTTGTTATAAGAAAAAAAAATGTGTGAGCTTCTTGTGGGTAAAATAGACAATATTGGTTAGTACAAGAAGCCGAATGTTTCTAATGATATCAGAGCCACTTCTGTTCTTTTTTATTTACGACAGTAGATAAAAATCATCCGCGACAATGAGAACAAGGGCTTATTTGTGACACCTTATGCAAATCCCAAAATGTTCTACTATATTTGGTTTTGTCGTTATGATAGATACCGGGGCATAAGAAATATCTCCCTCAAATATCATCAATAATGCCTTTTAAACGCAATGGTTGTGGATAAGAGGATACGTATATAAGCATGCATGAGTAGAAGCAATTTATAAATGGGTAACCTCTAAAAAAAGTGGAAAGTTTCTACTTGGCTCACCAAAAAATATCTACGAGCTTCTCATGGGCAAAACGAACAAATTAAGTTTGCACATGAAACCGCATGTTACACTTTTTCTTTTCAAGAAAAATTAAATAATTATAAATTTATGTTTTTTTTTATGATGATCAAAATTAGCGATGGATTTCCGATGGAAAATTTGTCCAAGAATGACCAAAGAAATAATTGGCATTCGTAAGTGGTAAAGCGGTCAGTTATACATCTATGGTAATGGTAATGGGTCAATAAAAAGGGAAAATCACGAGAATAGCCCTTTGACCCGGATGACTTACAAAAATAGCCTCCTCCCGTCTTTTTGGAGAGACGGGTCACGGATTTCAAGACGTCTTCAGATACAACCAATAACTTACCGCCCCGTCATCACCCACACACTCTCTCTCCTTCTCTACTCATTAATTATTCCCTGACACCTCTCTCTCCTCTTGTGACCCGTCTCTCTCTTCCCACGTCTCTAAAGACGTCACCCACAACAAATGTGTTGCTGTTAATTCAACTCTTGCAGATCCAATACCAATTTCATATGTAAATTAACATGCCATATATTAACCCAACACATTGTTGTTGTTGTATATGAAACTTCGTCGGAGCAGACGAAGAACTCACCGAAGAAGAAGATTTCTTCACCGAAAGAAAAAAAAAATTGAACTCACCAGAGAAGACGAAGAACTCACCGGAGAAGAAGACATCTGAAACGGTAGAATCTCCACGTCATCACCGGACTTTGATATCTTCAAAATAACGAAGTGGTCGATTAATTTCCTGTTATATGTCTCAGACAGACGCCAGTGGGGAACGAAATGGTAATGTTCATCGGTGAAGACGTCTTTGAAGGTGTGATCCACATCATGTATCCACCTCCGATCAAAACTCTAGAATAATTGTAGAAAAATAGTCGGTGAGAGAGAGAGAGGGGTGCAAATATTTGGTGTGTACAGATCGGATTTTGATTAACAAACGGACATCGGTAGATCTGATATCATATCATTCACTATTTTAAGTATCTCATAGAGGAGGAGCACAAATGTTGTGGGTGGCGTCTCCAAGACGTGGGAAGAGAGAGAAGGAGAGAGGAGAGAGTGTGCCATGGATAATTATTAGAGAATGAGGAGGAGAGAGAGAGAGAGTAGGTGATGATGTGGCGGCGAGTTATTGGTTGGAGTGGGAGACGTCTGAGACGTCTTGGTAGGTGTGACCCGTCTCTCCAAAGAGATGGGAGAGGGCTATTTTCGTAAACCACTTGGTCAAAGTGCTATTTTGGTGGTTTTCCCCAATAAAAATGTGGTCGGTAATATGTTGTCGATACTCTTAGTTGGTGACCATCCACATTCACAAACATACATTTTAATAAAAATAATTTCTATCTATTCAATCTACACAACCCAACCTTAACACATATTCACATCCCAACTCAACCTAAAAATATTTTTTTTTAAAAAAAAAACTCGATTTTTAATAAAATTAATACCGGGATGTTCACAAAAAGAAAATTAAGAAATACAATGTATTTAGTTTTTTTTAAACTTAAATATTATAAGTTATTTAAGGTTTTAAGTTAGTGGGGGGTTTATTTGGTTGCAAATAAGGTTGTCATAACAAACCGATTGTGAGTTTGTTTGCAAACTTTTGAATTTTTTAATATTATTAACAAACTTGACTTTGCTTAACAGTGTGAATGGTCTTATGACCAAAACCCTTTGTGACTATACGGATGAAACAATGTACTTAATTTTCTACCTTACTTAAGCCGGAGATAAATACCTCAAACATTTTAAGTAGTGATGGGATTGGGTACTAAACCGACTAGTGGTCATACTCACCAAAGATATATCACTTGATAGTATCCCCCATTCACCCACGTTTTTGTCATTAACTACTACCTTGTGTAGTCGTCTCCCTACCCAAATCATACTCGTGTTTGCAGGTCATTCGATCCAAAACTGCTAGTGAAGGATTATCCATGTGGAATATAATAATCTTATCATCCCTGTCAGGAAGGTAAGACTACTTGTTTTTTTCATTGGCGTCATCACTATCGGTTCTTTCATCTTTCAAACTAGCAACTATGGATTCGCCGACTAGTGAAAACCAAAACACTACCGATGTTGATGCAGTGATCGACGACCAGATCGATGTCGTTGCACAGAACACTATAACGAAGAATGTAACACAGAAACAACCACACTCATCATTCCAGTTCATCCCACTCAGAGGTGGGTTATCAGGTGGAAAAAAGAAACAGGGTGACCAATCTCCGGTATATCCGGATGAATGGTTAGCCAGGCAAAACGCCAAGACGATAGCCGAGTACCAGAAGATGGTCCTTGAAAAGGCTAAACTCAATGCTCAGAAGACTTTGAGTTTTGGTACTCTTGAGGATGATCCAGATTCACCTTCAGCAAACAACAATGGTCGTCATCCAACGAGACCTCGTCAGGCGGTATGTGGTAGAGATCGTGGTAAGAATACTCGCGATCAGGACCACGTCAACCTAGATGAGGAACCCGACGGCTATGGCTCTGAGGACGAGGTCCAACATGACTCCAACCGCAAGCAAAGCTCAAAGTCGGTTGCAAGCAACCATGCACCAAATAATGATGATATGTACAAGCCTTATAGGCCAAAAACCTTTGCAAAACGGTCAAAGTTTTGCGTGTGAATAGCTTTGGCCCCAATGCCTCAAGAAAGTAAGCTCCCAAGTACCATTGGGAAATATGATGGTCTTCGAGACCCAGATGATCACTTACATGCTTTCGACTGCGCAGGAAGCTCCAAACTCTAGCCGTGCAAGCCTGGTGTCACTTGTTTATTCAAACACTATCAGGGGCATCTAGAGTTTGGTATGAAAGTTTGCCCGTTGGGAGCTTGGTGGATTTTGAAGATTTAATCAAGAAGTTCAAGAATCACTTTTCACATCTCAGAAAGCACAAGAAGGACAAGGAACACATTTTGTTGTGCATACGCAATGAGAATGAATCGTTAGAAGATTACATAGTTCGATACAATAAAGAAGCTCTCCAACTGGGATGCGGAGAAGAACTTACCCGTGCAGCATTTATTCACGATGTAAGGAATGATGATTTAATGAAGTGCGTTACTGGAAAAGACGGCATACCTACCGCCTAGGATGAAGTGATTGAAGATGCAAAAGTTTACGCGTCTTCGGAGTGTTCCTTTCATCGTAACAAAAGTATGCATCAGAGCAGCAACCACCATGCGGCCTCCAATAACAAAGGAAAAGGGAAACATTCCGTCTGGTCTAGAATCACTGGTGCAGCAGATAAAGGAAAATATTCCTCTGCGCAGGACGCGCAAAATTATCTGAATTCAAAGGGCGCGCGTGAACAGAAGGGTCACCATAGAAAGAATTGTGAATGGACTCCATTGTCTAAGACAACTTCCGAGGTCCTGAAGACGGAGCAGATCCAATTCCCAAAGCCACGAGAGCTGAGCCGTGATAGACAGAACGTCGATAACTCTAAAAACTATGAGTACCACGAAGATTATGGGCACTTAACAGGCAACTGCTACAGTCTTAAGATGGAAATTGAAAATGCAATAAAGCCAGGACAGTTAGCGCATCTCGTGAAGAATATGCGGAAAAAACCAAGAGAACATGCAGAAGTGGGTGAGCCCACCCAAAGGAAGATCCGCAATCTGAACGCGCATCACGTCTTTCATACTCCGCGCTATAATTGCAACATGACTCACAGAGGTTCCAGTCACAAAAGAGCATTCACTGTCGTCAACGACGACTCGTGGAAAGAGGCAGATGTCATCATGCCAAAGGTGAAGGGTGGAGCTTCCTCAACAGGTCCGCTAATCATTACAGGAGTTGTGGGTCATTACCGCACAAGGTATATGTTTCTGGACAAAGAAGTAACACTGACATCATGTACCAGCAATGCTTTGAATAGCTGGACGAATAAGATAAAGCAAGATTAGTCCCAGTGACAAAACCCATCTCAGGTTTCATTCATGAGATGATATTTCCGTTGGGTATGCTCACGTTCCCAGTCATGCTTTCGGATGGAAAGCACTCACGAACAGAAGTTTGTGACTTTATGGTACTTCCCGTCAATTCATCACATGAAATCTTGCTGGGACGGGAAGGCTTAGCAAAATTCAACTGCAATGCATCTATGCCACACCAAATGGCAGGTTTTCCTACCCGGACTGGCGTAGCATTCATACGTGGGAACAAGAACTGTCACACCACTGACGCGCAGAAACCCATAAAAGTATTGAAACCAATTGTCCGAACTGAACCGGAAAAATGGGTTATCAACCCTAAATTCTCGGAACAGACAGTTGTCATTGGCCATGCAATCTCCGACACCATAAGCTTAATGTTTACAAGACAGTTGAACCAGTTGTCCAAAAGAAGCGCAGTATGGGACCGAAGAAAACAAAGGCATGAACGAATAAGTGACGAAATTGATAAAGGCGGGGATTCTCCGCAAGAGCCGATATCAAACATGGGTTGCCAACCCGGTCATGGTGGGAAAGTCTAACGGCAGTTGGCGTATGTGTGTGGATTACAAAGACTTGAACAAGGCCTGCCCTAAAGACTGCTACCCATTGCTTGAGATCGATTTAAAAGTCGACTCATTGGCACCGTTCAGGTTTAAATGCTTTCTTGATGCCTATAAAAGGTATCATCAGATCCAAATGGCTAAAGAAAATGAGGACAAAACAGCATTCCGCACTGACATGGGAACTTTCTGTTATACAAAGATGCCATTTGGGCTCAAGAACGCTGGAGCCACGTACCAATGCTTAATGGATACAGCATTCGTTAAACATATTGATGTTAACTTGGAAGTCTATGTAGACGACCTCATCATAAAAAGCAAAGAGGAAGACCTAATGCTGGAAGATATCCAGAAGACTTTCGAACAGCTTCGAAGCGTCAAAATGAAGCTAAATCCAAGTAAGTGTTCCTTCGGGATGGAAGAAGGAAAATTTTTGGGAGTGTGCCTCTAAATCTATCACAACTTTCTTACGGGGTTGAATCCCTGCCCCTGTCACCAAGGGCGCGTGATGTCAGTACGCGACCAACGTACATAACTGCGCACCCTTCGGGCGCATGAGGTGTCCGCACAAAACACTAAAATACATAACGGATCCACTAACCTGTTCTGGCGTAATGCTTTGGGGGATCCAAAAGTTGCGGAGCCATGAAATTTGCGCTAAGTCTTTCCATCAACGATTGCGTACCCTTGGGAACAAGATTATACACAACACGCACGCTGCCTCTCTGTTCAAACAGTTCAAACAAAGACATACCTGTCACACAACACACAAGACTTGTCATGATTATGTGTAACAGCAAATAATACGGTGATGGTGGAAACGAAATCATACCTTCTTCCGGTACACGCAGATCATAACCTTCCGGATCGCGCAGCTGGCTCAGACACAGCATCACCAACATACCCTCTGGACATTTATCCATGGGAAGAAATTGTTTTTATACATCCATCATCTAACAAAAAAAAAATAATCCATTTACCTAAAACCCAACACACTCCCAAACCAAAATAAACAGCCCAGCCCGTCCCACCTGAGCCCAGACCGTAGGCCCAACAACAGACCGACCCACACTTCCTTCTTCGTGATACCTCTTCGCTGCACAACCAAACGCGACCCGCCGACAAGATCGTTCAAATTATACGCGCCTAAGATCTGTTATGGTAACCAGTTAATGTACAGATTGTATGCTTATGATGCACGCTAGAATCACCATTTAAAACATTCCATTTTCATGATAATTACGCGTTCATAATAATGTGTGGGTCAACTTTCCTAATTCTCTTAATACGTGTGTAATACTATTGTATGTGAGTGAAAGGATCGTATAACAACAAAGAATGATCAAACAAGTTAGTTTTAGGTGCGGAATCCCTAAAACAATCACAAAATAATAGTCAAACAGATCAAAACAAGTAAATTATCATTTTCAAAAGCTTTTCATTAATTATAAACTCGATTACACGTTTAAAGATTGATACAAACAGGGTAAGAACGTGAAAAGAGCTAAATAAACTTCTAGAGAGAATATCAGAAAGTGGAGGGAATAATATGACCAAAAGTTACATTCAAAAATCAAGCTTGACTATTTATAGACTGCACATTCGCCCACTTTGTTCATGCTAATGTGCAGGTTCGCCCAAACTAACTGGTCGAACCAAGCTATACAATAAACAATATTCACATTCGTCCAGAACTACCTCCTTCGCACCTTAGGATCTTCCTTCGCACCTTCTAAAAACTTCCTTCGCACCTTCGACATTCATCAAAACATGTTTATTGAACAATCCGAAGCACTAGTCGCACAATTGCATCTACAAATCCCCCTCGACTATTGCTTGGATTGCTGTCGACGTTGTTCATCCATTCTGATGTTCATCAGTTTGATATGTCGTTGAATCTTCTGTTCTTTAGTCAAAACCGGTTCCTGAAATTGCTTTGGCTTCGTCTTTTTCACTTCAGGCACCTTTTGCTTCTCAACAAACTTCCCGAGCTTCTCATCATAGTCACAACCAGCGTTAATGTCATACGCAAAGCACAAAAATACCACACATTGGTATTTTCCTGCTTGCTCAGCATCCTTCACTTCAGAATAGATAGGATTATAAAACAACATTATTATATCCTCATGTGAACAGTTGATTAACCACATGGGATCAAAAATGTGTATTTTCTTGTAGTTCTTCTCTCCGTCTTTCAGTACAATCACAGCCTCTGCTATCTTCCAATCGTAATACCACCAAATGAAATCTTTAGCAAAGTGTTGTGGGATTGGCAACAAAGGAATCTTTTTCAACACTCGCGGTGGTTTATACTTTAACGTCACCTTGGGCATACCTGTAATCTGATCAATATCCTTTTTATGAACAATTCGTTTAGGATATTGTGGTTCAAACAAATCCCACTTGGTTTGGCTTTGTCATTGTCCCTCCACATGAATCTTGAACTTTGTCTTCCATGTGTTGTACTCCTTCATGTCCATGAGCTTTGGTGGACGATTGCCGCTTCCTAATGATAGATCATGAATAAGTGTGGATATGGCATTGGTCGTGTCACACCCTCAAATTTCCACCTGCGGAGTTCTACCGCGAGGCGTGTGACACACCAGGATCCAAGTCAACGGTCACAATAAACGACGTCTAAATGTAAAAACATACGTAAACAAAAACCATGCATAAGTTTAAAACCAACATTCAAACAGTGCGGAAGCATTTAAAGTTTACAAACGTCATGCAGAAACAAAACATAAGTTTAAAATTTCATAAATCCAAACATGCAGATGAGACCCTAGACGCGAGACGACTCCAGTGCGACCTCGTGCGCCTATCCGACAGCTGCTACCTTAGCGACCTGAGAAAAACATGCTAAAAGAGTCAACATATAATGCTGGTGAGTTCACAGGTTTTAATTAAACGTTTAAAGTGATCCTTCGAAAACCGTTACCATCACAGTTACTACTATGCTTATGAGAACGCTAGCTAGGCGCAGAATGAGATACTCATACGGGTGAAACCATTACTGACTGAGCCGTGTGTTACCCTTTGTTTCCTATGGGCTACCGTCATCGCCGGTAGACCTTGTTTTGTTAGAGACAATATGCACCCGCCCGGCCTCCAGCCGTCGAGTGGGGTTTGTCAGTCCCCAATAGCGCTATCCATATTTCCCCGCCATATACCCATGTTAGTGGTTTCAAGGGATTTTCGATGAACCGTATAGTAAGATAAGTAAGCCATAGTATAACGTGATAAAGAGTCATGAGCCATAAGAGTTTAACAAGTCATAAGTCATAAAAGAGTTTGTAAGCATGTTTCTCACCCCGAAAGCAAAAACTGTAAAATGTGGGGCCGTGAACTCACCTTAGATAGCGTTCCTCAAATATGTGTAAAGATGTTTAGCCCTTGACAATCCCTCTACCGGAGATCTATCAAAATGTTCACATAAGTGTTCCGACTAATAACCATAAGGTTATCTAGTCCCCGATTGTCCAGATCATAACCAAGTATGTTTTAAAACGTGTTTAAATGTTCAACCGACACACTAGACCGACCCGACATCCCGTTGGTGACCCATTACCCTAACTAATCAAGTACACATAGATTACATGCAAGGTTCAAGCATAAAACACTTAGTTTGTATCAAAAATCTCATTTTTGTTAACATAGGGTCGAATGTAGTGGTAAGTGGTCGAAGGTGACTTGGATTGGTCGAATGTGGGTTCAAACTTCCACCTTCGCCCCTTTTTCTTCCACCTTCGCCCACTTGTGGTTCATTCGCCCCTCAAGTTTCCAGGTTCGACCCCTGGAACCCACCTTCGCCCATTCGACTGGCCGAAGGTGTTCCAGGTTCGACCCTGCTGTGTTGTTTACTCAAAAACGCGTCCAAAAACATCCGAAAACATCACGAAACATCATGAGTTACAGCAGTCAAGCATCATTAATATATTCCTACGAAACCCTACCAATTTTACCCCAAAATCTATCCGTTTTTACAAGTTTCCTAAAATAGTAAATTATGGAGATGTCACATCATCATGCATGAAAATATTACCCAATTAGGAAACTTCTGAAATCAATCAATAATCAGCTCATCATCATCAAATCATCATGAACAAGAAACCCTTATCCTAACTCTATCATTATTATCCAAAAACAAGCCCTAAATCTAACAAAGATTCCTTTAATCGACAAAACACCATCAACAATCAATTGTAACATGTTTCAATCAGAACCCATCATTAATAACAGCCCTAGGTTGTTGCCATATCCTCTATACAACAAGAAATCATCAAACAATGCATAATATCACATTAACACATGTTAATTTGCATAAAAACTCATTGTTTATGAATAGGTTTTGGTTAGGAAAGGTTTTTATTCATAAAATAGGTTGATATCAGATCTGGACCTTTGGGGTTTAGATTAAAACAAGTCAAAATTGTTTAAAAAGGATTTGAAATGAAGAACACACCTTAGATCTTCACTTGTAATGATTTAGAGAGTTAGGTTATGAAAAACAAGCTCAAAAACTCCTTCCCCAATGATAATAGCTGATAGAGAGTGTTTGGAGGCGTTTAGGGTTTGTGAAATGGTGAAAAATGGCTAAAGATGGTATTTATACCCAGTCCAGGTTCGCCCCTTTTATGTGGTCGAATGTGGAACTTTTCCACATTCGCCCATTTGTAATGGTCGAATGTGGAACTTTTCCACATTCGCCCACTTTGTTTCTACATTCGCCCATTTTTCAAGTTCCATTTCCACGTTCGCCCACTATTTCCAGATTCAGGTCATCAGCACTTTTTAACACATGTTAACAGCACTTTTTAACACATGTTAACCTTTTCCCAGTTTGTCGTGTTTAACGCATTCTAACACATCTTAACACATACATGCACCCATAGTCTATGTTTAGCATATTTAGGCACGTATAATCATTTGTACATCGTTTAAGCAAGTATAAGCATACAATCCACCGCACGACCCATAATCTACACATATACTTAATTAGTTCATGTAATGTCACCAACAACGGAACCCGGTACTAATGTATTCCCAAAACGACTCCCAATGATCCTCCAGATCATTGAACCCTGGACAATCCTAATCTGACCCGACTCAACTAACCCAGTTAAGTTTGTTTATAAACGTTTCTCGCTAAGGTAGACTTAAATGTTACTATTATGTTTAAGCCGAACATGCCGGGTGTCACATCATCCCCACGTTGAAAGAATTTTCGTCCCGAAAATTTCCCGAAGTCGAGGAGGGAAAACAAATAAGAAGAAAAAAATTTTCCGGGTCGTCACATCATCCCCCTGTTGAAAGGAATCTCGTCCCGAGATTCTTTCGGTTTCAACAGTAATGAGTGTCGACCTATGTGCCCACGTAACGTTTCCCCAAAATACAACAAGTGAAGGTCATGAATCAAACGTGCCAGTAACAACCGGGAAACCACTTTCCCCAAATGCGAGTATGAGACAAGAGGCCCCCGATGAAAGCCTACTGGAGACTACTATGATCGGTATAACTAACCCACCGGTACCGTCCAAGTAGCATCCCCAAAGGACCCTCATCGACCCAAAGAATGAGAAACAGTGACCAAACCACAAAGAAAACACCCGAAAGCACGAACGCACAATAATGCGGATAAAAGTGTAACCAAAGCGTAACAAGAGATAAGAGAGAATACGTACGGGTAACAGTGTCTGGGTCCACCTGGTTCTCCCTAGCACCGATCACATAAGCATGAGCACGAGTAAGCCGGCCACCGCCTTCATTGTCTTCATCCTTCCCTGCAGTCCCTGTGCCCCCTTGATTCAACTTGGGACAGCTTCGCTTGAAGTGCCCCGCTTCTCCACAATGATAGCAACCCTGATTCCCCTGTGGAGCAGGGGTAGTGACAGCAGTAGTCTGAGTCGTCCTGGAAAGGTTGACCCTACAATCCTTGGCAAAATGCCCCGGCTTCTGACAACGCTCACAGCGAAAACTCTCACAAGTACCATAGTGATGAAACCCACAACGTCCACACTTAGGGCTTTTCCCAGCATAGCCCCCTTGTTTCTGGTCCGATGCTGACCCCGAAGCTTCAGCCTTCTTCGCTGCCGGTTGTCGCTGAGCCCCCGATGAACCCTTATCCACGCTATCCCACTTCCTCTTGTTCTCAGCCGGCGCCTTCACAGAAGAGCCTCTAGGAGGCAAGACACCCTCAGAAATCTTCAAGTTGGTCATCTTAGTAGCCGACCGCACAGCCTCTAACATAGTAGTAGGATCCCTAGCTGCCACCAACCCCGCAATCTCTGGCACCAAACCCGAAAGATACTGCTCCACCCTCCTATACTCTGGTGTAGACAAACCCGGACACATCACTGCTAGCTCGTTGTGCCTGATCGTGTACTCCTCCACCTCAGAACCAACCATCTTAAGATTCCCATATTCATGTTCCAACGTCTTAATCGCCTCACGCGGGCAGTACTCATCCTTCAACCTACGCACGAAATCCGCCCAAGGCATGGCGTTGGCCTCCCCGAGACCAAGTGTCTGTGTGACGCAGTTCCACCACGTCAAGGCGGCTCCTACAAAAGTCCCCGAAGCAAACTTCACCCAATCCACTACTGGAGTCTCACATAAAGCGAACACCGACTCCGTCTTCTCCAACCACCGAAGTAACTCCACAGCCCCCTCTGTACCCTGGAAGCTGAGAGGCTGGCAATCCTTAAACCGCTTGTAGGCGACACCTGCCTGAACCGGAGGAGCAGCAGCACCCATGAAAGTCTGCTGGGCCGCCTGAAAAGCAGCTAGTGCAACGCCCAACTGTTGCTGCATCATCTCATTGAGCTCCTCGTGCGTCATAGTGATGTTACCACCACCTCTACCCCCACCACGGCGTCCACCTCCGCCACCACGGCGTCCACCTGCACGTCCACCAGCGCGACCAGACATGTTCTGCCAGAACATGAGACGAGACACTCAGTACCACTGACAAACCAAGCTACAAGTGACCAAACGAACTCAGGATGCGGTTCCAGCATGACCATTAGTCCGAACACAAAGTCCACCAAGATTTTCATGCATTTCGATTTATGATTTCGTGTGCACCCGAAATAACAAATCGCTCTACATGGTCCCCTAGGCGTGCTCCGAGCTAGAACTTCAAGTCACCTGATAACCACATCTCAGAATGATACAACTAACTCAAAAGGTCAATAAATAGGTCCCCTCGGCTGTAACCCAAAGAAGAAAATAAAGTGAAGCTAGAAATAACCAAGGATAAGGTAGGTAATGTAACACTGTGTGGTAAGGAGACCGACACCCCGACAAGGTTAGTATGTTTGCCCAAAAGACACGACTCAAATGTATGTGACCGTCTAGTGTGTGTGACTCGGCTATAGTCTAGACTCTACATGCAGTCCTAGTTCACTATAACCATTGGCTCTGATACCAATCTGTCACACCCTCAAATTTCCACCTGCGGAGTTCTACCGCGAGGCGTGTGACACACCAGGATCCAAGTCAACGGTCACAATAAACGACGTCTAAATGTAAAAACATACGTAAACAAAAACCATGCATAAGTTTAAAACCAACATTCAAACAGTGCGGAAGCATTTAAAGTTTACAAACGTCATGCAGAAACAAAACATAAGTTTAAAAGTTCATAAATCCAAACATGCAGATGAGACCCTAGACGCGAGACGACTCCAGTGCGACCTCGTGCGCCTATCCGACAGCTGCTACCTTAGCGACCTGAGAAAAACATGCTAAAAGAGTCAACATATAATGCTGGTGAGTTCACAGGTTTTAATTAAACGTTTAAAGTGATCCTTCGAAAACCATTACCATCACAGTTACTACTATGCTTATGAGAACGCTAGCTAGGCGCAGAATGAGATACTCATACGGGTGAAACCATTACTGACTGAGCCGTGTGTTACCCTTTGTTTCCTATGGGCTACCGTCATCGCCGGTAGACCTTGTTTTGTTAGAGACAATATGCACCCGCCCGGCCTCCAGCCGTCGAGTGGGGTTTGTCAGTCCCCAATAGCGCTATCCATATTTCCCCGCCATATACCCATGTTAGTGGTTTCAAGGGATTTTCGATGAACCGTATAGTAAGATAAGTAAGCCATAGTATAACGTGATAAAGAGTCATGAGCCATAAGAGTTTAACAAGTCATAAGTCATAAAAGAGTTTGTAAGCATGTTTCTCACCCCGAAAGCAAAAACTGTAAAATGTGGGGCCGTGAACTCACCTTAGATAGCGTTCCTCAAATATGTGTAAAGATGTTTAGCCCTTGACAATCCCTCTACCGGAGATCTATCAAAATGTTCACATAAGTGTTCCGACTAATAACCATAAGGTTATCTAGTCCCCGATTGTCCAGATCATAACCAAGTATGTTTTAAAACGTGTTTAAATGTTCAACCGACACACTAGACCGACCCGACATCCCGTTGGTGACCCATTACCCTAACTAATCAAGTACACATAGATTACATGCAAGGTTCAAGCATAAAACACTTAGTTTGTATCAAAAATCTCATTTTTGTTAACATAGGGTCGAATGTAGTGGTAAGTGGTCGAAGGTGACTTGGATTGGTCGAATGTGGGTTCAAACTTCCACCTTCGCCCCTTTTTCTTCCACCTTCGCCCACTTGTGGTTCATTCGCCCCTCAAGTTTCCAGGTTCGACCCCTGGAACCCACCTTCGCCCATTCGACTGGCCGAAGGTGTTCCAGGTTCGACCCTGCTGTGTTGTTTACTCAAAAACGCGTCCAAAAACATCCGAAAACATCACGAAACATCATGAGTTACAGCAGTCAAGCATCATTAATATATTCCTACGAAACCCTACCAATTTTACCCCAAAATCTATCCGTTTTTACAAGTTTCCTAAAATAGTAAATTATGGAGATGTCACATCATCATGCATGAAAATATTACCCAATTAGGAAACTTCTGAAATCAATCAATAATCAGCTCATCATCATCAAATCATCATGAACAAGAAACCCTTATCCTAACTCTATCATTATTATCCAAAAACAAGCCCTAAATCTAACAAAGATTCCTTTAATCGACAAAACACCATCAACAATCAATTGTAACATGTTTCAATCAGAACCCATCATTAATAACAGCCCTAGGTTGTTGCCATATCCTCTATACAACAAGAAATCATCAAACAATGCATAATATCACATTAACACATGTTAATTTGCATAAAAACTCATTGTTTATGAATAGGTTTTGGTTAGGAAAGGTTTTTATTCATAAAATAGGTTGATATCAGATCTGGACCTTTGGGGTTTAGATTAAAACAAGTCAAAATTGTTTAAAAAGGATTTGAAATGAAGAACACACCTTAGATCTTCACTTGTAATGATTTAGAGAGTTAGGTTATGAAAAACAAGCTCAAAAACTCCTTCCCCAATGATAATAGCTGATAGAGAGTGTTTGGAGGCGTTTAGGGTTTGTGAAATGGTGAAAAATGGCTAAAGATGGTATTTATACCCAGTCCAGGTTCGCCCCTTTTATGTGGTCGAATGTGGAACTTTTCCACATTCGCCCATTTGTAATGGTCGAATGTGGAACTTTTCCACATTCGCCCACTTTGTTTCTACATTCGCCCATTTTTCAAGTTCCATTTCCACGTTCGCCCACTATTTCCAGATTCAGGTCATCAGCACTTTTTAACACATGTTAACAGCACTTTTTAACACATGTTAACCTTTTCCCAGTTTGTCGTGTTTAACGCATTCTAACACATCTTAACACATACATGCACCCATAGTCTATGTTTAGCATATTTAGGCACGTATAATCATTTGTACATCGTTTAAGCAAGTATAAGCATACAATCCACCGCACGACCCATAATCTACACATATACTTAATTAGTTCATGTAATGTCACCAACAACGGAACCCGGTACTAATGTATTCCCAAAACGACTCCCAATGATCCTCCAGATCATTGAACCCTGGACAATCCTAATCTGACCCGACTCAACTAACCCAGTTAAGTTTGTTTATAAACGTTTCTCGCTAAGGTAGACTTAAATGTTACTATTATGTTTAAGCCGAACATGCCGGGTGTCACAGGTCGTCTGCGAATGAACGGCAGCTGCTGCTACTCCCCAATAGTTGTCAATTGGTTGTTGTAATGGTTGCACAACTTGTTGAGGAACCGAACTAGTCATAGCCATGTAATTGATTGGCTGGGATGGTGGACTAGTCTTCTGGGCTGCAACTGACCATGGATCTTGTGTTGTCTGCTATTGTGGTGCTTGAGTAGGTCTTGGCGTTGTTGGGAAGTTCCACATCTTAACCTGTAAACGTTTAAACACGAAAAGATTAGAAATGTTTTAAAACAGGACACTCTTTCGTACTATCGAACGTGCGAATGAGAAATAATCTTCTCCTTCGACCGTTTTGATTGATACGAATGTGGACTTATATCACAAAATCTCTTTCGACCGCTTTCTTCTCTCGTTCGACCGTTTTCCTTCTCCTTCGACCGTTCGATCAATCGAAGGTAACACCAATGGACGAATGAACAAAATAAGCAATGAAAGTCTACGTTCGACCACTAAAACACCTCCTTCGACCACAAAATCTCTCTTTCGACCAAATGAACTCACACTTTCGTCCACTCTCTCTACGTTCGACCCCTGATAATTCAAAAACGGTTATTCTTTGAAAATTCGTTAATTTTGATCATGTTTATCAAATATTGATGGATTTTGATGATCTAAATCAGGTTTTGAATCGGAATTGATTTGGAACAACTTTAATGAAGAGAATTATCCAATTTAGCCTTGAAATCAAGTTGTAATCAATCAAAATCTTATCACATTAGTTTGTTCAATGAAAACAGAAACTTTTTGATCAAAATTGGGTCAAAATCAACTGAGAAACTATTAATTTGTGGTTGTTTGATCCAGAATGGCTCTGATACCACTTTGTATGTGAGTGAAAGGATCGTATAACAACAAAGAATGATCAACAAATTAGTTTTAGGTGCAGAATCCCTAAAACAATCACAAAATAATAGTCAAACAGATCAAAACAAGTAAATCATCATTTTCAAAAGCTTTTCATTAATTATAAACTCGATTACACGTTTAAAGATTGATACAAACAGGGTAAGAACGTGAAAAGAGCTAAATAAACTTCTAGAGAGAATATCAGAAAGTGGAGGGAATAATATGACCAAAAGTTACATTCAAAAATCAAGCTTGACTATTTATAGACTGCACATTCACCCACTTTGTTCATGCGAATGTGCAGGTTCACCCAAACTAACTGGTCGAACCAAGCTATACAATAAACAATATTCACATTCGTCCAGAACTACCTCCTTCGCACCTTCTGATCTTCCTTCGCACCTTCTAAAAACTTCCTTCGCACCTTCGACATTCATCAAAACATGTTTATTGAACAATCCAAAGCACTAGTCGCACAATTGCATCTACAACTATAAATTAAGACCTCTCGAACCACCTCCATGTACCGAGAATCAAACCCCTACTCTCAAAACCTGTTAACTACTCGTCTTTAATCAAGAAACAATCGCGTTTGACTTTTCTGTTGACCGGCTTAAGCGAGTTCAAAAACCTTCTGTAAGTAGCGATTAATTCTTTGTTTTTGTTTATCGTTATCGTCCAATCAATAACCCCATAAACTCTGTGGTTATTGGTTGCTAATTGATTCAAATAGAAAAGCTAGGTTTGAAGCTTGATTGAGGGAAGATAACACACGACCGAGTCTGTTTATGTTTTAAACAAAAGGAAAACCAACACCAACTGATCTAAACTTGAGCCGGCCGTAACCTTGAGTTCGAGCCCAAGCTTCACATTTTTAATTTCCTTATGATTATTAATTAAACCTAGGAAGCATTTATAATTAATTGAAATCAAATAAAAACATTCTCAAGATCTAGACCAGATGGTCTAGGCTTGTGATTTAAAAACCTGAACCGGCCAAGGACCCGGGTTCGATCATTGGCAGCAACAACCATTTTTTTATAACCTTTATCTATATATTTAACCTAATTATCTTTTAAAATAGTTTTTAAATACTAAAAATGATTTATAAATCTTATAAAATTTATTTTATGATATTCAGATGGTAAAGTTTATCATACAATTTTTAGTTTTTCAAAAATAATTTGTTAATATATATAAAATATATTACAAGTTTGTTCATTAATATATTAAAAATTCTATAAAAATACCTAAACAGTTTTATAAAATTTCACAAAAATTATTTTAAACTTATAAATAAATAAACTTTCCGAAATTGAATTTTAATTTTAGAAAAACATTTATTTAGTAATTTTAATTATTTTTTTCTATTTTAATCATAAATAATTCATAATAAATCCATTTTTCTTTATTTTTACATCAAAATTTCACATAAAGTACTTTTGTTCATTTAGATCAGAAATAAAATGTTATGATTTGAAATTCATGATTTTAATATTTTTAAATATAAATACTATATTTTGATAAATAAATATTAATATACTAGGTGAAATCCCGTGTTAAAACACGGGAAGACTGAATCCAACTAAAGCTGGAAATACATTTATTGGTGGTTGTGCTTCTGCCTTTAGTAACCACTGATAAATGAAAGAGCTTATTGAAAAATACTGATGAATGAAACAACTAATGATTATCCACGGATGAAGCAAGCAACTGATGAAATCCCGTGGTTTGCACTCAACAGATGTTGTCATTAGAAGTTTGCTTTAGAGCAGACCCAGTAGTAATAAAACGCTCATTTTTTTCGTTTTTGTATAGCACTATGGTACTCGTTGGAAAGATAATAAAACGCTTGTTAATTTGGTGTAATCTTTTTTTTAAAAAAAATCGTTTAAAAAAGTTATTAACGTTTAAAAATCATGGGGAAAAGTGCATGTGCCATGCACATGAGAGAAAAATATTTTAATAGTAGATGGAGTGGAGTATCCATGAACCATTTAATTGACCAGGTAAAATGAGCGGGAAAAATTTAAAGGAAGCCCCCATAAGGTGCCATGTGTCCCTCATTAGCTTTCATTTATATATTATAGAAGATTATATATTCGTTAATTAAGAAAATAATTTTATAAAAATTATTTTCACATCTACAACATCTTAATACAACTACCTTTAATCAAGATCTTACAAAAATCCTTATTAATTATTTATTTCTTTATTTATTATTTCATTAACAATTATTCTAAATTAACCATTAAACAATTGTCAATCCCAAATTAGGAACCCTAGAATACTTTTAGACTAGAAAACTTAGACTTTTAAGTTTTTCCAAATACTTATTTATTGCCTTAAACATGGGGTAATACTCGGCAACATTTGGACCACATTTATTCTATTTCAAAGGACTTGATACTTTGCTAAAGTGAGTTTACGTAACCTCGTTTATGTAACTTTTATGCTTGAAACTTTATACTTAAGCAATTCTTTATACACGTCTAGTTGTAATCTTTGATGCCACATGACTTAGACAAAAACTATTAGACTTAAACTTAAACTTGCATAATCATTAACCCTGATCGAGCCGGCGGTATACAATGATAGCTCTATTGGATTGACAACCCCACCCAGATTCGTTGACCATTTCTATGGAGAGCGCGGGTGATTGTCATCGTTCCAAACTTTATATTAAGGAGAACCATGGATGCGGGATGGACCTAAACTTTGTCAGAGGATTGATTATGTGCATACTATACTTTGTGTTTTCGCATGTAGACTTAGATTTACATTAGACATATGAATTTATAAACTTTGAAACTTTTAAAACTTATTGTTAAACTTGGTTTATGTATTCTCACCAACTTTTAGTTGACCCCGCCCCCCCTCTCCCCCATCTTTTCCAAACTCAACATGAAATACCAATGCTTGAAGTCTAAAGCTAGCATGAGGAGTTATTTGAAGTTTTAAGTTTCGTTTGTTTGATGTACTAGATTTCGTTCAAGACTTTAGTATGTAATTCAATTTGGATATTTTATTGGAATAAATGCTTATTTAAAATTTGATTACCATGTGCTACTGAACAATCATCAATACGTAACATCCCGATGTTTCCGCCATCGGTTGGGGTGTTACAGATTGGTATCAGAGCCTTGGTTATAGGGAATTAGGTTATTAGAAAAACAATCTAGTCTATAACCTTAGGATTTTAACCAGTACTTGCTCCTCTTACTTGCAACCCTACTTGTTTCTATTCTCTATCTCCATCCTACTTCTTATCCCTACTTTAGCCCTTACAAGATGATTGCTCTCCATCACTGGATTTACGCTTAGACTAATAGGACAAAATTCTCAGGTCCTAACCTGAACTGCCTTGTTAATCTCGTCGAAGCTCTATATTCTAATAACAAACACGTGCAATCTAGAAGGGTGAATGCCTGTATTCTGAGTTTTATGTCTAGGACTGGCATTGCGCATAAATCCCAATCAGACGAGGGACCCGGATGCCTACCTCGGAATTCTCGGGATGAGTGTTCACTTATAGGCTAAAGCATGTCTTCACTATGTTATTAGAATCTAGAGGCTTTGATAAGTCAACGTTTTCGTTTATTCGTTTTAATTAATGAATAAATGAATACACTCCTTATTATATCACATTACCTTGATTCATCCTATGTTTCATAGAAACCTTCATTGTGTCTCTTACAGATAATGCATCCACACGACAACAAGAACAACAACAACAACAACCAGGACAACGACAATGTCCTACTCGCCGCGATCATTACCTAGCAGATGGCCCAACAAATAGCGACGTTACTTCCCAATTTAGTGACTCAAATCACTCAAATGAATGGAAATGGTACTGGTAATGGCAACGGGAATGGCAACCACAATAGGAATGGCAATGGGAACGGGAATGCTCACCCTGTTTGCACCCTTAAGCACTTCAACACCTGCAACCCTCCCAAGTTCAGCGGGGACGAAGGAGCCACTGGTCTCCTTCAGTGGTTCGAAGGTATCGAAAATACCTTCATCAATATCGAGTGCCCTAACAACCTCAAAGTTCGCTATGCTATGAGTGTCCTCCATAAGTGGGCACTCACATGGTGGAACGAAGAGAAACGGACTTGCGGAGCTAAAGTCACATTGGCTTTGACTTGGGAGCAAGCTAAAGACATCTTGAAGGCGGAATTATGCCCTCGTAATGAAATCAAGAAGTTGGAATACGAGTTTCACGATCTTGCCCAAGACAGTGGGGAAAACCTAGCCTACAACACTCTGATGACCTGTCGTTAGGGTCATGCAAAACCTAATTAACCTATATAGATAGGGTAAGTAGGGTATCAATCCAAGGAGCGTGTGGTTAGTGAGTATTTCCTAGTTAACTTTAAAATTGTCAATTATGAAGGTGCTAATTACTTATATGAGTTATGAATTGATGTTTAGAATTGATTGAATGGTTGTTGATTAATATGAAGCTTAAAATGAAATTTGAAAGAAATGATTAATAATACTTGTAACAATAAGATAGAGATGATTACACTAAGGATTTGGGTAATTGAACACTAAGGCTTTCAACAATTAGACATAATTGGATAAACAATGATAATGCTATTGGTACTAACGGATTGATTGCTCAATAAACTTAGGTATCAAGTTTTATCAACATTCACAATGGACTAAACTATACTTCATCATTTAGAACATACAATCCTATGATAGTGTTGATGCAAGGAACCATGTTCATATCATTTAGAAATTGGCACAAGATCAATTAACTAGAAATGATTTCAACATCAGATTAATCACTAATCAACACTGGTAATTCAAGTACATACAAACATTAATCAAAAGTTTAAACAATGCAATGCCCAAATGTTAAAGCCCTAGGTATCAAAACTTACATCCCTAGTGTAATACAAGAGTTTTAGCCAAACATGGCTATGGTGTTCATCATCTTCAAAATGTGCTCTTCAATCTTCCAAGAAATTGTGTAGAAAAATGATTGTAGAATAATTGTGTGTCTTGTTCTCTCCAATGGTGATGATTTTTATATTGAAAAATGAGATCAAAACAGCTTCCCACGCAGTCAAAGATCATAAAATCGACATTAACACTTGATCCCATCAGTTTTGGCTTGAAAAAGGAAACTTTTGGACCTGTTTGACTTTTAGCGTAGGATACGCCAATTTTGGCGTACCCTACGCAAAGTCTGTTCAGCCTCACCAATCTTCTGCTGCCCTACGCTAAACATCTGGACACTCCCTACGCAATTGGCGTAGGATACGCCAATTTTGGCGTATCCTACGCTAACCTCCCTCAGATGTCCGTTTTTGATTTCCCAACTCGCGTATGCCTCCGTTTCTTGCCCGGGCAACTCCAAAACGTCATTTTTGCTTCCTTTTTGCTGTCAACTCCTGAAATGACATAACAATATCAAAGCAACACCATTTGACACTGAATAATCTTTAAAATGCATCTTATGGGTGTTTTTATACACATCCTTAAATCAACCCATCACATCCCCACACTTGTCTTTTGCTTGCCCTCAAGCAAATCAATAAACCATGCTCAATCAACAATCTAATTAATTTCCAACCATTTTATCGATTCTCAAAAACGGCCCCTAGTCATACCCCAATTCACAAGACTTACGCCTGTCAGTAGATTTACATTCCAAGGTTTTTTATATATTTAAAACAAATGCCTAGCTAAATCCAACTAGATTTGATTTCACACTTTTGCACACCCCTCACAATGGTTCACTCCACTCGGTTTACTATCTCAGCTAGCAAGTAATGTGCTAGTATTTCATGTCAATCACTCAAAACCGATCATAGGGCATGTTAGCATAAGCTTGCAATTCAATCACCTTCCACGATATTTTTCAAAAGTGAACACAAGTCAAAAGGTCTTTAAAACGGGTTGTAATGGGGCTAGGCGAAGGGTATGGAAAGAGATATTTTAAGTGGCTATGGTGATGAAAATTCGACATTTATTCTAACTTCTCAATTCTAAGGCAATGTTGCGCCTTTTTATTCAATCTCTAACTCAAGCATATTTTTGTGCTTTTCTATGAGAACTCTCATTTGTTTGTAACGTATTTGTTCTCATACTTTTCAGTTTTTTTTTTTTTTTTTTTTTTTTTTTTTACTAACATTGCAACTCATATACAATACAAAGTAAAATCCTACAATCGAATTTTCATCACGCTGGGTTTTAAAAATTGAAAAGGTTAAATGGGTCAAAAGGTTGATATGGGTGATCAATTGAAAAGGTTTCAGGCTCAAGATTGGTTAACTAAGGAATATTGGAATGTTTCAAGGATGATAAAACTGGTTTTTTTTTAAAAAAAAAAAAAAAGGTTTAACCTAATGCCTTAATCATTCTTGTGTCCACAATTGATCTAGAGTAGTAGGCGTATCAAAAATTGCAAGTTCTACCTTATGCGCCTATAATAGCACACTCAAATCAAATGAACACAACATGCCGGAGAATGTGGACAAATATTTGTAGGGTGTTGGCATGTTGTGGTGGCTCAATAATCTCTTCCTGAACCTAAAGGGAATATGGGTTGCCGACATGCAAAAGTGTTACATTTCTTCTTAATCTTTTCTAACTAGGCAATCCATATTTTGCAAAACATCCTTGGAAAAACACATCAAGGAACTTAAAGAATTATGACCATGACTAGGGGTCGAATTTTGTGATCCAATATCATGATGAAAAAGAATTTGGTTTTTTTTTTTTTTTTTTTTTTTTTTTTTTTTTTTTTTTTTTAATGGCTAATGGCTATTCCCCCATCCCCACACTTAAAGTTTACATTGTCCTCAATGTGGGATTTTTGCACGAATAAGGGAACCAAATAGTTGATTAATTCACAAGTGCGAGGATGTTTTTGTTTCATCCTACTACATCTTTTTCTAACATGAACATTTAAAGTTCCACCCCAAGCCTTATTCAACAACACATAAAAGATTAAAGAATAGAAAGCACCTGATAAACAAAAGATGTCTCCATTTCCTCGATGAATCCTTGCTCTCCATACTTGAATGCTTCCCATCCTCCATTTTTTCCTTTTCACTGAACACTCACCGGTGATGCATATCCTAGGCTCACTCTCAAATCATCAACACATACAAAACAACTAGAAAAAAAAACTAGAATGCAAAACATAAATTCTAACATACTCAAGCAAACCCAAAATAAAGTCAACCACACAAAATAAAAGAAAAAACAATAAAAATAAATAGTCTACAATGATACACATAAAATGTTACCAAAACCAATCATCAGCGGTAGTAGGGATCATTCGGACCCGGTGGTGGATAAGGCGCGTTCGGATGCCCGAAAATTGCATCCATCCATCCATGGTAGTCACTGAGTGGGTCAGCAGAAGAGGAAGATCCTTCAGCTGGTGGTGGTGGCGGTGGTGGCTGCGGGATGGGAAGATAACTGGATGAGATCCCTTGGGGCCACCTAACCTGGTTGATCACCTCCTGTGGTTGTTCCCTTATAGTTGAATAATCAACATAGGGAACAAATGGCTCATAAGGACGCCCTGCTATTAAGTCCTGGTGGTGTCTAACCTGCTCACTCTCCAAGAACCTGTTGGCCGTGTCCATCTCTCGGGCATAATTAACTGCCCACCAATGTTTATCTTCCCGTGCCTTTCTTTCCTCTTCTCTTCTCTCCTCTCTCGCCACCTGATCTCTTTCTCGCTGCTCTTCCCTTGCGATTCGCGCTTGCTCCCTTTTCATTGCCGCGTCTTCTCTTTGACGTGTTAATACCATGTTTCGTGTCCCTCGATCCCAAATTGACTTCTTGAATGAAGTCCAACCTTGATAACCACCGGGTCTTGCCCGGTTGACCTCTGCTACCATCTCTGCCTCCTCCCTGCTCATCTCCCGAATCACCGGTCTCTCTCTCACAACTTGTAACTCCTCTTCTTCTTCTTCATCCTCATCTGTGTGCACCTCATCATCATCTTCCTGTTCCACATCCTCTCGTAATGCCATGATATTTGTGTTGCCTTGTTTATCTAGCAACACATGATACTTTGCAGTCTTCTCATAAGTGAACTTTGCCTTGACAAAACTTCCCCACTTCATCTTCATGACATCTACCTCAATGGCTGGAGTTGACCTTGTCACTGCCCCTTGTGCCTCCATCAGATATGACAAGAGCCTAACGTGTGGAATCATTTTCCGGTCTTGGCTTTCGCGACTGTCCCAGACGTTCATCATGACCAGATGCCTAAAAGATATGCGTGGTGTACCATACATGAGTGCGTGTAGCACCCGAACATCCCAACCTCTCACCTTTGACCTATCCCCAAGCCTCGCCATTTGGTTTTCAAACGAAATACCTAAAAGAAATCTGGCCTTGCATGCCATATCCTCTCTGCGGTAGTCATTCCCCCTTTTAACCGGGACCACATTATCAAACATGTTTTGTGGGTCGCTATTTTTTTGAGTTTTGGACCAAAAGATCTCCTCGGGGATGTAATAATATTCATTCTCTGGACAAGAGTCAAAATTGGCAATTTGACGTAATGTCTCGAAGGATAAAGTCATCTTTTTCTTTCCCACAGTACCAGTCATCTTCAATGTTAGAGGTGGGTTATCACCAAAGTCCCGCTCAATTGTGGACATCCACTGCTCGATTGCCTTCAAATAGATCTTTTTCCCACGATTTGCACAATAATCTAGAGCCGCTTCCCAACCGATTCTTTCGAACTTCTGTGTCAATCCCACTAATCGCAACTGTTCCCTATCATATGATCTCTCACAAACCAACACTCCCTTGGTATCATGCTTCAATGTTGACATCTTTTGATACCACATGGCTAGTCTAATTTCCTCAGGAAAGGCTGATAGTCTTTTGGATTTTTCGGTCCATGTGGGAAGGTCCACATCCATTCTTTCAACACGCTCCGCCCTTTCGCTACGATCTAATTCGTGTTGAATTTCGTCACCCTCATCATCAGATTCATCGCGTAAATTGGATCGTTTCCCTTTTTTCCTTTTCGGTTGAGAAGATGATTTGGCATGCTCCTTACCCTTTCTTCTAAAGATATTCTGCATTCAAAACAATAATGTAGCATTAGTTGTCTAATCCCAATAAGACTAGCATATACCTTAACTACATTCTACCCAAACACGGTACCCTATGATTTATGAATATACACTAACGATTAAAGATGTTGTACTAATCGCTTAAATTCAACAACCATAAGTTCTATATCTCTACAATCCCCTCCCCACACTTATTTCTTGTTTTTATTGTAAAATTTTCGAACCCTTTTTTTTTTTAATAACCATCAACAACAAGGATTCCTACCCAAATAATTATTCCTAAGCATTACCATTCATAACATCTATCATCTACACATACATAAACATATAATACGTAGATTATGAAAACAACAAGTAAAGATGGTGAAATACATACCTTCATGATGCTACTTGAATGAGGGAACACTTAGAAACAAAGATTAAGCAAATAAAAAAAAAAATCACCCAAAAACCCGTTTTTTTCAGCCCCACATTTGTCCTTCGAAACGTTAAAATTAACAAATTTCAAGTTAGGGGTTTTGTAGGTCTCGAAAAACTAGGTGATTTTGATATAAAATTTGTTAAGATTGGTGAAGGATTGAAGAAGTTATGAAGGTTTGAAGTTTGGAAGGGTTGGAGATGTTATGGGTGAAGGAGATGAAGAGTTTGAAGGTTTGATGTGTTTTGTTGTTGTGGGTAGGTGTTAAAAGGTGAAAAAAAATCTGTTTCTACACAAGTGGGTCCGGTCAAATGGTCAACAACCGGGTCAAATATGGACCTTTTTCAGCATTAGCGTATCCTACGCCATTTTTGGCGTAGGCTACGCAAATCGCGTAGGCAACGAGCCCTTCTTCTTGCGTAGGCCAGCAGACCCTCACGTAGGCAATTCTTCTTTGGCGTACCCTACGCCACTTTTGGCGTAGGCTACGCTAACCCCAGTTTTTTTTTTTTTTTTTTTTTTTTTTAACAAGGGTTTTAAAGTTTATAAAAAAAATGCTAAATGTTAAAGACTTATAAAAATATTTGTACAAAATAATTTACAACTTCCCACCCCCGAAAAAAAAATAGTATTGTCCCCAATACATTAATTAAAATACGTACCTGGGATGGGAGTTTGCACCTACATTTTAGTTGATTTCATAAGTTGGTAAGCCCTCTAAGAAACTTACCAACTCGACAATGTTACCATGTTCTGTTTGGCACTCCACATAGGGCTTCAACCGATGCCCATTCACAGTTTGTTTTGACCCATCTTTCGGGTCCTCGATGTCTACCTCACCAAATTTTCCAACCCTTGTTATGATGTATGGGCCGGTCCATTTGCTCTTGAGCTTTCCCGGGAAGAGCTTCAACTTGGAATTGTAGAGCCAAACCTTTTGACCCACTTGAAATTCCTTTTTGCGAATCTTTGCGTCATGAACTCTCTTCATTTGGTCTTTGTATTTTGACGCGATTTCGTAAGCTCCATCTCTTAGCTCTTCTAACTCACATAATTTGAGTTTTCTTTCTCGGCCTGCATCATCATATTGTAAGTTAACATTTTTGATGGCCCAATATGCCCGGTGAACTAATTCGACCGGGAGATGACAATCCCTACCATACACTAGTCGATAAGGAGTTGTTCCAATAGGCGTTTTGTAGGTCGTGCGGTAGGCCCATAAAGCATCATTGAGCTTAGTTGACCAATCCTTTCGGTCCGCACGAACCGTTTTTTGTAGAATTTCTTTAATTTGCCTATTGGACACCTCAACTTGTCCACTAGTTTGTGGATGATATGGGGTGGCAATTCTATGGTCAACACCATATCGCTTAAGCAATTTTCCAAATTTTTGGTTTTTAAAATGAGATCCCCCATCACTTATGATTGTGCGAGGTAACCCAAACCTTGAAAAAATATATGTTTGTATAAAATTGCAAACAACAATATGGTCGTTGGTTTTGGTGGCGATAGCTTCAACCCATTTAGACACATAATCTACCGCCACCAAAATGTATAGATTACCGAAAGAATTGGGAAATGGTCCCATGAAGTCAATTCCCCATACATCGAACACATCAACAACTAAAATGGGTTGCATTGGCATTTCATCACGTTTTGAGATGCTTCCTAATTGTTGACAATGTAAGCAATTTTTAGCATACTCAAACGAATCCTTAAAAATTGTTGGCCAATACAACCCACTAGATAAAACCTTGTGACCCGTCTTTTGGCCACTAAAATGCCCTCCACATGCATAAGAATGCACATGCTTCAACACACTCATGATCTCCTCATCCGGGATGCATCTTCGAATGATTTGATCCGCTCCCACTCTAAATAAATCAGGATCATCCCAAATGTAGTGTTTTATTTGGGACAAAAAGTGGAGTCTTTTCTTTCTCACCCAATGTTCCGGCATTGTACCTGTCACTAAAAAATTAACAATGTTAGCAAACCAAGGTAATGTCGAAACTGCTAATAAATGCTCATCTGGGAACAACTCATTAATTTCATTCGTTGAGTCTTCCTCTTCAATCATCAATCTAGACAAATGGTCGGCAACCACATTTTCCGTTCCTTTCTTGTCACGTATCTCCAAGTCAAACTCTTGTAGTAAGAGTATCCATCTAATCAGTCGGGGCTTAGCATCCTTTTTGTCCATTAAATACCTGACAGCACTGTGATCAGTATAGACAATAATTTTACTACCCCATACGTAAGACCGGAATTTGTCTAGCGCATATACCACCGCAAGTAGCTCTTTTTCGGTAGTTGTGTAATTCAATTGTGCTTCCGAAAGAGTCTTACTTGCGTAGTATATAGCAACAGGTTTCTTTTCTACCCGTTGGCCCAACACGGCCCCAACCGCATACCCACTTGCATCACACATGATTTCAAACGGTAAAGACCAATTGGGTGATTGCAAAATTGGGGCCCCAACTAACTTTTCTTTCAAAATATTAAAGGCTTCAATACATTTTTCATCAAAATTAAATGGAGCATCTTTCAATAACAAATTACACAAAGGTTTTGTTATGTCGCTAAAACCTTTAATGAACCTCCTATAAAAACCGGCATGCCCCAAAAATGATCTAATGCCCTTAATACTAGTGGGATAAGGTAAAGTTGAAATGACTTGTATTTTAGCGTGATCCACCTCAATCCCACGACTAGAAACCACATGGCCCAACACTATCCCCTCTTGGACCATAAAATGACTTTTTTCCCAACTCAAAACCAGGTTTGTTTCAACACACCTTTGTAACACTTTTTCCAATTGACCTAGGCAAGAGTTAAATGATGACCCAAAAATAGAAAAATCATCCATGAAGATTTCCAAAGACTCCCCCACCATATCCGAAAAGATACTCATCATACACCTTTGAAAGGTGGCGGGGGCATTACACAGGCCAAATGGCATCCGTCTAAATGCGAATGTGCCATATGGACAAGTAAACGTGGTCTTTTGTTGATCCTCGGGATGAATAGCAATTTGATTGTAACCTGAATACCCATCCAAGAAACAATAAAATTTTTGTCCGGCTAGTTTTTCTACTATTTGGTCAATAAAAGGTAAAGGAAAATGATCTTTGGAAGTTGCAGCATTTAACTTCCTATAATCAATACAAATCCGCCACCCGGTTACCGGCCGGGTAGCTACCTCCTCACCTGAGTCGTTTTTCACGACTTGGATACCTGCCTTCTTTGGAACGGTTTGAGTTGGACTAACCCATTGGCTATCTGAAATGGGGTAAATGATACCCGCATCTAGCCATTTCAGCACTTCTTTCTTCACAACTTCCCGCATGTTAGGATTTAGTCTCCTTTGAGAGTCTCTTGCGGGAGTTACTTTCTCATCTGTGATGATCTTGTGCATCACAATTGACGGACTAATACCCTTCAAATCCGCCACAGTCCACCCAATAGCAGCTCTATGGGTCACCAACACCTTCATCAATTTTTCCTCTTGCTCTCCAGTCAAGTTTGAAGCAATGATTACTGGGAGCGTGTTGCCTTCACCGACATAAGCATATTTCAAATGCTTAGGCAACTCCTTCAATTCTACTTGTGGCGGTTCAACCAATGATGGCTTCAACTTTGTGTCAATATGATCCGGAAGGCTTTCCACTTGATGAGTCCATGGTGGTCTTCCTTCCTGTACCGCCTTTGCTTCTTGCTTCTTCTCTTCCTCAGCTATGCTTTTCAACATTTCCTCCTGTGACCTGTCAAACATAAAACACTCCTCTATTGTGTTTTCCTCATCTACAACAGTGTTGTATAGAGGTATACACTCGTCAATAATGTCTGCCATATAGCATTCATCATTGACTAGAGGGTCAGTCCTATTTGAAAAAACATTTAATCGGACCCTACGATTACCAAAGGTCATGTCAAGTGTGCCTGTCTTGCAATTAATTTGTGCATTAGATGTGGCTAAAAATGGTCGACCAAGAATAACCGTTGGTTGTTTGGTTAGGTCCATGGAAACATAATCAAGTACTAAGAAATCCACCGGATAATAAAAATCTTCAACTTTTACTATCACGTCGGTAACCATCCCGCGGGGTAGCTTAGGAGTCAAATCGGCTAATACCACCGTGGTATTAGATTCTTGAAGTGGACCAAATTCGTATTGGTCATAAAGACTACCCGGCAAAATGCTTACACTAGCTCCAAGATCCAAGAGCGCCCGAGTCATTTTAAATTCCCCAACCTGAATGGATATGATAGGTGTTCCCGGATCTTGTAACTTAGGTGGAAGTGAACCCGAAAGAATAGAACTCACATTTTCAGTTAAATCAATTTTCTTGGGTATTTTATGAGTTCTCTTTTGGGTACACATGTCCTTTAGATACTTTGCATATGAGGGGACTTGTTTGATTGCATCTAAAAGTGGTAAATTAATTTTCACTTGTTTAAAAATTTCCCACAACTCTTCTTGTTGCGGGCCTCTTTTCTTGACCACTTTTTTAGATGGCTCCAACAATGCTTCGGGATAAGGGACGGTATTACCCTCCATACCCTTTTCCTTAGCCTTTGGAGCTTGTTTGTTCTCAACGGGTTTTGAGCTTTCAACATTTTGTTTACTTTTATTTTGACCCGTTCTCTCCTCACTTTCACTTTCATCACTCACATCTTCCACCTCCCCTTCAACAAATTGGGGAGATGGTGGCTCAATTTTATTTTCAATTTTATTATCAATAATTTTACCACTACGAAGAACGGTTACCTTATTAATGGGAACATTGCGAGTGTTCTTCGAACTCGAACCTTGATGTTGCGGGTTGATAGTGGTATCACTAGGAAGCTTCCCCGTGCTTCCTCTCCATTGAGCCATTTCTTCCGCTAATTGGCCCACTTGTTTAGCCAAGGCCTCGTGAGACTTATCCCTCACCTCATTCCCTTTCTTTATTTCCTTGATGTCATTGTTGGCGTCTTTCATCATGCTCATTAAAGCATCCATTTTTGAACTCAAAGATTCATCACCACCTTGATTTCCAGAAGAGTTTCCTTGATTGCTTGAAGAGCCGCCTTGGTTGTAACCTCTTTGATAATTGTTGTTGTATCCTTGGTTACCACCTTGATTGTAGTTGTTTCTTTGGTAACCACCTTGATTACCACCTTGGCGACCTTGATATTGTCCACTACCACCTTGATTTCCCGATTGGAAATTCGGGTTCATTTGGTTCGCGGGATTACCATACCTAAAGTTAGGATGGTTTCTCAAGCCTGCATGGTAAGTGTTGGAGTTCATGTCATACTTCCTTTCTCCATACACTTGATTCACCTCTTCGGTTGCTTGACCCATATCGCCGGAGCACTCACTAGCTTTATGCCCCAAATCTCCACAATTATCACACACGGGGTATTGTACCGATGACACCTCCCGTTTCTTCATTCTTGCCAACTCTCTCTCCAACTGAGCAATTCGGTCCTTAGAACTTGAATCTGCATCGGGAAGAGATTTAGAGACCGGGTGTTTAGTTCTTCGATCAGCTGCCTCTTCCGATTTTGAATTCTTCGCCATTAGCTCCAAAAAATCCCAATCTTCTTGCTCCGGATTAGATAACAATGTTCCATTGCTAGTAGACTTGAGATATTTTCTTTCTTCCTTGCTCAGTCCATTAACAAAACTGCTGACCAATTCCCAAAGATCAATATTGTGGTGTGGGCATTTTCGAATTAACTCCTTGAAACGAGTAAAAGCTTCATGAAGCGGTTCCCCTTGTAGTTGTTGAAAAGAACGAATTTCTAGCCGCACCGCATCTGTTTTAAAACTGGGGAAATACTCATCCAAAAATACTTGTTGCATTTCTCCCCAAGTGTAAATGCTATGTGCGGGTAAGGTGAGGAACCATGTCTTTGCTTTATCCTTGAGAGAAAACCGAAATAACCTCAACTGTACCTCATCTAGTGAAAAATTATGACCTCCCATAGTACCACACATTGCCTTGAATTCGGATAAATGATCATACGGGTCTTCATTAGCCATCCCATGAAAATGCGGAATGATGTTGATGTAGTTGGGCTTGCAAACAAAGGATCTTCTCCCTGGAGGTGGTGGTACAATAGGTGATTCGTTCTCGGATGCAAGTGGTCTAAACTGTGACACCCGGCAAATTCTGGTTAACAACGTTGTCTAGATGAAAGTCTACCTTAGCGAGTCACGCGTATATTGTACTTAACTGGGTTAGTTAAGTCGGGTTATGGTTCGGGAACTATTGGTTAGTCTAGAAGATCATTGGATGTTGGTCTAGAGGTTCGTTAGATGTCAGTCCTTAACCAAGTGTACAAACGGTGACGATTTGTAGGATCGTCAGGACATACGGAACGTACGAGTCTCGAGTCCCGGGAATTGGTGAACGAGTGTAAATATGTGTATTTACTTGTGTTATGTGTTTACAATCATTATATGACTTGTCGGTACGTGAATATGTATTAACATATGTTAAAACGGGGTTTAACGCGCAAAACGCACAAAACCAACCCCTATAGGCGAGTAGGAGGCCTAATCACCTATAGGGGAGGCGAGTAGGGAACCCTAAGGGCGAGTAGGACCCTACTCGTGTATAGGTAAGGGCGAATAGGCCCAATTGCCTGAACAATCAGGCGATTAGGATTCCTAATCGCCTGAAACTGCTGCATACTCGCTAGTAACGGGCTGGACGACTAAAAACGACTATAAATACCATACTTAACCTCCTAAACTTCATTATACCAACCCTAGTCGTCCCATAACCCGCCCCAACACATAAACAACCTCTGGAAGGCGATTTTTGATCAAAACTCAAGGTTTCAAGCTTGAATCATCATACTTTCATAATCCTAAGGTTTGATTTTCATCCATAACTCTTTATAAACGTTTTTAATCAATCCCTAATGGTCCAGACCTGTCTTTAAACGAAAAAGCTTTCTGAAAATCGTCAATAAGGGTTGTTAATCGGATTATAACTAATATGCATGCATTATGAGTGTGTATGATTAGAAAGCTAGGGTTTTTATGATTCATGATGATGATTTGATATGTTATTATGATAGATCAGTATTGATATTGATATTATAATGATAGGAATCTCAGTAATTGGATATTAGGGTTATGATTACGCGTGTTAGTATGATGTTGCATGCTATGTGAATGGTGTTTGGATTACTTGGTTGCATGCAGGACTGATTATACGAGGTTAAACGAAGGATTTTGGGTTAAACATGTTTAGGATAGTGTTTGGGATGATATTGGGTAGTTACACACGTTCTGGATCTGATTTGGAGCGTTAAACGCGCGAAAAACCGGAACAGCAAGGTTACAGGCGAGTAGCATTCCTAATCGCCTATGTTATAGGCGAGTAGGGTGCTAATCGCCTATAACATAGGCGAGTAGAGGCCTACTCGTGTGAAAGATCAGGTGATTAGCCCTAATTGCTAGTAAGTTCATGTGAATAGCCCTAATTGCTAGTAAGTTCATGTGAATAGCCCTAATTGCTAGTAAGTTCATGTGAGTAGCTCCTAATCGCCTATAATAGAGGCGAGTAGGGTTTCTAATTGCTAGTTGACCAACCTAATTGCTAGTTGACTTTTCCTAATCGCGTGTACTGCTACTGTAAGTGTAAATTAGCATTCCGAGACCCGATTTAACATGTAGTAACATGCTAGGAACCCCGTAACATGCCTAATAACTTGGTAACATATATTTGGATGTAATTCGGTGATACGTGAACGATGTGCTATAACTTGTTGTGCGTTAACGTATGTTAAGTGTAATTGCGTTATTGTATGTTTTGGAGCGTAAACATAACACGGGGTGTCTCGGGTCACCAATGGGATGTCGAGTCTTGTACTTTGGGTCAGTTAAACAGTCACGGTGTTTTCAAACGAACTTGGTTATGGTCTGGACATCTAGGGACTAATTAACCTGCGGGTTATTAGTCTAAGTACTTGTAACTGTCGTATGTTAGGCCGCCGCTTTACGAGACTAGCATAGCAGCTGAGTTTACTCGGGTTAAGGAGTAACGCGACTTAAGGTGAGTTTACGGCCCCTCTTTTAAACTGGTTTTATACTTTCGGGGGAGAAAACATGTGTTAAAACGATTATTTGGTAACTACTGTCATACTATGGGTTTCTATTGTGTACTACACGATCTTTGGAAGTCCCGGGGGGAACCATGAATGTGCGGGTTTGCACAACGGGGAAATGTGAATAGCGCTATTGGGAGTGACCAACCCCGCTCGTCGACTTGGAGGGTCGGCGGGTGCATATTGTCTCAAACAGGAACAACAGGAACAACAGGAACTACATCGGGCATACTTTTGGTATTCGCGTTAGTAATGGTTTTCCAATCGTGGTAGTAACAAAACGTACGCCTAGCTAGCGTATACTGGTTTTCGATTTATTATAGTATGGACAGGTGGACTTGGTACTTGGATACAAAACCTGTAAACTCACCAGCATTTTTGTGCTGACGTAAACTTTTACATGTTTTCTCAGGTCGCTAAGGTAGCACGACAGGACTAGGGCGCACGCGCCTGCACGGCGTCTTACTAGGGTTGCATGGTCTTTTGAACGTTGAACTATTATTTCATTATGGAGATATTGTTTTTGAATAAGCTTCCGCTGTAAACGGGATTTTTAAACTATGTTTTGAAATTGCATTTATATTCATTTAGACTTGTTTATTGTGATCGTTGGTTTGGATCCTGGTTTGTCATGCGCCTCGCGGTAAAACTCCGCAAGTGGATTTTGAGGGTGTGACATAAACCGACCATTGACTCCTTGCATTGGAACTGGGGGTCTTCGTCTTGGAGCATTCACTTCTTCACCTCTATGTTGTCTTCCCCCATTAGGTCTTCTTTCTGCTCGGCCCACAAAATTTTCACCCCGGTTTTGGTGAATATTGGGAATTTGATGTCTTCTTGGGTTTTGTCTTGGTTGATGATTATTAATGACGTGATTGTAATAACCATCATTGTCCCCGTTTCGATTTGCACCCACGTTAGAACTATTATCACCGTGATACTCTTCCTCATCTCCATAATCATCACTAACATTTCTGTAGCCCCAATCCTCATCATCTTCATTGTAATCCCTTTCAGAATATTCATCTTCTCCCGAGTGGTAGGAATGAACACTAACTCTGTCTGATGATTGATAACTTGGTACACTGAATGGATCATCATCATTAATGTTCGCCCTCAATTCTTCAATGTTCTCAACATAATCTTCATATCCGGCTTCATTGTACCGATTGACCGGATCAAATGTGGGATTGCCACGGTTAGACATGGAAGGACCTTGGTTTACATTTCGGGTGTTGGGATTTCGGTTGTGAATTGGTTGGTGAGGTGGGTTTTGTTGGTTTTGATTTGGATGAGGTGGAGTGGGTGGTCTTCTATTTTCACCTGAACGGCGATTTGGGTTTGAGCTTGCCATTTGAACGGTTTCAAAAGACAAAGGTTGAATTATTGGTGGTGATTGGGAGTTAGAAGGAATCGGCTCCTCTAACCGGTGTTGTCGGTTTCTTCTTGCTACTCGTTCAATTTCCGGTTCAAACACTAAAGGAGAAGTTCTCCCCGAATGTCGCGTACGCATGCACTACCTGTAAACTGCACAAGTAACACACCCCGCGTAACAAGGAAAAGTAGAAAATAAACCAAACAACAATTTAAACAGATTATCACACTATTAACTACTCAATAAACACTAAGCGCACTAGCTCCCCGGCAACGGCGCCATTTGATGACCTGTCGTTAGGGTCATGCAAAACCTAATTAACCTATATAGATAGGGTAAGTAGGGTATCAATCCAAGGAGCGTGTGGTTAGTGAGTATTTCCTAGTTAACTTTAAAATTGTCAATTATGAAGGTGCTAATTACTTATATGAGTTATGAATTGATGTTTAGAATTGATTGAATGGTTGTTGATTAATATGAAGCTTAAAATGAAATTTGTAACAAATGATTAATAATACTTGTAACAATAAGATAGAGATGATTACACTAAGGATTTGGGTAATTGAACACTAAGGCTTTCAACAATTAGACATAATTGGATAAACAATGATATTGCTATTGGTACTAACGGATTGATTGCTCAATAAACTTAGGTATCAAGTTTTATCAACATTCACAATGGACTAAACTATACTTCATCATTTAGAACATACAATCCTATGATAGTGTTGATGCAAGGAACCATGTTCATATCATTTAGAAATTGGCACAAGATCAATTAACTAGAAATGATTTCAACATCAGATTAATCACTAATCAACACTGGTAATTCAAGTACATACAAACATTAATCAAAAGTTTAAACAATGCAATGCCCAGATGTTAAAGCCCTAGGTATCAAAACTTACATCCCTAGTGTAATACAAGAGTTTTAGCCAAACATGGCTATGGTGTTCATCATCTTCAAAATGTGCTCTTCAATCTTCCAAGAAATTGTGTAGAAAAATGATTGTAGAATAATTGTGTGTCTTGTTCTCTCCAATGGTGATGATTTTTATATTGAAAAATGAGATCAAAACAGCTTCCCACGCAGTCAAAGATCATAAAATAGACATTAACACTTGATCCCATCAGTTTTGGCTTGAAAAAGGAAACTTTTGGACCTGTTTGACTTTTAGCGTAGGATACGCCAATGTTGGCGTACCCTACGCAAAGTCTGTTCAGCCTCACCAATCTTCTGCTGCCCTACGCTAAACATCTGGACACTCCCTACGCAATTGGCGTAGGATACGCCAATTTTGGCGTATCCTACGCTAACCTCCCTCAGATGTCCGTTTTTGATTTCCCAACTCGCGTATGCCTCCGTTTCTTGCCCGGGCAACTCCAAAACGTCATTTTTGCTTCCTTTTTGCTGTCAACTCCTGAAATGACATAACAATATCAAAGCAACACCATTTGACACTGAATAATCTTTAAAATGCATCTTATGGGTGTTTTTATACACATCCTTAAATCAACCCATCACACTCGTTTCCACGAGCTTAGTCTACTACTACCACATAAGGTCACCCACTGCCTATTGCAATCGAAAAATACATTAGTGGCTTACCCATGCAGATTCAAGACCCGGTGTGGGGAAGGAACCCTACTACTCTCGAGGAAGCAAAGCGTTTGGCGGCCATCCTAACAAATAACCACGTGAAGGCAGGAACCCTGACTCGGAAAGGGGAGAAGAAAACTATTGTGAAAGTTACTCCCCAACCTGCTATCGAGATTAAAACTGAGTCCTCAACCAACGAAAGATGCAAGTCCAGGAATTTCGCAATAGGTGCCACTGCCCCACTCAACAAGAAACAGTATACTGGGAACCATCCTAAGTGTAACACCTGTCAGTATCACCACCCAACCCAAGTGCCTTGTCGTCAATGTACCAATTGTCAAAAGTACGGGCTTCTCGCAAATGTTTGTCGAATTCATGCTACCCCTGCTTGTTTCGAGTGTGGTGACCCCAATCATTTCCGTAACCAATGCCCTAACCTAAACCGAGATCAAGACCCCCCAGCTGCTTAACAACAAGTTCTACTATTAGAATGTTATTTACTTTTGAATTCTATGTATTGACGCATTTTGATTCAAGTAATAAATCCTAGTACTGAAAATTTTTGCCTCTTATATGAGAGTTTGGTTATTTAGTATGTTCATGACACTTGGATACATGCCTGGTTGAATATGAACTAATTACTATATTGATATCTAAACCTATACAATTACAACTCACATACTATACTTGTAACACTTATAAACTTGCTTACATAAACATATTATCAATTTGCAATTTATGTGTGAAACAATTGTTACACTTAATCAACAATTGGTAGAGGATGAAGTACTTGCTCAATGGTTAGTAGAGTACCAAAAAACCTGCTCAAGGATTGGTAGAGGTCATCATGCCTGCTCAACAGTCGGTAGAGGTTCTAATAACCTGCTCAACGACTGGTAAAGGCCATCGTACCTGCTCAACAATCGGTAGAGGTTCCTACTCACTGACTGGTAGAGGTCTTTTTCCTGCTCAATAGTTGGCCTCATTTTTGGATACATTTTACACGTAATTTGATACAAAGATTTATTAGACACATTGATACAAAGGTTCAATCACAAGGTTAGTTTGCATTGTTTGTTTTACATGTGTGTTTAGAATCATAGAAGGACACAAAACCCTAATGTAAGGTAAATTGGTGATTGCGGTCCGGAACGTAATCATGAATTTACAGGTACGTTAAGGTAGTGTGAAATTCTATCAAGATTTTCGATGGGTACCCAATTATAAACCCTAGTTAATTAATGGTCTATTTAACCCTGACGGTCATCTTGTGCATTCTTGAAACTTACAGTTTAGTGCTCCATAGGACCCCTATCTCAGACCAATATGACTCAAAACCTTGATCATGTCGCTCTTAAACTTTACCACGGACACCTTAGCTTATACCAAACACCCACACACCTTCCCAACAGTCTCTCCTAAATCAACTTCAGGACGAAGTTCCCAAAAGTAGGGGAGACTGTAACATCACATATTTTTCCCCAAATTTTTAATTTATAAAACCACCACTTTACCTAGTATATTTTTCTTTTGACAATTTTTACATGATTTCAAAACAATATATATATTAACCACCTTATACTTATAATAATAATAATAATAAAAATAATAATAATAATAATAATAATAATAATAATAATAATAATCATCAAAATAATAGTACTAAATCAGAAAAAAAATTTAAAGAAATTCTTTTTATTCATCCATCATCTAACCAAACAATAACAATCCATTTACCTAAAACCCAACACACTCCCAAACCAAAATAAACAGCCCAGCCCGTCCCACCTAAGCCCAGACCGTAGGCCCAACAGCAGACCGGCCCACACTTCCTTCTTCCTGATACCTCTTCGCTGCACAACCAGACCCGCCAAACCAAACCCGACCCGCCAACAAGATTGATCGAATTATAAGTGCCTAAGATCTGTTATGGTAACCGGTTAATGTACAGATCGTATGCTTATGATACACGCTAGAATCACCATTTAAAACATTCCATTTTCATGATAATTACGCGTTCATAATAATGTGTGGGTCAACTTTCCTAATTCGCTCAATACATGAGCCGGTCGTCACGGTTCATACAAAGCCTAAATAACCTAAATAGATAGGGTAAGTAGGGTATCAATCCAAGGAGCGTGTGGTTAGTGAGTATTTCCTAGTTAACTTTGAATTTGTTGTTTATGAAGGTGCTAATTAATTGTGCAATATATGAATTGGTATTTAGAAATTGGTTGAAGAGTTTGTTGATTAATATGAAGCTTAAAATGAATTTGTAAGAAATAATTAATAATACTTGTAAACAATAAGATAAAGATGATTACACTAAGGATTGGGTAATTGAACACTAGGGCTTTCAACAATTGGACATAATTGGATGAACAAAGATAATGCAATTGGTACTAACGGGTTGATTGTTCAATAAACTTAGGTATCAAGTTTCGTCAACATTCAACAATGGACTAAACTATACTTTATCATCTAGAACATACAATCCTATGGTAGTGTTGATGCAAGGAACCATGTTCATAACATTTAGAAATTGGCACAAGATAAATTAACTAAAATGAGTTCAACATAAGGTTAATCACTAATCAACACAAGTAATTCAAGTATATAAGAACATTAATCAAAAGTTTAAACAATACCCAAATGTTTCAGCCCTAGGTATCAAAAACTTACATCCCTAGTGTAATACAAATGTTTTTAGCCAAGCATGGCTATGGTGTTCATCATCTTCAAAAGAGGTTCTTCAATCTTCAAGGAGTTGATGCTAAAGCTTGGAGAATGTTGTGTGTTTCTTTTTAGTGATGAATGATAATGATAATAAAAAAAATCATGACCCCCCAAGAGTCTCTAGTCAAAAAAGAAACTCCTCAAAGCATTTGATGATTGCATTAAATTATGTGTTGACCACTTGTCATATGGCACCGTCAGAGACGGCATGACTGCCGTCAGGTACGGCGATGGCGTCAGAGACAGTATGTTTGCCGTCAAAGACGGTCAGAACCTTCATTGTACTTTTCATGGCCTTCTTTTTCCCAATGCTTCTCAACTCCAATCTTTTGCTCTAGCATTGTGTAAAATTCACTCAATAAGCGCTTTTACCCTGAAACATCAAATCAAATCAAAGTGCTATATCCCACCTCAAATAATCAAATAAAAACATTTTTTTAGATTTAATAGAGGCGAGGTTTCCAACCACGCATCACATCCCCACACTTATCTTTTGCTTGCCGTCAAGCAAGTCACTAAACTTTACCCAATCAACAATTCAAACCAATTCCAACATCTTTATTGATTCTCAAAAAAACGGTCCCTAGTCATACCCTAACTCACAAGACTTACACCTATCAGTAGATTTACATTCCAAGATTTTAAATATTACTAAAAAATTGCCTAGCCACATCCAACTAGATCCGACTTCACATTTTTGCACACCCCTCACAATGGTTCACTCTACTCGGTTTAATATCTGGACTAGCGTGTAATGCGCTAGTATTTCATATTAATCACTCAAAACCGATTATAAAGCATGTTAGTATAGGCTTGCAACTCAATCGCTTTTCACCAGATTACTCAAAAGCGAACACAAGTCAAAAGGTCTTTAAAGGGTTATAATGGGGCTAGGCGAAGGGTATGGAATGAGATATTTAAAAGTGACTATGGTGATGAAAATTCGACTTTTATTACAAAAACACAGCTACACAAACGTAAGGCAGTATTGCGCCTTTTATTCAACACTAACTAAAGCATAGGGCTTTTTTTTTTAATGAGAACTTTCATTTGTTTGTAGCGGATTTGTTCTCATGCTTTCCATTTTTTTTATGCAAACAACTATTTACAAACAAAACAAAATCCTACAATCGAATTTTCATCACTTGGGTTTAACATTGAAAAGGCTCACGGGTCAAACGGGCTGAAATGGGTGGTCAAATGAGAGGTTTAGGCTCAAACTTGTTCAACTAAGGTGGATTTTTTTTTTTGGGTCAAGGATATCAAAATGGTGTTAAAATAAAAAGGCCAAACCTAATGCCTTAATCATTCTTGTGTCACAATTGATCTAAGGTGGCAAGCGTATCAAGAATTGCAAGTTCTACCTTATGCGATTATAATGGCGCACTCAATTCAATTGAACACAACATGCCAATAGATGTGGAATTTTATCGGGTGTTAGCATGTTGTGGTGGCTCAATAATCTCTCATGAACATGAAGGGGAGAATGGGTTGCCGATATGCAAAAATGTTATACTCTTCCCTAGTCTTTTCTAACTAGGCAATCTACATTTTTCAAAAACTCTCCTTGGAAAAACACATCAAGGAACTTAAAGAGTTTATAACCATGACTAGACACCAAATTTCATGATCCAATAATCGGGCGGAAAAGGCTTCTTAATTTTTTTTTTTTTTTTTTTGAGGGTCTTAAAAATTCAAGTTTAAATAGATGCCCCCCCCCCCCATCCCCACACTTTGAAAATAACATTGTCCTTGATGTGGATTTGTCATGAATAGGGGAACCTATTAATCAAATTATAAATGTGAGGATGCCTATTTTTCCGTCCCGATGCATACCCATTCTAAGGCAAAAACAAACTTTCACCCAATTCCTATTCTAACAACTTAACACATCAAATAAGGAATTGGATGCACCTGACAAGTAGTTGATGCTTTTCTTTTCATGGATGATTCTTTGCCTTCCACAACTCTCTTGCTCCTTCTCTCCTTCTCCTCCATTCACAGTTGAAAACTCTATCATCACTAGCTAAATGCAACCTGGGCTCAAACAAAACATCAAAATATCCAAAAGCAAAATGCAAAATAAACTTAAAAGCATAAAATTCCTAGCGCAACCAAACATACCGAAAAGAAAAAAAAACAAATAGAGAAGAACAATCCATACCATTATACAAACTATACAAAGAGAACATTACCCTAACTTCCTATCAGCGGTAGTACGGGTCATTCAGACCCGGTGGTGGATGTGGATGATAGGGAAGTTGCACTAGTGCACCCCACATATCTTGGAACTGATCAAGTGGTGAAGTGGCTGACGAACCTTGTGGAGGCTGTGGTGGTGGCGTGGGCAAGTAACTAGATGATACACCTTGTGGCCACCCCGTAGCCCGTATCATCTCTTCCGGTTGGTCTCTGATGGTGGAGTAATCCACCCATGGAGCAAACTCTCTATAAGGTAGCCCAGCCCTCAAGTCTCGCTCATGTCTCTGCTGCTCGCTCAAAATGAATTGATTGACTCTATTCCTTTCCATAGCGTGGGCATACGCATGCCAATGCTGATCCTCCAATTCATCACGTTCACGCTCGTGCTCACGAACCCTTTCTCTTTCATCCTCTGCCTCAAGTCTCATGGAGGCCATCTCATCAAACATATATCAGTCGGCAGGAGACCAATGTGCCCATCCTCCTGGTCTTCTGCGAGCTAATCTTGCCACAAACTCAGCGGTCATCTCTCGGTGTTGTGGCCCAGTGGGGCGTCTCGGGTTTGGAATTGGAACATATTGTATAACTTCTCTTCCTTCATCCATTTCTTCATCCTCATCCATTGGGGGTGCATCTGCCTTTCTCACTTTCAGAAACCGGTGTGTCTTCGTATCTTCTAACTTCCAATAGTTGCCAAGATCTGTATGTTCAAGGCTTGAAAGTTTGTACCTAGCAATTCCGAATTCAAGTACTGGTACCTCTGTCCATAGTGCTCCCTCTGCAATACATCCTTGCTTAATCAACATTTCATTAATCAACCTGACATTGGGAATCATTTGCTTTGAAATTGATTCCCTGCAATCCCATATGTTCATCATTACAATGTGGCGAAATGATAATTTCGGTTCTCCGATAATTAATGCATAGATCACCCGAAGATCCCAAATGCGGAGATTACCTCTATCCCCTAGCCGGGATGCCACATTATCCACTGAAATTGTTTGCAACATTTTTCCTTCTATCGACATCCACTCCTTTTTCCTGTCCTTACCCTCTCCTTGAAATGGGATTACCATATCGACCATACCTACCGGATCTCTTCCTTCAGTTGTAGTACTCCAAAAATGGTTTTCATCGATATATTGGTATGCTGAAGGTCCTAATGAGTCAAAGTTGGCTATCTTGTTCATAGTTTCAAAAGACATGGTCATCTTTTTTCCTCCGGCGTCTCCTACCAATTTCCATGTGTGTGGAGCGTTAGTCCCGGTAGTGAATTTCAACGTTGCCAACCACTCACAAATAGTTTGCAGATAAATCTTCTTGCTCGCGTGCTCAGTCCAATCTAGAGCACGCTCCCAACCCATTGCTTCAAACTTCTGAGGAATCCCACATGGTTTTAATTCATCGACTTTCACAAACTTCTCATAAACACAAACTTCAGGTAGTGTTGACTTCTTCATTGATGCCATTTTCCACTTCTACATTCTTCTCTCAACATCCTTGTTCTTATAAGATGACAGTCGTTGTCGTTCTGTCTTCCATTTCGCTCCCAATGGGTCTTTATCTGCACCATCAAATTTCCAATCAAACCTAAAGTTTGCTTCCTCCACCCTTTCTCTTTCATCCTCCTCCGCTTCTTCTTCCGGCGTAGGACGCCTCTTAGATGCTTTTGATGAACTTTCTAACAAGTTGAGCTTTTTTTTTCTGTGATACATCTGCATTTACACATTGTTTTATGTAAGACTCTCAAATATATCACTACAACTATTTCACTCATAATATGTTTCAACAAACCATCCTGAAACAAGTTGTACAAGAAATAAATCCCTACACTTGTTAATAATTATTCACAAGCATACTTCATAATTATGTGCTTTAACCTACTCAAACAATTAAGTTCAACATAAAGTAAAAGCAAGAATTAATAAGCTTAAGAGAAGTGGAAACATACCATGATTGTCGATAACACAGTTAATTGCTTGAACAAGAGTTAATAATTGATCAAGAAAAGAAAACCCCCAAAATTTTTCAAAATTTTCGTGACCTAACCTGCCCGAAATCTTAAAAACCATGCAGATTCTGGTAAAAACAACCCAAGATTTGGATTCCTCTCGAAAAATTATGCGAAATAGACCCCAAAATCACGTGAATTGGTTAGGTTTAGAATGACTTATGAATGTGGAAAGTTAGGGTTCTTGAAGAGGATTTGTGAAGAAGATGGTAGGTTAAAGTTTGTGTGTTTTAAAAGACATCGATGGTTTTGTGCAGGAGAAAAGAACTTTAGGAGTGTTTGGATGATTTGTGGGTTATATTATGTGGTTTGGAGGTTGTTTGGGTGAAAGCCTAATTGATTTAGAGTGTGTTTGGCTATGTAATAACATTACTATATGGAAAAAAAAATTTCAGCCCGTCTGGTAAGCCGTCTGCCGCAAATTGTGGCGTCTGGATGGTGTGAGCCGTCTGGACGATTGGGCAGCCGTCAGAGACGGCTTTGGTTTGATTTCTGCCGTCTGGGCAGCGTCTGTCGCGGGTTGGCCAGTCCGGGAAGGAGTGGCCGTCTGGGACGGCTAGGCAGCCGTCAGAGACGGCTATTGTTTTGGTTCTGCTTATTTAGAGGCCGTTTGGAAGGCCGTCTACCGCGAGTTTAGGCGTCTGGCCCTTTTGTGTGGCCGTCAGAGACGGCTAGCCCACCGTCTCTGACGGTGAGGCTTTTATTTGGGCGTTTAGGTGACCGTTTGCCGCAAATTTTTGCGTTTGGGACCTCTGGCCATCGGAGACGGCCACCACACCGTCTCTGACGGCGGCCACTGTTTAAATTAATTTTTTTTTTAATTTATAACTAAATAAAAGACTTACAAAATTTTGTACAAATTTTACAACTATGCTTCCCACCCCCCGAAAAAATTAGTATTGTCCCAATACTACAATTAGAATACGTACCTGGGATGGAAGCTTTCACCTGCATTTTTTTAATTGATTTCATAAGTTGGTAACCCCTCTAAGAAGCTTACCAACTCGACAATGTTACCATGTTCTGTGGGATACTCCACGTAGAACTTCAACCGATGCCCGTTCACAGTTTGTTTTGACCCATCTTTCGGGTCCTCGATGTCTACCTCCCCAAGCTTTCCAACCCTTGTTATGATGTATGGTCCAATCCATTTGCTCTTAAGTTTTCCCGGGAAGAGCTTCAACTTGGAATTGTAGAGCCAAACTTTTTGACCCACTTCAAATTCCTTTTTGCGAATCTTCGCATCATGAGCTCTTTTCATTTGGTCTTTGTATTTTGACGCGAGTTCGTAAGCTTCATCCCTTAGCTCTTCTAACTCACACAATTTGAGTTTCCTTTCTCGGCCTGCATCATCATATCGTAAATTAACATTTTTGATGGCCCAATATGCCCGGTGAACTAATTCGACCGGGAGATGACAATCCCTACCATACACTAGTCGATAAGGAGTTGTTCCAATAGGCGTTTTGTAGGCTGTGCGGTAGGCCCATAAAGCATTATTGAGCTTAGTTGACCAATCCTTTCGGTCCGCACGAACCGTTTTTTGTAGAATTTCTTTAATTTGCCTATTGGACACCTCAACTTGTCCACTAGTTTGTGGATGATATGGGGTGGCAATCCTATGGTCAACACCATATCGCTTAAGCAACTTTCCGAATTTTTGGTTTTTAAAATGAGATCCCCCATCACTTATGATTGTGCGAGGTAACCCAAACCTTGAAAAAATATATGTTTGTATAAAATTGCAAACAACGATATGGTCATTGGTCTTGGTGGCGATAGCTTCAACCCATTTAGAAACATAATCTACCGCCACCAAAATGTATAGATTACCGAAAGAATTGGGAAATGGTCCCATGAAATCAATCCCCCATACATCGAACACATCAACAACCAAAATGGGTTGCATTGGCATTTCATCACGTCTTGAGATGCTTCCTAATTGCTGACAATGTAGGCAATTTTTAGCATACTCAAACGAATCCTTAAAAATTGTTGGCCAATACAACCCACTAGACAAAACCTTGTGACCCGTCTTTTGGCCACTAAAATGTCCTCCACATGCATATGAATGCACGTGCTTCAACACACTCATGATCTCCTCATCCGGGATGCATCTTCGAATGATTTGATCCGCTCCCACTCTAAATAAATCAGGATCATCTCAAATGTAGTGTTTCACTTGGGACAAAAAGTGGAGCCTCTTTTTCCTCACCCAATGTTCCGGCATTGTACCTGTCACTAAAAAATTAACAATGTTAGCAAACCAAGGTAATGTCGAAACCGCTAACAGGTGCTCATCTGGGAACGACTCATTAATTTCATTTGTTGAGTCTTCCTCCTCGATCATCAGTCTAGATAAATGGTCTGCAACCACATTTTCCGTGCCTTTCTTATCACGTATCTCCAAATCAAACTCTTGTAGTAAGAGTATCCATCTGATCAGCCGGGGCTTAGCATCCTTTTTGTCCATTAAGTACCTGACAGCACTGTGGTCAGTATAAATAATAATTTTACTACCCCATATGTAAGACCGAAATTTGTCTAGCGCATACACCACCGCAAGTAGCTCTTTTTCGGTAGTTGTGTAATTCTATTGTGCTTCCGAAAGAGTCTTACTTGCGTAGTATATAGCAACAGGTTTCTTTTCTACCCGTTGACCCAACACGGCCCCAACCGCATACCCACTTGCATCACACATGATTTCAAACGGCAAAGACCAGTTGGGTGATTGCAAAATTGGGGCCCCAACTAACTTTTATTTCAAAATATTAAAGGCTTCAATACATTTTTCATCAAAATTAAATGGAGCATCTTTCAATAACAAATTACATAAAGGTTTTGTTATGTCGCTAAAACCTTTAATGAATCTCCTATAAAAACCGGCATGCCCCAGAAATGATCTAATGCCCTTAATACTAGTGGGATAAGGTAAAGTTGAAATGACTTGTATTTTAGCGTGATCGACCTCAATCCCACGACTAGAAACCACATGGCCCAACACTATCCCCTCTTGGACCATAAAATGACTTTTCTCCCAACTCAAAACCAGATTTGTCTCAACACACCTTTGTAAAACCTCTTCCAATTGACCTAGGCAAGAGTTAAATGATGACCCGAAAATAGAAAAATCATCCATGAAGATTTCCAAAGACTCCCCCACCATATCCGAAAAGATACTCATCATACACCTTTGAAAGGTGGCAGGGGCATTACAAAGGCCAAATGGCATTCGCCTAAATGCGAATGTGCCATATGGACAAGTAAACGTGGTCTTTTGTTGATCCTCGGAATGAATAGCAATTTGATTGTAACCTGAATACCCATCCAAGAAACAATAAAATTTTTGTCCGGCTAACTTTTCTACTATTTGGTCAATAAAAGGTAAGGGGAAATGGTCTTTAGAAGTCGCAGAATTCAACTTCCTATAATCGATACAAATACGCCACCCGGTTACCGGTCGGGTGGCTACCTCCTCACCTGAGTTGTTTTTCACGACTTGAATACCTGCCTTTTTTGGAACGGTTTGAGTTGGGCTAACCCATTGGATATCGGATATAGGGTAAATGATACCCGCATCTAACCACTTCAAGACTTCTTTCTTCACAACCTCCCGCATATTAGGATTGAGTCTCCTTTGGGCATCTCTTGCGGGTGTCACCTTCTCATCCGTGATGATCTTGTGCATCACAATTGACGGACTAATACCTTTCAAATCCGCCATAGTCCACCCGATAGCTGCTCTATGGGTCACTAATACCTTCATCAGCTTTTCCTCTTGCTCCCCGGTTAAATTTGAAGCTATGATAACCGGGAGCGTGTTGCCTTCACCAACATAAGCATACTTTAAATGTTTAGGCAACTCCTTCAACTCCACTTGTGGCGGCTCGACCAATGATGGCTTCAATTTCGTGTCAATATGATCCGGAAGACTTTCCACTTGGTGAGTCCATGGTGGTCTTCCTTCCTGTACCGCCCTTGCTTCTTGCTTCTTCTCCTCCTCAGCTATGCCTTTCAATATTTCCACCTGTGACCTGTCAAACATAAAACACTCCTCTATTGTGTTTTCCTCATCTACAACGGTGTTGTAAAGAGGTATACACTCGTCAACAATGTCCGCCATATAGCATTCATCATTGACTAGAGGGTCAGTCCCATTTGAAAAAACATTTAACCGGAACCTACGGTTACCAAAGGTCATGTCAAGCGTGCCCGTTTTGCAATTAATTTGGGCATTAGATGTGGCCAAAAATGGTCGACCAAGGATAACCGTTGGTTGTTTGGTTAGGTCCATGGAAACATAATCAAGTACTAAGAAGTCCACCGGATAATAAAAATCCTCAACTTTTACTATCACATCGGTAACCATCCCGCGGGGTAGCTTGGGAGTCAAATCGGCTAATACCACCGTGGTATTAGATTCTTGAAGTGGACCAAATTCGTATTGGTCATAAAGGCTACCCGGCAAGATGCTTACACTAGCTCCAAGATCCAAAAGCGCCCGAGTCATTTTAAATTCCCCAACCTAAATGGATATGATAGGTGCTCCCGGATCTTGTAACTTGGGTGGAAGTGAACCCGAAAGAATAGAACTCACATTTTCAGTTAAATCAATTTTCTTAGGTATTTTATGAGTTCTCTTTTGGGTACACATGTCTTTTAGATACTTTGCATATGAGGGGACTTGTTTGATTGCATCCAAAAGTGGTAAATTAATTTTCACTTGTTTAAAAATTTCCCACAACTCTTCTTGTTGCGGGCCTCTTTTCTTGACCACCTTTTTGGATGGCTCCAACAATGCTTCGGGATAAGGGACGGTATTACCCTCCATACCCTTTTCCTTAGCCTTTGGAGCTTGTTTGTTCTCAACGGGTTTTGAATTTTCAACATTTTGTTTACTTTTATTTTGACCCGTTTTCTCCTCACTTTCACTTTCATCACTCACATCTTCCACCTCCCCTTCAACAAATTGGGGAGATGGTGGCTCAATTTTATTTTCAATTTTATTATCAATGATTTTACCACTACGAAGAACAGTTACCTTATTAATGGGAACATTGCGAGTGTTCTTCGAACTCGAACCTTGATGTTGCGGGTTGATAGTGGTATCACTAGGAAGCTTCCCCATGCTTCCTCTCCATTGAGCCATTTCTTCCGCTAATTGGCCCACTTGCTTAGCCAAGGCCTCGTGAGACTTATCCCTCACTTCATTTGCTTTATTGTTCTCTTTCATCATGCTCATTAAAGCGTCCATTTTTGAACTCAAAGACTCATCACCACCTTGACTTCCCGAAGAGTTTCCTTGATTGCTTGAGGAGCCGCCTTGGTTGTAACCTCTTTGTTAATTGTTGTTGTACCCTTGTTACCACCTTGATTGTAGTTGTTTCTTTGGTAACCGCCTTGATTACCACCTTGGCGACCTTGATATTGCCCACCACCGCTTTGATTTCCCGATTGGAAATTCGGGTTCATTTGGTTAGAAGGATTACCATACCTAAAGTTAGGATGGTTTCTCAAGCCTGCATGATAAGTGTTGGAGTTCATGTCATACTTCCTTTCTCCATACACTTGATTTACTTCTTCGGTTGTTTGACCCATATCACCGGAGCACTCACTAGCTTTATGCCCCAAATCTCCACAATTCTCCATACACCTCCCGTTTCTTCATCCTTGCCAACTCTCTCTCCAACTGAGCAATTCGATCCTTAGAACTTGAATCTGCATCGGGAAGAGATTTAGAGACCGGGTGTTTAGTTCTTCGATCAGCTGCCTCTTCCGATTTTGAATTCTTCACCATTAACTCCAAAAAATCCCAATCTTCTTGCTCCGGATTAGATAACAATGTTCCATTGCTAGTAGACTTGAGATATTTTCTTTCCTCTTTGCTCAGTCCATTCACGAAACTACTAACCAATTCCCAAAGGTCGATGTTGTGGTGCGGGCATTTCCGAATTAACTCCTTGAAGCGAGTGAAAGCTTCATGAAGTGGTTCCCCTTGTAACTGTTGAAAAGAACGAATCTCTAGCCGCATCGCATCTGTTTTAAAACTGGGGAAATATTCATCCAAGAATACCTGTTGCATTTCTCCCCAGGTATAAATGCTGTGTGCGGGTAAAGTGAGGAACCACGTCTTTGCTTTATCCTTGAGAGAAAACCGGAATAGCCTCAACTGTACTTCATCTAACGAGAAGTTATGACCTCCCATAGTACCACACATTGCCTTGAATTCAGATAGGTGATCATATGGGTCTTCATTATCCATTCCATGAAAATGAGGAATGATGTTGATGTAGTTGGGCTTGCAATCAAAGGATCTTCTCCCTGGAGGTGGTGGTACAATAGGTGATTCGTTCTCAGATGCAAGTGGTCTAAACCGACCATTGACTCCTTGCATTGGAACTGGGGGCCTTCATCTTGGAGCATTAACTTCTTCACCTCTAGGTTGTCTTCCTCATTAGGTCTTCTTTCTGCTCGACCGACAAAATTTTCACCCCGGTTTTGGTGAATGTTGGGAAATTGATGCCTTCTTGGGTTTTGTCTTGGTTGATGATTATTAACGACGTGATTGTAATAACCGTCATTACCCCCGTTTCGATTTGCACCCACGTTAGAACTATTATCACCATGATACTCTTCCTCATCCCCATAATCATCATTAACATTTCTGTAGCCCCAATCCTCATCATCCTCATTGTAATCCCTTTCAGAATATTCATCTTCTCCCGAGTGGTAGGAATGAACACTAACTCTGTCTGATGATTGATAACTTGGTACACTGAGTGGATCATCATCATTAATGTTCGCCCTCAATTCTTCAATATTCTCAACATAATCTTCATATCCGGCTTCATTGTACCGATTGACCGGATCAAATGTGGGATTGCCACGGTTAGACATGGAAGGACCTTGGTTTACATTTCGGGTGTTGGGATTTCGGTTGTGAATTGGTTGGTGAGGTGGGTGTTGTTGGGTTTGATTTGGATGAGGTGGAGTGGGTGGTCTTCTATTTTCACCTGAACGGCGAATTGGGTTTGAGCTTGCCATTTGAACGGTTTCAAAGGACAAAGGTTGACGTACGGGTGGTGTTTGGGAGTTAGAAGGAATCGGCTCCTCTAACCGGTGTTGTCGGTTTCTTCTTGCTACTCTTTCGATTTCCGGTTCAAACACTAAAGGAGATGTTCTCCCCGAATGTCGCGTACGCATACACTACCTGTGAACTGCACAAATAACACACCCCACGTAACAAGGAAAAGTAGAGAATAAACCAAACAAACAATTTAAGCAGATTATCACACCATTAACTACTCAATAAACACTAAGCGCACTAGCTCCCCGGCAACGGCGCCATTTGATGAGCCGGTCGTCACGGTTCATACAAAGCCTAAATAACCTAAATAGATAGGGTAAGTAGGGTATCAATCCAAGGAGCGTGTGGTTAGTGAGTATTTCCTAGTTAACTTTGAATTTGTTGTTTATGAAGGTGCTAATTAATTATGCAATATATGAATTGGTATTTAGAAATTGGTTGAAGAGTTTGTTGATTAATATGAAGCTTAAAATGAATTTTAAGAAATAATTAATAATACTTGTAAACAATAAGATAAAGATGATTACACTAAGGATTGGGTAATTGAACACTAGGGCTTTCAACAATTGGACATAATCGGATGAACAAAGATAATGCAATTGGTACTAACGGGTTGATTGTTCAATAAACTTAGGTATCAAGTTTCGTCAACATTCAACAATGGACTAAACTATACTTTATCATCTAGAACATACAATCCTATGGTAGTGTTGATGCAAGGAACCATGTTCATAACATTTAGAAATTGGCACAAGATCAATTAACTAAAATGAGTTCAACATAAGGTTAATCACTAATCAACACAAGTAATTCAAGTATATAAGAACATTAATCAAAAGTTTAAACAATACCCAAATGTTTCAGCCCTAGGTATCAAAAACTTACATCCCTAGTGTAATACAAATGTTTTTAGCCAAGCATGGCTATGGTGTTCATCATCTTCAAAAGAGGTTCTTCAATCTTCAAGGAGTTAATGCTAAAGCTTGGAGAATGTTGTGTGTTTCTTTTTAGTGATGAATGATAATGATAATAAAAAAATTCATGACCCCCCAAGAGTCTCTAGTCAAAAAAGAAACTCCTCAAAGCATTTGATGATTGCATTAAATTATGTGTTGACCACTTGTCATATGGCACCGTCAGAGACGGCATGACTGCCGTCAGGTACGGCGATGGCGTCAGAGACAGTATGTTTGCCGTCAAAGACGGTCAGAACCTTCATTGTACTTTTCATGGCCTTCTTTTTCCCAATGCTTCTCAACTACAATCTTTTGCTCTAGCATTGTGTAAAATTCACTCAATAAGCGCTTTTACCCTGAAACATCAAATCAAATCAAAGTGCTATATCCCACCTCAAATAATCAAATAAAAACATTTTTTTAGATTTAATAGAGGCGAGGTTTCCAACCACGCATCACTCAATACGTGTGTAATACTATAAATTAAGACCTCCCGAACCACCTCCATGTACCGAAAATCAAACCCCTACTCTCAAAACCTGTTAACTACTCGTCTTTAATCAAGAAACAATCGCGTTTGACTTTTCTGTTGACCGGCTTAAGCGAGTTCAAAAACCTTCTGTAAGTAGCGATTAATTCTTTGTTTTTGTTTATCGTTATCGTCCAATCAATAACCCCATAAACTTTGTGGTTATTGGTTGCTAATTGATTCGAATAGAAAATTTAGGGTTCGAAGCTTGATTTGGGGAAGATAACACACGACCGAGTCTGTTTATGTTTTAAACAAAAGGAAAACCAACACCAACTGATCTATAGATCAGTTGGTGAAACAATGGTGTTTTAAAAACTTGAGCCGGCCGTAACCTTGAGTTCGAGCCCAGGCTTCACAATTTTTTTCCTTATGATTATGAATCAAACCTAAGAAGCATTTATAATTAATTGAAATCAAATAAAAACGTTCTCAGGGTCTAGACCAGATGGTCTAGGCATGTGATTTAAAAACCTGAACCGGCCAAGGACCCGGGTTCGTTCATGGCAGCAACAACCATTTTTTTTATAACCTTTATCTATATATTTAACCTAATTATATTTTAAAATAGTTTTTAAATACTAAAAATGATCTATAAATCCTATAAAATTTATTTTATGATATTCCGATGGTAAAGTTTATCACACAATTTTTAGTCTTTCAAAAATAATTTGTTTAATATATAAAATATATTACAAGTTTATTCATTAATAAATTAAAAATTCTATAAAAATACCTAAATAGTTTTATAAAATTTCACAAAAATTATTTTAAACTTATAAATAAATAAACTTTCCAGAATTAAATTCTAATTTTAGAAAAACATTTATTAATAATTTTAATTAATTTTTGCTATTTTAATCATAAATAATTCATAATAAATCCATTTTTCTTTAGTTTTACATCAAAATTTCACATATATTATTTTTGTTCATTTAGATCAGAAATAAAATGTTATTATATGAAATTCATGAATTTTAATATTTTTAATTATAAATACTATATTTTTACAAATAAATATTAATATATTATATATTCGTTAATTAAGAAAATAAATTTATAAAAATTATTTTCACATCTACAACATCTTAATACAACTACCTTTAATCAAGATCTTAAAAAAATTCTTATTATTTATTTATTTCTTTATTTATTATTTCATTAACAATTATTCTAAATTAACCATTAAACAATTGTCATTCTCCAAATTAGGAACCCTGGAATACTTTTAGACTAGAAAACTTAGACTTTTAAGTTTTCCCAAAAAAAATTATTTATTGCCTTAAACATAGGGTAATACTCGGCAACATTTGGACCACATTTATTCTATTTCAAAGGACTTGATACTTTGCTAAGGTGAGTTTACGTAACCTCGTTTATGCAAATTTTATGCTTGAAACTTTATACTTAAGCAATTCTTTATACATGTCTAGTTGTAATCTTTGATGCCACATGACTTAGACAAAAACTATTAGACTTAAACTTAAACTTGCATAATCATTAACCCTGATCAAGCCGGCGGTATACAATGATAGATCTATTGGATTAACAACCCCACCCAGATTCGTTGACCATTTATATGGGGAGCGCGGGTGATTGTTATCATTCCAAACTTTATATTAAGGAGAATCGTGGATGCGGGATGGACCTAAACTTTGTCGGAGGATTGATTATGTGCATACGATACTTTGTGTTTTCGCATGTAGACTTAGATTTACATTAGACATATGAATTGCTAAACTTTGAAACTTTTAAAACTTATTGTTAAACTTGGCCCCATCTTTTCCAAACTCAACAGGAAATACCGATGCTTGAAGTCTAATGCTAGCATGAGGAGTTATTTGAAGTTTTAAGTTTCGTTTGTTTGATGTACTAGATTTCATTCAAGACTTTATTATGTAATTCAATTTAGATATTTTATTGGAATAAATGCTTATTTAAAATTTGATTACCATGTGCTACTGAACAATCATCAATACGTAACATCTCGATGTTTCCGCCATCGATTGGGGTGTTACATACCAAGGCTATACCATCTGCTCCCCCCACGGGCTACCTCCAGAACATAAAACACGTTCAATCTCTCGAACGTAGGTTCCATATCCAGGGCCCTGCATGTCGCCTCAAAATGGAGTATACGAAACCACCCAAATGGGGTCATTTGGGTCGGATGAACACCATAGGTGAGTAGGGTGTTCACCACAAAGTTCATGGTAGGGAGCCGGAAACAACACTTGGTAAAAAAATGCCTCATACAGAGTAATCTTACCTTTTGTAGCCTGCAATGCCGTCTTGCCTTCAGCAGGAAGTTCCGGAGCCCATTCCTTCCGGATTCCGTACTGATCAAGGAATGCTGCAAACGAGTCAGTATCCCATTTAATAGTTGTTGTATCAATGCTTTTGGATGTTGTATCATCATTGGTAGACTTGGAAACCTTCGCTGGATCACGAACATTTTGGGAATCTTGAGACATTATGAAAGGATTGAAGAAATTAGGAAGAAAATGAAAGAAAGACGTCAGAATTGTTTGGGAGTCGAAAGAGTGGAATACAAAAGAAGTGGGAAAGTGGGAATTTTGAAATGATTATATAGGGTATGTAATAAATATAGCTGACGTCATAGCATGTGGGCCAGACGTCTTTTTCAACCATGAGGCTAATCAGAATACAACACGTGTCTGACAGAAGACAGTGAGACGCCACACGTGCCTCACGCGCCTACGCGCCTGACACATATAACAAAACGTGTCTGCAACAACGCCAACTGTCACCACTCACGTCCCATCACAACTGCCAGCACATCCCCACCTTTTTCACATTCGTGGGGAAATGACAAATGTCCACTGCGGACTGCTGACGTGTCATATGGGTGCGGAAAGTTGAGTAAAATTCATCACACCCCGTTCTCCGCATCACGTTTCCGCGCAAGAACATTCTTCTACGCTCCGCATCACGACACCCGCAATGCAACATACACATCATGATCCTTTCTCCACATACATCAACAGGTGAGCTATCATCCAGGCTACATTATTTTTAAGTCCAGCATCCCTCCTCTCTCATCACAAACTCAGAGATAGAAGACATACTGGACTGGGGGGACTTGATGGGATCGGGTACTAAACCGACTAGTGGCCATACCCAAACCCGGTTCTGAGGTTGCGCAGAAGGAGCCCATGTGTGGGACATCACACGCGCATACCATGCATAGTCAACAACCATGCACCAATCAAGGAGCGAAATCTGCGCGCACAACGGTAAAGGCGGTAACCGTTCCAACCTTTCCATATATTTAGCCCTTCATAACTACCTTACTAATATAACTAAGGGTAGTGGAGACAACCCTAATTGGGCTTGGGCCCACTAAGATTATGGTTTAGGGTAATAGTGGCATACGTCTACCTTTATATAAGGGAACATATCCCTAATGGAGAAGACACTTTTTGCTAACCCAAAGAGCTATCACTTGATAGTATCTCAATTCACCCACATTTTTGTCATAAACTGCTACCTTGTGTAGTCATCTCCCTAATCATACTCGTGTTTGCAGGTCATTCGATCCAGAACTGCTAGTGAATGATTATCCCTGTAGAATATAATAATCTTATCATCTCTGTTAGGAAGGTAAGACTATCTGTTTCTTCAAGCAGTGACCTTGATTTTCAACAAGTGATTAGATTCGAAAATTCAAGGTAAATGTGATGTACTCACTTTTATTCTGTATGTATTATAACGTGTAATTGTTAAATTACCATACCAATTAAAAATTTTAAACCATGCATGCATATATGTTACATGAGATGACAAAACAACATATATCATTCCACTTTGAAATGTATACATATAACCCTTAATGAATAAACTCCATTAGTTTATTTTCACGAAATATTTGAGCAACTGAATAGGAAAGACGCATAATAACCAACATTTTGGTGGTGAAAACCCTCATAAAGTACTCAAGCATATGGAGTTGGCACCACTAGTAAAGGCAATTTCTTATGAATTGTGATCCCAGTAGTCTCACTCATGTCTAAATCTTCAGCCCTTTGGCCATCCGGTAACCGAAAATCAAACTTATGCACCAAACTAGCTATCACAAGCTCATTAACATTCATCGCAAACTGGATTCCAGGGCATTTCCTTCGGCCAGCACCAAACGGTGTCAACTCAAAATTAAACCCTCTATAATCAACAGAACTATCCAAAAACCTTTCAGGTCGAAACTCATCAGGGTTGTCCCATAAGGACGGGTCTCGCCCAACAGCCCATGCGTTGATAATAACTTGTGTCCCAGCTGAAATGTTGTAGCCCATTACTTTAACATCATCGGTTGATTCACGAGGAACAAGTAGTGGGAGTGGCATGTGCATTCGGAAAGTTTCTTTGACAACGGCCTTTAAATAATGCATTTGATCTAAGTCGTCCTCAGTGATCTTGGGTTTGCCTTTGGCTACTCTTCGTACCTCTTCTTGAAGTTTTTTCATTGCGTGTGGGTTTCGTATCAACTCACTGAGTTCCCACTCTAGAGTTGCATAAGTTGAATCAGTCCCACCAGTGAACACATCCTATGAACAAGCTTTGAATCAATACTTAGTAGCAAAATGATATAGCATCTAACCTTGTTTTTTACCAAGATCCAACAGTACAAATTCATTGCAAAATAAACTTATTGTTGGAAACTCTATCCTTAGGTTGGTGTGAAGATCCCTCTATAGGATACAAAAGAAAAGGCCTAGAGATTTATAAGAGTTTTTTAACCACCTAAAAATAAAAAAATTGTGGAACTCAATATGTAAGCTCCTAGCTAAACTTTTGCAGCTAGGTATTCGACTTCTTCCTAATTCTATGTAATAGTATACAGTGACGAAGCTTGAGAATTCAAACCGGGGATCGGAAGTCACCGGATACTCATCATTATAATCATACTCAATTAATCCCACCTATAGCAAAGCTAAGGTAGGGTCTGAGGAGGGTAAGATGTAGACAGCCTTACATCTACCCCTAAGAATAGAGAGGCTGCTTCCAGTGAGACCCCCGGCTCAATATGGTTTGGTATCAAGCCTGGCACAAAACACTTAGCAATCTGGACAAACCCGATCAGTGCATGTACCATTTTGTCTTTTGGCTATCCACGCCACCACATGATGCATGATTAACCATCGGTCATTTTTAACGTTATTTTCACGAAATTAGTAAAATAACGTTAAAAGTAGTGCAACTTTGCTTTTGCCCCCAAGGGCCACATATATATACATTATATGCGAACACCGTAAGTAGGGCGTCCGGAGTGGGGGGAGCCCCTTGGGGGGGAAGATCTCCAATGGCGTGGGGGCTTTTCTTTTGCCACATGTCACTTTTTGTTGGGTCTATTGTTGATTAATTTATCTTTTTTTAATCTTACACACAATATTATTATCCCCCCTCCCCCCCCCCCCCCCCCCCCCCCCCTTCCACTCCCCACAATTTCCCCCCTCACATGGGACCCAAAAGTGTCACATGGCGCTCCCCCCCCCCCCCCCACCCCACTCCTTATAGTCTTATATTGAATGTACACCTCTCCTCACACTAAATTAGTCACATCGTCTATCTACTTTATTACCAGGATAAGAGCTTTGACGGCATCTCTATCAAGAACAAAACTTGCATCCTTTTGGTTCTCGATTTCAAGTAAAATGTCCACAAAATCTCTCTCTTCATCATCATCACCACCGCCGCCTGGTGTTCCTTTCTTTCGGTCAACATGCTCCTCAATTACGCCTTCAAGAAACGCATCAAACTCTGCAGCAATTTTCACCGCTCTAACATCATATCCGTTCAAACGATCAACCCATGACAACCATGGGATGTAATCGCCAACGCTAAAAACACCAAGCAACTCAACAAAGTGAGCAAACAACTCTTTAAACTTCTCACCACCATGCTTCCTCCCCAATGCCGCCCTACAAATCACAGCATTTGTCAAAGACATAAGCAACTCACTTAAATTAACAACAGGAGAAGAAGAAGAACAACTGATCTCCTTGATCCTCTCAACAAGAATATCCATCTCTTCTTCCCTCATTCGACGAAAGGATTGAACGCGTTTCTGGCTTAGAAGTTGAAGAACAGCAATGCTTTTAATCTGCCTCCAATACTCTCCATAATCTGCAAATGCAATGTCCCTAGCATTGTAAGAAAGTATACTTGGGACACTTGATTTCGCTCTATTCGCAAAGATTAAATCATGCGTTTTCATGATTTCTTTAGATGCATCAGCAGAAGAGGCAACAAGAACTGGCACACGGCCAAAATGTAGCAGCATGAGAGGACCATGAACCTTGGCTAAAGCTTGTAGAGAACGGTGAGGACTTGCACCTAATTGATGGAGGTTTCCGATTATCGGAAGCTTTACCGGAGAAGGTGGTTGGTTTTTAAGGGATTTTGAAGGAGAGATCAAGTACCATGTTGAAAGAATGACAACAGCCAAAATGATTAAGGGAAAGATAAACAACATTGTTATTATTTGAGATGTATACACTGAGAATGCATGGAGAAGATGTATATATAAGCTTGAAAATTTTTGTTATTGACGTTTGTTTAGGGAGGGGGAAATAGATTAATCTCATGCCTATATAAATTTTTGTTTCTTGTTATATTCTAAACATGTATATGATTGTGGTAATATACTCTTAATTGGTTAAAAAACAAATGGGACGGATAAGGAATCATCATGTTTAATATGTACAAAAGTTTTTATGTTCATTGTTTTACAAGGTCGAGGAGAACAAGTTCTACGAGTACACAAGCTACTTCTGGAAATATATATATATGACATATATCGTTTTAATAAAATTTAAATTTTACGAAAAAAAAATCTATATGAATGCAAACAAAAACCTATTACTATTGTTATATATATTAACTAGCTGATTACCCCGGGAGGGTCCCGGGGTTAAAAAATCTAATTTTACGTGATAACCTATTACAAATGGCTTAAGTTAACTAACTACAAAATCTCTCAATCATTGCATGTTCATAGTATTCTAATCAGTAATAACTCATATTCCCTAATCTAAAACCTGTAATCATCTAAAGAATCCCTTATATAAGCTGCAACTATTCAAAAACTCATCACATCTCTCTAATTTCTCACATTCTAATGGCTCTTATAATTCCTAATCTAATCAACTAAACAAACACTTAAGTTGGAAGTTGTAACCATTGCATCTCATTATGCCACGAGGCATAATCAAGATATGGTTGAGGCCACAATTGAACGCCACGTCAGCAACTATCAATTCTTCTCGTGAGTGTCCCGGGGTTGAAAAATATAATCATTCTAATAATACTAATACTAATAATAATAATTATTACTCTTGTAATTAAATAAATAAAAAAATAACCTTGCTATATACTGACACCATGTGTTGCAGTGTTGCGCGATTCTTTCCCCTAGCTTCTCTTGATGAAGTATACCTAGTAAATTCCAATGATAACATGGCGATTGGGCTGATTTTCAATATCGTAGATAATAATCTGGTTTAAAAGAAAAAACATGATTAATGAATAACATGAACACTTTGTGTGTTTTTTTTTTTTCTGTATGAACGAAACCCCACAAAAAATAGTCGATTTTTTCTCTGTTTTTTATATAGCACTTTGGTACTCGTTGGAAAGATAATAAAACGCTCGTTAATTTGGTGTAATTTTTTTCTTTAAAAAATCCCGTATATAAAAGATATAAACGTTTAAAAGTTATGGGAGGAAATATGAGAGATAAAATTTTAAATTTATTTTTAAATTCTTTTTCTCTAAAATAACCCAATTTAATTAAAAAAGAAATAATTCAAAAACACTACAATCATTCAATTATGATGCCACGTGGCAGTTTCATGGAGAGGTTGAAGGCACCATTACACGCCACGTCAACAATGTTCAATTCTTTTATATATATTAATAGATTAATAACATAGGCGCAATAGTATTCTTTTTAACTTTTCATCTCTAACAATAAATGTGCTTTTCAATTGCAAATTTAGTAGAAGCTTGTGGAGGTGACCTAAGATATTTTGACTACTCGGATAAAATATCTCCAAAAAAAAACCATGTCACTCTTGCATATGATGTAAGTTTGCCCGTTTTCATTAACACGGTTTGTTTTACGATTTTGCACGAGTTTAGTCTAGGTTCGCTTAGTACTTAACATGGTTTTACGACTCATTTCCCTCTATGTTTTAACGTTATATGCGTCGTTTGGTGTTAGTAGTTTGTGTTTTATTTTACGATTTTCCTGGTTTTGGTCGTTGTGTCGTTGCTACTTAGCACGTTTTTACGCTTTCGTCCTACAACGCTGGTGGCACGGTCTTACAGCCACGGTCTTGGTTCGCTTAGTACTTAACATGGTTTTACGATTCATTTTCCCTCTACGTTTTAACGTTATGTGCATCATTTGGTGTTAATATTTTGTGTCTTTTAACGTTATGTGCGTCATTTGGTGTTAATAGTTTGTGTTTTTTCTTTACGATTTTCCTGATTTTGGGCTTTTTTTTTTTTTTTTTTGCTACTTAGCACGATTTTACGCATCCATCCTACAACACTAGTGTCACGGTTTTACGGCCACCGCCCCGCAACGTGGGGCCCTTAAAGACTAGTATATATCAAAACCTAACCGTCGGTAAAACAGTGTCTGATGGCAATATGGTAATTTTATAAGTCAGTTATGGGCAAAACGAACCTTCACCTTTTAAATTAACTACTTAAATTAAAACTTGAATATGGGAATCCTTAATATAAAAAATTATCTTTTGATTATAAAACCACTAGATTTATATCCCGGGAGCGTCCCGGGGTTAACAAATTTAATATGAAATATCAATTTTAACAATGTATCTCCAATGTTAACGCCTAATCTTAAAATGTATAACTCTAATATTAAAACTTAACATAAAACTCTAATATTAATGACTTGCATATACATGATTAATGAATAACCTAAACACTTTGTTTGTTTTTTTTTTTTTTTGTATGAACAAAACCCCACAAAAAATAGTCGTTTTTTTCTCCGTGTTTTATATATCACTACGGTACTCATTGGAAAGATAATAAAACGCTTGTTAATTTAGTTTAACTTTTTTTCTTTAAAAAATATCGTATATAAAAGATATTAACGTTTTTTAAATTATAGGAGGAAACATAGGAGAGAAAAATCCAATTTTGTTTTTAAGTTTTTTTTTTCCTAAAATATCACAATGCCACATGGCATCCTTTTTGTTTTTATTAATAGATAAAAATGAAATAATTAAAAAATAATAAAGTCTTCACCTCATTATGCCACGTGGCACATTCAAGGAGGGGTTAAGGTCACCATTGAACGTCATGTCACCGACTATCATTACTCTTGTAATTAAATAAATAAAAAAAATAACATTGCTATAAGGTGACACAATGTGTTGCAGTGTTGCGCGATTCTTTCTCCTAGCTTCTCTTGATGAAGTATACTTATCAATCTTTAGAAGGGTAAAATTCCAATGATAACATGGCGATTGGGCTGAATTTCAACATCATAGATAACACCTGGTTTAAAAGAAAAAACATGATTAATGAATATACCTGAACACTTTGTTTTTTTGTATGAACGAAACCCCACAAAAAATAGTCGTTTTTTCTCCGTTTTTTATATAGCAATATGGTACTCGTTGGAAAGATAATAAAACACTCGTTAATTTGGTGTAATTTTTTTATTTAAAAAATCTCGTATATAAAAGATATTAACATTTAAAAATTATGGGAAGAAACATAAGAGAGAAAAATTTCAATTTGTTTTTAAATTATTTTTTCCTAAAATAATTCAATTTAATTTTAGCAATTGAGAATAAATTTAGGGCTTTATGTTTATCTTTTTTTAATTAAAAAAAGAAATAATTCAAAAACACTAAAATCTTTCGATTATGATGCCACGTGGCAGTTTCATGGAGAGGTTGAAGGCACCAAGTCAGCTGTCAAATATATTCATTGTAATCATTGTATAGGACTTGTATTGTAACTATATAAAATTAAACTATTAACGGCAACAAGTCGCCTCTAAAGGTAGGTTTTTGCCACGTGTCATGCCACATGGCAAAATAAATAAATAATTAATGCCACGTGGAAAATAGGGTATTAGCGGCGACTAATTAGGGGCGGCAAGGGTCAATAGGGTCGTTTTTTTGCCGACGAGATCAATAGCGGCGACAGTCGCCGCTAAAGGCCATGCCACCGCTAAAGGTGAGTTATTAGCAGCGACCCGGGTCGCCGCTAAAAGTCTGCTTCCTTGTAGTGACTTTAATAGATACTACATAATTATCGGCTCCATTCTCTGAACTTTGAATTGTATAGTCAAAGTCAGCAGTCAAACATATTCATTAGTCAAAGTCAGCAGTCAAACATATTCATTGTATAGTCAAAGTCAGCAGTCAAACATATTCATTGTAATCATTGTATAGGACTTGTATTGTAACTATATAAGAGGCTGAAATGAGAATGAGAAAGACAAGTTGACATTCATACCTTTCTATATGGTATCAACCATTTTTCGATCCTCTTCTTCTGCTTAACCCTCACCACTTTCTTTTTCTTTTTCTTTTTTCTGTTCTGCCTCATTCGCTGTCCTCTGCACAGCTCCATCTCTTTTATCTATCAATGGCCGCTTACAACCATCAAGCTGAACCCGTTAGATTTATGGATACTGGCGCTTCTGGCCATATGCAACTAGGTACTCCTTCTTCGTCTAATTTTAATACTTGCACTAATAAACATATAATTGTCGAAAATGGTATGACTATTCCCGTGATTGGACAAGGCAACCAAACTTTACCACCACCATTCCCACCATTTAAATTAAATAATGTCCTCTACGCACCCAATCTGATCAAAAATCTAATTTCTGTTCGTCGTCTCACACGGGACAATCTTCTTTCAATCGAATTTGACCCATTTGGTTTCCTTGTGAAAGATCTCAAGACATGCAATAGCTCGGGCGATCTCTACCCCCTCACCACCAACTTTATCAAGTCTCCCTCAACACCCACTGATGTCATACTACCACTCAAGACTGTTGGCACCAACGCCTTGGGCACCCGGGAAACAACCTATTGCAGTCGTTAAAATCTTCCTCCTTTATTAATTTTTCTAAACCAAATAAATTGCTTTGTGAACCGTGTGTTTTTGGCAAAAGTACCAAACTGTCGTTTTATGATTCTATTAATGTCACTCGTTTACCATTTGATATTATACATAGTGACTTGTGGACCTCCCCGGTCTTAAGCACCGGTAGTCATCGGTATTATATTTTATTTCTTGATGATTTTACCGATTTCCTATGGACCTTTCCCTTACCCAATAAATCCCATGTCTACACCACCTTCTCTCAATTCTACCAATACATCCAAACTCAATTTGAACGAAAAATAAAGCAATTCCAATTTGACAATGGTACTGAATATAAAAACAACTTTAAAATGTTTTGCCAACAACATGGAATGCAATTTCGTTTCTCATGTCCACACACATCCTCCCAAAACGGCAGGGCCGAACGCCAAATTCGTACCATAAACAACATGGTTCGTACACTCTTAGCCCAAGCTTCACTCCCACCAAATTTCTGGCACCATGCACTTGAAACCGCCACCTATCTCCTAAACATTCTCCCAAAGAAAAACCATAAATTCCAATCTCCCACCACCCTCCTATATAACGTCCTGCCCACATACGAACATCTACGTGTGTTCGGGTGTCTCTGCTATCCCATCCTCCCCTCCACCACTATACATAAACTTGAGAACCGCTCTCAACCATACGTATTCCTTGGTTATCCTTCAAACCATCATGGATACAAATGTTTTGATCTTACCACCAAACAAACCTTTATCACTTGACACGCCTACTTTGAGGAATCTATTTTCCCATACTCTATACAACACCCCACCACACTTCCCACCTATGACTTTCTTTCCCATCCCATCTCTCCCCATCTTTGGGAACATATACAACATGCTCCCAACACCACCGGCCCCATAGTTGCTCTTACACCCACTTCTTCACACCCAGATACCTTTAACCCCGGCCCATCGTCTACTAGCCCAACTACCCCACCTAATCCTCCCTCACCCACATCCCCCTCCAATCCGCAACCTTCACAACATTCTCCTACATCCGGCCCAATCCACACACACATACCCCGCCCTTCTGGCCCTCGGCCCAGTATACCAAACCCCACACCCATAACCAACTCGAGACGCAACCGCACCCATTCCACAAACGCTCCCACAACTCCAATACCCACCCAAACTACCTCTACCACGACCGCCCCACCACCCATTCCCGAACGTACCATGCGCACACGCGCAATGGACGGTATCACCAAACCCAAACAACTCTTTAACCTTCACTCCACATCCATTGTCCCTATTCCAAAAAGCCCACAGGTTGCCTTGTCCACACCTGAATGGTTCAATGCCATGAATGTCGAGTTTAGTGCACTTATTAAAAACGAGACAGGGGAGTTAGTACCCCCGTCATCCTGACATGAATATTATTCGCAGCATTTTGTTGTTTAAACACAAGTTCCGGTCGGACGGAACTTTGGAACGATATAAAGCTCATTTAGTTTGTGATGGTCGTAGTCAACAAGTTGGTATTGATTGCGGAGAGACTTTTAGTCCCGTGGTCAAACCCACCACAATTTGGACAGTTCTATCTTTGGCCCTAACTCATTCTTGGCCAATACATCAATTGGACGTCACAAATGCCTTTTTACATGGCCACCTAAACGAAACAGTTTACATGCATGAACCAATGGGATTTCGCCACAAGGATTATCCAGACCACGTATGCCGCCACAAGCGATCTCTCTACGGCCTTAAACAGGCACCTAGAGCTTGGTACCAACGTTTTACAGATTTCGTACTTCAGCAGGGGTTTTCTCAATGTAAATCAGACAATTCCTTATTTATCTACCATCATGGTCACGAGATTGCATATCTCTTAATATATGTGGACGACATTATTCTTACCACCTCCACAGATGCCTTAAGATAGCGTCTTATGTCCACTCTAGCTGGTGAATTTGCGATGAAAGACCTTGGCCCTCTAACCTACTTCTTGGGCATCTCAGTTACTCGCACGGGTGACACTCTCTTCTTGTCTCAACAATCTTATACAAAAGACATCATTCATCATGCAGGTATGGATTCGTGCAAACCCTCCACAACACTAGTTGATACACAAACCAAGCTAATTACCGACACCAGTCAACCATTTGAGGATCCTACTTTATTTCGAAGCCTTGCTGGTGCTCTTCAATACCTAACCTTCACTAGGCTGACATAACATATGGAGTTCAACAACTTTGCATCCATATGCACACACCATCCCATGCTTATTGGAATGCTCTCAAACGCATTATACGATACCTGCAAGGCACCTCTGAATATGGCCTTCATCTGACCTCCTCATCTACACTCTCTCTTTGGGCTTACACAGATGCTGACTGGGCAGGCTGCCCGGATACACGCCGGTCTACTTTAGGGTATTGTGTATATCTCGGCAACAACCTCATCTCGTGGTCCTCAAAACGCCAATCAACAATTTATCGATCCAGTGTCGAGGCAGAATATCGCGGCGTTGCCAACGTTGTAGCAGAAATTTGTTAGTTACGAAATCTCCTCCTTGAGCTACACTGTCCTTTATCTCATGCTACACTAGTATATTGTGATAAAGTAAGCGCCATCTACTTGTCAGGTAATCCCGTTCAGCATCAGCGCACAAAGCACATTAAACTAGACATTCATTTTGTCCGCGAGCATGTTTAGAAAGGACTGGTTCGGGTTTTACGTGTCCCCTCTCGTTACCAGATAGCCGACATTTTTACCAAAGGACTGCCACGGATTCTCTTTGAAGACTATCGTTCCAGCCTAAGCATTCGTTCTCCTCCCGCTTCGACTGCGGGGGTGTAATAGATACTACATAATTATCGGCTCCATTCTCTGAACTTTGAATTGTATAGTCAAAGTGAGCAGTCAAACATATTCATTGTATAGTCAAAGTCAGCACTCAAACATATTCATTAGTCAAAGTCAACAGTCAAACATATTCATTGTATAGTCAAAGTCAGCAGTCAAACATATTTATTGTAATCATTGTATAGGACTTGTATTGTAACTCTATAAGAGACTGAAATGAGAATGAGAAAGACAAGTTGACATTCATACCTTTCTATAGACTTAATAGGGCTTGGATTTTCAACTCGGGCCCCCGATAATTATAAAGGCCTTTTTACTGGCAACATATAAAACACTATTTCAAATCATTTCTTCAATAACCATCGGAACTTTTGTAGAAATCTCTTTGCAAGTAGGGATGTCAATGGGTCGGGTTTGGGTAGGGTATTGGTAATACCAAACCCGTACCCGTTTATAAAACCGTATACCAAACCAGACCCGATACCCGTTGGGTATTTTCGGGTAATTACCCGTCAGGTATCGGGTATACCCGTTATTTTGTTAAAAAAAATACCCGTTGGGATTTGTAGTTGGAAAATACCCATAAAATTTTGACGTTTAATTCTTATATGAAAGAAATTAATAAGATTGGGGGAAGATTGGAAATAATAAATATATAAGGAAATGATATTTTAGAAATACAAAGAGACTGACATATACTAAATGTATAAAAAATATATTATAAATAAATTATATTGGTTATTTTTTGCGGGTAATCGGATATCCATATATCGGGCAATCGGGTCGGGTATCACATTATACCATACCCGAACCCGAAAAAATAAAATTTTAAAACCAAACTCGAATCTGTACCCATCGAGTATCAGGTATGCCCGTCCAAAATATTTCGGGTATACCCGTGAGGTTCGGGTTCTTTTGCCATCCCTATTTGCAAGTCACAAATTTAAATTCTTTGAAATTGTCATAACTACAACTAACTATAAATTGATATAGTTCATAAACAAGAACTATCATGCCATAGGCTAATGTGTGTTCCTGTTAGGGGTGTTTGAGGTTGCGTTTTTAAATGAATTTTTAAATTATTGCGTTTTAAAAACGTAAATAATCAGTTTTTAGTGTTTGGGGTTGAGGTTTGAAACGAATTTTTAAGCTACCAAAACGCAATAATCTAAAAGCAGCTCCACCCCTGCTTTTCGAAAACGCAGAAGTTGTTTTGAAAAATCAATCCCAAACACCCTCTTAGTACCCTTGTTGACTTTTATTGGATTACATTTATGTATATCATGATTTACGCATTATTCTTTCTACTTTCCGTACTTTATAGTGTGACAATGTTGACGTTACATATTTATCAGTCAATCCAGTGTTTGATCAGCATACAAATTAAAACACCTTTGAAATTTACATGCATTACACGAGATATGGTGCTAGCACAACGTAGGCATTTGGTATGTTCCAACAGCTATCATGTTGATTGACATTCTAGCAAAAGAATTATCGTTTACTCCACTCGATGCTCTATAGCCCAATAATTTATTCAGGGGTTCCTAATATTTTTTTTTTTTATGCATTCTCACTAAAAATTTCAAACCGAACAGGTTCTTAGGAACCCCTTCGGTAAGCATAGATCCGCCCCTGACCCAATCTACACGCTATTATGAACGTTTAACTTGAGATGACATATTAGAGCACTTAACTATTATAAACTTTTTTATCATTTTGTGTTTAGCGGTTAATCCTTAATTTGTATTCCAAAATGAGTTGTAAACACCCATAGTTCATGATTTTGAAAATATAGAAAACATAATGCAAAACTCGATTCCTATCTACATTGTATTTCTTTCGAATGGCCGGTGTACCCATGCAAAACATGGACATAATTTAAACTATAATTTATATTCTTTCAAATGGTACACATATACAAAGCATCGAGATATTTTGATGGCCGTACGTATAGCTACCGCCAAGAGAAAGATTATTGTATCTCTTAAATACAAACATTACGTGCTGTCGTGATCCATCTGTAGAATCAAGGCACCATTAGGTTGTATCAAGTATATACTAATAAAATCCAAAAGAATAAGAAAAACAATATTGTATATGACAAATCGGTTATTTGTGATTGTCTTGCTACCACTGTTATAAATACTCCATACATTTACTAATGTCGTTGGCCTTCTTTTTTTACAACTACGATTTGAGATATTGTATACATATTTAGATACAAAATAGCAGAAGCGTGTATGTTGTGACTTGTGAGCATCACTGACATCAATATTACGCTTACACAACATACAAGAAACAAGAAACAATAAAATAACATTATAAGTGTTAATTCGCCTTCGTGGCGGAATTTCAATCAGTATCGGTTCGGTTCAATACAAATTTGAAATTTCTCTAATAATATTCGTTTGTTAACTTTTCAAAAGACTTAATATACATGGTTTTGTATAAGAACATAAGTTAACATTCCGTTATAAGTTTTATTGAAAACGAAGATGTATATAAAATAAAGTAGTTTTTGGCATTGTAAACAACTTCGCATGTGCTTGGATCGGGGAATTTAATTCCGACTTTGACTACCTGATGATCAAGGCTGCAAATGAACCGGAACGAACACGAACAAGGCATTGTTCGTGTTTGTTTGTTAAGGAAATTATGTGTTTACGAGCAGTTCATGATCGTTTGCCAAACGAGATTTTATGTTTGTGTTCGTTTGTTAAGAAAACATTTGTGTTCGTGTTCGTTTGTTAATTTTGTTCATGAACGCACACGAAAACAAACGAACATTAATGAACACAAACAAGTGTTCATGAAGGAAACACACACAAACGGACATATATTAACTTTCAAATAAGATATAATTTACATACATTAAGACATTAGTCACGGAAAGTATAACTTAATTATCCAAACAACTTAGTACTTAACATAATAAAGTAGTATCTAGGGGTGTAAATGACACGTAGCGGCTCGAGAGCTACCCGGGATCGGCTCGGTAAAAAGCCCGAATGAGCCGAGCCTTAACGAGCCCGAGCCCGAGCCCGAGCCCGAGCCTGAAATATGGCTCGTTTAGTTATCGAGCCCGAGCTCGAGCCCTAGATACAAAGCTCGATTGGGCTCGCGAGCCTAAACGAGCCCAAACATAATTATAAGTTATTTATATATCTCTTATAATTTATAGCCCATATCTCCAAAGCCCAAGTCCTTATTTTATATGTCCATTTAATAACACTCGCGAGCCGAGCTTTTGCGATCTCGAGCCTAGCTTTGAGCGCGTTTGAGATTGTTCTCAAATCACCTCGAGCCGAGCCGAGCCGAGCCGAGCTCGAGCTTTTGATTTTGCTAGCGAGCCGAGCTCGAGCTCAAGATTGTAGGCTCGAACCGAGCCGAGCTTGAGCTCGAGCTTCATAAAACCAGAACGAGCCGAGCTCGAGCCCAGTCAGGCTCGGGCTCGGCTCGTTTACACCCCTAGTAGTATCTCAAAAACTAAGTTTGTGTAGAAGGTGAATGGAGGAGGGCGTCGACGCTGGAAGGTGGGAAACATACAATGAGCGTGAATACTAAAAGTAGGTTTATTGATCTGATCTCATATAATCATATTTTTACATTATATATATTATTTATTTATTTATATGGGTAAAATAAATAAAAATAAAAGAAAATAAAATAAATAATTATAAAAATTAAAATCCATATTAAACTATCGAACACAAACGAACATAAACGAACAAAATTTTTTGTTTGTGTTCGTTCATTTATTAAAGGAACGAACATAAACGAACTTTCTGGCGAATGATTCACGAACTGTTCGCTGAAAGTTAAGTTCGTTTGCAGCCTGATGATTAGATATTTAGTTTTTTTTTTCGTATTTACATTTATGCTTAGTAAATATTTTTGTTGGGTAAATGCACTAAAGTTGTATACATTATTTGTATTAAAATATAATTATGGGAAGAGAAAGATTAGTTGATAAGGAAGAGTTGTTCACATCTCCCCATCGCCTATTTAAAAAGGAAAAGTTTGAACCCAAATGTCTTGTTTGTCGTCCATTTAGAATCATTTTCATCTATATTCATAGTGGTAGAGTGGTGAAGTGGCTTTTGTTTCACCTATGTGATCAAAGGTTTGATCCTCACTTTCATCATTTATGGTTTGGTATCGGGTGAATATCGAATACGGGTGGCGCCGGTTCGAATCTGACGGGCGGCGAGTTTTTACCGAGTTCTATAACACTGTCGTGCCTTCGGGCGGGTGGGGCTCGGGTTTCCGCGCATCGGGAGAAGGCGGGTGCTGTTGGAGGTTGAGTAGTCGATTCTTGGGCATGACGCCCCGCAAAAGTAGTTGCCACATAGTTATTCGCCGATAAAAAAAAAGGATCAGTCATATTCATAACTCTTAGGTAGGTTTTGATTCGCATAATTCAATAAATATGCATTATAAATTACATCCCCTAATATAATTTGGTTAGCGAATTTTTTTTTTTAACGGAGAATGAGATAATTTTATTCCACACGAAAAAAACCAAAACAGTGGCGAGTACAATAAGTTTCCTAACCAGAGGTTAGAAAACCGGGATTAAAAAAAACAACAAACATACATGACACTTGCCTATCAAGTACAAAACTACTATCACCCAACCAAAGCCAATGAAAACCACTAACCGGATTCGCTTGAACTATATCTATTAAAGGATAAGCACTTTATAACCTTCGACTATAATCTTGGACACACTTTAGACATCTAGATTTCCATTATGCAATTGATTGCCACTCAAATCATCTTCTCAATAACCAAACCATGAAGAATATGCTGCCCTGCCGCAGCAACATTAACAAAAAGCTACATATTCAGCAGCGAATCGAATCTGCGGCGTGTATGTTCAGCGGAAACCGATGCCGAACTTGTTTTTGATCCACCATATGAGTTCGCCAAGAGTCCAACAATTACTACAATGATTTTATGATACAGAACCGAGCCAAAATTGTATAGGATCAGACTTAAAACCAATGCAAAAACAGAATTTTCTGATCAAAAACCGCAATATGCTTCTGCAGCCGTTTAAACCTGTGCAAAACTCAGCATACACCTTCAAAGAGACAAACGGATTCGCTTGAACAATATCTATTAGAGGATAAGCACTTTATTATCTTCGACTATACTCTCGGACACACTTCAGCCATCTAAGATTTCCATTATGCAATTGTTTACCATTCAAAGCATCTTCACAATTCACCAAACCATGAAGAATATGCTTCCCATCCGCAGCAACCTTAACAAAAAGTTGCACAATCAGCAGCGAAATCATAGCTGCAACGTGTAAGTTCAGCAGAAACAGATGTCGAACTTGTTCTGATCCACCATATGAGTTCGGCAAGAGTCCAAGCATTACTACAGCGATTTTATGAGACAGAACCAGGCCAGAATTGAAACAGAATTATCTGATCAGACCCGCTAACATGCTTCTGCAGCCGTTTATTCCTGTGCAAAGCTCAGCATACACCTTCAAAGAGACAAACTACAATCGCCCATTCAGATCATCACTATGCACTGAACACACAACCCCAAGAAGAAAAGGAAGACACACACCACGAATTGAAAAACACAAAAGATGTATGCAGTCAGGGAGGGTAGCACCAACACACAAAATTGACCCATTTGCCTAAAATAAGAACTCACACAAAAATGCACACTTGGCGCTATCCTCCCCCCCCCCCCCCCACACACACACACTAGTATATCCACCAAAAATGCACACATGCCAAAATAAATTTAGTGGACACGTGAGATTTAATGAAGTAAAATTTCAATTCCATCTTTTATGTGTTTGGTTGAAAAAGAATTAAAATTGGCTTGTGTTAAATATACCAAATAAGAGGATTAATATACCAATTTAGTCAAACTATAGGTAGGCATTTAATAATAGGTAGGCATTTAATGATAGATAGGCATTTACATTATTATACTATTATTTATTATTTATATTATATTACTATACTACTATCACATTTTTTATTTACAATTTTATATTTTGTTGTACTATTATTAATAATATTAATACCAATATTAATAAAAAAAATAAATTAATCTTTCATAAGAAAAATATAAATAAATACGAAAGTGCAAAAGTTCATTATAAATAAACAACGATACGAGTCTCTAATAAAAAAAAAGTAAACATGCAAACATTAAAATACTTAGTCAACTAGATCGACAAAACCACTTTCATGGTGACAAAGTTGAGTATAAAGTTCTAGACGCGACCTATACATGGTTTCCCATCTAGTTGCAGACTGGCTAATGTTGTGAAAATTCCAATAAGGCGTGATAGTAGGCATTGGGTACCCTCCTTGTAATTCCACCATGACATAATGGTTCTCATCATTAACTAGGGCAATTGAAAGAACTCTGTGATGTTGAATCTCTTCTGGACCACTTCAAAACGGGAAAATAGTTGTACCGCCTGACATGCTTAAAGAATGGACGATTACACCAAACTTATTAGCAATCAGAACACTTGCCTCAGGCATTTTCATCCAGTGTACTTCTGGACAAGGCGACCCAAAGAAGCATAAGTCTTGATACAATGAATTTATATCCCTAACAAAAATGTTCGCGTAGATATCATATCGACTTTGTAACTCTTCTCCCATCATCTGTCGAATGTACTCATAATATTTATCTTCATCAAGTCCGAGGCAAACAGCTAGTGCTCGATATCCATAATTTCCATCGCCTTCAACATTTTGTATATTTGTTATGTATGGATGTAATACTTTTGGAATATCAACCAGCATATCTAAACCATTCGTGAGTGGTACTTCAATAAAGTCTATCACGTATGAACTATGTCTGGCCGCCTCATTTGGGTTCTCGTTCCAGTCTATCACCGGTTCCTTTTTTAAGTCAAATTCAAATGAGCTATGTCTGGTCGGCTCCTTTTTGTCACACCTTTTTTGCTGCGATTTCTTCAAGCTTGGTCGTCCATGAGTTTTTCTTTCAACTTGAGGTTCCGACTCCTTTTTGACACTTTTTTGTTGTGATTTCTTCAAGCTTGGTCGTCCACGAGTATTTTTTGAACTTGAGGTTCCTGGATGTCGGTTTCACTTGGGCCGAATATATCTTTCACTTTTCTTAACCAACTTTTCTTTCCGTCTTTGGTCAAAGTTTTCTTTAAAAAGTTGCAGTTCGTTATCACATCTAACATCGTCATTTTGCAAAGATATCGATGGTAAAATATCTAGCTTCCTCTAAAAAATATCAATCGAATCCAAGGGAACATATTGATCTGCATACAAATATAAATAAGTACTATTTTCTCTAAACTTTTAGAATGAAGAGTTTAAAACAATAAATCGGAAGTACATAAACATACTAACGTGAACTTATATACTTTGAAAGTTCGCAAGCACATGGTAACCCAAGACTGGTGCGAAGTCGGCAATCAGGCGATCCTTCCATCATTCCCGATCTTCAAGAATTATTTTGAGAGCTTCTTTTGAAACATAACCACGCAATAGTGTGAAACATCATAGATTATGTTGATGAATTCGGATAATTCTGCTACTTTCCAAGCTTTCTTTAATTGTTGTTTGTTGTGACTTCACGATTCGGTCAATACAACTCACAAATCTATCCAAACTAGAATTTGAACCCTCCAAATATTTTTTTTTATCTATGCATGCTGACTCTCTACTCTATTGGTTGTGTTATTTCCAAAGTTGAAATGCTGATCAATCCAGACAGACACAAAACTTTCCTTGTATTCGTTCAACCAAATTTTATTTACATATTCTAAAACACCTGAAAATCAAAATAAACTGGTAAGAACTATATATATATATATATATATATATATATATACACACTTGTATGTGAATATAGGAGACACAAGTGAATATTTTATAAACATTGTCTCCGGTTGCTTGTAATTTTCTGTGTAAGATTCCAACGTTGTAGAATTTTCTAGTAACTTCCATAACGAAAGAAATTTTTCCCAAGCCTTTAATGACCTAAAAGATTGCCTGCATTTCTTAAAGAGGTTCTGCTCAATGTGCCACCGACAAAGCAAACGAGCAGCATCCGGAAAAACTTCTTTGCATGCATTCAGTAGTGCCAGCTTTCTATCTGTGACTATAACACGTGGGTACATGCACTTGTCTAGTGTCAACTTTAAACAGTTTAAGACCCATGCATAGTTAATTGTCTCTTCATTGTGCATAAAGGCAAAAGCTATGGAAAACGTATTGCTAGTTGAAGTTACACCAACAACCTGAAGGAAAGGAATATTATAGTGGTTCGTTTTGTAGGTGACATCTATAAGCAACACGTGTGGAAATGCACGCCAAATATCAAACGATGTCGGATGAACGAAAAATAAATTTTCTAACTCGTTACACCCGGTTGTAGTAATTTCATAAACATAACCATTAGAGTGCAAAATGGATAAGAGAACCTGCATTGGAGATTTGCTTACTTGATCGACCATGCGAATTTTGTTGCGTGCATTGTAAATAGTCTTGAGTGTAGACACATTACTTAAATTTCGCTCCTTAAATATTGCTAGAATATCACGTGGCGCCACATTCATCCTTGTCAAATCTACAACCAAATTAAATTCATCTTTGGAAAGTCGCTTTGCATGTGGATGACCCTCCATATACAGTACAGGTTGATGGTTATGTTCATCACATATCACCCTTAAGGTCCAACAATCATATACATTTGAATATGTTCCTTCTAATTCGAATGGACAATTAGTTTTTTTAGTGCTGGTAACTTTACTTGAATCTTTAACTTTATATTCGCCGCTACGATTACATTGGAACAAAACCTTATACACGAAACCACAAGGTCTTTTATTTGATCTTTTTTTCACGACGACAACACCAAGTGAGTATCCCAACTTTTGTACCCAATCCACCAATGCTTCACGATACCCGAATGCCTAAAAATGAATTTTATTTGTGTCAACATTTATAAGTAGTTTTATATTTACCGTGTAAAATAATATATTTATCTAAATATATATTTTTTTTCTTTTAACGAAATTAATAAAAAAATGTTACGATACCAAAACAACTATTGAAAGTTATATTATTTTTATTTATTATATGCATTCAAATATATCAATTCATATACACAATCTAACCTCTACATTCATTCAGTCAGTGATAAGCATACATAGACAAAACAAGATAACACAACACCCATTGATTGATTCATTACTCTTATCTTCCTCTTCTTATTATTTCCTTCTACATTCCATATATATATATGGAACCGTAAGAACAAATGAGAAAACCAATCAAAATCATTTTTTTCAATACAAACATCATTATAATTAAAATACAACATTAAATAATGAATTTTCTTTCCAAAAAATTCACCTTTTCTTGTAAAAACACTCTAAAATTAACGTTTTACATATGTGTAAATGAACTAGTTTACACATCTATAAACAACAAATTTACACATGTGTAAAAACAATTTATTTTCGTATACGTTCAAATTTTTACGTGTAAATTGTGTTTTTTTAGATTGTATTTTAATAATAAAGATAAGTGTAAAAAGAAATTTTGAATTTGAATGGTTTTAGATAGCGTTTTCACGGTTCGCACGAAATATATATGTTCTCAAATTAGCTTTCCCATATATATATATATATATATATATATATATATATATAACCTTTTTTATTCATTTCTAAAACACCTCATAAAAGTCCGTGAATGCAAAATAAATGTTGAAACACCTCCTACATGAACATGAAACAACAAAATAAAAGTTGGTACCTGATTAATGACAAATTCGGGTGTCCTCATCAGGATCGTCCCCGAAAATACCTAAGAAATTTGGGGCCTTGGACGAATAAATAAATGGGCCCTAAAATTCGGCTTGCGTAAAAAAAATACCGAAACTTATAGATTTATATTTGTGCATTATATTTATGTATTTATATATGATACACAATAAGAAAAACCACAGAAAAAAATAAAAACAAGAAAAATATCAAAATAAATAGGAAAAAGGTGAAGGTATTGAAGAATGGAGTCATTTGAAAACCTAAAATAAAAGCACAGAAATGGAACATGATATGATCGATCCTGCGTTGCTTGTAAACAAATGTAGCACACAACTCAAACACCACTGAGCTACACATACATTTTGTTTTTCATATTGTTTAAATTATATATATATATATATATATATATAGGGTTTGGCTAAAATAAAAACCCTCTTGAGTTGTGAAAACTCAAGAAACTCTATGTCCACCCTTGATCAATGTCAATCTATGGCCCATATTAATTCTCACATTTTAACTATTTTTTTAAACTTCAAAAGATATCATAAAGTGTCAAAAGGGCATTATTGACATTTTACAAAAGGAAATTCTCTCTCCCTCTTACAAAAAGTACATCATCTCTCATCTCCCATCTCTCATCTCTTTCTTCCATTTCTCTCTCATCTCTTTTTTTTTAAAGGGCCGTTCTAATTAAACCCCCCAAACTTCTAATTAAACCCCTTAAGCCAGCCGCCTCGCTTAGGCCTAAGCGAGGCGGCTGAGAGTTTGATTAACCGTTAAGCCTGATACTCTCTCGAATTAATTACCCAGACGCCTCGCTTTGGCCTAAGCGAGGCGCCTGGTCCCATCAGATTTTGGCTATAAATTCATTCGATTTCATTAGGTTTCATTATAAACTCGTTCAATTTCAATTCTTTGTCCACAACATATATAACATGTCGTATTACGACTTTATTTTCGGTGATTCTTACGACTCTAATAATAATAATGTCGAGGAGGGGTTGTCATATAATGTCGAGCAGGGTCCGTCATATAATGTCGGGCAGGGTCGGTCTAGTAGTGTCGAGGAGGGTCAGTCTGGCATTCGTTACCGTGACAATGCGGTAGAACTGGACTTGAATACACAGTGGAAGGACCCGTATGAATTTGAAGATGAGCCTAGTCAACCTGCCTACGGTTATACTTACGGCGCTAACGGTGGTGATGACACATTTGAAGAACAAGACTGTACGCACTATGAAGACAGCGCTGTCGATGAGAAGCGGGTAGAAGATCAGGAGGAAGGACCTAACCCGATCAACCTTTGGTTCGAGACTGACCGGACATTTTCGACACGCGTTGAGTTGGTCGATTGGGTACATGATACGGGAATGGCAAATGGTGACGTCATAGTTATAAAAAGATCGAAGAAAAGAGGAGAACAGTTCGTGAAGGTATATATTTCAGTCACTATTGTTTTTATGATATTAACAAATGCGTATTTTATAAATTGTTATTTAAAAAGCAACAATAAACTTAGCTTATAAATTAATTACTAAAAACACGTGTTTTTTCGTTGGTCAAGGTTAATTCCCTACGGGTGCACCAGTGGTTTTCGGGTCACACACCTTTAGGATTACGTTTCTCCTTTGCTACGAGTATTGTTAATTTTTAATTTATAAACTTTATTATTATTGTATTTATTATTATTATTGTATTTATTATTATTATTGTTACTAATATTATTATTATTATTATTGTATTTATTATTATTATTATTATTATTATTATTGTATTTATTATTATTATTGTATTTATTATTATTATTACGATTATTATTATTATTATTAGTTTTATTATTATTATTATTATTATTATTATTTTTATTATTATTATTATTATTACGATTATTATTATTATTATTATTATTATTATTATTAGTTTTATTATTATTATTATTATTAATATTATTATTATTACGATTATTATTATTATTATTATTACGATTATTATTATTATTATTACGATTATTATTATTATTATTATTATTATTACGATTATTATTATTATTAATATTACGATTATTATTATTATTATTATTATTATTATTATTATTATTACGATTATTATTATTATTTATTTAAAAAAATTATAAAAAAACTTTCTTATAATTATTTATTTAAAAAAAATTTTAAAAAAACTTATTTTCTAATAAACTTATTTTTGTTAAGGTTGTATTTCAATGCACTCTTGGGGGGAGCATAAGAGTGTGGCTTTGGTGAGGAAGACGGGTAGCAAAAAAATTGGCTGCCCGTTTAAGTTGACAGTGTCACACCCTCAAAATCCACTTGCGGAGTTTTACCGCGAGGCGCATGACAAACCAGGATCCAAACCAACGATCACAATAAACAAGTCTAAATGAATTAAATGTAATTTCAAAACACAGTTTAATATTCCCGTTTACAGCGGAAGCTTATTCAAATAAAATCCAACATAAATAAATCAAGTTCAATGTTTGTGAAATCATGCAACTCTATCTAGACGCCGTGCAGACGCGTGCGCCCTAGTTCCATTGTGCTACCTTAGCGACCTGAGAAAACATGTAAAAGTTTACGTCAGCACAAAAATGCTGGTGAGTTTACAGGTTTGCAGTTCAAGTATCAAGTCCACCTGTCCATACTATAACAAATAGAAAACCAGTATACGCTAGCTAGGCGTACGTTTTGTTACTACCACGATTGGAAAACCATTACTAACTCGAATACCAAAAGTATGCCCGATGTATGTTCCTGTTGTTCCTGTTGTTCCTGTTTGAGACAATATGCACCCGCCGACCCTCCAAGTCGACGAGCGGGGTTGGTCACTCCCAATAGCGCTATTCACATTTCCCCGTTGTGCAAACCCGCACATTCATGGTTCCCCCCGGGACTTCCAAAGATCGTGTAGTACACAATAGAAACCCATAGTATGACAGTAGTTACCAAATAATCGTTTTAACACATGTTTTCTCCCCCGAAAGTATGAAACCAGTTTAAAAAGAGGGGCCGTAAACTCACCTTAAGTTCCGTTACTCCTTAACCCGAGTAAACTCAGCTACTATGCTAGTCCCGTAAAGCGGCGACCTAACATACGACAGTTACAAGTACTTAGACTAATAACCCGCAGGTTAATTAGTCCCTAGATGTCCAGACCATAACCAAGTTCGTTTGAAAACACCGTGACTGTTTAACCGACCCAAAGTACAAGACTCGACATCCCATTGGTGACCCGAGACTCCCCGTGTTATGTTTACGCTCCAAAACATACAATAACGCAAGTACACTTAACATACGTTAACGCACAACAAGTTATAGCACATAGTTCACGTATCACCGAAATACATCCAAATATATGTTACCAAGTTATTAGACATGTTACGGGGTTCCTAGCATGTTACTACATGTTAAATCGGGTCTCGGAATGCTAATTTACACTTACAGCAGCAGTACACGCGATTAGGGGGGCTAATCGCATGAAAGATCACACGATCAGGGCTAATCGCCCCTAGTGTCACGCGATTGGGGCTACTCGCCCCTGTGTCACGCGATTGGGGCTACTCGCCCCTGTGTCACGCGAGTGGGGCCTAATCGCCCCTAATGTCATGCGAGTGGGGCCTACTCGCCCCTAACACAGGCGATTAGCAAGGCTACTCGCCTGTAACCTTGCTGTTCCGGTTTTTCGCGCGTTTAACGCTCCAAATCAGATCCAGAACGTGTGTAACTACCCAATATCATTCCAAACACTATCTTAAACATGTTTCAACCAAAATCCTTCGTTTAACCTCGTATAATCAGTCCTGCATGCAACCAAGTAATCCAAACATATACACATAGCATGCAATCATCATACCAACATGCATAACAATAACCCTAATAATCAATTAATCAGATTTCTATCATCATACTATCAATATCAATTCTGATCTAACCAAATAACATATCAATCAATCATCATGAATCATAAAAACCCTAGCTTTCTAATCATACACACTCATAATGCATGCATATAAGTTATAATCCGATTAACAACCCTTATTGACGATTTTCAGAAAGCTTTTTCGTTTAAGAACAGGTCTGGACCATTAGGGATTGATTAAAAACGTTTACAAAGTGTTATGGATGAGAATCAAACCTTAGGATTATGAAAGAATGATGGTTAGACCTTGAAACCTTGTGTTTTTGATCAAAATCGCCTTCCAGAGGTTGTTTATGTGTTTGGGGCGGTTATGGGACGACTAGGGTTTGTCTAATGGAGTTTAGGAGGTTAAGTATGGTATTTATAGGCGTTTCTAGTCGTCCAGCCCGTTCCATGCGATTGTGCAGCAGATATACGCGATTAGGGCTGCTAATCGCGTGATTGTGCATGTGATTGGGCCTAATCGCCTAAACTTATACACGATTAGGACCCTAATCGCCTTCAAGATTCCCTACTCGCCTCCCCTATGGGCGATTAGGCTTCCTAATCGCCTGTAGGGGTTCATTTTGTGTGTTTTGCGCGTTAAACCCCGTTTTAACATATGTTAATGCATTTTCACGTACCGACAAGTCACATAATGATTGTAAACACATAACACAAGTAAATACACATATTTACACTCGTTCACCAATTCCCGGGACTCGAGACTCGTACGTTCCGTATGTCCTGACGATCCTACAAATCGTCATCGTTTGTACACTTGGTTAAGGACTGACATCTAACGAACCTCTAGACCAACATCCAATGATCTTCTAGACTAACCAATAGTTCCCAGACCATAACCCGACTTAACTAACCCAGTTAAGTACAATATACGCGTGACTCGCTAAGGTAGACTTTCATCTAGACAACGTTGTTAACCAGAATTTGCCGGGTGTCACATCATCCCCACGTTAAAAGAATTTTCGTCCCGAAAATTGCACAAGTACCAAAAGAACAAAAGAAGTAACGAAGGAACAAACAAAAGATAGAAACCAAAAGAGAGAGATTTACCCGAGTTGTCACATCATCCCCACGTTAAAAGGAATCTCGACCCGAGATTCATTCAGCTGCCGAAGAGACATGTCTCGACTCGAACGCTTCCTTAGGAAAGAGATGAGGATACTTAGACTTCATCTGATCCTCCCGTTCCCACGTATATTCCGGTCCCCGGTTCGAGTTCCACCGAACCTTAACGATACGAATCTTGCTGTGACGCAGGCTGCGAATCTTGTAATCAAGGATCTCCACAGGTTCTTCCACAATCCGAAGACGATCATCAACCTTGATCTCTTCTAGTGGAACGATGAGTGACTCGTCAGCCAGACACTTCTTCAAGTTTGACACGTGAAAGACGTTATGTACGTTACCGAGCTCCGTCGGTAGATCAAGTCGATATGCCACCGGCCCAATCCGTTCCAGGATCGTAAATGGGCCGACATATCGCGGATTGAGTTTGCCACGCTTCCCAAAGCGTATGACGCCTTTCCACGGTGAAACTTTTAGAAGTACCTTGTCATTGACTTGGAACTCCAGTGGTTTGCGACGCTGATCAGCATAACTCTTTTGCCGGTCCCGTGCCGCCGCCAACCGATTTCGAATCTGTACGATCTTTTCCGAAGTTTCGTACACTAGTTCAGGCCCAGTGAGTTGACTCTCACCCACTTCAGCCCAACAAAGAGGAGAACGGCATTTCCGTCCGTACAGTGCTTCGAACGGAGCAGCCTTGATGCTCGTGTGATAACTGTTGTTGTACGAGAATTCTACCAACGGTAGATGAGCTTCCCAACCCTTGCCAAAATCGATCACACATGCCCGCAGCATGTCTTCTAAAGTTTGAATCGTACGCTCACTCTGACCGTCAGTCTGTGGATGGTAAGCCGTACTCATGTCTAGTTGGGTACCCAAAGCCTTGTGCAAAGACTTCCAGAAGTGAGAAGTAAAATGGGAGTCACGATCCGAGATAATAGAAACTGGTACCCCGTGCTTAGAAACAACTTCTTTCAAGTAAAGACGAGCCAAACGATCCATGGTGTCGGTCTCCTTAATAGCAAGAAAATGGGCTGATTTCGTCAACCGATCGACAATCACCCATATCTTGTCGTTCCCGCTTGGTGACTTAGGAAGTTGTGTGACAAAATCCATAGTAATCCGTTCCCATTTCCATTCCGGAATTTCAGGTTGTTGCAGGAGACCTGACGGTTTCTGGTATTCCACCTTGACCTTAGCACAGGTCAAGCATTTGCTCACGTATGAGGCTATGTCCGACCTCATGTTTGGCCACCAGTAAAGCACCTTTAGGTCTTGGTACATCTTATCCGAACCAGGATGAATAGAATACCGGGACTTATGAGCCTCATCAAGAACAAGCTCTCGTAGTCCCCCGAATAAAGGAACCCATATGCGTTCTGCGAAATAGTGCAGGCCATCAGGCCTTTGCTCGAGGTGCTTGTCGGCACCGTGCATAGTTTCAGCTTTAAGGTTTTCCTCCTTCAAAGCTTCCAATTGAGCAGAACGAAGTTGATCAGGTAACGATGAATGAATAGTGAGTTGCAACGCCCGAACGCGACGAGGTTTAGAAGATTCCTTCCTACTCAAGGCGTCTGCTACAACATTCGCCTTGCCAGGATGGTACTTAATAGCACAATCATAGTCGTTCAAAAGTTCAATCCAACGACGCTGTCGTATGTTCAAGTGTTGTTGGTCGAAAATGTGTTGGAGACTCTTGTGATCGGTGTAGATGGTGCATTTGGTACCGTACAAGTAATGTCTCAAAATTTTCAACGCGAATATCACAGCACCCAACTCCAAGTCGTGAGTTGTGTAGTTCTTCTCGTGCACTTTGAGTTGACGAGAAGCATACGCAATCACTTTCTCGCGTTGCATCAACACGCAACCGAGTCCATGAATGGAAGCATCACAGTAGACAACAAAGTCATCAGGACCCTCAGGTAAAGACAAAATAGGAGCAGAACACAGTTTAGACTTCAGTTCTTCAAACGCGGACTCTTGTGACTCACCCCAGTCGAACTTCCTATCCTTCTGAGTGAGTGTGGTGAGGGGTTGAGCAATCTTCGAGAACCCCTGAATGAAACGACGATAGTAGCCCGCAAGGCCTAGGAATTGCCGCACCTCAGTTGGCGTCTTTGGTGCTCCCCAGTCCTTGATCGCTTCGATCTTAGCTGGATCGACATGAATTCCTAGTTCATTAACCACATGTCCTAGGAATTGAACTTCGCGTAACCAAAAGTCACACTTTGAGAACTTGGCGTAAAGTTGTTCCCGTCGCAAGAGTTCCAAAACTAACCGCAGATGTTCCCCGTGTTCGGTCTCGTTCTTGGAGTAGATCAGAATGTCATCAATAAACACAATGACAAACTTGTCCAGATACGGTTTACAGACGCGGTTCATCAAGTCCATGAAAACCGCCGGTGCGTTCGTGAGACCGAAAGGCATGACCAAGAATTCGAAATGGCCATAACGTGTTCGAAAAGCAGTCTTTGCAACGTCAGCCTCCCTGACGCGCAGCTGGTGATAACCGGACCTCAAATCGATCTTGGAATAATAACTAGAACCCTGAAGCTGGTCGAACAGATCATCAATACGTGGAAGAGGATAACGGTTCTTGATGGTCAATTTGTTCAGTTCTCTGTAGTCTACGCATAACCGGAAACTTCCATCCTTCTTCTTAACAAATAAAATCGGGGCTCCCCAAGGGGAAGAACTTGGCCGGATGAAACCCTTGTCCAAGAGTTCCTGTAACTGGCTAGACAATTCCTGCATCTCGGGAGGTGCAAGACGGTAGGGGGCCCGAGCAATAGGAGCAGCCCCTGGTACAAGATCAATACCGAACTCGACTTGACGATGAGGAGGAAGACCAGATAAATCGTCGGGAAAAACATCAGGAAACTCGCGTACCACCGGAATGTCGTCAATCTTCTTCTCATCACTAGAGGAAACAGATAAAAGCGCCAATACGGCTGGATAACCCTTTCGAAGACACTTAAGGGCTTTCATGCTAGAGATGATGTTTAGCGAAACACCACCCTTGATACCGTACACAGAAAGAAATTCTCCATCAGGGAGAGGAATCCGAATAACCTTATCGTAACAGACAATCTCCGCGCGATACAAAGATAACCAATCCATTCCTACCACAACGTCAAAACTACCCAATGGTACCGGCATAAGGTCGATGGGAAACGATAAACCCGACAGCTCTAACTGACACTCCCGAAGAACACTAGTAGCTTCAATCGTTTTACCGTCAGCCAACTCAATAATATACTTGGTTTCTAATGGTACGGGTGCTACATCTAGCAGTCGACTAACATCCTTGGATACAAAACTCTTGTCGGCACCAGAATCAAATAACACGCTAACAGAATGATTATTGAGAAGAAACGTACCGGTGACTGTATCAGGGTCCTGCCTAGCCTCAGCAGCTCCAATGACGAAGGCACGTGCATTTCTGCCGCCGCCCCCGTTGTTCCCATTCCCGTTGTTTCCACCCTGTTTCAGTTTTGGGCAATCCTTCTTGTAATGCCCAGTGTCACCACAGTTGTAGCATCCCTGTTTCCCTGTAGTCCCCTGAGTAGTCGGAGCTGAACTGTTAGTCGGAGCCTGAGTCGATGGAAGTGTAGCCCGACAATCTTTAGCATAGTGGCCTGTTCGCTGGCAGCGGTGACAACGGTTACTGTCGCAGTTCCCTTGGTGATGGCGTCCACACTTGTTGCATTTGGGCAGTTTTCCCGCATAACCACCCTGCTTGTTACCCGAAGACGATGAACCCCCATTATCAAACCTTTTACCCTGCTGTGTAGACCCAGATCCCTTCCCTTCGTTCTCCCACTTGCGCTTGTTGTTCTCTGGGGCCTTAGCAGTCGAACCTTTCGCAGGCAAAATCCCCTCATTCACCTTTAAGTTAGTCATCCTATGTGCCGATCGAACTACCTCCGCATAAGTAGGATGATTCCCAGCAGCCACTAACCCTGCAATTTCCGGCACTAACCCCGAGACATAGTGTTCAATCTTACGATATTCTGGCACGTGCAGATCGGGACACAGCACGGCCAACTCATTCCGCCTCACAGTATACTTCTCGATTTCTGATCCAGTCATCTTGAGGTTCCACACCTCATGCTCCAGCTTCTGTACCTCTTCCCTCGGGCAATACTCCCGCTTCAGCAACTGCACAAAGTTCTCCCATGGCATAGCATATGCCTCCCCAATCCCCATGTTCTGGGTAATACCATTCCACCAAGTCAATGCCACGTCCTGAAATAACGCAGCAGAATACTTCACCCGATCTTCTGGGAGACAGTTACACATCAGAAATACCGACTCCACTTTCTCCAACCACCTAAGCAAGCTAACCGCACCCTCAGTGCCAGAGAATTCCTGGGGCTTGCAGTCCCGGAACATCTTGTAGGTGCACATGGGTGGGGGTGGGTCAACAGGACCACCTGAAATGAAACGTATGAGAAACCACGAATAACGTACACAAGGTTCACCAATGAGGCAAAGAAAACAGATAAAACAACTTACCACCACCGTTGTGCCCTAACTGAAAGGCAGCTTGGAGCAAGTTGTTCAGATCAGCCTGTGATAGGTTAATACCTCCACCACGACCACCAGCACCACCACGGCCACCACCACGTCCACCATTGCGACCACCTCCACGTCCTCCACGCACTCCAGACATGATTCTGGCAGAAAGAACGAGAAAATTTAGTTTCGCAGTTAAAGATAACCACTAATGTTCACAAGATCAGAGCCAGATCCAATCCAGGACTATCCCCTCAAACCCAGAGCTCACTAGGGCTTCCATGCATTTCGTTTTATGATTTTGTGTGCACCCAAAATGATAAAACGCTCTACATGGTCCTCCAAGTGTTCTCTTAGTTCAAAGTTCAAATCACCGAACATAGACTCTTAGCTACACACCGTAATACTACGGTAGTTCATGACAAGTGTTTCTATTGGAGTGCGAAAGGGAGATGTCCGAGCCTTGGACAAATCTCAAGAGCACACGAGTTACCCCAATAGACCACACTGCCTAGAAAACAAGTAACCCAACCTAAGATAGAACGGATGATGTAACGTAGAAAGACCAATGATTTAGAGACACCCCGACAAGACCATACGTAAACCACTATAACGTTTAGTACCATGTGATCGTCTAGTGTGTGCGACTCGGCTATAGACTAGACTCTACATGCAGTCCTAGTTCACTATAACCATTGGCTCTGATACCAATCTGTCACACCCTCAAAATCCACTTGCGGAGTTTTACCGCGAGGCGCATGACAAACCAGGATCCAAACCAACGATCACAATAAACAAGTCTAAATGAATTAAATGTAATTTCAAAACACAGTTTAATATTCCCGTTTACAGCGGAAGCTTATTCAAATAAAATCCAACATAAATAAATCAAGTTCAATGTTTGTGAAATCATGCAACTCTATCTAGACGCCGTGCAGACGCGTGCGCCCTAGTTCCATTGTGCTACCTTAGCGACCTGAGAAAACATGTAAAAGTTTACGTCAGCACAAAAATGCTGGTGAGTTTACAGGTTTGCAGTTCAAGTATCAAGTCCACCTGTCCATACTATAACAAATAGAAAACCAGTATACGCTAGCTAGGCGTACGTTTTGTTACTACCACAATTGGAAAACCATTACTAACTCGAATACCAAAAGTATGCCCGATGTATGTTCCTGTTGTTCCTGTTGTTCCTGTTTGAGACAATATGCACCCGCCGACCCTCCAAGTCGACGAGCGGGGTTGGTCACTCCCAATAGCGCTATTCACATTTCCCCGTTGTGCAAACCCGCACATTCATGGTTCCCCCCGGGACTTCCAAAGATCGTGTAGTACACAATAGAAACCCATAGTATGACAGTAGTTACCAAATAATCGTTTTAACACATGTTTTCTCCCCCGAAAGTATGAAACCAGTTTAAAAAGAGGGGCCGTAAACTCACCTTAAGTTCCGTTACTCCTTAACCCGAGTAAACTCAGCTACTATGCTAGTCCCGTAAAGCGGCGACCTAACATACGACAGTTACAAGTACTTAGACTAATAACCCGCAGGTTAATTAGTCCCTAGATGTCCAGACCATAACCAAGTTCGTTTGAAAACACCGTGACTGTTTAACCGACCCAAAGTACAAGACTCGACATCCCATTGGTGACCCGAGACTCCCCGTGTTATGTTTACGCTCCAAAACATACAATAACGCAAGTACACTTAACATACGTTAACGCACAACAAGTTATAGCACATAGTTCACGTATCACCGAAATACATCCAAATATATGTTACCAAGTTATTAGACATGTTACGGGGTTCCTAGCATGTTACTACATGTTAAATCGGGTCTCGGAATGCTAATTTACACTTACAGCAGCAGTACACGCGATTAGGGGGGCTAATCGCATGAAAGATCACACGATCAGGGCTAATCGCCCCTAGTGTCACGCGATTGGGGCTACTCGCCCCTGTGTCACGCGATTGGGGCTACTCGCCCCTGTGTCACGCGAGTGGGGCCTAATCGCCCCTAATGTCATGCGAGTGGGGCCTACTCGCCCCTAACACAGGCGATTAGCAAGGCTACTCGCCTGTAACCTTGCTGTTCCGGTTTTTCGCGCGTTTAACGCTCCAAATCAGATCCAGAACGTGTGTAACTACCCAATATCATTCCAAACACTATCTTAAACATGTTTCAACCAAAATCCTTCGTTTAACCTCGTATAATCAGTCCTGCATGCAACCAAGTAATCCAAACATATACACATAGCATGCAATCATCATACCAACATGCATAACAATAACCCTAATAATCAATTAATCAGATTTCTATCATCATACTATCAATATCAATTCTGATCTAACCAAATAACATATCAATCAATCATCATGAATCATAAAAACCCTAGCTTTCTAATCATACACACTCATAATGCATGCATATAAGTTATAATCCGATTAACAACCCTTATTGACGATTTTCAGAAAGCTTTTTCGTTTAAGAACAGGTCTGGACCATTAGGGATTGATTAAAAACGTTTACAAAGTGTTATGGATGAGAATCAAACCTTAGGATTATGAAAGAATGATGGTTAGACCTTGAAACCTTGTGTTTTTGATCAAAATCGCCTTCCAGAGGTTGTTTATGTGTTTGGGGCGGTTATGGGACGACTAGGGTTTGTCTAATGGAGTTTAGGAGGTTAAGTATGGTATTTATAGGCGTTTCTAGTCGTCCAGCCCGTTCCATGCGATTGTGCAGCAGATATACGCGATTAGGGCTGCTAATCGCGTGATTGTGCATGTGATTGGGCCTAATCGCCTAAACTTATACACGATTAGGACCCTAATCGCCTTCAAGATTCCCTACTCGCCTCCCCTATGGGCGATTAGGCTTCCTAATCGCCTGTAGGGGTTCATTTTGTGTGTTTTGCGCGTTAAACCCCGTTTTAACATATGTTAATGCATTTTCACGTACCGACAAGTCACATAATGATTGTAAACACATAACACAAGTAAATACACATATTTACACTCGTTCACCAATTCCCGGGACTCGAGACTCGTACGTTCCGTATGTCCTGACGATCCTACAAATCGTCATCGTTTGTACACTTGGTTAAGGACTGACATCTAACGAACCTCTAGACCAACATCCAATGATCTTCTAGACTAACCAATAGTTCCCAGACCATAACCCGACTTAACTAACCCAGTTAAGTACAATATACGCGTGACTCGCTAAGGTAGACTTTCATCTAGACAACGTTGTTAACCAGAATTTGCCGGGTGTCACAGACAGGGTGTTTGAATCTCGGACACGGGTTTGGAGGTTAAAGGTGAAAAACCCGACGCACAACCACACTCCCTTTGAACACTTAGAGGGTCACCCGTATGCCAGAAGGCTTTCTGTGGATGACAGACAACTGGTCGGGGAGATGACAGAGAATGATGTTCCCAAGCGTAGCATCTGGAGAATGATCGTTTCAAAGAACCCGGAGAAAAAGACTACCCTGAAAGATATACACAATGCGGCTCAGATGATGAATGCTGGAAAGGGAGTCATTCCCAAAGGTGCAATGGAGCACCTCGAATACTTTCTGACGGAGAGAGGATTCACCTACTACACGCGTGCGGATGAAACCACGAAGGCTCTCACGGATATTTTCTTCGTTCACAAACATTCACATACTATGTGGTGCGCATTCCCGCATGTGCTGATGATTGAGGCCACCTACAATACAAACATGTACAATATGGCGTTTGTTCAGGTAGTGGATATGGCGTCGACAAACCAGTCGTTTTCGATTGCCCATGCGTTTATTTCTTCTGAGAAGATTGATAACTACATTTGGCTGTTGGAGAGGATAAAGTCTATGTTGGACAAATGTATGGAGCCGCGAGTGATTGTGACAGACATGGACCTTGCGCTGATGAACGCGTGTGATGTGGTTTTCCCAAAGGCGTACAAGTATCTATGCCGGTTTCATATCTCGCAGAATATCAACAGGAACAGCAAGAAGGAGTTCACGGATAAGGAGTGGAAGGAATTTGTTCGAATGTTTTGGTGGCTGTGTGACTCTGCGACAGAAACCCTATACGAATACAATTTGGGGCAATTTCAGTCATATCT